>CM067322.1:11309935-12509935 GCA_034231615.1 Meghimatium bilineatum | reverse complement strand
AACTTCATGGTATTAATTTGAGAAAATCCTACACCACACACATCACATTTGTAAGGTTTCTCTCCTGTATGCGTTTTTTTATGTCTGTATAGGTTACTTTTGTCTGAAAATCCTACACCACACACATCACATTTGTAAGGTTTCTCTGCTGTATGCATTTTTTTATGTCTGTATAGGTTACCTCTGTCTGTAAATCCCACACCACACACATCACATTTGTACAGTTTTTCACCTGTATGTGTTCTTTTGTGATTCTTCAGCGTACCGGTTTGAGAAAACCCTAGACCACACACATCACATTTGTAAGGTTTTTCACCTGTATGTGTTCTTTTGTGGTTCTTCAGGTGACTAGTTAGAGAAAATCCTACACCACACACATCACACGTGTAAGGTTTTTCACCTGTATGTGTTCTTTTGTGATTCTTCAGGTTACCAGTTTGAGAAAATCCAACACCACACACATCACATTTGTAAGGTTTCTCTCCTGTATGTGTTCTCTCGTGCATCTTTAGGCCAAATGAATAAGTAAATTCTACACCACACACATCACATTTGTGAGGCTTTTTTCTTGTATTTGTTTTACTACCTATCTTAATGTTACCAACTTGAACAAATCCTTCACTACAAACATTGTCTTTCTGTTTACATTTTGTATGTTGATCTATGTGTCTTATTATTGCTCCAGTGTTAATGAAACCTTTTATATCATGTTTGCACAGTCTCTCTTCTGTGTGTACATTTCTGTATGACTTCAGATTATCAGAACAATTATACCCCAAGTTGGAAACATGAGACTTGCCAACTTTCTCTCCTCCATATTTATTTCTGTATATGTTCAAGCTAGCAAGTTTAGTTGAACCTTCTCCAGAAACATCATAATTATTCAGATTCTCACATTTTACACTACACACATTATGTCTAGTACCTTTCTTAAAATCACAAAATTCATCTTCTGAAAGTTTATTACATTCTTCATATTTTACATTCAGACTGTCCTCATTCTGGACAATCTTACCAATGACATCTTTAACCATGACCTGTTCTCTAATTGACTCTCTTAAGTCATTCAGTTTCTGCTCTCTTGATGTCAAACACAGATCTACATTCTTGTTTTCTGATTTCGTTACTGTGTTTCCTTTGTGTTCATGAAGCATCTCACAATCTTCTGTCTCATCCAATGTATTCTTCACAATGTTTCTAATATGTTCTGGATGATTCTCTGTGAAAACATCAGCCCTTACAAGTTGTAAATGTTGAACACTGTATACACTTTCTATTTGTATTTTCTGAACACCAGCCTGAGAGTTGATGAAGTGCTCCGATGTGTCAACACTGATCTCTGAAATATCCAAACAATGATCAGTAACAAGTTTTGAAATGTAAATAATAATAAATATAACAACATAAAACATTTATATTGACACAATCTATAACATAAAGACAACGGTCAATGTTAGATAAAACACTTCGTGTGTACTGGCTGTGTGATGTGTGATGTACAGAATGAAACATGTAGAAATATTTCAAATCATCAACACATATTGGGTATCCAGATGAACACAGATATTAAATACTTTATATCATGCTTTCAAGAACTTCTCCCACCATGTCTACCTTTCATATACACATTTAAAAATTCTTGAGACTAGCGGGAATTGAACCAGTACGTTCAATGGCACCAAATCGTCTAGCAACTATTGCACATGCGTTCTTCCATACTTGACCAACCGCATCTTCAAAATAAAAATGCGATTTCATCAAGACATTCAAAGCATGCACTCAAAGTCACCCGAACGGACCAATCGAGACAAGGACTATTACAAGAACAACAAACATCCCATACAGGTATTGAAATATCCTCAGTAACAACAAACATATAACATTTAATATCCATATTAGTTATACAAGGGCTGATATGTCTTCTTGTAAACATGGATAAAATATATGTTATTTGTCGCTTCGCCAAGACAATTGTCATTCATGCCTATCTCACACTAGGTGTTTCACAGCCAGTGAATTTGCCTCATGTAATTAGACATACTGTGACTGTGCGCATCGGGTACTGAACCTTTTCTCATCTTTGAGCCTGGTTCCAGTTTAGGAAGAACTCATTTGAAGAGTTCGACACAGATTCTTTTGCCTTCTTCGTCGAGATGTCATTAACTGACATCACAAACCCCTCGCCCAAGTCAGTCTCACCCCGTGTTTTGGAGCACTGGGAACTTGAAGCGTGTTCTCACGCTGAACAACTTTGTCCAATTTGTGCTTCAGCACATTGGTATTGAACACTTTCTCTCAGCGAGTGTGTTTCCGGCATAGGAAAACTCAACAGTAGTGTTCAGCCGGACAGCCTTCTTGTCCGAGAGCCCAAGATTGGGTCTCTGCCCATAAGGAGTACCGGAAACTAGAAGCTTGTCTTGAGCAAACAGAACTTTTAGTTTCAGTTTCCTTGAAAGTTGTCCTTTTCTATTTCTTCTTCTTCAGCGTTCATTCTTAAAAGCCCGCTGGATCTATCTTGTAGCAGGTCAATGGCCCTACTAGATTTCCAGCAGGATGTTGTCCAGAGATGGAAATGTGTTGTATCACCATTTTATTTGTATCAATGGCCCGACACATATGTTTTTTGTGGAATTTCTTTCTATTTGCACATTTTGCTGCCCTCTTGTTGTACTGGTATCTTTTCAATTCCGTCTATGCAACTGACTGGTTCGTGTCAGTTACATCTGCCGTCTATTCAATGCTTGGACCGACTATTATGTGTCACTGCGTGTTGACAATGATGCTGTATGTGCTGGCATAGAGGTGGTAGAGATATGCTTGTCTGTGCAGTAAAATTTCCGTCTGCTGCATCCACATTCCTGGATACGATCTCAAAGGTGTTCTCAAATGTCTCATGAGGTGCATACTTCTATTTCTAGGGTGCTCCATGAGGAGGTACTTTTGGGATACTGGTTATCTACTAACAGTGGGTCTGCTGCGAGCAATGTGGTACAATTTGCACCCAAGTAGTACCTCTGACCTCCTGTGGAGTAGTTCTCATGTCATTGATCCCCATCTGGCACTCAGTTCTCACCTAAGACTCCTTGTAGTTGCCAATATTCAGCAGCACAAATATCCAAGTAACAGTGCTTTGACGGGTTAGACAAACCAGGATTTGAACCAGAGGTAAATATAGGGAATGTTTACCCAAGCAGGCAAAACCTGAATATGGTGGACAGTGCAGATGAAACATCTGATGTTCCTCAGGCTGAAAAGCACTTGCCAGCAGAACATTGTAGTACACAAAGAGTTTTGTGAGACATGTAGAACACTCTGATCATCCACTATATCCTGGTACATCTCCCAGTCATCTTGATTTATGCTGCCACTGGAACACAGTTGGATCAGAAGTGTGGTCTTGTAGTGCAGTGTATTCTTCTTCTTCTTCAGCGTTCGCTGTGCAGTGTATTTAATAAGGTGGTCGCAACCTTCACACTGATGGTAAGAGGGCCTGGAAACCATTAAATAACCTATCAGGGAAAAATAAATACACAAACCCAAAACCACTTCAGTCTGCAAACCAGATACTTGTGGAAGACACAGACAAAGCAAAAAATTTCAACAAATACTTTTCAGGCATCAAGAAAACCTCTTGCAGGAAAGTACTAGACAATAAAATTGGCAAGTTTCTAAAAATCTAAAGAAAATCAAAACCATCAAACACTGTACTCTTTGATGACAACTTCAAGAACTCCAGACTGCACTAAAGAAACTACAGCCAAGAAAAGCATCATGTTCCGATAAAATATCCAATCCAATGATTCACCATCTAGGAACCAAAGGAAAAACAGAGCTCCTAAACTTCAAAGAAGATATGAACACATTAGTTTCATCATGAAATCATAATGAAAAGGCCTAGATTGCATCATAAGGTAGTCAGGGACAAAGTGTCAGACTTTTTTCATTTTAACATATTCTAACTAGACTTAACTATGAGAGACCAAACTGTCATCAGTGTATAGCTTATCCATCCATCTAACATCAGTGAGGTTATTGAAAACATTACAGTAACAGATAGACAGTAGAATCAGAATTTATGAACATACATAAAAAAAATCAATTGGCCCCATTTTTGGGGCAAAGTGTCAGAGGCAAAAAAGTGATACAAACAATTATAAAATTGACGGAGATCTAATTTTATAATTGTTAAAAATCGCCACTGTGACAGGTCTAGCACACTGGCAGTGTATAAATGTGTGTGTGTATGTGCTAAGAATAGATTTAATATATTATTTGAATAAATAAAAAAGTTTGTATGTTTCGTTTTAAAACTAATAATGTCTTTGTTAGGTTGGATGATCATTATAACTAGATATAACGTTCTCTCCCAGCTTTAGAACTTCATTGGCAACTTTCTCATGACATCTACATTTTTTTTTTCATAATTTGATGGGTGGTGCACTCTGATTGACTTTATGTTGTCCATCTCATGTTTCCTCATACTTGTATCTCCATACCTATTGCTCTCTGCCCCTTAACTTTACCTTCACGTAAGGTCTTCATCATATTGTGACACAAAAATAGAATCAAATGGAAAGATATGGTTTCAGTGAACAACTGGACTAAGCAAATGTTGGTCTACAAAGTGGTGGGTTTGCTGGAAGAGATGGATAATAATGGTAGTAGTGAAGCAACATGAATAGAAAACATTTCATAAGCATCTGCTGAATGTGGACACTACAATGGATAAATTTAGTCTGTGATTGAGAAAATTCAGTATTATGTGTGGTATAGTAGAACTGCACATATGTGGGACAGAATATGGAGCATGTTCAACCAGCGAGTCACAGGAACTATTAGCATGGAAGTATTATATCCTAGCATGCATAACCTGCAACAATGAGTCGTTTTGTCTTTGAAATGATAAATTTATATCACAATCAGAAAGAAATCAGTAATAATTGTGTTACTAGTAAAACTGAGGAGCGCAGTAGCCCAGTGGATAGTGAGCTTGCTTGCTATCATCTGGTTAGAGCGTGCCAGGTTCGAAACTACGTCCGGACATTAAAAAAATAATCTGGGTTGTGATTTCTCACTTGACACGACCACTCCTCCAGTCGACTCAGCTGTAAATGAGTACCTGACGCATGAGTTAGGGAAGGTAAAAAACAGCACGGAAGGAAACTGGCCACCCCACCTAATAGTTGCTGCGGCTTAGTACATGAAGAGTTATCTTCATCCCCGACGGCATATGCCATGGGACTTATCTTTACCTTTACTAGTAGAACTGGATGCATGCGAGGCAGAAAGAGACGCATTCTTAATTAACATGCCATTGAAAACGATAGCATATAATAACTACAATATCAGAGGATATCTGACAAAGAGAGTTACAGTAACACAAATAGGAAAACTACTATAGCATGCATACACTTCAATATCTGCTTTGTGAGACTAAGCATCTATGGGACATTAAAATATAATACAACACTTCATACTTCCTAAGTTCAGGTTCTCTCTATGTGAAGGTGTCCTTTATAGAGCATTGTCCTCACTGCCACTCTGTAAGCCTGTTGGTTCTGTCCGAGCTGCCCAGCTTCTTTCAGTGTCATATTCAGAAGGTCTTCAATGTTATATGTCCATTGTAGTCTTGTTCTGTCTCTTGTTCTCTTTCCTGAAACTTTGCCCTCCATGACTAATCTTTCTAAACAATCATGTCACTTTATGTGTTAAAAATATGGTTGTTTGCATTTTTTTATAGTTTTGAGGATCAAGTCTTCTTCTATGTTCAGATCTCCGCAGAAATCTGCATTGGTTCATCTTTCTGTCTACTATATCCTTAGAATCTTTCTGTAATTTCATTTTTTATGGCAATATTTTCAATTTTTCATTGCAGATGCCTCAAGCAGACATAAAGCAAAACAGTATATGAAACTGTCCAACAATAAACACAAAAGACATCACAAAAGTATCAGACCACATATCACAAATGAATAATATTTACCTTTTTTTATATGTCTATCAACTCTACATAGACCAGGCTGTATAACTTCATGACATCCTGATACTTCATTGAAATTTTCAAACTGACTGAGTTGATTGTTGACATCTTCATTGCTGACCATCTCTTCAGAGATCTGAAATAATAACAAGAATATATGCTAAGTTTTCTTCTGTATAAACAACATTATATGAGAAGAGATAAGGCTGTTAGTTAGGGCAGTCAGGTTTATACTACAAAATAAGGAACAATATGCTGAAAGAGATAATGTATATGTTCAGAGAATAATAGAAATGGAAGTAATTTGAGGAGAGGGGAGAAAGTGCATCATCTCTGTACAGAAGAACTCACAACTGACTGGTACAATGATTGTATATAAGCCTACTCTTAGATGTCTAGTGAGATGAGCACTTATGGAATGTCTCCAGTGTCATGATGCTGGTTCATAATTAAGATTCAAGAAAAATCTAACATTAAACAATGTGATATGCAGATGACATCTTTCTCTTAGCAGAAAGTGAACAGGAGCTACAAAGATTTGCTGACATCCTGCTACTTCATTTCAAATATTCAAACTGACCGAATTCATGCATTTTTTGTTATAAATACATCTGCCAACATCAACTTAGAATGAAAATTTGTTCTTGATCTAAAAACTTCCCAAGTTGCTAAAATTTGTTCTTGATCCTCTACCATAGTTAAACATCCAGTTACAGCAACTTTTCACATCCAATCCATTTATTGAGATCTAAAACAAAGTGAATGAGATGACAGTGAACCAGAACTAACAAAAATCTGACTGCACCTTCTAGTAGCAGAAGTAAACTTGCACTTTTTCACACCATTGAGAAATATTGATGACAGTGCACCAGACATGGCAATGCTTTGTTACAGGAAGGTCACATTGCTTTCTTGATGTTGATTTCAATACTAATAGTAAATTATAAAGCAATATTTCTATAAATAATGGCCATTTTAGTGCCATGCAGTCATTTGGACTGTGTGGTCAAACATGCGCCAATATGAATATAGCCACAGGCTTGATGTGATTGGAAGTCTGCATATATAATGGTAGAACTTACCTCTTACATAGAGCTCATCTGAGTAGAAGGATTGTTCTTTAACACTTTGCTGACCAATTTCGATGATAGTCGAATTTCCGGTACTGGACCTTGGAGACCAAATTCAACGATCGTCGAATTTGCTATGATGCATCAGAAAAATGGAAATACCCATTGCAATAATGTACTAAAAATAGTGTTTCCGGGAAATTATGTTCTGTCAAAATGGCGGCATGTCGCGAATAACGATATAGACCTAGTAAATGAGTTTTTATCAAGAAATATCGGAGTTTTCGAAGGAAATATTGTATGATATATAGAAATTAATGTAAATCTAGGCCTAGCATTATGATAAGTAGCATTTTGCACTTGAAATAACTCTGGAGCTTTCAAATTCATTCAGAAAGTGCAAACAGTCGTTACAATGCATAGAAAGTTTCAAGGCTTTCTTGCGCTAGATTGATTTTATACGAATTTTTAAAGACGGCGATATCAATGCATAAAAGTTTTCTTGCGCCCTCGGTAATGGCGGACATGTACGCTCTGGATCGATGGTCAGCAAAGTGTTAAACATTGAATATCTCTGAGAGTTGGAGCATTCTAGGTATGAGAGAAAACTCCCCCACCACTTCCATTGAATATAGGAAACAAGAGTTTCATAGCATGTAATACATGGAGACCAAAACAATCAAAGAATTCTAAAAATAAGGGGAGGAGCAAACATAATGACCACAATGACCAGAGATAATTGAATGGACCATGTTAATATTCTGAATGTAATCAGGGATCTTTTTCTGTACCTATGCTCAGTATGCAGGACTGAGTGAAACATTGTGTTATCAAAATTGAGTAGCATATAACTTACTAACTCGTTAACTCTGGAACACAAAATCTTCCCTAGAAATGTAAAATGTTCACTTTTAGCACATTCAAATTGTTTTTGCACATTAAAAATAAATCTTACTTCAAACTTTTTTTCAAGCTTGATGAAATCAGACAGGAATGGTACATGTTTAATCTGGAAATAAACATTCAAAGAACATGTCAAATAATAAAACAACATGTAATTAACTGTGTTGGCACAATAACAAATCTTTAATCATTCAAATAATTATCAAATTCACTAAAATAATGATCATTGAACTAAATATAATATCAAAATATTTTATTATTATATTATATTATATTATATTATATTATATTATATTATATTATATTATATTATATTATATTATATTATATTATATTATATTATATTATATTATATTATATTATATCACATCATATTATTTTATATTATTTATTTTTATTCACTGGAGGGTTGACTGAAATATAGCGTTTAAGGCATTTGTCTTGTGTTCAAGAGGTAGTGGGTTTGATCCTGCATCATGATATCTTGTGTACAAGCACAATTTTCTAGAGACCCTTGGAGATTATTACATTAAACTACTGAGTTATGTGTGGTACTCTTGCAGGCAGCATGATGAGAGCTGGAGTCCTTATAGAAAAACATGAACATCTATCATCATCATATCGATAATTTGGAGATGTGCCCCTTTTCTTAGTGATGGGGGATTGACAATCAGGGAAATCACATAGTGGTGATAGGTCTAAAAAAAAACTCTCTACAATAACCAACAAAATCAACCCACACACACCACATATAAAACATAACCAAGGTCATAATTCTTTAACACATTGACCTCATTATCTATCAAAGTATTACTGGGTGCCATTATACACTCACCTCATTCTCATTATCTGCTTCCTGACTTATTCCTGTCACAAAATATGGGACAATAGAACCAGTATTTCCTGAAACCTGATCAAATAAAACAAACAAATCATAGAATAGTGAGGTAAAAGATAATCCAAAACTGTAATAAAATGTAACAACAGTTTCAATAGTGATGCCATACACTTGTAATCACTAACAGTCACCATGACTGCCTGATAAGAAAATCTCAACTAATAATCACATTGTGTAAAAGTGACAATCACTTCAAAGATTCATCAAACACATTACTAACTATTCAGTCAGAATACAATAAAAACCTACTGGATGTAAATATTTCCAAGAAAATAAACACAGACAAACTATGCTGGGTTGATGGCTATGTCATGTATAGAATAAACTACCAACTTAATTATTTCTAAATCTATATCTACAGCTCTATCACAAATGAAATAGAAAATTATTTAGATATATCTGTGACACAAACAAAACAAGTATATACCTGATTAAGATCTCTTGTGTCTGTTTCTTGACTCATTTCTTCCACAGTATGAATACTTTCCATGAAATTTCAACTTTTATAACCTCACCAGCAGTTTGACTCAAATTAACTTTTACAAATCTGAAAATAATTAAATATTGAAAATATACTTCAGAAAAAATCTTAAGTTATACCAAAAGTTATAATTTATATAAAAGTAATAACCAGATTGAACATGATATGGAAAAGCAGAATAAGTACAACAATGAAGATCAACATGCTGTAAATCATCAATAATAACTATTCTTTTGTATGAATGTGAGAGTTACACTTACAGCTGCTGACAGGGAGAGAAACATTACAGGTTTGTGAAAACTAATGTTACAGCAGGCAAGTGTTATGTATTCCTTACACTAAACATGAAATCAATATATATATATATATATATATATATAACGAGCATGGTTTGGACATGTATGTAAACATGATTCCTCGTCAAAAACAATACTCCAGGGAACCGTGGTGGGGGGGGGGGGGAGGGAGGAGAGGAGGGCAAATAAAAACATGGACAGACAACATCAAGGAATGGACAGGACAAGATTTTTCCTCACTCATTCGTTGAAGATAGAAATCACTGGAAGTCTCTGTGTGCTGAAACATTCAATGTGGTACCCCTATGACCCTGACGGGTTACAGATTTATAGATAGATGTATGTCAGAAATAAAATGCAATTGCATCAACAAGAGAAACTTCAGTCAATGGTGAAATGGCACAAACTTCTGTGATTTGGACACAAAATGTAACCGCAGAGGACGGATGTGTTGGGCCATTGGCACAAATAAAATGGCGACACAAAGTAGTTCCATTCTCTGGACTGCATCCTGCTGGAGATCTAGTAGTACTGTTACAGAAGAGATCCAGCAGGAGTTTGAGAATGAACGCTGAAGAAGAAGACACAAAATGTGATATGATTCCCTTTCTAAGACTGCACTAAAAGGGACAGTTAAGGGGAAAAAGAGAGAGGAAGACAATAAAAAGTATGGATTGATGTTTGTGTTCAAATAAAACTATAACCATCAATTTTCATGTAATGTGAGTGGAAAGCAAGAATATGTTTGCTGCTTGTTTACAGAAATGTTGCGATATTTGTTTTTTTCAGCACATCACATCTAATTTCAGCATGCCTTTGGATAGGTAGAGCTTCCATAGTCTGGAGTATGTGATAGTCATCCAATCTTACACACACAATTTTGAAAACAGAAAACCATGGTGGGACTTCTGTATTGATGTCTCAAAACATGGTGGGACTTCTGTATTGATGTCTCAAAACATGGTGGGAAACAGTAAATAGTGAGTTGATTTATATTGACCATATCATCTTGTATAATGTATTCCACTGTCCAGTTTTTGCAGCAGAGAAATCACCATTATATTGGAACTCTCAATGCGAACAGATGAGGGATTCCACCAGAAATCCAGAATAAGAAAATAACTGTCAATGAACCAATATGGTTCATAAATGATCAAGCTATGTGTATCAGCTGGAGAGATTAAAAAAATTGAAAAAACCTTGCCAACTGGTAACAACATGTGGAAGCGCAATATGTGAAATTAGAATTGAGGGTAGGAGTGAAGTCAGGAAATCATCACCCATTCATAATTACAATATGTCAATGAATGGATGTGATAGTGGATCAGATGATTTCATATTATAGAAACCACACAAAAAAAACAGCAAAGTGGTGGGAAAAAGTATTTATGTGGGTGTTAGAAATAACAACTGAACGCCCACATTTTCACAAACTGATCCGCCACCGCACTCAGAAACCTATGCCCTTTCCAAGCTTAAAGAACATATTGATAGAGGAACTATAAAGTTTATTTGAATTAGAGACACCTAACAACCTTGATGATGCTTTATTGTCCAAACCAGGAAGAAAGCTAGTAAATACAGCACTTGAGAGGTATCAGGGGGGCCATCCATCTCATTGACTTCAGTGGAAAAGACAGGCAATGTGCTCGTGCTACTAAGCAAACATGAAGTAGCTACTACTGCATAGGATATTCAGATAAGCCACATCTGTGTGCTAAATCATGCTTTAGGGAATACTACACAAGATGAGCTCATTTGTAGCACAAAAAAAGTGTAAATAATAAAGCCATGACTGGATGTAAATATTTTCAAACTTTTATTACTTCTGGTGTCATTCAGAAAAATGTACATAACTAACATTTATTAATATAAATTCATCAAATAAACTGAATAGTGAAGCTAATTTGGTACTCTTGTGTAAACATTCTTGAAAAGGGGATATCAACAACTCTAACTATGGATACATTTGGGTTTAGTAAAAATATTTATACTAATAAATTAATATTTTCATTTTCTTGTTTTATGTTTTACTAACTCTTGATTAGAAACTGGCTTCACAGCATGCTGGTCATTCCCATAGTGCACCGCCCTCCGTTCCAGCAGCCACACCAGTGTATGTAGACTCAGAGTCCCGGCAGGTTGATTGTGTGATAACCTGGACTTTCCAGAAAATTTACTTTGTCTTCCCTCATCTCTAGATACTCCCATTTCTAACATTCTCTGTATGTGTACGTTCTCAGCCGTACTGACATCATCTTCATCTAGAAATGAATTTATTACTACTTTCCTTAAGCCTGCTTTATCTCTTCTCAAGAATGTGCCGTCTATCTCCGCATTGCCTGTCAATAAGTTGGCTCTTTCATTTCCTCTGACCCCAGCATGATCAGGGCAGTATATCCATGTAATGCTTTGGACAATTGAGTTGTTCAATAAGTCCCACCATTCTTTTCTCAGCATGAACTTTTCTATCTTGTGCAGCATACTTTAAGAGTCTGTGAGTATTACCGTGTGTGTTGATGTATCAGTTATCAATCAATTAAGTGCTGCTGTAACTCCCTCTATCTACATCATCATGCTCGATGTGACAGTTAAATATGCTGAAGATTTCTCAACAAACTTCATGCTGTTTCTGTAGGCAACAAAACCCCAACCACTTTTATTTGACTAACTCTAGCCTTGTGAAGTAATCAAATATCATCAATCTATTTATATATTCATTATTCTGTATCCATCTCTCTTTCCAATGATATATTACACATACACTATTTATCAATATTAGTAGGGGCCTATGTCAAGTGATACAATGAAAACCACATAAAGTGAAATTTTTCTACACCTGAAAATTAATTTGATCCAAACCTAAAAATAATCAAGCCCTGAAAGAGTTAATTAGTTCCTCATGCTTCAGAAAATTATAGTATGGGATCAACAGATGCGTAATTTCTTCGCAAACAAAAAATTTAGGCATCTATAGTCCTAGTTTGTGTGTTGTATTAGGATTAGTTCTATTGTAAATAACTAAGATAATTCAGAAAGTATATCAGATCAGCTCTCTTTTGTGGTCACAAGTTTAAATTTTCTTTATAGGCCTATCAATGCATACACACATTCAAGTGCTAGGATTTTATATTGTGCCAAACTTTCTTTATGGTTGCGAAGCATGGACAGTAAACAAACATGCCCAAGATAGAGGCAACTGAGATGGGGTTAAGAAGAATGATGAAAATTATATGGACAGCCAAGAAAACGAATATAGAAGTCTTCATAGAGGCTGGAGTGAAACCAAGAATTATAGCAAAAATTAGAAGCACACAGGAAGATTTTTAGGGCATTGATGAGGAAAAACAAAACTCAAACATTTACTTTATTTAGTAACCACTGGAAAGATCAAAGGGAGAAGAGGCAGAAAAAGACAAAGAAAAATCTTGATGGGTAGTCACAGCACACAAAGATGCCACCAACTGAACTTATTAACAACACAAGAGATGAAGAGTTGTGGAGAAGCATGATCGCCTACTCAGTTGGCATGGGCCTTGATTAATTGGATGATGTTGATAGGATTAGGCTTATGATCTTTCTTTCATTTAGGCCTTTTTTCAGGATGGACGAAGACTAACTGACTTGGTTGAGGTATTGTTGAATTGCAATTTTCAAGGAAGGACTATCTCTACTATCTATGTTATGGCTATGGCTATATGATATTATAAAATTGTAGTATTTTTGCTAATGTTATTGTAATAGTACACTATTTTGAAAATTATGTCCACAGCTCAATACTCAAATTATCTCTTCCATAATTTTTTTAAAACTTAGAACCTAAGTTAAATCATAATACTATAAATAAAAGCACTCTGACGACACATACAACATACGGTAACATAGTTATAGTACAATTTGCTTCACATATTACATATTATTAACATAGTATAGTATATATATACCTAGTTATAATAATTATATATACTATTTATAGTTATTTTATTATCATACTTAACTATGTATGATACAATTATGTATAGTATGTTAATGTATAAACTCTAATCTAATTATAATATAACTTGAATGAGCAATCTCTTGTAATGACAAATCTCTTGTATCATCGTATGCCAATAAAAAATTACATAGTCGGTTATAAAATGTTATTCACAAATTAAAGTAACGCTTTTCATATATAACAACATTAGGTGATTAGTTCATTAGTTTTAAACTTATTAAAACATAAACTGTCATGTTGAGTAATTTTAGTTAACAGCAACAGCTTACGCTGGTTCCACTCAACATTTAGAAAATACCCAGCGGTAATACTGCTAGTAACTGTATAAAAAAGAGCACTTAGAAGGAAACGTAATGAAGTCTTACTGAACGGCGACTAACACAGTAACACACTATCATCTATCACTGGTCGGATGCTCACATGAAATAATACACACAACAATACACAGGATATCCGATATACTCATATAAATAACAATACACAAGACATAATCGACGAAAAGACATTTCCACCAAAAGACATTATCAAGATAAACACATAAACATCAAAAGACGACGAGTGAAATGAATTATGATACAACACACAAACGTGTACGAGAGAAATATAGATCTGAGATGCCGGAAGGATAGCAAAAGGAAGTACATAAAATGTAAATATAGGTGGAAACTAAAACAAAGGATGACGGGAACAAAATGAATAAAAATAGATCACATGAGCCCTGAAGTATTGTGTATCGTCTGGCTGGTTTATTAGAATTAGTTTATTTTCCATCATCCAGTCTTCTATCTCTTCACCCTTTTGATCTATATCCTTGTAGCCCCAGCTTGGTGAGTGGCCATTAAAGTCACCCACTATTAGGTGACTTGATTCCTCTTTAGTTGACAACGATCTATTTTTGTGGCAGGAATGCTGTAGCAGTTTGTGATTGATATTTCTGCACCAGACAGCAGCAATTTCATTGTTATATGTTACATTTCTCCTTCTCCGGATCTTTTTAGTTCTGCTGCTGGTATTGATGTTTTTACAAACCTCAGTATGCCTCCTTTGACAATTTTGGGTCGATCTTGGCGGAATGACTCATAACCTCAAATAAATAATCTATGTGTGTCCTTTAGGTGCGTCTCTTGTAATCACATTATGTCGATCTGGTTTTTCCTCAGGAATTCCTGTAGCTCACGCTTTTTGTTTCGCACTCCTTCCGCATTCTACTGAGTAATTATGCGGCATTTGGTTTAGTCAGTAGCACTACTCTGCTTTCCCCTGACCTCATTGCTAGCACTGGAACCAGTCGCTTGGGTGGACCCTTTTGAGACAATGGACCCGGCTCCGCTCCTCCCCAGTTTTAACTGATAGAAGCGACGCCATGATGACAGGGTTGATTGTCACATGACCACATTTCTGTAATAGTGCGTGCCCTAATTTATCCCAGTATCGCTGGCTAACACACTCCGTCTTCGGCAGGCTGTGCTGTGATTTTCTGTCTGGGCTGTCTCCCATAGCCTTTCCATCTCCCGATGTCACATACAAGGCAATAATTGTTTGTATAGAGTTTTCTCTCTTAAGAAAGCTGGTATTATCGGAACTTATGAGACTGTCCTACTCAAGTGTTTCCTCCTAAACCTACCCTTTCCCCACACCTTTCTCATCCCCCCTTAGTACGTTCCTGGAGTGGTTCAGTGACCACACTCCAGCAACCTGAGCTTATAGCGACTCATACTCGCTTGTTGCTGCCAGTCACACACATGGGATATTTCAATGGGAATATTAGCGCCGCATGAAATCCCGCCCCGTCCTCGTGGTCAGCAACACCGGTTTGGTCAGTGGCTGCTTATTTGGCCAGAGGGTTATTCACAGCTAGCCTCTAGAGAAATTTCCACTATCCGCGACCCGTGGCCGCTCCTGGTAGGGATCGGTAGCCCCCGCATTAATCTTAAGCATGTTTTCGAACAGTACCGAAATGGTTATTAACAAAAGACCTAAGGTGGCTCTGGACCCGGCTGGTCCTGGAAAGCGGCACCGGTGTTAGGATCAGACTGGAGAAGGGTATAATATTTAAGCAGGATGCGCGTGACAGTGGAGTTATGGACAAGTTTAACTCTATCAGAGGAGGATGAAGAACCACGGGAATTAGTCAAGGTATCGAGGGGAGATAAATGACATACACAAGCCAAGCCGATGAAAGGATGCTATAGGGCAACGAGCTTAAACCTACTGAAGAACTCGATCATCTCAGGGAATTTGTCGAGAAAGTCACCGTCATCGCTACATAAGCGAAAAAGCTGAGAGTATGGCAGAGTTGCGACAAGCGGGACGATGAGAATAAGTATAGCCACATGCATCAGTAGGTTTATGGTAAACGGATGTGATGAGGTAAGAGGGATGGATAGTGACAATGACGTCAAGGAAATTGACAGAGGTAGTGGTGATGTGAATTTAATAGGGTTGAAATTGTTGATGAAGTTGATAAAGCGAGAAAATTATTGTTTCCGACATGTCATAACACATATGGTGCGGCGCATGGCCGAGAGGTTAGAACGTTGGTTTCACACCAGTGAGGTCCAGAGTTCGATCCCCTGTAAGGACTGAGTTTTTTTCTGTTGGAGGTTAAAACTCACCCTGTACATGACATGGCAAAAGCACGGGGCCTTTATCACACAGCTACAAAATCCCTCCCTGCAACTCCTTAACTGAAAAAAATGCAGTATCTGACAGTTGACAGAATACATATGCAATCATCAATGTGTATGTGGAAAAGAGACGGGAACCTGCCATCAGAGGTCGACCAAACTACAAACTGGACGTAAGAGGAAAAGCCTTTGAAGATAACATGACGACGGCCACTGGTGACAAGAAAATGGTGGTGACAAAAGTAGTTGGTCTTCTTGAACGCGACAAGGGCAAGGTCAGTAGCTGTATGACGGATGTCATGCGGTATAAGGCTTAAAGAAACAATGGCGAAGGGATGATGGCAATTAAAGAAGTGCTACGGCGAATGCCCGGTGAAGGGAGATATAGATGAAAATACAACTAAACTAATTACTAAAACATAAAAGTACCTACGAAATTACGATTATGTCATGGGTATTGTTATTTGTATGATTATATCCCGTGTATTGTTGTATGTGTTATTTCACGTGAGCATCCGACAGTGGACAGCTAAGAAAACTAATGCAGAGGTTCTCATTGATGCTGGCGTAAAAAGATCATTCATATCAAACATTAGGAGCAGACAGTCAATGTTTCTAGGTCATGTGCTGAGAACAACACAACTTCTCAGCACATGACTTAAAAACCACTGGAAAGATCAAGGGGAGAAGAGACAGGGGATGACAAAGAGAAAAATTGCTAGATGGACTTGTATTGTGGCACGGTAGAAACTCGTCAACCGAGCTCATTGACAACACAAGAGACAGAGAGTCGCGGAGAAACATGATCGCCTACGCCATGGCACTTGATTGATTGATCCGACAGTGATAGTTTGTTAGTCCTTGTTCAGTAAGTTTGCATTAACTGTTTCCTACATAAGTACTCTTTTCATACAGTTTTTCTAGTTGTATTACGTTTAATTGACTGTCATTTTATATCAACTGCAACCAATCGTCTCGTAGGTATTCTTATGTTTTAGTAATTAGTTTTGTTTCATTTTCATCTATATTTCTCTTCGCCGTGCATTTGCTGCAGCGCTTCTTTAATTGCGTGCGTCACTAGGCCATTGTTCCTTTTAGTCTCTTACCGCATGACATCGTCATACAGCCACGACCTTGCCCGTGTCAAGTTCATAAAGACCAAATTATTTTGTCACCGTAATATTCTTGTTACCAGTGGCTGTCGTCATGTCATGTGACGTAATCTACTAATCTTTCCAGAACGTTGTCTTCCCAATTACCTCTCTGAACCCCCTTCTGTCTTGCGCGACTCGGCTTGCATTTTCTAAAGATGTATTCATGTTATCTTTAATGTCGTCAGTCCATCGTCTTCTTGGACTGCCCTTTCTCCTCCTACATGTACTCTTCCCTCCATTATTTGTCTTTCTAAATAGTTGTGTCTCTTTATATGACTAAACCGGTGTAGCTTTCTTTTTACTATTGTGTTTAGTAACCAGCTCTGGAATCTTAAATGTGTTTATAATATCTGAGTTTCTCTTTTTTTCCTTCCATGATATTCTAAGTATCCTTCTTTATCATTTCATCTCAAAGGCGTTGATCTTATTTGCCACTGACTTACTTAGGGTCCATGTTTCACAGCCGTATATTGCAATCGGAAAAATAAAAGTTCGTAGCCTTAACAATTTCATTACTATTTTTTGTTTTTCCATATGTTTTTCAGCCGTGTTATTTTACAATATGCCATTGCCAGTCTTTTCCTTATTTATCCCATGCAGTCTCCTGCCTGCGCCGTTGATGTTTGTTCCTAAGTATTCGAATTTATCCACACATTCTATCTCGGTATTTTCTATTCTAATTTTTTGTTGTTTGTTTTTCGTTCGCTCCATTGTAACCATCACGGATATCCGTGAGATTTCCGCAGGGAGCGTGATTACGTTGTGCCACCATTATGCGCCTTATAGGCCTAGCACATCCGATTTCGGCATGCCTTGACAATTCGGGTGGGCTACCCTTAGCCTGTGACAGCCTCTATATCTGTCTCCAGGCACGCTTAGTGGCGACTCTTCGCCCAGACGATTTTTGCTCTCATCTAACTCGCACGAGGTGTTCCACTGTCTATGAACTTGCCTCGTGTAATTGGACGTGCTGTGCCTGTGCCCATTGGGTACTGAACCGTTTCTCATCCGTGAGCCTGGTTCCTTAAGGGGAAGAACTCAACAGAGGAGTTGAACCCTGGCTCTTTCGCCCTCTTAGCCGAGGTATCGTTCACCGACATCGTGTACCCCTTGTCCAAGTTCGAGTCTCACACCACGCGTTTGAGAGCAAGGCGTTCTCGAGCTGAGCGTCCTTGTCCCAATAGCGCCTGAGCCCATCAGGTACTGAACCCTTTCTCTCTTCAAGTGTATTTCCGGTGTAGGAAAACCTGACAGTAGATTTGGGCCAGGGCTAAATCGTTGTCCCTTTTGTGCCTGAGCCCATCGGGTACGGAACCCTTTCTCTCTGCAAGTGTACTTCCGGTATAGGAAACCTTGACAGTAGAGTTGGACCAGGACTACCATCGTTGTCCCTTTCTTGCCTAAGCCCATCGGGTACAGAACCCTTTCTCTTCGCGAGCATATTTCCGGTTTAGGAAGTCTCGACATTAGAGTTGGATTAGGTCTTCTTGCTTTACCAAACGCCAATGAATGTGTCTGGGTCTCTGCCTGTAAGGAACTAAGGTAACTAGATGCTCGTCTAGAGCTGACGGAGCTTGTAGTTCCCCTTTCTTAGAGACTTTTCACTTTATATTTGCAGTTCGCGCTGCCCTCTAGCGCTGTTCTGCCCTTTCATTGTATTCGGTATGAAATCTATTTGTCTCTCGCCATGCATCTACCTTTACGTGCATTTTACATTGGCCGCCCCTCCAATGTTCGGACTGGACTGACTAGCTTCACTGTATGTCGACAGTGTCGCTATATGTGGTGATGCTGGTGGTGTTGGATATATTGTCTGTCTCTTGTGCAGTTAAATCTCTTTCCATCTGCTACCTCAACATTCTCGGACACGATCCCCAAATGATTTGGCCAGAATCAGCTCGAGCTGCTGTATTTCTGTTTCCAGGGTGCACCGCGTGGAGGTATATTTGGTCACTCACCTATTTTGAATTAGATGGGCAATTTTTCGATCAGATTAGTGACGTTGCTATGGGCACCAAGATGGGACCTAGCTATGCTTGTGTTTTCATGGGACATCCTGAACATCTAGTTTGGTCGAATTATGATGGCCCCATCCCGTCTCTTTTCTACAGATACATTGATGATAGGATATGTATTACTGACATGTCAGAAATAGAAAACTTTTCTCGCTTCATCAACAATTTCAACCCTGCTATTAAATTTACATCTAACATTTCCACGACCTCTGTCATCAATTTCCTTGATGTTATTTTCACTATTCACCCCCCTCCCCACCAGTGGCGTAGCGAGAGGGGGCAGAGGTGAGGACCGCCCAGGGCGGCAAATTTATTTTCGTCCAGGCTTTCACAATCACTGCCATATTTTTTTAATGTCACAAGGGCGGAAAATTATGATTACGCCCCGGGCGCCATTGACCCACGATACGCCTCTGCCCCCCCCCCCAACTCAGCACATCCGTCTACTATAAACCTACTGATGTGCATGGCTTTCTGCTCTACACTTCTTCTCATCCTCCCGCTTGTCACACCTCTGTGCTATACTCCCAAATTCTTCACTTATGTAGCGATGACGACGACTTTCTCAACTAATCCTCCGAGATGATTGAGTTCTTCCGTAGACGCTCGTTGACATATGGCAGCCTGCCATCGGATAGGCTTCATGAACGTCAGTTATCTCCCCTCGATAGCTTGACTAATTTCCATGGTTCTTAATCCTCCTCTAATAGAGTTAAATTTGTCCTTACTTCTCATCCCTATGACTCCACTGTCCGTCGCATCCTCCTTAAATATTACTTCCTTCTCCAGTCTGATACTAACACCCGTGCTGCTTTCCAGGACTTAACTCTGTCAATAGGCGCGACAAAAATCTGAAGGACATCTTGGTCCACAGCCACATTCGGTACTGCTCCTTGCTCACGCGGTCGGTGCTACACATGTTCTTATGTGGTTCAGATGAACCCCCTTTCATTTCCCAAGAACACTTTCACCATCGATGAGTCCTTTACATGTGAATCTCGTAATGTAATTTACGTGATCATATGCAAACGCTGCGGCGAGCCGTACAGCGGTGAAACTGGCTTAAAATTGAGCTTGGGGTGGGCCCATTCGAGTCATAGGACCCGGCACTCTCATGCCAGGTGGGACTCCTCAGGCAGAGTACCATAACCAGTATCCATTGTCTCAATCTGCATGAATATATATATATATATATGATACATTTCCCTTTGTTATGCGCCATATGGCCAAGTGCATCCGATTTCCACCAGCTAATTTTTTAAGTTTACTTTCCTTATAATGTCTGCCCTCCCGGGCTCATGAGCACCATCTGCCCAGGTTTTGTGTAGAGTTTTCCATCTTCTAGGTGGCCTGTCTTTCTAGACTCTTGAGCTGCACCTGGGGGGGGGGGGGGGAGAGAAAGGGTCAATGTATTAACTTCAGAACTTCATATTCTGGATATTTGAATATGCTCTGCTGGGGTCTTCTTTTTCAGCGTTCATTCTCAAACTCCTACTGGATCTCTCTTGTAGCAGGACCATCGTTCGTACTAGATTTACAGCAGGATGTCGTTCAGAGAATGGCAATGAGTTGTGTTGTAGTTGTATTTGTGCCAATGGTCCGACACATCCGTCTTCAGCGGTGCTCTGCTATCTGATGTGCCAGTCCACATGTACAAATGGATGTGTTGTCAATCATGAACTTTGTGTGCATGTGGCTGCAGAGTCGGTTGTTTCATGTGCTGAGAAGCAGAATGACAGTTTGTTGTGGTCTGTTCATAATTTGGTAGTAACGCAAAATGAGGTAAAAAGGTTACTAAAACACTTACCTAGCCTATTAATAAAAATATATTTTTAAGAAAAAAAACAAAAAACATACAATAAAACTAAACAGGACAATTCTCAACGTATCGGCTCAAATTGAACCTTTTTCAAGAGACAAACAACAGAAAACGACAAAACAAAATAGATGTCTATATTTCATCAAGCCCTCGTCTCCATAATAGCGCAGGGATGGCAACGCATCTAGTAAAAGTGAAAATGCGTGCATTCATTATAAACAAACCGAAAGTGGGAAATTAGAGACACTATAGATGAGTGCAAGAATAATGAAAGAAAAAGATAAGAAAAATACCCCTTTTGTCCCTTTATCAGACAGGCAGGTTTTAAGAACATAGTCACAACAGGCACGACTGAAGGGAACAGAGACAGATGGGGACGTGAGAAAATATTCATGTGACAACCTAGCAAGGCTCCATCCACTTTGTCGGACACCCTCTGACCATTTGGTTATTCATAATTTGGTAGTCATTTTGTTGAGTTAGCTTTATCATTGCTTTTTCTTTGTTTGCCTGGAACATGCCTATATCTGAAGTTCTGTTTTTTAATTGCTTTAATCATCTTTTTTGTTGTTTTTGGTACAATATTGGCACATCTAGTTGACCATAAACAGTTCACTCCTTAGCTAGACGATCTGCTTTCTCGTTTCCGGGTATTCCACTGCAGCCCCAGTGGGAGATCAGCCCTGAGAAGGGTTCGCTGTCTCCAGCCCTTATTTTCGTGGGACGGTCAGCCCTGACAAGAGCTCGCCAGTGACAGCCCTTTTTCTTCTTACCAGTCTCCTTTGCAGCTGTTTGTCATGAGAAGGGTTCACTGACAACAGCTCCTGTCTCTGTAAGAACAGTCAGCCATGAAAAAGGCTTGCTACAGTAGCCCTAATCACTGTGAGGCGAGCAGCATGACAAGAGCTCACCAGCAGCAGCCTTTGTTTCCTCAGGGGCCGTCAGCTCTGAGAAGGGCTGTAGCCCTAGTCTTTTCGGGGGCTCTCAGCCTGGAGAAAGACTCATCAACTGTTTCCTCTGTAGCAGCTAGCCCCAAAAAGGGCTCAAATGCGCTTATGACTTCTAGAAAATGTGAGCAGCTGTATTATTCAGGAAATAGCTATGTGGTATAATATTATGACATCAATGGCTGCTGATTATTCCCGTACTAGCAATACATATACCAATTAGGTAATAGGTACTACTACCTACTTTTTTTCCTATGAACATTGGTGGTACAGATAATTTATGAATAATCCCTTCTATTCCTCCTGCACTGTGGACTACAAGGACATGTTGTTTTAGTCCACTGTGTAAGGACCTACTGTATTCTTTCTAGCCTCTGTGAGTGGAGACTAAGGAAAGTTGAGGATTGTGATGATGGTGTTCCTCCTTTGCAAGTGAAGAAGAACATGACATGAAAAAACAATAAAATTGTGAACAAGTTGAAAAAAATAAAAAATTTGTGATTGTATAATTTGGTTTGGGTTTGTGGGTTTGTAGATTTCCAATTCGTGTCAAGAAAGTTCTATTGCCATGCATGCAGGAGTACAGAGGGTTCTGAGTAGGAGAATTTTAAGATTTGTCCTTATGCTTTTGTCACTTGTAAATTGCCCGCAGTGTTCTCTCTTTTTCAAATTTAGTGATGCCAGCAGTGATTTGCATGTGCAAACTGAGCGATCAAGGGCTGCAGTCTCCCACGAGCTAGGATTGATGCTATGCGACAGTGCTTGAGAGAGTTCTTTAGGTGATCATTGAAATGCTTTTTCTGCCCTCCATTTGAATGCTTAGGCTATTGATACAGATAACAATATATACACCCACACACACACACACAATATATACATATATATATACACACATATATGAAAAATCCAACAATCTGGTATGGGCCACAGAAACATAAGTAAATAGTAATTATATTAAACAGTAATTATATAGAAGTGTTGCGAATTCCTACCACTACTAATAAAAAAGAGTAGTACTTACATAGAACACAGGTTTTTGAAGTTTAACTTGAACACAACAGAAACATTATCAAATATAAATAATGAAAATGTCAGAGGATGTCCAACAAAATGGAGAAAAGCATATAAATGCATCCACACACAAGTAAGGGCTCACACAAGAGTAAGTGTACATAATGACAGAAAGCAGATACATGCATTCACATAAACATTTTCTCACATAAATACCCCGGTACATGCATTAACATGAACATTCGCACACATAGATATATACATGTATTACTATAAACATTCATTCACATGCATTACTATAACACACATACAAATATGTGACCCAAAGTAGTTGTATGGATACATCGAAACATGTAACATAATATACATATACAAATACATATCTATATATGTGTGTGGACATTCATCTGTTGAACAAACAATTATAATAACAAAAGGAAATATATGCATGGTAAATAAAGGAATCAATTTACACAATAAGGTATCGTAATGCACATTTAATAGATTGGAATACAAAATAATCACAGTTGTATATGGTAATAATTTGTTATACCTGTTGTCATATCCCATCCAATTTTCAAAAAAACTCTATTCCATGACTACATATTTCCACATACATCATTGTCACCTTGAACTTTGTATTGTTTACATCTAGTTAATAGTGTATCTCGTCCAACAGTTCGAAATGTTGAAAATGTCTTGTGTATTTTCATTTGTCTGTTTTAACCTCATAACCCCTTGTATTAGTGAAAGTCCGTCTTGTTCAAGTAAAACATTCAAAAACCTGTGTTTTACTAAGTACTATTGTTGCTACATTTCATACAGTATTACCTTATATTGATTGTCGTATTATATCAACTGTAAATACTCATGTTGTAAGTGTTTGAGCTTTTAGCTATTATTACATTTTCAAATGTGTAAGGAATTCTTGTGGATATATCACATGCAGGCTTGTGTAGAAATTTTTGGGAAACTCTTCAACAGTTGACACAATCAGCTGTTTCCCAATGATATTTCCTGTTTTATCTATGAGTAGTGAGATATTGTAAGACATCCTCAAACCATCGTCTCTATTTGAAATTAAAGTGATGGTACTATCTACTGTGATTCTCTCTTTCACACTTAAATATGCTGTAGCAACTATGTTTGGTTCAAGCCTGGACAAGTATTTTGCATCACTTCTTACATGAAAACTTGTAAATACTTGCACATGAACATAGTACACCATGAAACACATAGGTACTTGAACAATTTAATTTGGAAAAATTAATTAATTTCAAATATCTATGAGAAAATAGTCCAGTTCCTAAGCAAAACCAGTGACTTCCCTCTTCCATCTCTAAAATGAAACCCCAATAAAAGTCAGATAGCAAAACAAGATACATAACTCTCCCTTCCCATCACTAAGGTTGAAAAGGTGTAGAGGATTTTACTAAAAACCATAAGGAAGGCCAAAGGAGATTAAATAATACATTCTCCTTCCAAAAGCAACTGATACACCATCCTCTAGTCGTTGAAAAGTGATTACATCATGTGAAATGCTGTACAAGGGACATAACTTATGGTAACAATTGTACATAATGCAATTTGGTTAATGCACATAATCTGTCAATAATGACCGATTCGTTATAACATGTTTCCACTGTATAATATTGCGTGGTAGCTAGTCTAGTGGTCACTTGTGGTTGCTATCCAAACTTCTGTAACTGGTAGGAGGACCTGGTCAATTTTAGTTTCCAGTCTCTGGTGGCTAGACTAGTCCAGATCTCCAAGATGAGGATGGCCTCGATGGAGACATCTATCAATAAATCTTATATCTGAAACACCTGATTTGGAAAGTTTATCTACAAAATGTTGACCTATGTGCCTCTTGATTGCTCGAAATTAAATAAAATATCTGTTACAAACATCACATTTGTAAGGTTTCTCTCCTGTATGTGCTATTTTGTGTAACTTCAGAGTACTAGTGTGAGAAAATCCTACGCCAAACACGTCACTTTAGTAAGGTTTCTCTCCTGTATGTATTCTCTTGTGCCTCTTCCGGCTACCAGTTTCAGAAAATCCTACACCACACACATCACATGTGTAAGGTTTTTCACCTGTATGAGTTCTTTTGTGATTCTTAAGGTGACTGGTTCGAGAAAATCCTACACCACATACATTACATGTGTAAGGTTTCTCTCCTGTATGTATCCTCTTGTGATATTTCAGGTCACCAGTTTTATAAAATCCTAAACCACACACATCACATTTGTAAGGTTTCTCTCCTGTATGTACTCTCTTATGATTCTTCAAGTTACCAGCTTGAGAAAATCCTAAACCACACACATCACATTTGTAAGGTTTCTCACCTGTATGTGTTCTCTTGTGCCTCTTCAGGCTACCAGTTTCAGAAAATCCTACACCACACACATCACATTTGTAAGGTTTCTCACCTGTATGTGTTCTCTTATGACTCTTCAAGTTACCAGTTTGAGAAAATCCTAAACCACACACATCACATTTGTAAGGTTTCTCTCCTGTATGTGTTTTTTTATGCTTATTGAGGTTACCAGTTCGAGAAAATCTTACACCGCAGACATCACATTTGTAAGGTTTCTCTCCTGTATGTACATTTCTGTGTGACTTATTATTATCAGAACAATTAAACTCCAAATTGGAAACATGACAATTGACAGCTTTCTCTCCTCCATATGTCTTTCTGTATGTGTTCAAACTAGCATGTATAGTCAAACCATCACATTTGTCCAGATTCTCATAACTTACACTACACACATTATGTCTAGTACTTTTCTTAAAAACATACAATTCATATTCCGACAGTTTGCTACATATTCCATTATTGATATTCAGACTGTCCTCATTCTGGACAATCTTACAGACTACATTTTCATCCATGACCTGTTCACTAACTAATTCTCTTAAGTTATTTAGTTTCTGTTCTCTTGATGTCAAACACAGATCTACATTCTTGTTTTCTGATTTTATTACTGTATCTCCTTTGTGTTCATGAAACATCTCACAATCTCCTGTCTCATCCGATGTATTCTTCTCAATGTTTCTAATATGTTCTGGAAGATTCTCTGTGAAAACATCAGCCCTTACAAGTTGTGAATGTTGAACACTGTATACACTTTCTATTTGTATTTTCTGAACACCAGCCTGAGAGTTGATGAAGTGCTCTGATGTGTCAACACTGTTCTCTGAAATATCCAAACAATGCACAGTGACAAGTCTTGAAATGTAAATAATAATAAATATAACAATATAAAACATTTATATTGAAATAATCTTTGACATAAAGACAATAACAGTCAGTGTTAGATAAAACAATTTGTGTGTACTGGTTGTGTGAGTGGAGTGATGTACAGACCGAAATGTTTTAAAATATTTCAAACCATCAACACATATTGGGAATCCAGACAAACAGAGATATTAAATACTCGTATTACATGCTGTCCAGAATTTCTCCCAGTATGTCTAATTTACAAATATACTTTATATGGAAGTCGAGGTTTATGGGGTAGTACATGTGATATTGAGGCTGTCGTACTTCTCATGTCATTGATCCCCATCTGGCACTCAGTTCTCACCTATGACTCCCTGTAGTTTCCAACATGCGGCAGCATAAACACCCGGTAATGGCGTTGACAGGTCAGACGAACCAGGTGAGGGTAATCAAGAGACTCTGGCACAGAGGTTAATATAGGAAATCTTTGCCCAAGCAAGCAAAGCCTGGATGTGGTAGACAGCACAGATGAAACATCTGATATTCCACAGGCTGGAAGGCACTTGCCAGCAGAACATTATAGTAAACAAAGAGTTTTGTGAGACATGTAGAACACTCTGATCCTACACTGTATCCTGGTACTATGCAGCCGTCTTAATTTATCTAGTCACTGGAACATGGCTGGATCAGGGACAGTGTGGTCAATGAATGGCACAACTCTTTCACGCTTTAAACACAGTTCACTGCTAGACATAAATAACTCAACTATCATCATGTTCAGAGTGCAGTAATGGGTGCCAGCAGAACTAAGGAAATGTTACAAGAGCTCATCTGGCAGTACTCAAAGCCAAAAGATACAATAATTTACACATATGCTTTAGTAATAAGAGACAAACAGGTTTGGATGGCATTTCATCACCTACTGAAATGGTAGGAAAGTTAGATAAACCACCTAATTAATAACAATACCAAGTGTGAGAATGGAAATAGAAGTGGAGACAGTGGTTCTCACTTTGGTAATGACGCAACCACAAACACACACACTCCATCATACTCTCAGAGCATGCTACAGAAAATAGAAAAAATGATGAAAAGAAAGGATCAGAAGGCAGTAGACAGAATTTGAACCAGGTCTGTTGAACTGGCACTTATTCATCTCGCAACTTGAGTCAAACATGTTTTCCAAATTCAGGCACACCACATCTTGTGTGGTTAAATTACGAAAGCATTCTGATTCAAGTTGTGAAGCAAACAGGTGAGAGCTGAACTGACCTAGTTCAAATCCCATCTACTGCCTTCTGATTTTTTCTGTAACTCCTCAAATGTTTCCTATTTATATATTCACTTGTCTATCTATCTCTATTCGCTAAACATTTGCTGCCTATCAGTGTCAGGGGTAGAAGAGTTTTATGGAGACTCCCCTCTTGTGTGCTTAGTATATTGTGAAATTTTCACCTCTTTTATTTCAGTGGTACATCATTTTTATGGTCAGCCTCTAGATCTGCTTTCACTGTATCTGTGTAGCATAGCTGGTGGAATGTTGTCTGATGGTAGTCTGCTGGTGTGTGTAAACCATTTGATCTGCTGTCTACTAATATATTCCAATATTGGGGTTGTGTCTGTTTTTTGTCTAATATCCTCATTCCTCACTGTCTAATAGTGATATTCCTAGGATTATGCGCAAGCATGTCATTTCAGCTGTCACAAGTTCATGTTTATCTTGTGCTGTTGCTGTCTATGTTTGGCATAGGTAGCACAGCATTGGCATAATAATCATTGTGAATAGTGTTATTTTGGTGTTTAGATCTACATTTTCATTTCTGAAGATTGGTGTCATTTGCCATAGGGCTTGGTATGCTTTACTATATCTATTGTGTATTTCTTTGCTGCTCTTACTGTCTGTTGTTATATTACTTCCTAGGTATATGCATTTTGTCACTTGTTTAAGTCTGTTATTTCCAATATATATATTGGTGTTTCTTTCTGTTCTTCATATCTTCATAACTTCGGTCTTTTCAATATTTATCTTCATGTTAAAGGTACAGCATATTTGATGTAATCTGTGTATTTGTTTTTGTAGTTGCTCTTCTGGTGTTGCTACTAGTGCTTGGTCATCTGCAAATAGTTATTCTTCAGGTTGTTTTCTTCCATTCTCTTTGCTACTTTGCAGATGTGATCTATGTATGTTATGAACAATAGGGATGGGGGGGGGGTGGTGGGAATTGTACACATCCCTGTCTTACTCCCGATTGAATTAGGAAATTATTGGATGTGCTTGCGCTCGTTCTTACTCTGCATTTCTTACTGCGACTATTGGCACATATGCTGTGACATAGGCTTATCAGATGTTGGGGAACTCCATATGTCCAAAGTTGTATTCTATCCACTCTGTCAAAAGCTTTCTCTTGGTTCACAGCACTAGAATGTGATGGACATTGTAAGCCTGAGTTCACTGAAATATATCAACATGTGGAGTGCAAAGGATACCGCACTGCTCTCAGCGTAAGTAGATAACCGAGATTCTTCTTCTTCAGCGTTCATTCTCAAACTCCTGCTGGATCTCTATTGCAGTAGGACAATGGCCCTATTAGATTTCCAGCAGGATATAGTCCAGAGAATGGAAATGCGTTGTGTCACTGTTTTATTTGCGCCAATGGCCCAACACATCCATCTTCGGCGGGAACCGAGATTCAAAAAGTACATCCTTACAGTGCACCCTGGAATCATGCTGCTTGTGCTGATTCTGGCTGAACCTTTTGGGGGTCGTGGTAAAAGGCACACAGTTAAAATGATGTTGAAATCTGTGATTAAAGAAAATTGAATGAACAGATGGGCCATGGAAAACACTGGGAGAGAAATTTATCAATATATGACCAGTCCAAATCCTAAAGACAACATCAATCCCCTCGGAAGTAAACACCAGAGTATCATCTTCTAATTTTGCACACAACTTGTACAGTTAAACAATCACCTGAACTGAATACAACTAAAACACACTCCAGGGTGCCGGCTGTGCACTCATGCCTATGAAACTGTTGACCACTACCTTTCTGAATGTCCAGCACGGGATGACATCAGGAAAATGCTTCTCCCTCTAGGACCAGATAAATGGAACAAAACAACAGCTCACAAACACATGCATATATCACACAATGGCATTGGGTCAAAGGGCATGAGCCCATGGGATGCTGGATCAGCAACTGTCCTGTGATGCTGATTCATAATCAAGAATGTAATGTAAATTGATATATACATGAATAAGAGAGTATCAGATAGGAATACAATGGAATTTGTGAAGTTACATGTCAAGAAAATACAGTAAAATAGAAAATATGAAACTAGAAATAATAACAATAGTTGTGGAATCTCTTAGCTGGAAGAAATAAAAACTCGAGATGAATTTGGAGTAGAAACAATCACAGAGCTTTGCAACTACATAATGAAGCAGACTACATACCTAAAATCATCAGTAAACATACCACTACCTAAAAAGCCACTTAAAGTTCAGCTCTGCTGCGTTGTGGTCTTTCTAAACAAATGTGTCTGGCACTCGCATATATCACCACCAAATACAACAATTATACAACACGTGCAAAGAACCTGGTAATATTCACAGAATCCCTATCTGCTCTACAGGCCCTTGAAAACTGCAATTCCTATCTGCTCTACAAGCCCTTGAAAACTTAAATCCTTATCTGCTCTAAAAGCCCTTGAAAACTGGAATCCCTATCTGCTGTACAGGCCCTTGAAAACTGGAATCCAACAGCAGAGAACACCATAAGCAATATACTTTAAGCTACAAACATACTTATATCCTATGGCATCAATTCTACACTACAGTGGATACCAGGCCACACAGGTATCAGTGGGAATGAAAGTGCTGATAAGCTGGCAAAAAAAAAAGGAGAAAGTATGCCACAACCAGGAACTTCCACCAACCGTATATCAGCGTAACACATTATCTGCACCAACTGTAAACAACAATGGATTAAGCCTGGCCATTGACTTAAAAGGAATAGTGCTATATGCAGACATGTTCCAAACAAAAAACTGTTACCACAAACCTCCTCCATCACTAACACCCTTTATACAGACACAGCACAGTTGAAGAAGACATGCACCTACAACCACCTGGCACATGGAAGAATGAATGAAAGCTCGCAACCTCGGGGATCAGATAGGTAAGAAGAATAGGGAGATCTTCATGGAAAGATAAGAAAATGAACACAGTGATTCTGATAATGGTATTTTAAAAAAACATTACAGGAAATAAAAATCAAATAGATAAAGCATTTTGGACATATTAAAAGAAGTGACACATCATTGAAGACCTTACTTGGGGGTAGAGTTGACGGGAGTCGTGTAAGAGATAGTCAGGTTAGTCTAGCAGAGTGCACCATCAAAGCAAGAGACAGAAGATGGAAGTCCGTTGTATCCAACCTACAGTGTCAGAATCAACTGGAGAAGCATGCTTCTACAGTCTCCGCCAGCTGAGAAAGGCGAACAAGGCACGTGTGCCTCATTGTTTCCCAGCAATGAGAGAGAGGTTGCGCGTTAACTGTTTCCGTATGGTGAGGAGATATGGTCATTATTCCCACGTAGTCCGAGCCCAACTCTTCTGTCAAGTTCTTCCTAAACCGGAACCAGACTTGAGGATGAGAAATGGTTCAGTACCCGATGAGCATGGGCACAATACGTCTAATTACACGAGGCAAGTTCACTGGCTGCAGAACACCTCGTGCAAGACAAACCGTCTCGGCATAGAGTCAGTACACATTCGCTGCCTGGCGACAGATAGGAAGGCTGTGCTAGGCCTACAAGGTGCATAACGGTGGCACAACTTAATCACAATCCAGGCGAAAATTGCACAGATATCCGTGCTGGTTACAATGGAGCGAACACAAAACAAACAAACAAACAGAAAGATATGGTTTCAGTGAACAACTGGACTAAGAAAATGTTGACCTACAAAGTAGTGGGTTTGCTGGAAGAGATGGATAATAATGGTAGTAGTGAAGAAACATGAATAGAAAACATTACATAAGCACCTGCTGAATGTGGACACTAGAATGGATACATTTATTCTGTGATTGAGGAAATTCAGCATTATGTGTGGTATAGTAGAACTGCATATATGTGGGACAGCATAAGGAGCATGTTCAACCTGCTAGTTACAGGAACTATCAACATGCATACCCTGCAACAATGAGTTGTCTTTGAAATGGTAAATTTATATCACAATTGGAAAGAAATCAGTAATAATTGTGATACTAGTAGAACTGAACGCATGCGGGGCAGAAAGAGAAGCATGTTTAATTAACATACCATAGAAAACAATAGCATATAATAACCACAATATCAGAGGATATCTGACAAAGAGGTGAGTGTTGTATTAACACAAATAGGAAAAATACTATAGGATGCATTGTCTATTGTCTTTCCCCAGGTGAATGATTGTTGATTGCATACACACTTGCCGTTAAGCGTAGGGGTGGGAGCTTAAGCTGTCATTCCAAGGCCAGATGTGTTACTGTGGTTGCATTTAGTCCATGCTTGTTCAAGGCTATTTTGATGTTTTCTATCCACCGTTTTCTTGGTCTACTTTGGCCTTACGCCCGGATATTCTAAAAATACAAGGGGAAAAAATCTGGCCAACATGGCGGGCGTGATGGTGTAAACTTTCGCGCTCCTGCCACGTCAGCTTCTATGCCAGACCTAGCAAGCCGATAGGAGAATCTGTGTACTAATATTTATAGAATGAGCTAAGTTATGTGATATTCTATTGCATGCATACCCTTCAATATCTACTATGTGAGACTAAGCATCTATGGGACATTAAAAAATACAACACTTCAAACCTTCAAGTTCATGTTTTCTCTATGTAATGTATCCTTCACAGAGCATTGTCCTCACTGCAACTCTGTAAACCTCTCGGTTCTGTGCGAGCTGCTCAGCCTCTTCTAGTGTCATGTGTCCATTGTAGTCTTGTTATCTCTGAAACTTTTCCCTCCATGATTAATCTTTCTAAACAAATGTGTCTCTTTAAATGTCATAAATATGGTTGTTTGCATTTTTTTGATAGTTTTAAGGAGCAAGTCTTCTTCTATGATCAGATCTCCGCAGAAATCTGCATTGGTTCATCTTTCTGTCCACATTTTTTTCTTTTCCATTGAAGATGTCTCCAGCAGACATAAAACAAAACAGTATATGAAATTTTCAAACAATAAACACAGAAGATATCACAAAAGTCTTAGACCACTTATCACAAATTAATAATATTGACCTTCTTTTATATGTCTATCAACTCTACATAGACCAGGCTGTATAACTTCCTGACATCCTGATACTTTATTGAAATTTTCAAACTGACTGAGCTGAATGTTGACATCTTCATTGCTGACCATCTCTTCAGAGATCTGAAATAATAGCAAGAATATATGCTAGTTTTCTTCTGTATAAACAACACTGGATGAGACAGCCCTGCCGAAGATGGATGTGTTGTGCCATTGGCACAAATAAAATGACAACACAACACATTTCCATTCTCTGGACTACCTTCAGCTGGAAATCTAGTAGGACCATTGTCCTGCTACAAGAGAGATCCTGCGGGAGTTTGAGAATGAACACAGAAGAAGAAGGATGAGAAGAGATAAGTCTGAGTTAATTAGAGCAGTCAGGTTTACACTACAAAATAATGAAGCTGAAAGAAATAATGTATATGTTCAGAGAATAATATAAATGGAAGTAATTTGTGGAGAGGGGAGAAAGTGTATCCTCTCTGTACAGATTTGAAGAACTCACAACTGACTGGCACAACTGACTGGCACAACTGATAGGCCTACTCTTAGATGACTGGTGAGCTCAGTACTTGTCCCCGTGTCACGAAGCTTGTTCTTAATCAAGATTCAAGAAAAACGAACATTGTTAAACAAAGCAGCAATATGCAGATAACACAGTGCTCTTAGCAGAAAGTGAACAGGAACTACAAAGATTTGCTGACATCCTGCTACTTCATTACAATTTTCGAACTGACCGAATTCGAGCTGAATTTTTTAAATAATTACATCTGCTAACATGAGCTTAGGAGGTATGAAAATTTGTTCTTGTTCCTCTCATCATCACCAGGTGTGATGCCAGCTGGTATAGGTGATCATGGCACTCCACAGCTCTCTGTCTCCAGTATTATGTTTCAAGATCATTGTTGTTTCCCTGCCTTGCCAGGTTGTCAAACTGTCTAATATAATCTACCATTGTTAAACATCCAGTTGGAGAAACTTTTCACATTCAATCCATTTATTGAGATCTAAAACAACGTGAATGAGATGACAGTGAATCAGAACTAACAAAAATCTGACTGCACCTTCTAGTGGCAGAAGTAAAGTAAACTTGCACTTTTTCACACCATTGAGGAATGTTGAGAAATATTGATGATGGTGCATATTTGTCAATGCTTTGTTACAGGATGGCCACATCATTTTCTTTGTAGTTGATTTCAATACTAATAGTATATTATAAAGCAATATTTCTATAAATAATGACCATTTTGATGTCATGCAGTCATTTGTGCTGTGTGGTCAAATAAAGGCCAACATGAATAGTTGCAGACTTTGATGTGATTGGATGTTTTCATATATAATGGTGGAACTTCCATCTTACATAGAACTCATCTGAGTAGAAGGATTTTTCTTCTTTGAATATCTGAGAGTTGGAACATTCTAGCTTTGAGAACTTACTGAATGTACTATGTTGAAATTCTGAATGTAATCAGTTTTTTTTTCTTTTTCTGTATCTATACCCAGAATGTAGGACTTGGGAGTGAAACAGTGTTATCAAAATTGAGTAGCATATAGAAATAAAACAATTATCAACCAGCACAGATTGAAACAATCGGTCATCATGTTCTGAAGTACATAGTGAATCAGACTACCTATAAACTTGCCTGGAGAACACTGATAACTTACTAACTCGTTAAATCTGAAACACAAAATCTTCCCTAGAAATGTAAAAGGTTCACTTTTAGCATGTTCAAATTTGAATCAAGAATCAACTGAATGTTCAAAATGTTTTTGCACATTAAAAAAAAAACTTACCTCAAACTTTTTTTCAAGCTTGATTAAGTCTGACAGGAATAGTACATGTTTAATCTGGAAATAGACATTCAAAGAACATGTCAAATAATAAAACAACATGTAACTAACTTTGTTGACACAATAACAAATCTTTAATCATTCAAATAATTATCACATTCACTAAAATAATATCAAAATATTAAATTTACTATTTGGATTTTGGCTGAAGTATAGTGGTTAAGTAATTGTCTTGTGATCAAGAGTTAGTGAGTTCAATCCTGCAGGCACAATTATTCTAGAGACACTTTTACATTAAGCTACTAAGTTATGTGTGGTACTCTTGTAGGCAACAAGATGAGTGCTGGAGTGCTCATGAAAAAAAAAATTAATTAACATTTATTTTTGTGATAGAAAAGATGTAAAGATAGCAGATAATGTCAAAAATTATGACACCATTTTAACATCAGATGGCAGGTGTTCCAATGAGATAAAGAGCAGGATAGGCCATGACAAATGAGTATTTAAAACAATGAGAAACATTCTAAACAATGGAGTACTGTCAATGCATATGCAAATTTGAGTGCGAGGACATTATAACAAACCAATTCTTAATAGATGTAAAACATGGATGGTAAACAAAAGAGCTCAAGGTGAGTTGGAGACAACTGAGATGTGGTTTTTGAGAAGAATGATGAAAATTCTATAGACAGACAAGAAAACTAATGTACAAGTCATCACAGTTGCTGGAGTAAAAATGACAAATCATAGCAAAAATTAGAAGCAGACAAGATTATTAGGTCATATGATGAGAAGATAAAAACTAGAACATTTAGTTAATCTTGGACTGATCACAACTTTCTATGAAAGTATTACAATTGTTCTGGAATGTTGTATTTCACCTGAAGATAAACAACCAAGGAACATGTCAAATAATAAAACTAACATGTCACTTTGTTGGCATGATAAAAAAAATCTTTTATCATTCAAATAAGTATCACATTCACTAAAATAGTAAATGTGATACTTATTGAATTTGTTACTTATACTAGAACTAAATATAATATGAAACTATTATTTAAATGTTTTTGCTGGAGGATTGTGGTTAAGCTATTTGCCTTGTGTTCAAGAGGTAGTGGGTTCGATCCTGGGCTATGATGTCTTGTTTACAAGCACACTTTTCCAGAGATCCATGAGAATTATTACTTTAAGCTATGCAGTTATGTGCTATGAGTGGTACACTTGCAGACAGTGTACTGCTAGACAGTGGTGCAGTGCATATTGGAAAACATAGTTACAATGAAGTCAATCCTGTACACCTTGTTAATCTTTCATACACTGATCTACACACAGCATGAAAGTATTACTAAGTAATCAATGAACTATATATCAGATTCTTTCATGCACTGTCAGTCTGAAATGGGAGCAAAGAATAGCAACACTGTTTACCTTCTATACTTGTCTTAGGAAGTGAATAAGGAGGTTATGGGTGGTGTTGACTGTCCCATGGCATATAATGTCAGTGACACATAAGCCATGCTGAAGATGGATGTGTCAGGCTGAAAGACGCTGTTCTTGCAGAAAAATTTAATAAAATGCTTGACATTCTATTGGATAGCAGATCCCAAGGAAAACTCTCTGTAGGTTCCATTCATGACAAGCATATCAAAGGTTACAGACTACTATGACATAGAGTCAACAAAACTATGCATTATTGACAGATTAGAAGACAGTCACAGGATTTACAAAGTGAATATGTAAGAAATGTGAAAGGTTGACTTGAATCCTACATGTGAGCAGACAATCGACACAAGTCTTAATTCGACTGATTTGCATTTCTAACCTCAAAACTGTTCCTTAGAAATTTGTTTTTTGGTATGCAAGGGGTAAAGTGAATGTTTCTTCTTAATCCTAAACTGTTCTTGGCCTAAGATGTACGTAGTAAGGCTCTATTCTCTTCCATGGTGGCCAACCACATTTTATTCACATGCTCTGAATGCACATCGTGTGTGCCACACACATTCCTGTTTTGCCACTTGAGCTGTTGGTTCATGTAGATTTCTCTGACTACTGCACCATACCAAGCTGTTTTTTTAAGGATGGACATTCCCTGCAGACAATTTGCCACTAACTGGTGTTATTGAGATGCCATTTTTGACTGCATTGAAAATAAGTAGTTTACAAATAGGAATGATTTATATTCCTCCTACAATATAGTAAGAACAAAAACCACAAATCCTACAGAATGTGAACTAAATTTGGCATCACTTTAACTCCAGTAACAAACAAATTATGCTATGAAAACTCTGTAATCAAATTGACACAATCGTGATAAAAAAAACATATCCATCACATCCCAAACTGGAAACCAAAGATAGAGTTTAGGGACTGCGAGCAAGAGGTAGACAGAGATACAGATAGGAAGAAATATCATGAGATGGACAGGTTACAGTCTAGAAGAGTATAAGGCAAGAGATATAGGATGTTGGAGGTCCATTGCAGCCAACCTTCTGTGGGAGATGGCACTTAATAATAATGACAGTGGGTGATCAACTATCATGGCAAATCATCAATACCCAATCACAGTACTAAATTTATCTCATGACAGACCTCATAGAAGTAAGAGATTTTTTCTATAGCACAGCAAACCACTAAGAGTTGGAGTCTTTTTCAGTATTTAAAAATTACTCTCTAGAGTAACCAACAAAACCCACATATAAGACATAGAAAAATAACACACATATAAAAGAGAAACATAACCCACATATAAAACAGAAAAATAACCCACATATAAAACAGAAACATAACCCACATAAAAAACAGAAACATAACGCACATATAAAACAGAAGCATAACAGCCAAGACCTAATACTCAAACACATTGACCTCACTGTCTAAAATGTCATCTCCTTCAAACACAGTGACCTCACTATCAATAATGTCATTTCCTTCAAAAATATTGACCTCATCATATACAATGTCATTTCCTTTAAACACATTGACCTCATTATATATCAGTGTTACCAGGTACAACACTCACCTCATTATCTGGTTCCTGATTTATTCCTGCTACGAAATGTGGAACAATAGAACTATTATTCCCTGAAGCCTGATCAAATAAAAGAGACAAAACATAGAATAATGAGGCAAAAGATAATCCTAAAATTGTAATAAAATGCAATAACAGTCTCAATAGTGATGTCATACACTTGTAATCACTATCTGACTCTATGATTCCATACACTTGTAATCACTATCTGTCTCTATGATTCCATACACTTGTAATCACTATCTGACTCTATGATTCCATACACTTGTAATCACTATCTGTCTCCATGATTCCATACACGTGTAATCACTATCTGTCTCTATGATTCCATACACTTGTAATCACTATCTGTCTCTATGATTCCATACACTTGTAATCACTGTCTTGTCATTATGACTGTCTAATAACAAAAGAATCAAAATCACATTATAAAAGTGATAATCCCTTCAAAATTTCATCAAACAAATTACTAACTATTACTAACTACATATCCCTAGCTCTATCACAAACACTAATCTATATCTACAGCTCTATCACAAACCAAATAGAAAACTATATTTAGATATATTTGTGGTACAAAAAAAATAAAAATATACCAGATTAAGCTCTCTTGGATTTGTTTCTGGACTCATTTCTTTCACTGTATGAATGTTTTCCATGAAATTTCAACTGTTATAACCTCACCAGCAGTTTGACTCGAATTAACTTTTACAAATCTGAAAATGATTAAATATTGAAAATATATTTAAGATATGTCTAAGTTATACCAAACAATGACTCTCAAGTTGTCGAGAATTTACTTTTGGTATATTTTGGTATGCACACGACATACAGGTTGGAAACTGACACAAAGTCTACCCATGCTGTCACAATCTTTGACAAACTACAAGAAGGTATCACAGGACATCACCATTTATTTGCTGACAGGTATTATTCTTCCTCACCTCTATTACAGTTTCTACGGCAGAGAAATCACCAGTATACTGGAACTCTCATGGCAAATAGACGAGGGTTTCCACCAGAAATCAAGGATAAGAAAATACATGTCAATGAACCAAAATGGTTCATAAATGATGAAGATCAAGTTATGTGTGTCAGTTGGAGAGATAAAAAAATTGAACAAACCTTGCCAACTAGTAACAAGTGGAAGCACAACATGTGAAATTAGAATTGAGGACGCCCGTGTGTTGCAGGGGCCCGAAAGGGGAGCAAAGAATAGCAACACTGATATAGCAGCAATGCTGTAAACCATGACACAACGCATTCTGTTCTCAGGACTACTTCCTGCTAATCTGCAGGAGTTTTAGAACAAACGGAGAAGAAGAATTGAGGGTAGGAGTGAAGTTCGGAAACCATCACTCATTCATAATTACAGTAAAGCAAAATGAATTAAACAGGTTACTAAAAACACTTAACTTGCCTATTTAATTCATTTTGCTTTACTATTTGTTCATTCGGATAGAGTGGATTTGATGATTTCATTTTATGGAAACCACACAAGAAAAACAGTAAAGTGGTGGAAAAAAGTATTTATGTGGGTATTGGAAATAACACAACTCAATGCCCAAACTTTATACACACTTGGCTGACCTCGCACAGAGAATCTAAGCCCCTTTCAAAATTCAAGGATTTTTTGATAGAGGTACACTGTAGTGTATTTGAATCAGAGGCACCTAATAACATTGATTTTGCTTTATTGTCGAAGCCAGTAAATACAGAGCTTGAGAGGTATCAGGGGACCATCCATCTCATTGGCGGAAAAGATAGACAATGTGCACATTGTGCTACTAAACAAATACGAAAGCGAAGTAGCTACTACTGCATAGGATGTTCACATAAGCCACATCTGTGTGCTAAATCATACTAAATCACACACAAGAAGATATTATTTGTCACAAATAAAAACTTGTAAATAATAAAGCCATGACTAGATATAAGGTATGTAAATATTTTCATATTTGTAATGCTTCTGGTGTCATTCAGAAAAATGTACATAACTATTAACATTTATTGATGTAGAAAATGCATCAAATAAACTGCATAGAGAAGCTAATTGGATAATTTTGTGTAAACATTCTTGAAAAATGGATATCAACAATAACTATACTATGGATAATGGATACATTTGGGTAAGTCGAAATAATTATACTAATAAAATTAATTTAATATTTTCATTTTCTTGGTTTGCGTCTGTTTTAGTATACATTTGATACATACATAACTCTCCTCTTTGTGAATAAATTAAATAACTTGGATAAGTAATCAAATATATCATCAATGTACTTATAATCTTATATCTATACTATATATACTTATACATTGAACATTCATATTCTCTATCCATCCCCTTTTTCAATGATATATTACTTACACATACTCTATTAATCAATATTACCAGCAGTATTACTATCAGTCACAGTATGTCAAGTGAAACAATGAAAAACACATGAGAAATGTTTCTACACCTGAAAATTAATGTGGTCCAAAGCTAAAAATAATCAAGTCCTGAAAGAGTTGACCACATAAAAGCACACATAGTCATACGAACCTGAGTGCGCAATCTCAAATAACAAATTTCTTGTAGGCCCAGGGGTCCTATATAAAATTTATATAGTAGGCTATAAAAATAAAATGTTATTCGCAAATGAACATCCATTTATGTTATGTTTAGTCCACAAAAATATAAACTGCCATCGACCCGCAGGGTTGCCAGATTTTTTTTTTTAAAAAGACAAATCACTCGAGAAATAGAAACCCCCCAAAAAAGTAAGACCTCACCAGTGAAAGACCAAAAGAATGACCAAACTAATGTACACTAGCTTTGATACTCACATCCGAAGAAAAATTCGACATCCATCTCACTGCTCTCCTCCTCACTAGACAAAGTGGGATCTTCAGCATAAATTGTGTCAGCAGTAAAGTGTTTGAACATTTTTGCCCTTGGATGGAAGTTATTACAACATTTATATGAAAGTAAAAGTGCTGCCCTTATCCTTACAACCACATAAAATAAAATAAATTGCATCCTGTTTCTTGCCTTTATCTTTACTGAGGTCACTAGGGAGAACATTCTCTCATCTACAGCATTACTAACTGAGGTTGTCAAGCAACTACGGACAAAAGCTGCAAACTCCTTAAACGCAGGATGCTGAAGTATACAAATCCAAAACTATTCCCTATCTGTAGGGATACCATCTTTCTTAAATTGTGCTTCTTCTTTCCGCCCGAAGACAAGGGCTAGCACCGGCGAGTCCTTCTCGGGAATGATCGCTCCAACTGCGAGTGCAGTGGATACTATAGCAATAATTCGACACGAGAAAGCAGGATCTTCTGGCTAAAGAGGGAGCTGCTGATGTTCAACCAGATGTGTTAATATCGTACCATCAGAAGAAACAGATGAGTTAGATTAATTAGAAAGCCGACACAAGATGACTACTAAATTACGAACAGACCAGAACAAGTGGTTATTCTTCGCCTCAGCACAGGACACAACCACTCCGCAGCCACCTGTATACATAATTCATGATTAGCAACACAGCTATTTGTAAATGTTGACATACATCACAGACAGCATATTCTAATGCCCAGAATATGAAATGAAGAGGCTAATACACTTACCCAGAAAAAACAACAGTGGAAGAAAAAATCTACAAACCTCTGTATGGGTTACAGAACACAGTCAAGTTAATAGAAGAGATAAAACTTCAGATATAAGTACGTTCTAGAGTGAGGATTTACTTCTTATTCTCCAGCCTTCATTCTCAAACTCCCGCTGGATCTCTCTTGTAGTAGCAGGACCATGGTTCTATTAGATTTCCAGCAGGTTGTAGTCCAGAGAATGGAAATGCGGCGTGTCGCAGTTTTATTTGTGCCAATGGTCTGACACATTCATCTTCGGCAGAATTGACTCAAATAACACAAGAAATATCTCTGACACCTCTGCACCAACACGATAAATAGCACTGTCGACACATAGTGACGCAAGGCGCTATGTCTCGGTCAGCCGAAATGCAGAATCATTGGAGGGCGGTCAATGTCTAAGACTTGATATGCGGGTAGCTGTCGTCACAAATATCGAAAGTTTTGAGTAAATCTCTGTATTGATAACATATTGAGTACACTAAGATGGCAGCACAACACCAGGGGCAATGACTCATGCAAATGGAATACCGGAAAGGTTACGTAGAAACTGCATCTAAGGTGCTGTTCAGCTAGAGAGCAAGCTTCTAGTTCTGGTGCTTCTACATATGTGTAGGACTGAGACTTGTATGAGAGTTCATCATGTTGGTGAATGATAACTCGGCTAAGAAGGCGAATTAATCCGGGTCCAACACTACAGTCTAGTTTTTCCTATACCGGGATCATACAAATGAGAAAAGATTCAGTATCCGATGAGCACATGGACAATACATCTAATTATGTGAGAAAAGTTCACTGAAAGCAGAACACCTTGTGCGAGATAGATGTAGTCGACCCAAGCTTAAATTCCATATCACCGCTTCCTCGGAGACTGTCATCCAGTGACATTTTATGGCCTGCAAAATCCAAGAGAACAGTGGGTGATAAAGCGTCACGACGTAGTGTCAATACACATTCGTCTCCTGGCGACAGATAGGAAACATGTCACAGGCTAGGTAATTGAATCAAAAATCAAGGCTAGGTAAGCCCACTAAATTAAAGAAGAGATCGGATGTTTTTGGCCAATATTACGCAAACTGAACGATAGCACAGCGTACTTCACACTCCCCGGCGGAAATCACACAAAATGCGTGATTACTAAACGAGAGCGAACGCATGCACACCGTGGATCATGATTCTTGACAATAGAAGACCAGCCAGCAGAAGTAAAACAAACACTTTTTCCTTCATATTTACGGCCATTTCGTTGGTAGTCAATACAAAATGGCCCAACAAAATATTGTTATGAAGACGGCAATAATCAAAATCGCACGTATGAAGGTCTGTTTTCACTCTTCTCGTCGATCTTCTATTCGCGAGAATCATGCCTGGACCTTATCTCTACTTCAAAAATTGTTTATATATAATGAAACATGAGTTGACTCGAAATCTGGGTCTGTTGGAAAATAACGAGTATCATCACTATTTGCAGCTTTATCCAACAAGCTAAACGACTCCGTAGACAACTTATAGACCTACCTGAAGTTGACATCCCCTTAAGGTCTGTACCAGAACAAACCTCTTGAAGTGAAAAGTATAGAATACAAATATACATTCAGACCCACGTGAAAGGAATGCTAAGCGGGGGGTGAACAGAACAGTCACCCTCAGTTTCCTGGACGAGGAATATCCACAAGACATGGGTCAGAGTATATACAGATGGATAAGCACAGAATGCAGCGAGGAACAAAGGTGCAGGTGTACATATATAATATCCACACAATCCTAGAGATACAATCAGAACACCAACAGGGAAATTCTGCAATAATTACGATGCAGAAATCCAGGAAATTAGGATAGCAACTGAAAAACTGCTGAACAACCCTGGCCTACAGTCCGTGGTATTCTTGACATATGCAAGATCAGTGCTTCAATCTCTCCAGTCTGGAAAACTAACAGACTTATAAAGTCTACTTAATCATCTGTCTTACCAATATAGGGTAACCATGCAGTGAATACCATTTCACTGTAGAATACCAGGAAATGAAAAAGCAGGCCAATTGGCTACGGAAGATACTGCAGAAGACCAACCAGATGTACCAATCACCTACCATCAGAAAAAGCAGATGAGCAAGTCAATAAGAAAGCCACAGACACCAACACAAGATTACTATCACATTATGAATATATCAGAACAAGTTGTAATTCTATGCCTCAGAACGGGACACAACCAACTCCGCAGTCACTGAATGTACACGAAGTTCAAGATTGGCAACACTGCCATGTATACATGTGAACATGCAGCACAGAGTTCCAAAAATATACTTCAAGAGTGTTCTTATGATAAAACGCTGAGACATACATATTGGCCAGTGGAAACAACACTAGAATCAAAGCTCTATGGGCCACTGTGTGAACTACATAAGACAGTGAGTTTTATTCAGGAGACAGAGTTACAGATATAGACATGTTTCAAGTGAACGAAAGACGAAGAAGAAAAGTCGACTCATATTTCACTGGGATTCGCCACTGTCTTATGTGATCATTGAGATCTCCCGTTACATACAGCAATCTTATGTTTAATCATAAATTCAACTATTTCTGGTTCTTTATTGTTGATGCCACATATGTTCAATGTGAGACTATTTTAACTGTAATTGTGTTGTTTGATGGCAGATTGATACGTGTAATCTGTAAACTTGTTGTTATTCTGATCTGTGATAGATTTTCTAATTTCTTAAATTCCTGCACAATATCAAAGCTTTTATCAATGCAAAGAAAAAAAATAAGGAGAAAAATAGGTTGCAACTCCATACAAGAACTAAAAATACAGGCAATGGACCGCAATGCATGGAGAATCAAAACCGCTGCCCTATCTGTCTGTGACACGAAAGGAATAAACCATCCATCCATCCACCCACCCTTTTTTCTTTAAAATACGTGTCATCTGCCCTAGGATCTGGTATGTTTTGTTGCATTTATTTTGTATCTCTTTACCAAACTATCAATGCAGGATATCGTTCTCACCCCCCCCCCCCAGTGGCGTAGCGTGGTTCAATGGCGCCCGGGGCAGAATCATAATTTTCCGCCCTTGTGACATTTAAAAAAAATGTCAGTGATTGTGAAAGACTGGACCAAAATAAATTTGCCGCCCTCCGGATGATGCCGCCCGGGGCGGACCGCACCTCCGCACCCCCCTCGCTACGCCACTGCCCCCCTGCCATTCTTGACACGTCTATTGTAGCCGCTTGTTCTGGTGTGGCCTACACAATATTTGGTGTGTTTGTGCGGTCTGTGTTTGTGCGGTCTGTGTTTGCTTGCAGTTGTCATCCATTACAAGAGATATTCACTTGATTTAATTTTTGACACTCAATATTTGTTCACCATACAAATAGTATTCATTGTATATAATGCAATTTTGTTAATACACATAATCTGTCAATGACAACCAATTCATTAATAACAGGTTTCCACTGTATAATGTTTTGTCATTTCTCTTTTGTTTCTATTTCTGTCTATCAATGGTGTTCAGGTATTTTGTGCAGGTGACGGTACTAAATTTACATGGTCACACTTCTTTCACATTTTCATTTCCGGTGTAAAGAGATGAGGGTGAGCCATCTCTGTACAATATATATTTTTTGAATGATTAAATACGTTTGTGTTCTTGTTTTCCATTTGTACTCATTTCATGGAAGAAGTTCTTGTTGGAAAGTAACGTGGAAAAAGTTCGTATTCCTTTGTTTATTTTTTACATTAGTTTTCCTATTTGATAGTTCTGCTTCTGAGTTTGTTCTCAAACTCCTGCAGATCAAACACCAACCATACTGTGACCACTGAAAACAAGAGGAAACAGTAAAACACAACCTTAATGAATGCCCTACACTACAAAATATGCAGAAACAACTATTTACCACCTAACTCCTCCATCACTAACACTGTCTTTCCCGACACAACACAACTGAAGAAGACATGTACCTATGACAGGGAAGAAAGAGTCAAAGCTCACAACTCTGGGGATTGGATAAGTGAAAGGAAATATGATTTCTGCAAACATTCTGAAAATCTTTCTCGTTACCAGGATGTAGTCCAGAGAACAGAAAGTATTTTGTTATGGTTTACAGATTGGTTGTGATATGTGTACCTTTCAGTCAACACATCCAACATTAGTATGACTTGGTGAACTTTGACCTATGGGGTGTTATCAGTCAACCCCACCTTATACCTCCTCAGTCATCACTTACAGTATACATGACATTTTACAATGTTGAAAATTACTTCAGGGACTAACATCACAAATTGCCAAATAAATACATTAAACTATTTGTGCTTGCTGATTCCAACAAACAATATTGTCTAAAATTAATTATATATACTGGAAAAAAAACAATAATGAACTTTCTGTTGGAACAACTTCTAGGATTGTCAAAGAGCTTCTCCATGAGTATTCTAACAAATGGTATATTCTGTAGACAGCTTTTTATTCTTCTCCAGCATTATTTCAAGAACTAACAGGAATGCAGATTGGTGCCTGTGGAACAGTAGTTGAGAACAAAAGGAACGAAGATTGGTGTATGTGGAACAGTAGTTGAGAACAAAAGGAACGAAGATTGGTGTATGTGGAACAGTAGTTGAGAACAAAAAAGGAATGTGAATTGGTGCATGTGGAACAGTAGTTGAGAACAAAAGGAACGAAGATTGGTGTATGTGGAACAGTAGTTGAGAACAAAAGGAACGAAGATTGGTGTATGTGGAACAGTAGTTAAGAACAAAAGGAACGAAGATTGGTGTATGTGGAACAGTAGTTGAGAACAAAAGGAACGAAGATTGGTGTATGTGGAACAGTAGTTAAGAACAAAAAGGAATGCAGATTGGTGTATGTAGGACAGTAGTTGAGAACAAAAGGAATGCAGATTTGTACATGTGGGACAGTAGTTAAGAACAAAAAGCAATTCCCAAAAAAAGAAAAAGAATATGAAACATTCAGATGATGCAGTTTTGTGTCACAGAAGATAAAAATATGCTGGCAGTCAGTTGGCATGATACAAAAAAGGGTTAAACTTATACAGTGGAATCTCGGTATAGCAACCTGGTCCAGGCTGAAAAATATATATTTAATAATGGACATTTGCTATATAAAGTATACACTATATAGAATACACATAATTGGGGGTTTTGAAAAGTGTTGCCATAGAGGGAAATTTGTTGTAAAATAATGTGCTATGAAATGATTCTATTGTATTTACTGTCCTTCCAAGTGCAGTTATTGACAAGACCATTAGGAGTAAAATAATGTGCTATGAAGTGATTCTATTGTATTTACTGTCCACCCAAGTGCAGTTATTGACAAGACCATTAGGAAAAGGAATATATTACTGAGGGTAGAACAATTCACAAAACTTCTCTTGCAGAATATACAGCAAATACATGAGAGGAGTTGACCATTTCGGCCAACTGAGAGAAGGCTATCAATACCCATATGTGGTATCTACCATTATACCACTTCAAGTTAAAACTGCACTGGTCAATAGAACATCATCTACAATACTGTTAATCCTACTGTAACTGCAAAGAAGTTTAGGTGGAATGTCAGTCTTGCTCTTATAGAACAAGCTGTTCTTTGATGAGAAACAATAACATCAATTCCACAGCCTACAACAGAAGAACTTACTGAGTGACATTTTCATGAGAAATATGAAAGGGTAAAGTACAGACCAGATTTTATAATGTGTGTAAAGCTGCAGGAAAAAGAAGCAGAACTGCATGTACTGCAATGTGTCTGCACAAATTTACTAAAGAAATGAAAACAAAATGAAAAATCTTTTAATTTTTTTTTATTAGCAAATTTTTTGTTCATGTTGAAATGTAATTTCATCTGTTGAATTTAATTGTCAAAAATGTACATTTTATTTATTATAGTCCATATTCTTAACATTTTATGTGTTTTAATATGAACAAATTCATATTAAATTCAGGGAAAATAATTGATTTTGAAAAAAACCTGCAGATATCTATAAATAGCCAAGTAAATTCATGATGACTGCCATGCCCATGGTACTAAGTTGCAGAAATTATGTTTATCAGGCATAAAAAAGAACTGATATGATTGGAAATTTAATTTTGATATGAAGTGTTTTCAATTTTATGAGTTTTCAAAGATAACACTCAAAATTTCTCTAAAATTTACAAACAGCCTTGGTAATGAGAGATCGAAATACTCAGGATTGCTGATCAGCAAAGTGTTAAATCATCACTTTGTGAATTTGGCTGTTAGGTATTGCTTGAAATATATACATCCTTTGAACCAGACAATCATTTTCCTCTATTGACAACTCAGACCAGGTGTGAGTGTAGGTTGGTAAAATTATGTCAACAAGTGGTGCTATCTTTAAAAGGAGAACATAGCCAGGCTTCCCCCTGGAATTCTAATCTTTATTATACTATTATTGGTTGCTGCTACAGTGCTCCATGGGCTTCATGCCCTTTGACCCAATGCGATTGTGTGATATAGGCATGTGTTTGTGAACTGTTGTATTGTTCAATTCCATATGAGATCTGATTATTATTAAAGTGTAGGTTTCTGTGCAGCAGTTGATATCTGTTCCTACTCATGACTTTTGTTTAGGGTGTGTCTTTTAACCAATAGTTCTTACACCAGTGGTCAGAAACTGCTGGTTTGCAACACATTCTCAATCTGTAGGTCAATGAAAGCAGAGATCTCAATTGTATCAGTTCTGTCCCAAGACAACTTATTGAATTTAACACTAACTTTGTACTCAGCCAGGTATGAGTATTATCATACTATCTTGCTATTATCCATATCTGTTCACATCCTCTGTGATATGACATGGCAGAGTCAGGGAAATTTTTTAAATTTAAATAAGTCTATACGCTGGTATCCAGCTGTGCATGTCGTGACACCTTTTTTGTTCATTGTATGAACAAGAGTATTCAGCTCAATGAGTTCGTTTCTAGCAAGCTTTCTCTATGCCTTTCAGAGACTAAATACTGAGAATAAGTTTGTATATCATGGCAGTACCCTATCTAAACTGTGACAATTGACAATATCATGGCAGTACCCTATCTAAACTGTGACAATTGACAATATCATGGCAGTACCCTATCTAAACTGACAATTGACAATATCATGGCATTACCCTATCTAAACTGTGACAATTGACAATATCATGGCAGTACCCTATCTAAACTGTGACAATTGACAATATCATGGCAGTACCCTATCTAAACTGTGACAATTGACAATATCATGGCAGTACCCTATCTAAACTATGACAATTGACAAGGTGGTTGCTCTACTTATTGCTCATGCAAGTAATTTACTCGGGAGCCTTCATGCCAACATCTGGATCGGGCATGGTCTCAGTTTGACAACTAAGTTGGACTTCTACTGCGCAGAGGTTCTACCAACACTGCTTTATGCTTAGTCATCCTGGACTGTTTATGCGAGACACAATCGACAGCGTAACTCTTTCCATCTTCTGTGACTAAGAAACTTCATTGAAGTACGTTGGCAGGAACAAGTAGCAGACACAGAAATCCTTTAAAAGTCCTGTATGCAAAGCATCCAAGCCCTATATACTAGGTCCCAACTCTGCTGAATTGAACACATCTACTTATGCCAGACAAGCACCTACCAAAGAGATTATTCTATAGGGAGGTGTGTAATGGTAAAAATTCATTCTGAGGGCAGAAAAAGCACTTTAAGGATCACAGAAAAAGCACTTTAAGGATCATCTAAAAATTCTCTCAAGTACTGCAGCATCGATCCTAGCTCCTGGGAAATTACAGCCCTTGATCATTCAGCTTGGCACACCCAGGTCACTGTGAGCAATTTATAAGAAATGGAAGTGGAAGGACAAACTCAAAAACTCTCCTTCTTGGGACCCTCTGCACATGCATCCTTTCTAACACAAATCGAACATTTGAGTACTCACAAGTCCAAACCAAATGAGAGAATCACACATTTTTATTCTACTTTTTCCAACACATTTTAATGTTTGTTCATGCTATGCTCATCTTCGCTTGCGAAGGAGGAACACCATCATCATCAGTTGATAGTGAACATGCTTGCTATTACCGTGTTACGTGAGGTTTGAAATCAGGTCCAGACAAAAAAAATCATGGTTGTGATTTCTCACTTGACACTCTTCCACTCGACTCAGCTGTTTATGAGTACCTGACACATAAGTTAGGGGAGGTAAAGACAGCCAGGAAGGGAACCTAACAGTTGCTGCAGCTTTGTATATGAAGAGTTATCTTCATCTCCGCTAGCAGGTTAGTGATTGGGACTTAACTTTCATGGTTAATTCTGCCTTGTTTTCAAATTGATCTCTATTTACACACTTACTAAATCATCTGCATCTCTTCTATTGTGAATATCATCAATAGGCCTATCATTTAGTCTATCAAAACTGCTCCATGAAACATCACCTTCAGCTTCACTCCCAGAATCAGAATAATCTCTTCTGTAATGTTATCTGTCATGGTAACTATATCTAACAGGCACGCTATAAAACGTGCAACAACAATGAGATTTTGGCAATTAACCATCAAATACTACTAACTAAATGCCATAACTTTTGAGCGCAGCCATTTTTGAAATACATAGTGTCTCGGATGAGGTATATTTAGTAACGATATCACTATGGTTGCTGCACTGACGACACATAGTAACTGTTTCCACTACCGCTTATTTCCAGGCCATCGATTTACAATAACTACCAGGTCTAAGGTGTGGTCACAAAATTGAAGTTCATAAAGAAACCTATCACAGTTCAGATCGACAGCTGTTAGAAACGATCAGAAAACACTGAAAGCCGCCATTATCGGTAATCACACCAGGGCTAAATTTAGTATGTCTATTGGCATGGAAACTGCAAAGAGCATCAATCTAAATGATTGTGTGTCAATTGGGCAAGAACGTCTTAATCTGGAATTAATAAATAGTTGCGATTTCTGGCGACAAGAGATTGAATGGGTTAACCATCAATATTTTAAGACCTGCTGACTCATTGAGAATTTTTTAAAAAAGTGATACATTTGAATTTCCCCTTCATTTTCATTGGTTACTTTATGTATATTTTGTGTTGACAGCCAATGAAAATAACCAGAAAAGTCAAACGCATTGCTTTAGATAGATGATCACTAGATGAATCATCAGGTCTATATGTGGACAGTCACTGAGTAACTTCTGAAAGCTAAATATCTGTAACAAAATAATTCTCCTGTTTCTAAACAAAACCAGTGTCAACATCTCCCTCTTCCATCTCTAAAAGTAAACCCCAATGAAAGTCAGATAACAAAACAAGATACATAACTCTCCCTTCCCATCACTAAGGTTGTAAAGATGTACAGGATTTTAGTAAAGACCACAATGAAGGTCAAATGTGATTAAAGCATTTGGTTAATACACATAATCTGTCAATAACAATCAATTCATTATAATGGGTTTCCACTGTATAATGTTGCATGCTAGTTGGTCTTGTGGTTGCTACCCGACCTTCCTTGCACTGGTAGGACATGGTCAATCATAGTTTCCAGCTTCTTTTCCAGACTATACTGACCTCCATGACAAGATTGGGATTGATGGAAACATCAATCAATAAACCGTATATCACAAACACCAGATTTGGAAAGTTTATCTACAATATGTTGACGTATGTGTCTCTTGAGTGCTTGAAATTCAACAAACACTGTGTTACAAACATCACATTTGTAATATTTCTCTCTTGTATGTGTTCTTTTGTGCCTATTCGCAGTACTAGTTTGAGAAAATCCTACACCACAGACATTGCATTTGTAAGGCTTCTCTCCTGTATGTGTTCGTGTGTGATACTTCAGTGTGCTAGAATGAGTAAATTTTTTACCACAGATATCACATTCATAAGGTTTCTCTCCTGTATGTGTTCTTTTATGATACTTCAGTGTACTAGTTTGAGAAAATCCTACACCACAAACATCGCATATGTATGGTTTCTCTCCTGTGTGTGTTCTTTTGTGCTTCTTAAGGAAACTAGTATTAGTAAATCTTTTACCACAGATATCACATTTATAAGGTTTCTCTCCGGTGTGTACTCTCTTGTGCTTCTTCAGGGTACTAGTTTGAGAAAACCCCACACCACAAACATCACATATGTATGGTTTCTCTCCTGTATGTGTTCTTTTGTGCTTCTTCAAGGTACTAGTTCTAGAAAATCCCAAACCACAAACATCACATCTGTAAGGTTTCTCTCCAGTATGTGTTCTTGTGTGATTCTTTAGGTTACTAGTTTGAGAAAATCCTACACCACACACATCACATTTGTAAGGTTTCTCTCCTGTATGTTTTCTTTTGTGCCTCTTCAAGGTATCATTTTGAGAAAATCCTACACCACAAACATCACATTTGTAAGGTTTTTCTCCTGTATGTGTTCTTTTGTGTAACTTCATGGTACTATTTATGGAAAATCGTAAACCACAAACATCGCATTTGTAAGGTTTCTCTCCTGTATGTGTTCTTTTGTGTAATTTCATGGTACTATTTATGGAAAATCGTAAACCACAAACATCGCATTTGTAAGGTTTCTCTCCTGTATGTGTTCTTTTGTGATTCTTAAGGGTACTAGTGTGAGAAAATCCAACACCACACACATCACATTTGTAAGATTTCTCTCCTGTATGTGTTCTTCTGTGTGATTTCATGTTTGCAGTTCTAGAAAATCCCAAACCACAAACATCACATTTGTAAGGTTTCTCTCCTGTATGTGTTCTTTTGTGTAAATTCATGGTGCTATTTCTAGAAAATACCAATCCACAAACATCACATTTGTAAGGTTTCTCTCCTGTATGTTTTCTTTTGTGTTTCTTCAGGGTATCAGGTTGTGAAAATCCTACACCACAGACATCACATTTGTAAGGTTTCTCTCCTGTATGTATTCTTTTGTGTAACTTCATGGTACTATTTGTGGAAAATCTCAAACCACAGACATCACATTTGTAAGGTTTCTCTCCTGTATGTATTCTTTTGTGTAACTTCATGGTACTATTTATGGAAAATCCCAAACCACAAACATCACATTTGTAAGGTTTCTCCCCTGTATGCGTTCTTTTGTGTAACTTCATGGTACTATTTCTAGAAAATCCCAAACCACAAACATCACATTTGTAAGGTTTCTCTCCTGTATGTGTTCTTTTGTGATTATTCAGGGTACTAGTCTGAGAAAATCCTACACCACACACATCACATTTATAAGATTTCTCTCCCGTATGCGTTTTTGTGTGTCTGTATAGGTTACTTTTGTCTGAAAATCCTACACAGCACAGATCACATTTGTAAGGTTTTTCCCCAGCATGTGTTCGTCTGTGCATCTTCAGGCCATGGGAATCAGTAAATTCTACACCACAGACATCACATTTGTACTGTTTCTCTCTTGTACTGCATATCTTAATGTTACCAGTTTCAACAAAACCTTCACTACAAACATTACCTTCAAATTTACATTTTGTATGTTGATCTATGTTTCCTATCATTGCCCCAATGTGAACAAAACCTTTGTTACGAACATCACATTTGTACTGTCTCTCTCCTGTATGTACATTTCTGTGTGAATTCAGGTTATCAGAATAATTAAACCCCAGGTTGGACGCATGACAATTGTTAGACTTCTCTCCTTCATGTTTACTTATATATGTGTTCAAACTAGCAAGTTTATTCCAACATACTCCAGAAACATCACAATTATTCAGATTCTCACAACTTACACTACATACAGAATGTCTAGTACCTTTCTTAAAAACACACAATTCATCTTCTGACAGTTTGCTACATTTTTCATATTTTACATTCATACTGTCCTTATTCTGGACAATCTTACTAATGTCATTTTCAACCATGACCTGTTCTCTAACTAACTCTCTTAAGTCATTCAGTTTCTGCTTTCTTGATGCCAAACACAGATCTACATTTTTGTTTTCTGATTTCATTATTGTGTTTCCTTTGTGTTCATGAAACATCTCACAATCTCCTGTCTCATCTGATGTATTCTTCTCAATGTTTCTAATATGTTCTGAAAGATTCTCTGTGAAAACATCAGCCCTTACATGTTGTGAATGTTGAACACTGTATACACTTTCTATTTGTATTTTCTGAACACCAGCCTGAGAGTTGATGAAGTGCTCTGATGTGTCAACACTGATCTCTGAAATATCCAAACAATGATCAGTGACAAGTCTTGAAATGCAAATCATATTAAATATAACAACAAAGAATTTAGATTCTATTACATATCATGAGTCTACCAGTGGATGAAGTTTAGTATTATGCACATCTTCATTGCAAGTTTATGACAGTGCACACAGTTTTCATGTTGTCAATGAAATTACATCACTAGCAAAATGTGTTGTCAACAAAACCAAATTGCAGTGGAGATTAAATTATGCCAAGATTTAATGCCATCAATACGCATCAGAAGAGAGCATAATCTTAGACTTTAGTGACTGCTGCTGGATGCATCGATCTGTGTGCTACGCATAATGAGCAGATCGATGCATCCAGCAGAAGATCGATGCAGTCATTTCACTAATAGAAATTAACCGGCAGAGTGCCATCACAAATTACTAAAAAATGTCCTCAATGTTGTCTATTTATATGTTCATTTGTCCATGATAAGATAGGACTGGTTTAAACTTCTCAGCAACATCCAAGGTATTACAAATATCTTCTGTCTAACACATGCAGGAGGCAGAGGCAATGATAGAGCTCATATTTTGGTAGGCAATGCTGTACGCGATGGGTGGGAGATAAGAGACAGAGCAGAGTTAACCCGCACCACACCATCGGTGTAAAGAAACAAATTTTCCGGGTGTAGTGCGTTCAATGCTGTGGTCTCCGAATTGTGACAGTCACTTAGCAATTTTGCAACTATGATAAAAAGTTTAAATTTGCCTGTTTCCTTCTGGGGAAAAAAGTGGTAACACTGCTAGCAAATCTACATTTCCTCTACAAGGTCCTTTTGGAAGCAGATGGTAGATCAGAGCAAATTTAAGATTTGTAGTCATAATGTTACAATAAAGGCAATCTTGTAATGAAAACCATCTTGTAAGTGAAATTCTTATGGATTGTTTGTAATCATGAAAAATTGTTGGGAACTACATTTGTTTTCAAAGAAGATATGAACACATTAGTTTCATTATAAAATGATAATTTAAAAAATTGGTCTAGATTGCATTAGACATGGTGAATTGAAAATACCTCATGCTGTCTTGGATGAAAAATGTGTAAATCTAATCAAGATTGGATCTAGAAAGTAAGTCACATGTAAGTATATTATTTTGTTTTAACCTTCACCGCGCTTTGGTTAAGCGTGATAGACACAAAAAGATGGCGGCTGTTTACTGTTGTCAGATGCACTCGCTCAATGATTCATCGTGCGAAATAGGCCTACCACAGCCTGATCACCGCATGTATATAGTTCGTGGCATGCGCAATCGAAGCCAGGACATTCTCTCCTTCCGACATGATCGCTGTAAAGACGTCAAGTTAGAAAGTACATGTGTAATAGCAATTAATCTGACCACATCTACGCACCGGTACGATGCCATGATGGTGGATCGGTTTTATAGACCTTTCTTTCATCGTATTTAGAATAAAATAACATTGAATCGTGGCTTGAATCATGAATTATTTAGTTATTTAGTTTCACAGCAGTGAATATACAGAATGCTGTGTGGTTTGGGGGACATGTACATGTTTGATATCGAATATGTTGAAGTGGCACCAAAAATGACTCTAGGCCTAAGATCAAAGAACAATTTTATTGCAAATCTACATGTTTTATACAGTTCCCCCAGCAATATTTTGATAATTTTGCAATGAAAGAACATAAATACAAAAGATTTGCGTGTGATTTAGTGTACAGTGTTGCCAAGGAATTTGCAAAGTAAGGTAAGTTATTTTTTTACTAATTTTTTTCCTCTTTATTTGTTATAAAATATATGTTTTATGTGAAAAATGTCTTTACCACTTTCTCATACGTCTGGTATAACACACACACGTACATAAATTACACCAATATATGCATAATTCAATTCTTTATTTATATGTGCAAATATTATTTAAATATCTTTAACAACCAAAAAATTATCACATTTTCAAAACAGTCACCATCAATAACGCAAATTTTCAAAAAAGAATCAGGTGGCAGGGAGATGCTTCTTATTTTTTAATCTGGCTTGCTAAAGGTTAACAGGTGATATTAATGTTTATTTAATTTTATCATAAGATATTATGAGCACATTAGTTTAGTTTTGAAATAACATAAATTTAACACGCCTAGGTCATTTGACATGAACATTTTATTTATTTATGTTATTTTATTCAGTCATTTTATTTAAAATTATGCAATTATCACACAAGAACCGAGCGTACAGGAAAAAGTTATGTAAGTCATATTTGGCAGTTTTATGCTACAAACTGATGAAAAGGAAGGTGACAAAGATAATTTTTAGAGAATGACTTACAAATATGGCTAAACATAGACTTGATGAATCAGAAATTTATAAACATTTGGAAGAAATACAAGTTCTTTTGATAATTCTAGCAATAATTTATCTGCAGCACGAAGTGACTTAAAAAGTGTTATTTGTATTGTGATACTAGTGTTGATTCAGAGCATATAGATTAAGATACTATTCTGCAGCACATGTGTTTCATATTTGTGGTCAAATGCATGTGATACAGTAAAATCAGCATTCTCATTTTTGAACGATGATAAAATGTTTTAAAAAATCGTGTTTCTTTTTGCGAGATGAATGTACATGACAGGTTTTTATGTCTCCCCATTATATAAAGAAGCATTATGTTTATAAATTCATGAATAAACAGTCAATAATACAATCAAATTTTTGAACCCAAGAATGCCATGGGAAATTGGTTATGAAAAAAAAAAAGAAAACTTAAAATGTTCATATACTGCACTGTCAATTTACCCCCGCAATCAACCAAGTGGTTAACATTTAAATAAATGACAAACAAACAAAAAACTGAGAATTAAAATCTATTCTACATTAATGTATCACTCACAAACATGGATACTGAAATACAACAGAAGACAGAATTGGTGCCTTTGAAATATGGATATATAGAAGAATAGGGAGAACTTTGTGGAAAGAGAAGAAAACAAAGACAGTGATTGTGAAAAAAACTATGTATGAAAAAACTATTAAAGGAAATAAAAATCAAACAAATAAAGCATTTTGGACATTTTAAAGACATTACTTGAGGGTAAAGTTTGAGGAAGAGGTAGTCAGGGATACAAGGGAGGGAAGTATCAGGAGGTGGACAGGTTACAGTCAAGTAGAGTGCACCACTAATGGAAGAGACAGAAGATGGAGGTAGCTGCTTTCAACCTACATTGTGGAAATGACATTTGATGATGATAAACTGGTTCAGTCAACTTGTCGATATAGACACAAATTATTGATTCAGTCACATCAGAGAGACAGAAATGGAAGCAATGTACACCATAAAATATCAGAACAAAATATCAGTGTTTCTAAAATTGATGGAAATAAGGGCAGAACACAAGATTACTGGGAAAGGGGGGGGGCAGTTTTATATAAGAATGTGTGAATTGTATTCATCCAAGCTCAACCCACAACATTCTATTGTGTATGTTCAATTTTTGTCTTGATAAAGGTCTTTTGGTCAAAACATTGGATTATGTTTCAGTGATTAGCAAAACTTTATGACCCTGTTCTGACAAAGTTGTTCCAGACATTGGTTGACAAAATCAGCTGGCTTTCTCCTTACAATCGCAATGTGTAAAGGAATTTGACCTTTAGGATGTGACGTATTCCTAGCTTTGTGTGGAGGGAATTATACGTCATATGAGCTTAATTTCATGTGATTCCGTACTGATAAATCAGGGCATAGCAAAGGGGGTGAATGGAGACACCTACAGGCACTAATTACATAATGACATCAGTCGCCTACAGAGTCAGTAAGGTTAGTAGTTGTAAATGTGTTTTTCTGTTTGCTTCTTGAACAGATTTTAATCTGTGATTTTTGTATGGTCGTTGCTAATCTCTCTCCGATCTCTGCAGAGAAATCCCCTATGGTGTTGATGGTTGACCAGAGATATTCATAGTTGCTGACATTTTCTAGTTGTTCTTTGTCAATGACTATTGTAGGTGTGAGTTCATCTCTACTGACATGCATTATATTTAGCTCTTTTATTAGTTAGTGTTTGTGTGTTTGCCAGATTTTTGTGTATCTGTAGTATGTATTTGGTGTTTATGTGTATTAACATGTGACGATTTTGTATTATAATCTGTCAATTGCTCATTATTATACCTTGTTGAGTCATTGTGTTCCATCACTTACATATCTCGACTTTTGTTATTGTTTCGTTTCCACAATATATTATTGTAATTGTTTCACAGATGGTTGTCCACACATGTATACATATTTGTATATGCATATTATTTTACATGTTTCAATGAATCCATACAACTACTTTTGGTCGCACATTTATATGTGTATATTTGCTTGTTAGAGAATGCATGTGAATATCTTCATGTGAGCGAGTGTTTATGCTGATACATGTCTATAGGTGCAAATGTTTATGTTATTGCATGTATATAATTTTATTTGAGTGCCTGTGCATGTACCTATTCTTATGTACACCTATTCTTGTTTGTGGATCCATTTACGTGCTTGTGCATTTTGTGCCGGCATCTTTCATACATTTATGTATTGATTATGTTAAAGATATGTGTTTGTATATGTATTCCAGCTGTGTTTGTGTGTATGCATATATATATATATATATATATATATATATATATATATATATATATATATGTGTGTGTGTGTGTGTGTGTGTTTATATATGTAAATATGTGTATGTGTTTGCATATTTATATATGGGTGTATATATATATATATATATATATATAATATATATATATATATATATATATATCTGTGTGTGGGTGTGTGTGTATTAGTATATGCAGTGCTTACTAGCAGATTCATCATAGAATCTGTGTCTATGGATAGCCTCCCAGCAACCAGTTCCCTTCATTCATATTCTCTTCCCTTCTTCGTTTATTTTTCCCCTTTCTTGACAAAACTCATCAGTGTCCCCCTACTCTGCACTTGTATTTCTAATTTTTTGCTTCCACTTGATCTAATATATAATCCACTACTTTATGTCTATTATAATACCCATCAACCTTGGTCTATCCCTGTCTTCTAATAGTCTCTACAAATTCATGACCATGTATTCGATGCACTCAATGTGTTATTTATTAAACACGCATTACATATTTTTACTTGACCTTGTTTCTTCGGTAAGAGAGACAGGTTCAAGGTATTTGAGCAGTTAATATATTTATGGTTTGGAGTTTTTTATAGTTTTTTTGTTTCTTGAAAAATGTCCCAATAGAACCATAATGTAGAAAATTGTCCTTGTTCTATGTTTTATTGTTATCTATTATTTTTTTTACTAATGATAGGTAGGTATTCTTTGGTAACCATTTTACTCCATTTTGTATTTCTTGCTTATTAATTTGGTTACTGCAGCACTCTCCATTTTGTCGGTTAACCTCCGATATTTTGGTTATTTATATTATTTTTGTCGTTTTTTGCATTGAGGAAAAGATTTTGTGCATCGCTATGATGATTGACTGACATAATTCATGTGTTCTAAACCTGTAGCATTCCTTGATATTATTGTGGTGTCATTTGCATACCTAATTTCTGAGATTTCGTGTCCTCTGATATTAAGGAGATGAAATTGTTCATAACATGGGTCTTCTCATACATTTCGCATATGTTCTCTATATATGTTGAACAGATGTGGTGAGAGGATGCATCCCTGTCTGACTCTTTTTAGGATCTCAAACCAGTCAAATGTTTCTTCCTCGAGGGGACAGAATCCTGTTGTTCTGATAAAGCATTTTAATGAGCAATAAGAGATTGTGTGGGAATCCCATAGTTTCCATTATGTTCAATAATTTCTGGTGTGTTAAACAATCAAATCCCATAGTTTCCATTATGTTCAATAATTTCTGGTGTGTTAAACAATCAAATCCCATAGTTTCCATTATGTTCAATAATTTCTGGTGTGTTAAACAATCAAATTCTTATGACTAGTCAATGAAACAGGTGTATATGTCTGTATTGAACTCTCTGAATTTATTATATTTCTTATGTTAAGATTTGATCCATAGTGCCTCTGTTCTGTCTAAAAATTTCCTATATTGATTTCTCTGTTCATATGGTTTTTTATTCTTTTCATAATTATCTTGAGAAGTATCTTGCTGGCATGACTGATAAGTGCAATTATTCTGTAATTTGTGCTGAGTTTCAAATTGCCCTTCTTGGGAAGTGGTGTATATTCTGATATTTTCAAATCTTTTGGCCTATTTCCCTTCTCCAGATCTTAATACAGAGGTCATGATAGACTTGGACACTGGGTTCTTCTCCTGCTTGTATCAATTTAGCAACCAAATTCATGTAGACAGATGTAATTTTAAGCCAGTTTCATTAGCCAAATAATATTCCAACCTGGCAACAAGACATCCAGTTTTTGTTAATTCATAGGAAAAGGTTAGGTCCCATGTCATATTGCTCATCATCTCCACTGATTCTCCTTTTGTGTTTATATCACATGTAACAGTTGATGTGTTTATATCACATGTAACAGATGATGTGTTTATATCACATGTAACAGTTGATGTGTTTATATCATGTGTAACAGTTGATGTGTTTATATCACATGTAACAGTTGATGTGTTTATATCACATGTAACAGTTGATGTGTTTATATCACATGTACCAGTTGATGTGTTTATATCACATGTAACAGTTGATGTGTTTATATCACATGTAACAGTTGATGTGTTTATATCACATGTAACAGTTGATGTGTTTATATCACATGTAACAGTTGATGTGTTTATATCACGTGTAACAGTTGATGTGTTTATATCACATGTAACAGTTGGTGTGTTTATATCATGTGTAACAGTTGATGTGTTTATATCGCGTGTAACAGTCGATGTGTTTATATCGCATGTAACAGTCAATGTGTTTATATCGTGTGTAACAGTCGATGTGTTTATATCGCATGTAACAGTCGATGTGTTTATATCGTGTGTAACAGTCAATGTGTTTATATCGCATGTAACAGTCAATGTGTTTATATCGCATGTAACAGTTGATGTGTTTATATCGCATGTAACAGTTGATGTGTTTATATCACGTGTAACAATTGATGTGTTTATATCAAATGTAACAGTTGATGTGTTTATATCACATGTAACAGTTGATGTGTTTATATCACATGTAACGGTATGTTTATATCACATGTAACAGTTGATGTGTTTATATCACATGTAACAGTTGATGTGTTTATATCATGTGTAACAGTTGATGTGTTTATATCACGTGTAACAGTTGATGTGTTTATATCGCATGTAACAGTCGATGTGTTTATATCGCATGTAACAGTCGATGTGTTTATATCGTGTGTAACAGTCAATGTGTTTATATCGCATGTAACAGTTGATGTGTTTATATCGCATGTAACAGTTGATGTGTTTATATCACGTGTAACAGTTGATGTGTTTATATCGCGTGTAACAGTCGATGTGTTTATATCGCATGTAACAGTCGATGTGTTTATATCGCGTGTAACAGTCAATGTGTTTATATCGCATGTAACAGTCAATGTGTTTATATCAAATGTAACAGTTGATGTGTTTATATCACATGTAATAGTTGGTATATTTATATCACATGTAACAATTGCTGTTTATATCACATGTAACAGTTGATGTGTTTATATCACATGTAACAGTTGATGTGTTTATATCACATGTAACAGTTGATGTATTTATATCACATGTAACAGTTGATGTGTTTATATCACATGTAACAGTTGATGTGTATTTCATTGTTTCACTAATAAGGTAGTCCATAAATATTTAAATCATATTCTGTGTTTCCTAACAAGTTCCATCTCTAGCAGACATAAAACAAAACAGTCTATGAAATTATCCAACAATAAACACAGAAGACATCACAAAAGTATCAGACCACATATCACAAATGAATAATATTGACCTTCTTTTATATGTCTATCAACTCTACATAGACCAGGCTGTATAACTTCCTGACATCCTGATACTTCATTAAAATTTTCAAACTGACTGAGTTGAATGTTGACATCTTCAGTGCTGACCATCTCTTCAGAGATCTGAAATAATAGCAAGAATATATGCTAGTTTTCTTCTGTATAAACAACATTGGATGATACAGTGATGAGAAGAGATAAGGCTGAGTTAGTTAGGGCAGTCAGGTTTACACTCAAAATAAATAACAATAGAAGTAATTTGAGAATAGAGAAGAAAGTGCATCCTCTCTATACAGATTTGAAGAACTCACAATTGACTGGCACAATATATATATATATAAAAGGCTATTTTATAGCTCTTAAGTTTTTGGTTTTTTCTATAGGCTCCTTGTAAACTGCACGCAGACAGAACATATATGGCCACTTTATAGAATTACCTATTTGTTAGCCTGTAGCGCCCACAGAAAATTTAATTGCTTCCCCATTGAACTGGATAAGCTTGACCAATGATACTATTCGTTCACATTTGACCTCGGCCTAAACATCTTTGAATATGTTTGGGAAAGGCCTTACAGTTACATCTATTGAGTGAATTATTTAATTGTTATTGGACTTTAGCATGTTGCTATCGACATTTCCAGATCAAATATGGTGTCTGCTATCTTTAGATTTCTGTCATTTGAGATAAGAAATGACAAGCAGAAAATGCTGGGTGGTGGCCAGAAAAGCAAAAAATGTGGCTGTTTCACCTGTGCGACACGGTGCAATGAATAGACGTCATTTCAGTCAACAAGAAATCGCTCGACATCTCAATATACTGAAAACATCAGTGTTTGAAATTCTCAAAGAAAATGAACTGAAATGCTATCGTTGAATAAAAAGAGTATGGTTTTCGGAAAAAGCAAGGTTTTCAATTCGACGACCTTTAAATACACAAAATGATCACATTTACCGAGAAGTGCGTGTAAAAACTGACATACCAGAGGAAGATCTGCTTGTGGAATATGACAATTTGCAGCCGTCTGTTCTTTGTTATGCTGCAGTTTCATGGTATGGCAAAATGGAGCTTCGATTTCTTGAAGGATATTTTCAGTTTTCAGAGTCCTGAAGGCAGGAAGAAATAAACAACAAACCAACAAGTTTATTGTGAAGAGATGTGTCCACAGATGTTCAGCGATATACGAAATGTAATGGACGACCAAATATGGACATGGCAGCAGGATGTTGCCCGGGCTCACAAAGCAACGGCTTCAGTTCAATTTCTTCAGCAATCTACTCCTGATTTTAATGAGCCGGAAAATTGGCCCTCCAAAAGTCAAGACTTAAATGTCATGGATTACTGTGTTTGGAACTTGTTATTAACAGAGCTTCAGAATTATCGATGTGACATAAACTCTATTGATCATTTGAAAACGAGCTTGGGAAGAGCTTGGAATGATACCTAACAAGTTACCCTTCAAAACGCTACACGAGCTTGGAACGATATCTCATAAGTTACCCTTCAAAACGCTACACGAGCTTGGAAAGAGCTTGGAACAATATCTCACAAGTTACCCTTCAAAACGCTACACGAGCTTGGAACAATATCTCACAAGTTACCCTTCAAAACGCTACACGAGCTTGGAACGATATCTAACAAGTTACCCTTCAAGAAATAGCTGTTTGACAAATTTTTCCGCTTTTCTAGCGACCACCCTGTAGTTGTTGCTTAAATCCATCTACATAATCAGAAGTAATGTTAAGTCTTCAGATAATGTTGCACATGCACAATAATTTTACATTCTGACTTGTAAATGTCTCCCAGAAACAGATAGAACACAGACTTGCTATTTATTAACTAAACTGCTCAGAGAAATGATTAAAATATGCAAATTTTGCAATAATAGATAGCATTAACAAAAACAAACAAAAATGCAAATTCTCAAAAAAAGAATCTGGTGGCAGGGTTTGTTTTAATCTGACTTGCTAAAGGTTGAGAGTCCTTCTTTCCAAACTTTGTCAAATGCTTTCTTGAGTTCTATCCATGCTGCAAGTACCAGTTTCTTATCTGGGAAGGCGTCCTCAATCGCTTGGGGAAAACTCTTCTACCCTGGACACTGAAAGGTAACAAAGGGTTTAGTGAATTGACAGATAGATGCTCAGAATGCAGGACTTGAGAATCATGACGATATCAAAATTGAATGGTATATAAAAATAAAAGAATTATCAACCAACACAGCTTGGGACAATCGGCCATCATGTTCTGAACGACATAGTGAATAGGACATAAGACCACCTAATGACTTGTCTGGAGAACAATGACGATAATTTGATAACTTACTAACTCATTAAACCCTGGAACACAAAATCTTACCTAGAAATGTAAAAGGTTCACTTTTAGCACATTCAAAGGGGTGCAAAGGGAACGCATTGCTCTAGGCGGACCCAGGGTTAGCAGATAACCAAGATCCCAAATGTACCTCCACGCGGTGCACCCTGGAAACAGAAATACAACAGCTCGAGCTGATTCTGGCCAAATCATTTGGGGATCGTGTCCGAGAATGTTTAGGTAGCAGATGGAAAGAGATTTGACTGCACAAGAGACAGACAATATCTCCGACACCACCAGCATCACCACATATAGTGACACTGTCGACATACAGTGAAGCTAGTCAGTCCAGTCCGAACATTGGAGGGACGGCCAATGTAAAATGCACGTAAAGGTAGATGCATGGCGAGAGACAAATAGATTTCATACCGAGTACAATGAAACAATGAAAGGGCAGAACAGCGCTAGAGGGCAGCGTGAACTGCAAATAGAAAGTGAATAGTCCCTAGGAAAGGGGAACTACAAGCTCCGTCAGCTCGAGTCGAGCTTCTAGTTACCTGTGTTCCTTACAGGCAGAGACCCAGACCCATTCATTGGCGTTTGGTAAAGCAAGAAGACCTAATCCAACTCTAATGTCGAGCCTTCCTAAACCGGAAATATGCTCGCGAAGAGAAAGGGTTCTGTACCCGATGGGCTTAGGCAAGAAAGGGACAACGATGGTAGTCCTGGCCCAACTCTACTGTCAAGGTTTCCAATACTGGAAGTACACTTGCAGAGAGAAAGGGTTCCGTACCCGATGGGCTCAGGCACAAAAGGGACAACGATTTAGCCCTGGCCCAACTCTACTGTCAGGTTTTCCTACACCGGAAATACACTTGAAGAGAGAAAGGGTTCAGTACCTGATGGGCTCAGGCGCTATTGGGACAAGGACACTCAGCTCTCAAATGCGTGGTGTGAGACTCGAACTTGGACAAGGGGTACACGATGTCGGTGAATGACACCTCGGCTAAGAGAGCGAAAGAGCCAGGGTCCAACTCCTCTGTTGAGTTCTTCCCCTAAGGAACCCAGCCCACGGATGAGAAACGGTTCAGTACCCAATGGGCACAGGCACAGCACGCCCAATTACACGAGACAAGTTCATAGACAGTGGAACACCTCGTGCGAGTCAGACGAGAGAAAAAATCGTCTGGGCGAAGAGTCGCCACTATGCGTGCCTGGAGACAGATATAGAGGCTGTCACAGGCTAAGGGTAGCCCACCCGAATTGTCAAGGCATGCCGAAATCGGATGTGCTAGGCCTACAAGGCGCATAACGGTGGCACAACGTAATCACGCTCCCGGCGGAAATCGCACGGATATCCGTGATGGTTACAATGGAGCAAACGCAAAACAAACAGCACATTCAAATTGTTTTTGCACATTAAAAATAAATCTTACCTCAAACTTTTTTTCACACTTGATTAATTCAGACAGCAATGGTATGTGTTTAATCTGGTGATAAACATTCAAAGAACATGTCAAATAATAAAACAACATGTAACTAACTTTGTCGGCACAATAATAAATCTTAAATCAAACAAATAATTATCACATTCAATAAAATAATGATCATTGAACTAAATATAATATGAAAATATTATTTCATTTGATACAGGTTAACCTTCACCAAGCCTTTATCAACCCCGGCCGCCGAAAAACAAAATGGCGGCACGGGCTGTTGGCGGCCCGTCCCACCCAACGAGAATATCGTGAGATTTACACATACCACAGCCCACTTAGTTAATGCACATAGCTAGGGACATGCGCAATCGAAACATCTCCACGTTCACCCTGTCCATTTGAAAAAATTCTGTGTACCAGCAAGACGTTGCAAACTGTAATTTCGTACCGACACCCAAACCTTCAATCATGGATGTGTTTATTTTGAATTCTTAATGGATGACGATTCCGATGAGGAAGAAACTGTGCCGCTTACCGATGCAGATATAGCTCTATTAGATAATGTGTGGTTAGATAGAGATAATATTAGTGACACTTATTCTGTGGGCAGCGTGGAAGAAGACATTTTGGAGGACCAGGTTGTTGAAAACTCAAGTGTCCCTTCGGGGTATAGCCATGATTGACATTCCATACACTTGTAATCACTATCTGTCTCTGATTCCATACACTTGTAATCACTATCTGTCTCTGATTCCATACACTTGTAATCACTATCTGTCTCCATGATTCCATACACTTGTAATCACTATCTGTCTCCATGATTCCATACACTTGTAATCACTATCTGTCTCTATGATTCCATACACTTGTAATCACTATCTGTCTCTGATTCCATACACTTGTAATCACTATCTGTCTCTATGATTCCATACACTTGTAATCACTATCTGTCTCTATGATTCCATACACTTGTAATCACTATCTGTCTCCATGATTCCATACACTTGTAATCACTATCTGTCTCTATGATTCCATACACTTGTAATCACTATATGTCTCTGATTCCATATACTTGTAATCACTATCTGTCTCCATGATTCCATACACTTGTAATCACTATCTGTCTCTATGATTCCATACACTTGTAATCACTATCTGTCTCTATGATTCCATACACTTGTAATCACTATCTGTCTCCATGATTCCATACACTTGTAATCACTATCTGTCTCCATGATTCCATACACTTGTAATCACTATCTGTCTCCATGATTCCATACACTTGTAATCACTATCTGTCTCTGATTCCATACACTTGTAATCACTATCTGTCTCTGATTTCATACACTTGTAATCACTATCTGTCTCCATGATTCCATACACTTGTAATCACTATCTGTCTCCATGATTCCATACACTTGTAATCACTATCTGTCTCCATGATTCCATACACTTGTAATCACTATCTGTCTCCATGATTCCATACACTTGTAATCACTATCTGTCTCTGATTCCATACACTTGTAATCACTATCTGTCTCTATTATTCCATACACTTGTAATCACTATCTGTCTCTATTATTCCATACACTTGTAATCACTATCTGTCTCCATGATTCCATACACTTGTAATCACTATCTGTCTCTGATTCCATACACTTGTAATCACTATCTGTCTCTATTATTCCATACACTTGTAATCACTATCTGTCTCTATTATTCCATACACTTGTAATCACTATCTGTCTCCATGATTCCATACACTTGTAATCACTATCTGTCTCCATGATTCCATACACTTGTAATCACTATCTGTCTCCATGATTCCATACACTTGTAATCACTATCTGTCTCTGATTCCATACACTTGTAATCACTATCTGTCTCTATGATGTCATACACTTGTAATCACTATCTGTCTCTATGATTTAAAATTAAACAAATTACAAACAAGTTAAAAATCAGAATGATAAAATGCTCATCTATTCTATATTAATGTATGGCTCAGAAACATGGACACTAAATAAACAATTAGAAGACATAATTGGTGCCTTTAAGATGTGGGTATATAGAACAGGAAAAACATCATGGAAGGAGAAGAAAACAAACAAATAGGTTCTAAAAACACTTAATATAAATAAGAGAAATAAAGATCAAGCAAATTAAATATTTTGGACACATTAAAAGACATGACACTTTATTGAAGTCCTTACTTAAAGGTAAAGTCAAAGGGAAGCGAGCAAGAGGTAGGCAGAGATGCAAGTGGGAGAGTAACATCACAAGATGAACAGGTTAAAGTCTAGCAGAGTGCACCACCAAGATAAGAGTCAGGGGATGTTGGAGGTCTATTGCAGTGAACCTTCGTTGCAGAGACAGCACTTGATGATGATGATTTCATATACTTGTAATCAGTATCTGTCCCCATGACTACCTGACAACAAAAATTCAACTAATAATCATATTTGATGAAAGTGACAATGGCTTCAAATTTTCATCAAACAAATTATTAACTGTTCATTTAGAATGCAATGCCTACTTATTGTAAATATTTCCAATAAAATTAATACAACCAAAATATACTGGGTTCATAGCTATGTTACGTATAATAAGGAATACTACCAACTTAATTATTTAAAATTTACAAGTACAGGGCTATCACAAACACTAACCTTTACGACTCTGCGGTCGCAATATTGCGCCTATGAGCACAGCTCCATTGTGCCTGCGGGCACAATCCCACTACATACGACATCGCCCGATTCCCGAGTACGGAACTTCACGAAGTAATGATACCGTGACGTATAAAATTATTTTGATTGATATCTTTTAAAATAAAAAAGTTATGACATTTTCAAAACACCCACCATCAATAATGCACATTTTCCAAAAAAGAATTCAGGACCAAGGGGATGTTTCTTAATTTTTAATTCAGGGTCCTAAAGGTTAATCTATATCTACGGCTCTATCAGAAACGCTAATTAATCTATATCTACAACTATATCACATATCTACAACTATATCACAAACCGTAATCTATATCTACAGTTCTATCACAAACCATAATCTATATCTACAGTTCTATCACAAACACTAATCTATATCTAGAGCTCTATCATCATCATCAAGTGCCATCTTCACAATGAAGGTCAGCTGCAACAGAACTCCAACATCCCCTGTCTCTTATTTTGGTGGTGCACTCTGCGAGAATTTAACCTGTCCATATTGTGATGTTAATCTCCCACTGGTATCTCTACCTACAGCTTGAGCACTTTCCTTTGACTTTACTCTCAAGTAAGGTCAACAACTCTATTAGAAACCATAATATTTATCTACAGCTCTATCACAAATCAAATAGAAAACTATATTTAGATGTATCTGTGACACAAACAAAACAAGTACATACCTGATTAAGCTCTCTTGTTTCTGTTTCTTGACTCATTTCTTCCACTGTATGAATACTTTCCATGAAATTTCAACTTTTATAACCTCACCAGAAGTTTGACTCAAATTAACTTTTACAAATCTGAAAATAATTAAATATTGAAAATATACTCAAGAAATATTTAAGTTATACCAAATAATGACTAATGTTACAGAGGATTTACCGCCTTTGTTCACATAGTTCCATGCAACATACACTAGCAAAGGAATCAAGACAGCTTGAACTGGAGATAGCTGTAATATCCAGATTGAATATGATATGGAAAAGCAGAATAAGTACAACAATGAAGATCAACATGAAGCAAAGTCATCAATAATAACTGTTCTTTTGTATGGATGTGGGAGTTACACTTACAGCTGACAGGGAGAGTAACATTACAGGCTTATGAAAACTAATGTTACAGGCAAGTGTTATGTATTACTTGCACCAAACATGAAAAACACCAAAATTGGTTACTTGCTTGTCAATTAGTGTAGTATTTGAGGGATAACTTTGGTAGGAAATTTGATACCTTTTCAGATTTCTCTCTATCTTCTGGTAGGTGATGTTTCCTGTTCAGTTCTTCTGCTAGCTGTAATGGATATTTTTGTTTTAGTCTTGTTCTGAGTGTCCATTTGTTAACTATTTCTTTATTTTGTTTTGTGAGAAGAGCGTCGTGTGTCAATTCACAGCTTCTATAGTTGTCTTTTCTCTTCTAATGTAGAGCAGCTCTATCTTTGCATTGATTTCACAGACCACTGTTGATCTCATGTCACCAGAAATGAAGTGGAGAGTCTGGCTTTGTAATCTGTCCAAGTTTGGCAAGAGCTTTTTTATGATGAGGACAATATGGGAAGGTTGTTGTCTAATATGAATCTTACCTGTGTCTGTCTATGAATGCATGTCTAAGTCTAAGTATAGGTACGCCCTAAGTATATCATATATAGTGACAAAAAAATATATACTTTCTATTGCATTTTATTAATTTTAATAGTTATATAATTTAGGTAAATTTCTCGTTCAAGTAACCACCGTGCTATAAATAGCGCAATGTTTATATTCCGGATTACCAGACTCATGGATTTGACGAGTGTTATTTAAATCACATAAAAGAACACTACATACTAACTTGAGTGCGTAATCTGAAATGACACATCTTTTGTAGAATTATAATGATATAGTATGATATAAAATGTTATTCACAAAATAAATTAGCACGTTTCATATAACAACATTAAAGTCCTCAGATCTTAGTAAAACATAAGCAGCCATGTTGAGTAATCTAAAAGTTAGCAGCTGCATACGCTGGTTCCACTCATTATTTGGGAAAGTACCTAGTTTCGAAGAGAAAAAAAATCAGTTCTTGGTATAATATATAGGCCTATATATAAAATTGGCAGCGCATCCTATTAATGATGCTGCCATCAGCACATCATTTTTAGCTGTAGTGATTTTCTAGGCAATATAAAGCATTCCAGTAGTTTGTCATTGCTTTCTAAACGGTCCGCGTACACAATTTCCTGCGGCAGAATTCTAACCCTGTACTGCACTTGGCAGTCACATAACCGGTCTAAAGTCCTTGTATATACTTCTTCTTTTTCCGGGTGCATTCTCAAACTTCCGCTGGATTTCCCTTGTAGCAGGACCATTGTCCTACTAGATTTCCAACCGGATGTTGTCCAGAGAATGGAAATGCATTGTGTCTATGTTTTATTTGCGCCAATGGCCCAACACATCCGTTTTTGATATATACAAAACAGTCCTTTTTTAAGAAGGCCTACAATGCGGGGTGAGCTGCCTACATTATTTCATCTTCATCATTTTTTTTAAAGTTGAAAATTTTCATAGAAATCTTTCTTTTTTTCCACAGTTCAACCATGTAGACACACAGTTATAAATTATGTTATTTGCTAGCGTAGATTTAGTAATGTTTAATTCAAATCTCATTACAAATAACCTTACAATTAAAAAGATTGCTTTCATATTTTTTCGTTCAATGAAGTACAGATTCTACGCTATGAAGAAAGTAAGCATTTCTCAATAATAAGCGTACAGTTTGATTCAATAGCTAGTCAATGAAATGGACAAGAAAAGTAAGCTCAGCAAAGATAATTGACGTTTTGGGATTCGAAAGGAGAATTATTCTGCAAAAAGACTTTGTAAATGGCTACGCGAAATCTAGAGACTGGGTTTATTTGGGAAAAGGGGTGGGGGTCATTTGATGGCTAGTGGTCAGCCTGTGATAGTTACTCTTGATTTCTACTGGAGGTGCAGTTTTCCTTTGTTAATCACTATAAACAATACAAGACATGTGGGTTAAATTGGGATTCATACTTCTAAAGTGATGCATTTAAGTTTTATAGTAATTTTCTGTCTACAAAAAGTAGACACAAAGTGACCAGTGAAATGCACGGGAAAAGTCAAATGTGTCACTTTAGAAGGATGAATCCCGATTAGCTAGCAAGATTGTATAAATAAAGAAAGACAATGTAAAATTGTCCAGTTTATGTCACAGGTGAAGTTAGATATTTTTAAACAGGAGATTAGCTGTGTTATTCTTTTGCATTCAGCAATATTTTGATTTCGCTAGATCTTCATGCCAGTCGCTAGGACAAAGCTCCCAGTCTTCCCCATAACAGAGCGACTGCCCCAAAGTTTTTGCCGTAGTTCTGTCTAAAGTGATCATGTCTTGCCTCGCTATTCTTGGAGTCAGGGGCTTGTATTCCTGTTCCGCAAAGACATTAGTTTGTGTATGTTACTCTAATCCGGTACAGATAACTCTGTAGTCTGCATTGGCCAGTTTTAAGTAAAAAAGATTATGGTATATTGTTGCCTTTGAAGTTGGTGTATGGGTTTGGTTTCGAGTAAATGTCCATATCTTTCTTCCACTGTGGCTGTGTTATCAATTATACTACCAGGGGAAAAGTGGGCACGGTCCGCTGTAACACTAAACCCGATATATTAGCAGAGTAGGACACTATCATGAGTCAATGTCCTTGATCGATGATAAAAAACTATTTAAAAAAAAAAAAAAATATGAGATAACCTTTCGAGTGTTCACAGTAGAATTTTTGTTTTCATGAACACGAAATTTTCTTTAGGTTGATACTCAGAACCGAAATATCTAAAAGAAAAAGGTGATGATAAGGTGTATTACTAAGCATCTGCAGAAAAACATAATTGATTATATGCATTACACGCCCATAACTAAATCAAATGTTCCAAATAACATATTTAATTAATTGAATACGTGATAGACACCAATCGCGTGTTATGCTGACAGCAATATCAGACTAAGATTGGTGTATCTCTCTGGAGTGTGAGCAGACAAATAATAACTCAAATTCTGGCATATAATTGTATGTGTAAGTGGATGAAGCTGTAGGTTGGTCAAGTATTTGAATTCAAACATGTCCACATTAAGTTAGAAGTTGTGCTAATACTCAACCTCACTTTAGACCATTCAAGAATTCTTCATAGAATGTGGCCGCTTCATGTGCTCTAGCTAATGAAGTCTACATGTGCAAATTAGATGGTGTATCGCCCGTGTGTAGTCGGGGCCCGGAAGGGGAGAAAAGAAAAGCAACACTGTTTACCTTCCATGCATGTCGTAAGAGGCGACTAAGGAGGTTATGGGGTGGAGTTGGCTGTCCCATACCATATAGGGTGAGTTACCCAAAGTCATGCTGAAGTCGAATGTGTCAGGCAGAAACGCGCAGATATCGCAGCAATGCTGTAAATCGTGACACAACGCATTCCGTTCTCCGCACTACATCCTGCTAATCTGCAGGAGTTTGAGAACGAACGCAGAAGAAGAAGATGGTGTACGGGCTCCTAAGATGAAAACTGCATCCATGGAAAGCATAACGTGTTCCACCACCAACATAAAGCTATCGAGCATTGTTAGTTTCTTGAACATCTTTCGATTTTCCCAATTTTATCATCGTCCATTTGATAATTTTATCATCGTCCATTGCATAATATGGTTACAACAGTATCAAGCCTGTGTTGGTGTTTCGTTCTGAGATGTGAGAAATGACTAGGAAATCAAATTCTGGCATATAATACCTTGCATAAGTGGCTTCAGTTGTAGCTGGTGATGTATTGCGATTAAATCACGGTCATTTTAAAGTTAGGAATTTTGACAATTCGTAAATTTCACCCTCTTACCAAATTTACACCATTGACAAGATAAAGTCGAGACGACTGAAAATAGTTCATGATTCAAGATGATTATTTTTCATTGAATGCTTCTCAATGTTCTATGCGATTATCGCTGCTCTGCTCAGTCACATTTATAACCGCTGTTCTATCTGATAGTATCATCTATGTAGTACATCAAGACCAATCTTCACATGATTGGGTAAGCAGACCCTATTTGAGATTATTATAATTTCATCAACTGCTTTAGGTTTTAATTTTTATATCGATGATTTTTCCATAATGTGCCTCCTTCACATGTTACAGCTAATGAAATTAACATGAGAGAGTTAGAAGGCAGGTACCCTCAGAGGATAAGAAACTGCATCCATAAGAAGCACGACATGTTCCACTGCCAATGTAAAGTTATCTATGACTGATTTAGTTTATATCATTATCCACGCGATTCTTATAATAGAAAAAAAGAAGTAAGTATCATCGTATCAAGATAGGAAGGTCCTGGATGGCAGATGCAGTAGATATCCTACTAAGAGTTTGTGAGCTGGAGGAAGTGGGAAGAGGCTGTGAATGGGTGACATTTGGCAAAGAGAGAATTATTGACAACAGTGGTGATACAGATGGGAAGAGAGTGCCGCGACTGGGCTGTCAACATAACAGAGGATATTATCCAAGAACTCATACTGCCGCACTCGAAGCAACACGATACAATAATTTACAGTAACACAATTTATGGCTCAGTAACACAAGAAACAAACAGGTGTGGTTGGGGTTTCGTGTCCTACCAAAATGGCACGAAATTCGCTAAGAAGTCAACTGTCTACCCAACTACAAAATCGAGTATGAGAATGGAAATAGAAGCTGTGACAGAAGCTCTCACTAAGCTGGCGACCCAACCACCAAAAGACTCAGTGATTCTATCAGACTTTCAAAGTATGCTGCGCAAGATATAAAAGTGCATGCTCAGAACTAAATGTGTCACTCTTCTCAACAATGCGCAGAGCATTACATAGATTTACTGTCCTGGTCATGCTGGGGTCAGGGGAAACGAAAGGGCCTATGTGTTGGCTGGTAAAGCTTTGGTGAACGACACCGAGATAAGAAGATACAAGAATGAATTGATGAGAGCAGTCATGGATACCCTACGAGAAGACGGGGAGGAAGTCGAAAGTGACAATGTACATATTCAGAGAATGGTAGAAATGGGAGTGACTAGAGGCGATGGGAGAATGCTCTCTCTCCGGAAAGATCAGAAGAACTCGTAATCAGCAACTGACGGGGACACTGGGCGTATACACTTTTAGATGGCTGACGGAACGGCAAAATATATGAGAATTCCCCCAGTTCTGTGATGCGTGTTCGTAATCAAATATCATCTGTAAATAATTAGCAAATTTTCCACGTTCCCTTGAAGCAAGTCTATCCGCTCTCTTGTTACCCTCTACCCCAGACATGACTAGAGAAAGTATTAGTGTTATACTGAAACATCACCGCATACCAATATCTGTTCAATTTGCAGTTTGTTCAAAAGTGACATGCTGTTCGTCTATCCCGTAACATTTCTTTTATCTCCTATTTCTTGACCAAATATTCTAATTTTTCTGTCAAATTTTTGACCAACCTGCAAAAATAGCATTCCGCGTCACCCAGGAGTCTACCACAAAAAGATATAGGTCCAATATCCACTGAAGTGTATCTCTTCATCATCCATTAGGATTACGTGATAATAGACAAAAAGCAAGAACTTTAGACAAGACATGCAGGGACGATTTTTTTCACAAATGACAGGTTGTCAACCTATCTTCCAACTGGTCTTAGCCCCCCCCCCCCAACTGAGTCTAGAAAGAAAACAGTAGCACTGTTCTTTGCATAGCGGACTAAAAGTACATGTCCTTGTAGTCCACATTGCGTGAGGAATATAAGAGTTTATTCAAACATTATCCTGTACCAACAATGTACGTGTAGTACAAAGTATTATCTAATTGGTACTTGTATATGCATTACTATTATGGGAAAAGCTGAAAACAATCAGCAGACACATACACTGCTGCCACTGAAACCTCTTCCGTCTCTTTAAATACACAACTTTCACTGTTATTATTTGTTAAGCCACTGTTCAATGTACACCACTGTTCAGTGAATTTCACTGATTCATCACTCAATTTCTAAGCAATTTACTCTCGTAGGTTGTCGTACCTTTGGGGAAGAAAATCCGTGAATTTGAAACCGTAAGGAAAAATATATTAATTATCGACGGCCATTTAAATGAAAAGAAGGGTGGCTTCTAAATAGCATCATATGAAGGAAGCTACATCATTTTGGACACTTGAATGGACAGGATGGCATCGAAATGTCAATCTAGAGGTTAGAGTACCAGCGAGGGAAGAACATAAAGAAGACGATGGACCAGCGGCATCGAAGAATGTACCAACATGTCTCTGGTCACTGTATGCCTGCGTGCTTGAGACAGAGAGGCATTCAGAGTATCCACGACGAAGACAACGTTCTGGAAAGAATATGTCACTTGATATATAAATATAATCAACAGACATCGATGTCATAATATTATACCACAAATAACAACTTCCATGAATAATGCAGTTGTTCACATATTCAGTGAGTCACCTCGTAGATCCACATGAAAGAATATACTGACAGGACGTGTCGTGCGCGTTTGAGCCCATTTCAGGGTTAGCTGCTACTTACGGACAAAGCCAACTGTTTATCTCCAGGCTGACGGCCACCGAAGTGACTAGGGCTACAGCCGGTGGCCTTTCTCAGGGCCCCTGTGGACACAGGCTGTTGCCGGTGAGCTCTTTTTATGGCTGACTTCTTGATTAGGAACATACGTCACAGCACTGGGGGCATTCCCATATATGCTCTGCTTGTCGTTAGTAGTGTATTAGGTTCAAATCGACCCCCGGGCTATGCTAGCATAGCCCATATAACAAAATACGGTTCATGGAAAGGTCATGCAAGGAACTACCCGGATAGTCTATAGACTTAATATAATTTTAAAAAACTCACTGGAGAGGTCGTGCAACTTATCGGAGTTTAATACCAGCATCTTGACCCCCCCCCCCCTGATAGTCTCGACTATCCGGATAGTGTATAGCCTTTATATAAATAAAACTATCACCTAGAGAGGTCGTACAGAGGTTGTGCAATGCGTTATCAACTGACACTGATAAATTGCACGTCTTATCAACACATGCCTCGTTCTCGACTGCATTCGTTGTGTAGAAAAATATATTTAAGTATTTGCTTTTAATAAATAATTGTTTTCTTATACATGTTATATTATATAAATTTAAATACAACTACTTTATTTATTACAAAAGCTACCAGTGAAAAAAAAACGTATTCAGAATTCTAACACACACCATTCATAAAACACACTAACCAAGACACCCACCCTTGACAACTGCCATCCATTAACAACTGATAATGAGGCAATTAAACTCCACGAACCCGACGCAGCTTATCGGCAAGGGGAGATAACAATTTTTTAATATTATCACGCGGACATTTTTCATGTTATTCACGAGCTAAGTAGTATTAGAGGTTAAGAATTATGGATTTTCTATTTGTGGTGTTGGGATGAAAATTATGGTGTTGGGTGGTTCATATAAACTCATATAACAAAATATTCTCAGTATATTCGCACTAACTTCTGTTTATCACAATTCACAGTTAGATAACCACTTTTAACACATGGCCATATGATAAACATCATGTTTTATCAGTTTCTAAATTATCATGCAATATGAAACCACATTACAATACTTTTACACTAAAAACACAATGCATTTATTACTTTGCACAGCTAGATAGACAACTTTACGTAGTTTTCGCAACGAACAAACTCACTCTTTTACACATCTAGACTTATAAAGGCAAATTACAGTGGTTTTATGTTTATTTTCATATAACAAAATTTATGTTCAGCTCTAACCGGCAGGGATCGTGCATCTATGAATAGCGGAGATCGTGCATCTATGAATAGCGGAGACTGTGCATCTGTGAATAGCGGAGATCGTTTATCTGTGGATAGCGGAGACTGTGCATCTATTATCGGCGGAGACCGTACAACTATGACTCGTGGATATTGTGCATCTGTGATCGGAAGGGATCGTGCATCTATAGCAGCGACGGGTTCATTTTCAGTCAGCGGCAACAAATTCTCATTTTCCGTTTGTAATTCATAAAAAGAAACATAACATGACAACAAAATATTGGTTTTAGATAAGTTATAAAGATCAGATTTAGGCCTACATAAACAAATAACATATTCTATTATTTAACTATGGACCTACCTACACTACCTAGGTCTAGGAGGCAAACAAAAACTTACAAATTAAACAATGTATATAGTAGGCCTAGAAACAAAATACATGTGTTACTAGTATTTTTGTACTGTAGATACACTGAGTAACACTGTCAATGCACGTGGACAAAAATTCCCTAAGTTCAGTATAAAGACAACGTCCCAAGCACAGAGAATAATTAAAGTACTGGGTAGTGTGTTAAAAGCATTATTTCCAACAATACTTCGCCCCATCATCATCATCAAGTGCCGTCTCCGCAACGAAGGTTGGCTGCAACGTATCTCCAACATCTCCTGTCTCTTGTCTTGGTGGTGCACTCTGCTAGACTGTAACCTGTCCATCGTGTAATGTTACTCTCCCACTTGTATCTCTGCCTACCTCTTGCTCGCTTCCCTTTGACTTTACCCTCAAGTAAGGTCTTCAATAGGGTGTCATGTCTTTTAATGTGTCCAAAGTATTTTATTTGCCTGATCTTTATTTCTCTTAGTAGTTCTTTCTTCATATTAAGTGTTTTTAGCACCTCTTTATTTGTTTTCTTCTCTTTCCATGATGTTCTCCCTATTCTTCTATATACCCACATCTCAAAGGCATCAATTTTGTCTTCTAATTGTTTATTTAGTGTCCATGTTTCTGAGCCATACATTAATATGGAATAGATGTAGCATTTTATAATTCTCATTTTTAACTTGTTTGTAATTTGTTTAGATATTAATAATTTCCTCATGTCATTGAAGGTACTTTTAGCCATTCCTATTCTCCTTTTAACTTCTGTTTCACATCTGCCATCATTTGTGACTATGTGTCCAAGATATTGATACTGTTTTACTTGTTGTAGTTTCTCTCCCTTTATGTTTACCTCCTGTTCTTCTGTGTTTTTGCTGATTATCATGGTTTTTGTTTTTTGAATGTTTATATCCAGTCCATATTCATTACTTGATTTATTGACTTGATCTATTAGTCTTTGTAGTTCATGTTCACTTTCTGCTAAAAGAACAGTGTCATCTGCATATCTAATGTTGTTTATTATTTTTCCATTGATCTTGAGTCCTGGTATTTCTTCTATATTTTTAAATATATTCTCTGTGTAGATATTAAATAGGCTTGGTGATAAAATGCATCCTTGTCTTACCCCTCTTCTTATTTCTATGTACGGTGAGTAGCTGTTTTCACACCTTATTGATGCAGTTTGTTCCCAATATATATTTCTAATCAGCCTGATGTCTTTTCCATCTATGCCTATTTCTTGAAGACATTTGATTAATTTTTCATGTTGGACTCTGTCAAAGGCCTTGCTGTAGTCTATGAAGCAAATATAGATACTTTTTTGGACTTCTATATATTTATCTATCACTAGCCAGATACTCAGTATAGCTTCTCTGGTTCCTTTGTTTTTCCTAAAACCAAATTGTTCTTCACCAACCTCCATGTCTATCTTGTTCTTAATTCTTTCATGTATTATCTTGAGAAGTATTTTAGTTAGATCGCTCATTAGACTTATTGTTCTATATTTTGTACAGTCCACAGCCCTGGGCTTCTTAGGTAGTGGTATGAATATTGATGATGTTAGGTCTTTAGGTATATGGCCTGTTTCGTATATGTCATTGCAAATTTCTGTGATAGTATCTACACCAAATTCATTTAGAGTTTTTATTATGTCTGCTGTTATGTTGTCAGAGCCTGCAGCGTTTCCACATTTTATTGAATTTATTGCATGTTCTACTTCTGATTTCAGTATTGCTGGTCCATCATTGTTGTGTATTGTTGGTTTTTTGTTCCATTGGTCGTCAAACAGTTCTGTTACATAATCTGCCCATCTTGTGAGTTTCTGTTTTATCAAATATTATTTTACCATTTTTATCTTTTATGCAGCCACCGCCATTAATAGGATTTTTCTTATTTGTGATCAGCCTTATGCATTAATTTTGTCTTCTGTTGTATGGACATCTCCTCTATTTCACTGCATTTTGTTTCTAGCCATTGTTTTTTCGCTGTTCTGCACATGTTACGTATCTCCTTGTCTGTACTTGAGTATTTTGGTGTATTTTTAGCTTTCTTTCTTTCTGTCATTTTCTCTAATATTTCATCTGTCATCCATGTTTGTTTGTTCTTGATATTTCTTGTTGGTAAATTTTTACTTGATGTTTGAATACTTTTCTTTAGGCTTTCCCATTTATTGTCTATTTATTCTTCTGGATTTTCCCTTCTGTATTGAAGACCAGATCAAATAAAAATCGCAAACGACACTATTGTTAATAAAACCCTTACAAATCACTGTTGCCACTAAAATATATACTAAAATATCAGTGTCACCACTAAATGTAATAAAAAACCCAAAATGTATAGAACTGCAGAAATTACGTAAAAACCTGTAAATGCAGGTGTACGCCCGTAAAGACGCACAGCTTGGAAAAAACCGTAAAAATTACGGCGATTTACGGGCAGTTGACAGGTAAGGAGTTGTGCTTCATAAAAATGTCCATTTCCCGCCACCACAGTCATGTGTATCATGTCTGACAAATTTGGAAAGACATGTAGGATTATCATGCACTAAATTGAATAATTCATCTACACATTTGGTTGTGTCTGTGGGTCTCACTAGATAAACCACCCATGCAACAGAAAACCTTTGTAGATGACATGCCTTTATATTGAGGTTATCTTCATATAGAAGCATCATGGCACATATCTATACACTCCAGTAGTCGTAACCTTCGATAACAGTTACCATGTTGTTCCGACAAGCCGACGTTGTGCTTGAACTAGTTACGGGCACGGCGTGGGTGGGCGGAACAACAAATAAACCTGTCGCAAGGGCTAGAGTTGTGCCCTGATGTCGACGTCTGTTTATGTGCATTGGACTCGAAATACCATCGAGTTGAATGGCTGCTGGAACATAGGGCGGAGCACTTATGGGAATGCTCTATGTGCTGTGAGGCCAGTTTCTAATCAAGAATCCTTAGTAAATGATATGCCATTATACTGAGGTTATCTTCTTATAGAGGCTTCATCTATACAATTATGCTTTTATTTTGTTGTTGCGATGTGTTTCATGCTTTGTTATTTGTGTTTGTGTATGCACCATCTGGGGAGCCGCGTTAGCTCAGTGTTTAGCGCACTGGCTTCGCATATGAGTGGTCGCAATGGCTCCCGGGTCGACCCAGCCTTAAATGGATACTGGATTAATCCGGGAAGTAAAGACTGCGAGGGAGAGGAGATGGCTACCGCCCTCATATAGCAGAGTCACTGAAACGTGAGATCGCTAACATCTCACACCCCTAAATGCTATGGATAACTACTTTTTTTATTGTCAATAGACTAGATTCAGTATTTTGTAGGAGATAGTGCTTTTCGGTGAAGAGTATTGTAGAGAACTCGGAGACTCCTTTAACTAATAACCATGACCATTGACATTATAAGACCTGCTGGCTCATTGGCAATTACTCCATCTAAAGCAATAGTTCTTAAACTGTTTTATTCCCTGCCTGACTGTTAGTGTATTTACCTAAACATATGAACTTCAAATGTGTTTTTGACAGCTGACACAGTGCTTCTCACATTGATAGGTTTTTTGTAGAGTGGACAATTGTAAAAAAAATAACATGTACAATTTTTATTCATACCTTTATTAAGAAGACACATAATACAAGTAATTATTTGAATTTGAAAAATAACAAATCGGAACATAGTAAAATTCTTACACAATATTAATTCACAAATAATGCTGTTAATCTTCTTCTTCTCGTTCCCATTTTGACATGTCAACACAGCAAGTCCTGTTTTCTTAATAAATGTTGCTGTATTTGAAAGCTCCTCAGTGCTCCCATACATCTTTCTGTGGATATCCATCTCTGTGGGCCAGTGTTCTTCTCTTAAATGGTTTAGTGTATTGCAGGATACGTGCAGCAGTCTGTGCTGCCTGCCCACAAGAGCACAGAGGTGATGGGGCCAGTCTTAGTCTATTTAGGTGGCTCTGATATGTCCTGTTCTGAGGCGGAATATAATAAACTGCTCTGCTCTGTCAAAATAGTGGTAATTGTCTTTTGGGTGGTCAACTTTCCTGATTGTTTTGATGAAGGTCCTCTTTTCTTGGTAGGTGATTTCTTGGTCTTTTTGTTCCTGTGTTGCTCCATCCTTTGCCAGTCTATCTGTCTCTGCATTTCCTGGTATGCCACAGTGGGATGGTATCCACTGTAGTATTAACTTTTTTTGGATGCTAACTTCTCGCATGGCTTAATTCAGGTCTGGCAGTTTATCGCTCTCAAGGGCTTGTAGGACAGACATAGCATTAGTAAGAAATACCACCTGTTGACATTGGTTTATTGTGGTTTTTTGCAGCAATGTTTAAAGCCAGCACTTCTGCAGAGTAGTTGGAGCAAAATATTTCAGTTGGTGAACATGTGGATTCATTTTTCTTTTTCTTGATATTTTATGTACATGCCAGCACCTACATTCTTCACCGCTCTGGTTGCTGATCCATTAGTGGAACTGGAAAAAGTGTTGGTGTTGTCTCTCTTGTTATGTCTGGTAGTTCTTCCTTATATTTTCTGTTTAGTTTCTTGGATCGGTTTATAAAACTGCTCCTCTTCAGTCTTCCAGTGACTAGGTCACCATATCTGGCCCTCATTGGATGTGCTGGCATACTCTTGTATTTTCTGCATGGGCCATTGTCTTAGTGTCTCGCCTGTATGCTGTGATTTTTTCCATTTCATTTATGGGAGAGGTCTTCATGGCACCTGTGATAAGGCAAAATGCTTGATTTTGTACCTTGTTCAGGGCTTGTAGATGGGAGTTGGCTGCTGAAGTCCATGCTGTTGATACATATTCTAGTACTGGTGTAATTGCATCTGTATATACCTTCTTGAAAGTTGTCTCATTGGCCCCCCAGTTTGTTCCTGCCAATTTCCTCAGTACGGTAAGTTGCTATCTTGCCTTTGCTTCTACTTTCTCAATGTGAGTCTCTATGTCAGTCTTTTATCTAGTATTGTAACCAAGTTCACCGGCTTGTCTACTGTTTGGATATGTACATTTCCAAGTTTTATCTTTCCTGCTTTGTCCTTATTTGAAAGTGTGAAGAGTGTTGTTGAGGACTTTTCAGCATTTATCTTTACCATGCATTTATCTTTCGATGCTGCTATGTTGTTAGCTGCCTTTTATATTTTTTTGTTGGCGATCTTTAGATGTTCTTCTACACACCACACCAAGTCATCAGCATACATTGCAGCTCTTACACCTTGTGGCAATTCACAAATTATATCATTTATGAAGACAAGAAACAGAGTTGGAGACAGTACTGAGCCTTGAGAAACTCCATATTTTAGGAGAACTTTTTTGCTGTTGTATCCTTCCATGGTGACTCTTGCTTTCCTATTGTGTAGGAAGGAACATATCCACTTGCTCATGTTGCCCCTAATTCCGTTTCTTTGTAGCTTCATTATCAGTCCATCTTTCCAGACCTTGTCAAAAGTTTTTTGAAGATCTATCCATGGGGTGAAAACTTTTTTCTTTTCTTGAAATGCATCTTCTATGATCTGGGACAGGAATGTTATTTAGTCTTCTGTGCATGAACTCCTTGATGTGGAGATGGGGGCTTATTCTAGCCAACAGAGACTGGAAATTAAGATTGGTCGGGCCAACCCAATATCAAGCAAGAGCCACAGTCCTGCCCAAGCAAGCACAGGTGCTGAAGTCAGAGATACCAGACTGAGAGGCACACCAGCAACCATGGTATCATGCAACCAGAATAGTTGACATGTCTGCATGACAAAATTATTTAAAAAATAATTAATGAGAGGTATAAACCTGATTCTCTGATCACAATAGTTCAATATTTACTTCAATTTAGTGAGATACAGTCTTAAATCTATACATCCAATGATTTGCATTCAATTTCTTTTTATCGTAAGAAGATTGGCAACCGTGCCATAAAACCCCTCTCCACAAAGTATGAAGATGGAAAAGCTATAAATAAACTTTCTTGCGATAGTCTATAATGCAGGACAAGTAACAGGTATACCTTTCAGAAACCAAAATGCTGATAAACCTTTCTGAACTGCACCTTAAGATATTCGTTAGTGCTTATTTCGATCAAGGAATGGTCTGGGCGTGATTGTTCTACACTCCTCCGAATAGCTGAGGACAGAGAAGGGATCTGGTTTGAAATTAGTGCCTACCTTTCCAAGCAGCGTTCTCATTCTACCAATGTATTTTATGGTTAGTTAATCTAAATATTATATCAATAACTATTTTAAATATTCAATTTTTAGAGTTAGGGGTTACGGTTACCTATATTTTACATAACTAATCCTAATCGTAACTCTAAATATTAAACCCCAAATATATTAATATTGAGGATACATAATATATAATTAATAAATGTTAAACATAAACTGATAAACATAGCCAAGGGAAATAATCAAATATGTTGACACTATTCCAAACCAGTATCCAGAACAGCTTGGATGACATTTTGTCTGATGTATCCAGTGTGGCACCACTTTGACAATGACAGGTTTTGGATATTAATATTCCAATCAGCTCCTCTTGTAATATAACAATCGATTCTTCAATGCTACAGTATGGATTGATAATCCACTGTGTTGTTTCAATAGTCAAAACAACCCCACCTATTTTTGAGTATATTACATGCAGGCTCGTATAGACCTATTTGTGAGTATATTATATGCAGGCTTGTGTAGACTTGTTTTTAAACCTCTTCAACAACTGGCACATTCAGCTGTTTCCCAATAGTATGAAACTTTCCTGATTTTCTATGAGTAGTGAGATATTGTAAGACACCCTCAAATCATCATCATTATCTCTATTTGAAATTAAAGCAATCATACTGTCCACCATGGTTCCTTTCTGACTTTTTAAAATGTTGTGGTAACTATGTTTGGTACAAGTCTAGACAAGAGTTATACAAGCGATGTGTTCCTGCTTGTATGAAAATTTGCACATGAACGTAGCACAGTTAGGTACTTGAATTCTATGTCTAAGTATTATGTACACACTATATGTGTTATATGTGAGACATTTACAGAATGGCTAAATATTAAATATGACCTGACTAAATGGGGTCTGACCACATGGACCTCCATTTACATCTCATGCACCCCAATCCCCCCTTTCCCTATGACATAAACCCCATTCTTCTTCAGTGTTCATTCTCAAACTTCTACTGGATCTCTCTTGTAGTAAAACAATAGTCCTACAAGATTTCCGATGGGATGTAGTCCAGAGAATGGAAATGAGCTCTATCGCCCTTTTTATTTGCGACAATGGCCAAACACATCCGCCTGTGATGGGAGACCCCATTCAAGTCAAAATCGATCCTTGAGAGTCCATATAGATCACTTTAAGAAACACTGATGTAAAGTGACACATGAATTTCCCATTGATGTTCATTGGTCACTTCGTGTATAATGTGTTGACAGCCAATGAAAATAACCGGAAAAAGTCAAATGTATTGCTTTAGATTGAAGATCCCTAGATGAATCATCAGGTCTATTTGTGGACAGTCACTGAGTAAATCTTGAAAGCTAAATATCTGTAACAAAATAATTCTCCTGTTTCTAAACAAAACCAGTGTCAACATCTCCCTCTTCCATCTCTAAAAGTAAACCCCAATGAAAGTCAGATAACAAAACAAGATACATAACTCTCCCTTCCCATCACTAAGGTTTAAAAATTGTTGAGTATTTTACTAAAAACCACAATGAAGGTCAAAGGTCAACTAAATAATACATTCTCGTTCTCAAAAGAAACTGATACACCATCCTCTAGTCGTTGAAATCCAGTGATTACGTCATGTGAAACTCTGTACAAGGGGCATAACCTATGGTAATAGTTGTATATAATGCAATTCGGTTAATACAGATACACTGTCAATAATGACTGATTAGTTATAACATGTTTCCACTGTATAATGTTGAGTGGTAGCTAGTCTTGTGGTCACTGGTGTGGTTGCTACCCGACTTTCTGCACACTGGTAGGAGGACCTGGTCAATTTTAGTTTCTAGTCTCTGATGGCTAGACTAGTCCAGATCTCCATGATGAGGATGACCTCAATGGAGACATTTATCAATAAATCTGATATCTCAAACACCAGATTTGGAAAGTTTATCTACAATATGCTGACCTATGTGTATCTTGAGTGCACGAAATTCAATAAAATCTTTTTTTTTTACAAACATCACATTTTTAAGGTTTTTCTCCTGTGTGTGATCTTTTGTGATTCTTCAGGTGAATATTTTGAGAAAAACCTATACCACACACATCACATTTGTAAGGTTTTTCACCTGTGTGTATTCTTTTGTGCCTCTTCAGGCTATCAGTTTGAGAAAATCCTACACCACACACATCACATTTGTAAGGTTTTTCTCCTGTATGTGTTCTTTTGTGCCTCTTTAGGTGACCAGATTCTAAAAATCCTACACTACACACATCACATTTGAAAGGTTTTTCACCTGTATGTGTTCGTGTGTGCCTCTTTAGGTGACCAGTTTTCATAAATCCTACACCACACACATCACATGTGTAAGGTTTTTCACCTGTATGTAAACTCTTGTGATACATCAGGTTACCAGTTTGAGAAAATCCTGCACCACACACATCACATTTGTAAGGTTTTTCACCTGTATGTGCTCTTTTGTGATTCTTCAGGTTACAAGATTGAGAAAATCCTACACCACACACATCACATTTGTAAGGTTTTTCACCTGTATGTGTTCTTTTGTGATTCTTCAGGTGAACATTTTGAGAAAATCCTACACCACATACATCACATTTGTAAGGTTTTTCACCTGTATGTGCTCTTTTGTGATTCTTCAGGTTACAAGATTGAGAAAATCCTACACCACATACATCACATTTGTAAGGTTTCTCTCTTGTATGTGTTCTTTTGTGATTTTTCAGGTGACCAATTTCAGAAAATCCTACACCACACACATCACATGTGTAAGGTTTTTCACCTGTATGTGTTCTTTTGTGATTTTTTAGGCTACAAGTATGAGAAAATCCTACACCACATACTTCACATTTGTAAGGTTTCTCTCTTGTATGTGTTCTTTTGTGATTTTTCAGTTGACCATTTTCAGAAAATCCTACACCACATACATCACATTTGTAAGGTTTTTCACCTGTATGTGTTCTTTTATGATTCTTCAGGCTACAAGCATGAGAAAATCCTACACCACACACATCACATTTGTAAGGTTTTTCACCTGTATGTGTTCTTTTATGCTTATTCAGGTTACCAGTATGAGTAAATCCCATACCACAAAGATCACATTTGTAAGGTTTCCCTCCTGTATATAAATTTCTGTGTGACTTCAGGTTATCAGAACAATTAAACCCCAAGTTGGAAAAAAGACAATTGTCAGCTTTCTCTCCTTCATATTTCTTTCTGTATCTGTTTAACCTAGCATGTTTAGTCAAACCTGCTCCAGAAACATCACATTTGTCCAGGTGTTCACAACTTACACTACATACAGAATGTCTAGTACCTTTTTTATTAACACACAATTCATCTTCTGACAGTTTGCTACATTCTCCATTATTGATATTCAGACTGTCCTCGTTCTGGACAATTTTACCAACAACATTTTCAACCATGACCTGTTCTCTAACTAACTCTCTTAAGTCATTCAGTTTCTGTTCTCTTGATGTCAAACACAGATTTACATTCTTGTTTTCTGATTTCATTACTGTATCTCCTTTGTGTTCATGAAACATCTCACAATCTGCGGTCTCATCTGGTTCATTCTTCACAATGTTTCTAATATGTTCTGGAAGATTCTCTGTGAATACATCAGCCCTTACAAGTTGTGAATGTTGAACACTGTACACACTTTCTACTTGTATTCTATGAACACCAGCCTGAGAGTTGATGAAGTGCTCTGATGTGTCAACACTGATCTCTGAAATATTCAAACAATGATCAGTGGCAAGTTTTGAAATGTAAATAATAATAAATATAATAACATAAAACATTTATATTGAAATAATCTTTGACATAAAGACAATAACAGTCAGTGTTAGATAAAACAATTTGTGTGTACTGGTTGTGTGAGTGGAGTGATGTACAGACCGAAATGTTTTGAAATATTTCAAACCATCAACACATATTGGGAATCCAGACAAACAGAGAAATTAAATACTCCTATTACATGCTGTCCAGAACTTCTCCCAGTATGTCTAATTTACAAATATACTTTATATGGAAGTCGAGGTGTATGGGGTGTCAGAGAGGAGTTGTACATCTGATGTTGATGCTGTCATATTCCTTTGGATTAGTTCTAATGTCCTTGATCCCAATCTGGCACTAACCAATGACTCCCTGTAGTTGCCATCATGTGGCAGCACAAACAACCTGGCAATGGCTCTGACAGGTCAGACAAATCAGGTGAGGATAACTGAGGGAGTCTGACCCAGAGAGGTAAATATTGGAAATGTTTGCTCAAGCAAACAAAGCCTGCATATGGTGGACAGTGCAGATGAAGCATCTGATATTCCACAGGCTGGAAGGCACTTGCCAACAGAACATTGTAATACACAAAGAGCTTGGTGAGACACGTAGAACACTCTGATCATCCTCCACTGTATCCTGGTATATCTCAAATCATCTTGATTTATCTAGTCACTGGAACATGGCTGGATCAGGGAGAGTGGTCAATGAATGGCACAACTCTTCCACACTTTAACCACAGTTCAGAGCTAGATATAACTCAACTATCATCATGTTGTGACACAGCTAGGTATAAACTGTTGTAAATGAGTTGCCACCAGAACTGAGGGAATGATCTGAGCTCATCTGGCAGTAATCAAAGCCAAAAGATACAATAATTTACACAGATGTTTTAGTAATACGAGAAACAAACTGGTTTGAATGGTGTTTCATAACCTACTGAAATGGTAGGAAAGTTAGATCTAATATCTAACCAGTAGCAATACCAAGTGTGAGAATGGAGATAATAGTGGAGACAGTGGTTCTCACTTTACAGATGATACAACCACAATCACACACATTCCATCATACTCTCAGAGCATGCTACAGAAAATAGAAAAACTGTGACAAGAAAGGATCAGAAAGCAGTAGATGGAATTTGAACCAGATCCGTTCAATTGGCACTTATTCATCTAAACACATTTTCCAAATTTGGCCACACCACATCTTGTGTAGTTGAATTAGGAAAGCATGTTTATTCAACTTGCGAACCGAATAGGTGAGGGTTGAACAGACCTGGTTCAAATCCCATCTACTGCCTTCTGATGTTTTTCTTAATTCCTCAATGTTTCTTATTTATATATTCATTTGTCCATGATAAGAAAGGAGTGGTTTACTCTTTTCAGCATCATCCAAGGTATTACAAAGTTCTACTGTCCAAGTCATGCAGGAGTCATAGGCAATGATAGAGCTGATGCTTTGGTGGGCAATGCTATAGTTGAAGGATGAGTGATGAGACTGAGCAGAATTAACCTACACCACGTCATCAGTATAAATCAACACACACTTCCAGGTGTAGTCCGCTCAAAGCAGTGGTCATAGAATTGTGACTGTCACTAAGCAATTTTGTAACTATGATAAAAAGTGTAAGTTTAGCTTTTTCTTCTGGGAAAAAAAGACTGGCAACACTGCTAGCAAATCAAACTTCCTTTGTGCCACAAGGTCCTCTTCAGATAGTAGATCAGAGCAATTTTAGATTTGTAGTCAAAGTGCTGCAATCAAGACAAACTAGTTGTAATGGCAATTATTCTTAGTGAAATCCTTATGAATTGTTTGTAATTATGAGGATTTGTTGGGAATTTATATGTTTGTTTTCAAAGAAGATACTTATCCGATCCCCAGGGTTGCAAGCTTTCACTCTTTCTTCCCTGTGCCAAGTGGTGGTATGCGCAGTCTTAGCTGTGTTGTATCTGTTTAAAGGGTGTTATTGATGGAGGGGTTTGGTGGTAACATCCTATGTCGTTAGTCTTGTAGTGCAGGGCATTCAATAATGTGATCTCAACCTTCACACTGATGGCAGGAAGGCCTGAAAGCTATTTAATAACTATCAGGGAAAAATGAACACCCAAAACCAATGCTGACTACAAACCAGGTAGTAGCAGAAAATACAGATAAAGCAAAAAGTTTTTCTCAACAAATACTTTTCAAGAATCAACAAAACTTCCCACAGGAAAATACTAGATGATTCTAAAATCTAAGAAAGATCAAAACCAGTAAATACTGCATTCTTTGATGACAATTTCAAGAACTCCAGACTGCACTAAATAAACTACAGCCAAGAAAAGCATCATGTCCTGATAAAATATCCAATGTGATGATTCACCACCTAGGAACCAAAGGAAAAACAGAGCTCCTAAACTTCAAAACAAATATGAACACATTAATTTTGTTATGAAATGATAATGAAAAGAACAGGTGTAGATTACATTATAGGGTAGTCTGGGGCAAAATGTCGCACTTCTCTCATTTTAGAGTATTGTGAAAACTAGACTTACTATGAGAGACCAAACTGCCATCAGTGTATAGCTTATCCATCCATCCATAATTCATGAGGTTATTGAAAACATACAGTTCTTGATTAGAAACTGGCTTCACAGCACGTGGGGCATTCCCACACTGTTGTTTAGGTTTCCCGAAGAGACATTGCGTACATTCAAATCCCCGCAAGCTAATAGTGTTTCTCCAGTGAGATGTTCTAGTTCACTAATGAACTTCCAGTTGTTGGGCTTAATGTGAGAGCACTTTCCCATATAGATGTTAAAGATATTCCATCTTCTATCCTAGAATGTTATCTGTACTCCCTGCAACTCTCTATCCCATGCTGTAAGGTTGAATATTGTGTTTGGTAATCTCTGCCTAATGAGAATGGCTTCACCGTGGTGAAAACATACAGTTACGTGTAGACAGTAGAATGAGAATTTATGAACACATGTAATAAGATAACTTGCCCCATTTATTGGGGCAATACACTACCACAAGGGTTGCCTCTGTCCCCAGTACTATTCAATGTGTACACAGTTCAAATTACAAGCTGTCAGATTGCAGGACCAGGGAGAGCCATGTCTTATGCCGATGACATCTTGGTATATAGGCAGGGCAGAGATAGAGAAAGAATTGCCAGAAATTTGCAGAGGGAGCTTGATCGCATAGGAGAATGGTGCAGTAATTCTGGAGCTTTTGTTAATCCATCAAAGGCATCGATAACATGGTTTTCTCTAAATAATCACATAGTGAACACGTCCACGCCATCGGTTACTTTGAGAGGGGATGTCCTCGAGAGAACCAGCACAATGAAGTACTTGGGGGTCATGTTGGACCAAAGTCTGAGTTTCAAAGATCATGTTGACCACATAATTGTAAAGGCTTATAAGGGTCTTGCGGCGATGAAAGTTATGGCTGCTGCTCAATGTGAACAGAGACTGCTATTTCTGCTGTATCAGGGACTGGTGGTTCCATTGGTAGAGTACGCACTGGCAATTCTGACACTGAGTCAGACTCAAACAGAAAGATTGGATAGAATCCAGAATGAGGCAATGCAAATCATTTTTGGGTGTACGAGAGATACGTCGGCTCGGGCTATGCGATACCTACTTGATTGCCCAACTGCGGAGCAAAGAATACAAATGTGCAGAGCGCAGGACTACCTAAAAATCACCACTGATAAAAAGCACCATATACACCCAGAAATTATCAAAGTGAAAGGCAGTCGACTAAAGAGAGGAAAGTCGTGGATGGGGCGCGCAGAGGATGTTATACAGAGCATGTGCAGATTAGAGGAAGTACTACCTGGTGCCAAATGGAGTCTGACACCCTCGGATTATCCAACAGCCTTCGAAGGATTAATAACACTCAATAGAGAGTGCAGGGAATGGTGTCCGACAATGATCAAGTCAGAGGTGCTCGCTCTGATCAGTGAGAATTCCAGGAAAGGTGATATAATTATATATACAGATGGGTGGGTTGAGAGACACATCAGGAGTTCCTGGGCTTTCATGGCTCAAAGGTGGGGGGGGGGGGGGAGACTATCAGAGAGGAAAGTGGTGCATTCGCTCAGACGACAAGCAGCATGACAATGGAGATTCTGGCAGTAACCAAAGCTTTGCAATGGGTCTGCGAGCATGCCTGTATACTCAGTGACTTCATGAACATGATTGTGAAAGTTCAGGCGGGGTACGTTCGAGAACAGTTAATAATTCCTGTGTGTGTAGTGACTTTTATTTTTGTGCCGGGACACGCGGAAGTCCGGGGTAATGAGAGAGCAGAAAGGTTGGCCGCCCACGCTGCTACTACGGCTGTTGGTGGAGTGATGGATCGGGCAGACATTTTGAATGCCCTACGGGAAAACGCACGAACAAATGACTGTACAAGTGACGATGACTCTTGTTCCATGATTAGAATAAAGGAGCTTTGTTTGAAATGTGGTGTCGCTAGAAAGGAGAATTTTCGTGGGCGATTGGTTTTTTTGTTCTTAACTGTTTTTGTTGTCTTGATAAAGGTCCAAATTGGACCGACACGTTGACAATTGTATTTGTTCCTTTTTTATTGTTTTTTTCTATATTTTTTTATTTTATATTGATAGTTTTCTAGTAACCTATTTACTTTATTTGCATTTACCTCTATTTGTATGGTTACTGCGGCACTTCCTTTTTTTTTCGGTCATCCTCCGATATTTGGGTTATTTATACAAAAATACTGCACAAGTAGTTTAGATTCCAGTTCATAAATTTTTATTGTCATTGAGATATTATTTGTGTTTTATAAGAAGGATGCCTGTACATAAACGAACATTGTATACTGCTGGTTTTAAGTTGGCTGTTATCGCTTTTTCAGAGAAGTCCAACAATTCCATGGCTTCCCCCAACTTCATTGTGAACGAAAAGCAAGTGCGAGAATGGACTGAAAAAAAGGAAGAATTGTCTCTGATGCCAAGGTCAAAGAGAGCATCACACGGCCATACAGCTTCATTCCCTGCGCTGGAGGAGAAAATATCCGAATGGATAATGTAGTCAAGGCAGAACGGATTAATTATAACCCGTACCAATATTCGAAACAGGGCGCTCTCAATATTGAAAGATCCTGCATTTCAAAAACACAAATCTGGGGACTTCGTTGGGTCAATGGGATGGTGCAATCGCTTCATGAACAGACATCACTTGTGTCTACGAACATGCACTAAGCTGGAGGAAGAGGTTTAACTACGATATTTCTCAAATAGGAAACATGGACGAGACCTGTTTGCTTTGATATGCCTTATAATCGCACCGTTGAACGCAAAGGTGCGAAGACAGTTTTTGTAAGGACAACTGGGCATGAATAAACTTGCTTCACTGTTGTGTTAGCTTGCATGGTAGATGGGTCACGTTTGCCCCCGTGATTATATTTAAACGCAAGACTGCCTAAGGGTATTAAATTACCAAGTGGCGTGTTTCTGCGTGCTCACACGAAAGGTTGGATGGACGAAAGTGGTACTCTGGAATGGCTGGATAAAGTGTGGGGGCAGAGGAAGGGGGTCGCTTTTAAAAAAGCCATCCATGCTAGTCTGGGATTCATTTAGGGCGCATCTCACAGAGAAAGTGGAACAACGATACAGTGAGATGGGGTTATCTGTTTCTGTTATTCCTGAGAGACATACATTCCTCTTGCAGCCACTAGATGTCTGCCTGAACAAACCATTCAAGGACAGACTCCGAGCAAAATGGAATGACTGGATGGCATCATCTGATTTAGCAGTGACAAAGGGTGGTAACATAAAAAAAAGTGGACATCAACACAATCGTTATGTGGGTCAAAGAATCATGGTCTAATATTTCATCCAAAATGATCGTCAGATCTTTCAAAAAGTGTTCAATAAGTAATGCAATGGATGAAAGTGAGGACGACGTTATCTTTGAGGACGATGCTGATGACGACAATGTACCGGAGACTGACGATATTCACCCTGATGTTTCCATGACAGATGATGACATTCATGAGTTATTTCAGACTTCAGACAGTGATTCGGACTTTGAAGGATTTCAATGACTGTTTGGACTGGCGCCGGTAAGTTTTTCCCAAATTTTATCGATATTTGATGTTATTCTGTTTTTGTGTGTCTCTACAGATATTTTTGTTTAAACATTGTGTTGTACGTAAGCCAAACCTCCTATAATTTAGTCTGTTACTATCAAAACACTACCCAGTAGGGCTAGACTATAAATGCCAGTTACCATTATATAGACGTCATTTGTTTTCACAGACGACATTATATGTACCTGGTAACTACCGGTACCTACACTTTACCGTAGTTAGGTTAATAAATAACATCAGATACTAATATACTTTCCTGACCAATTATGATGATCAATTGAAACCGTTATGATAGAAATATATGTACCGTAATTGTAAAAAAAACCAGTAATACCCATTGCTAAAAATAGCGTTTCCGGGGGAAATTATGCCGTGTAAAAATGGCGACACGCGTGGAATGCAGACAGGTAGTACATTGTAATGAGTTTTTATCATGAAATATCGGAGATTCGAAGGTAATATTGTATGATAAATAGAAATTAATGTAAATCTAGGCCTAGCATTATGATAAGTATGCTCTAGATTGCTGGTGAGCCCTAGCCATTTTTCTTTGCTTATCTGAGTTGTCACTGGCTTTTAAAAAACAAAACTGTTTTTTCCCCTTTGTTACCGTGATTTGACGTAATTTTTTTTAAAAATTTGACTGTACTCAATTATAGGACAAGGATCATGAAGTAATCTCCAATTTTTTCCCTAAAATTCTCGGTTTATATACAATTTGTAATGGTATTATAAATTACATGGCCGATATATTAAGCCAGGATAAAATGACTAGGGTTCACCAGCAATCGAGAGCGTACTTATAATAAGTATGGAAGCACATGGAAGAAAGAGTGAAAGCTTGCGACCTCGGGGATCAGAAGGTAAGAAGAATAGGGAGATTGTCATGGAAAGATAAGAAAACGAACAGTGATTCTGACAACACTGCATATTACAGGAAATAAAAATCAAACAAATAAAGCATTTTGGACATTAAAAGAAGTGACACCTTGTTGAAGACCTTACTTGAGGATAGAATTGAGGGGAGGTGTGCAAGAGGTAGTCAGGTTAGTCTAGCAGAGTGCACCATCAAAGCAAGAGACAGAAGATGGAAGTCCGTTGTATCCAACCTACAGTGTCAGAATCAACTGGAAAGTAATGGTTTCAGTGAACAACTGGACTAAGAAAATGTTGGCCTACATAGTAGTGAGTTGGCTGGAAGAGATAGATAAAAATGGTAGTAGTGAAGAAACATAAACAGAAAACATTACATAAGCACCTGCTGAATGTTGACACTACAATGGATAAATTTAGTCTGTGATTGAGAAAATTCTGTATTGAGTGTGGTATAGTAGAACTGCATATATGTGGGACAGAATAAGGAGCATGTTCAACCTGCGAGTCAAACTATCAACATGCATACCCTGCAACAATGAGTTGTTTTGTCTTTGAAATAGTAAATTTATATCACAATTGAAATGAAATCAGTAATAATTGTGTTACTAGTAGAACTGGGCGCATGCGGGGCAGAAAGAGAAGCATGCTTAATTAACATGCCATGGAAAACAATAGCATATAATAACCACAATATCAGAGGATATCTGACAAAGAGGTGAGTGTTATATTAACACAAATAGGAAAAATACTATAGCATGTATACACTTCAATATCTGCTATGTGAGACTAAGCATCTATGGGACATTAAAAAATAATACAACACTTCATACTTCCTAAGTTCAGGTTCTCTCTATGTGATGTGTCATTTACATATTGTTGTCCTCACTGTCACTCTGTAAGCCTGTAGGTTCTGTGTGAGCTGCCCAGCTTCTTCAAGTGTCATATTCAGGATGTCTTCAATGTTATATGTCCATTGTAGTCTTGTTCTGCCTTTTCCTGAAACTTTGTCCTCCATGACTAATCTTTGTAAACAATTATGTCTCTTTATATGTCTGAAATATGGTTGCTCGCATTTTGTGATAGTTTTGAGAAGCCAGTCTTCTTCTATGTTCAGATCTCTGCAGAAATTTGCATTGGTTCATCTTTCTGTCTGCTGTATCCTTAGGATCTTTCTATAACATTTCATTTCTCATTCCGATATTTTCTTCTCCATTGCAAATGTCTCCAGCAGACATAAAGCAAAACATTATATGAAATTATTGAACAATAAACACAAAAGACATCACAAAAGTATCTGACCACATATCAATAATATTTACCTTTTTTTATATGTCTATCAACTCTACATAGACCAGGCTGTATAACTTCCTGACATCCTGATACTTCATTGAAATTTTCAAACTGACTGAGCTGAATGTTGACATCTTCATTGCTGACCATCTCTTCAGAGATCTGAAATAATAACAATAATATATGCTAGTTTTCTTCTGTATAAACAACACTTGATGAGACAGCCCTGCCGAAGATGGATGTGTTGTGCCATTGGCACAAATAAAACGATGACACAATGCATTTCAATTCTCTGGACTATATTCTGTTGGAAATTTAGCAGGACCATTGTCCTGCTACAAGAGAGATCCTGCGAGAGTTTGATAATGAACACAGAAGAAGAAGAAAGTGATGAGAAGAGATAAGGTTGAGTTAATTAGGACAATCAGGTTTACACTACAAAATAATGAAGAGGATGCTGAAAGAAATAATGTATATGTTCAGAGAATAATAGAAATGGAAGTAATTTGTGGAGAGAGGAGAAAGTGTATCCTCTCTGTACAGATTTTAAGAACTCACAACTGACTGGCACAACTGATTGTATATAAGCCTACTCTTAGATGACTGGTGATCTGGGTACGTATGAAATGTCCCCAGTGTCATGATGCTAGTTTCTAGTAAAGATCAAAGAGAAACTGACATTGTTAAACAAAGCAGCAATATGCAGATAACAGTGCTCTTAGCAGAAAGTGAACACAGTGCTCTTAGCAGAAAGTGAACACAGTGCTCTTAGCAGAAAGTGAACACAGTGCTCTTAGCAGAAAGTGAACAGTAGCTACAAGGACTTGCTGACATTCTGCTCATCATCATCAAGTGCCGTCTCCGCAATGAAGATTGGCTGCAACGTATCTCCAACATCTCCTGTCTTGGTGGTGCACACTGTTAGACTGTAACCTGTCCATCGTATGATGTTACTCTCCCACTTGTATCTCTGCCTACTTCTTGCTCAATTCCCTTTGACGTTACCCTCAAGTAAGGTCTTCAATAAGGTGTCATGTCTTTTAATGTGTCCAAAGTATTTTATTTGCCTGATCTTTATTTCTCTTAACCTTCACTGCGCCGTTGTTAAATCTGTTTGACAAAAAAAAGATGGCTGCTGTTTACCGTTGTCAAGTGCACTCACTCAATGAGACATTGTGCCAAATAGGCTTACAACAGCCAAATCACAGCATGTATGTAGTTCAGGGCATGCGCAATCGAAGCCGGTACCAGTTCACGTCCGCCCTGTCTATTTTATATAATTTATAGTAGCGTCCAGACATTGTTCCATCGCATTTTCCGACAGCAACCTAGGCCTACAATGGATACAATTTATTTTGCGTTCGTAATGGATCCCGATTCGGATGAGGAAGTAAGTGTGCCGTTAACAGATGCAGATATCGCTCCAATAGATGATGTGTTGTTAGATAGAGATAATAGTGATACTGATTCAGTTCGCAGCGTGGCCGATGACAACATATTGGAAGAAGAAATTGTTGGAAATTCTAGTGTTCCTTCGGGGTATAGCCATGATTGGCTTAGCAACTTCGATGAAGTTGTTGGACCTATAGGCTTAGCTAATGACATTAGTGCGGTAGACGTGTTTCGTCTGTTTATTACAGATGATATTGTGAACATGTTGGTAACTGAAACTAATCGTTACGCTAAGCAGGTTAGTGATTCGAAGGGACAGGCCGCCGGCAATGCATCTCGTGTGAAGATGTGGAAGGAAGTCACAGCTGATGAGATGACAGCTTTTGTTGCTTTGGTGCTCTTGATGGGACTGACCAAACATTCCTCCTTTGAATTGTATTGGTCTAATGATGGTCTCATCAAGATGCATGGGTTCAGGAATATCATGAGTAGGAATAGATTTTTAGCTATTCTTTCATTCCTGCACCTTGTAGACAACACAACAGCTGTTGCACGAGGGCAACTGGGTCACAGCAAGGCGTTCAAGATACAGGGGTTTGTTGACAAACTTATTCCTCTGTTCCAACAGTATTATGGCCTCTCCAAAGAAATCAGTATCGATGAAAGCATGATTGGCAATAGGACCAACACACCATATTGCTATAAATCCTAAACGGTTGTCCAGTGGCAAGCCTGCGCTTCCTGACTATGTAGTCTGTTCAGATCGGTCAAAGAAGCATCACCAGACTCAGTACGTGTGCGCAGCATGTCAGGTCACTCTGTGCCCCTACCCCTGCTTCCATAGATACCACACATTGGTACATTTCAAAATTGATTGTTCCTCTGAGCTGCACAGCATGTAGGAGAGCAGCACAGCCTGTAGGTTTACTCCAGAGCTGCATGGCCAGTGGGTAAGTCATTTGTGTTGTTTGTTTTTATGTAATTCTAAAATAAAAATTGTCTTCACCTCTTGCGCAAACCTCGGGTAGGATACATAAAAAAAAACCAATTACACACCCATTTGTAGTATTCAATTCTGCATTTACATGTGTTTATATTATTTTAAAAGCTCTAATAACAAAAATGTTATTGAGTTTTCCGAACACCCGTGTCTTTTTTGCATATATTTTGTTTTTTCGAGAAAATGTCTTCACCTCTTGCGCAAAACTCGAGTAAGATACATAAAAAAAAAACAATTACACACCCATTTGCAGTATTCAATTCTGCATTTAAATCTGTTGAAATTATTTTAAAATCTCTAATAGCAAAAATGTTATTGAGTTTTCCGAACACCCATGTCTTGTTGTTTCTGTTGGTTTTTTGCGCAAAAAAGGTGTTCACTTCCTGCGCAAACCCCGGGTATGTTACATAAAAATTTTAAAAATATACATACATTTGCGGTATTCAATTCTGCATTTGCACAGACAATTTTTTTTTTTTATCACGAATAACAAAAAAGTTATTGCATTTCCGTAACACCAACCAGAAAAGATGAAAATTCTCAAAAAAGAATCCGGTGGCAGGAAGAGGTTTTGTATTTTTTAGTTCTTTCTTAAATATTAAGTGTTTTTAGTATCTCTTTATTCATTTTCTTCTCTTTCCATGATGTTCTCCCTATTCTTCTATATAACCACATCTTAAAGGCATAAATTCTGTCTTCTAATTGTTTATTTAGGGTCCATGTTTCTCATCCATACATTAATATAGAATAGATGTAGCATTTTATAATTCTCATGTTTTAACTTGTTTGTAATTTGTTTAGATATTAATAATTTCCTCATGTCATTGAAGGTACTTTTAGCCATTCCTATTCTGCTTTTAACTTCTGTTTCACATCTGCCATCATTTGTGACAATGTGTCCGATATATTGATAATGTTTTACTTGTAGTTTGACATTCTGTTACTTCATTACAATTTAAAAAACTGACCGAATTTGAGCTGAATTTTTTTTATAATTACATCTGCTAACATGAACTTAGAAATGAAAATTTGTTCTTGATCTGATAATTTCCTAAAATTTGTTCTTGATCTGATAATTTCCTAAAATTTGTTCTTGATTCTCTACCATTGTTAAACATCCAGTTACAGCAACTTTCCACATCCAATCCATTTATTGAGATCTAAAACAAAGTGAATGAGATGACAGTGAACCAGAACTAACAAAAATCTGACTGCACCTTCTAGTGGCAGAAGTAAACTTGCACTTTTTCACACCATTGAGGAATGTTGATGATAGTGCAGACATGGCAATGCTTTGTTACAGAAGGGTCACATTGTTTTCTTGGTAGCTGATTTCAATACCAATAGTAAATTATAAAGCAATATTTTTTTTATAAATAATGACTATTTTGTTGTCATGCTGTCATTTGGCCTATGTGGTCAAATAAGGGTCAACATGAATAGTTGCAGGCTTTGATGTGATTGGATGTTTTCATATATAATGGTGGAACTTCCATCTTACATAGAACTCATCTGAGTAGAAGGATTTTTCTTCTTTGAATATCTCTGAGAGTTGGAACATTCTAGCTTTGAGAACTTACTGAATGTACTATGTTGAAATTCTGAATGTAATCAGTTTTTTTTCTTTCTCTGTATCTATACCCAGAATGTAGGACTTGAGAGTGAAACATGGTGTTATCAAAATTGAGTAGCATATAGAAATAAAACAATTATCAATCAGCACAGATTGAAAAAATCAGTCGTCATGTTCTGAAGGACATAGTGAATAGGAGATCAGACCATCTATGGACTTGTCTGGAGAACAATGATGAAAATTTGATACCTTCCTAACTAGTTAACTCTGGAACACAAAATCTTCCATAGCAATGTAAAATGTTCACTTTTAGCACATTAAAAATAAATCTTACCTCAAACTTTTTTTCAAGTTTGATGAAATCAGACAGGAATGGTACATGTTTAATCTGGAGATAAACATTCAAAGAACATGTCAAATAATCAAACAATACGTAACTAACTGTGTTGGCACAATAACAAATCTTTAATCATTCTAATAATTATCACATTCACTAAAATATTATCAAAATATTAAATTTATTCTTTGGAGGGCTGACAGAAATATAGCAGTTAAGACATTGTCTTGTGCTCAATAGGTTTAATCCTTCATCATGATATTTTGTATACAAGCAGATTTTTCAAATCGTTGGCGATTATTACATTAAACTACTGATTTATGTGATATGTGTGGTACTCTTAGAGATTATTACATTAAACTACTGATTTATGTGATATGTGTGGTACTCTTATAGGAAAGGTGATGAGCAGTGGAGTGCTTATGGGAAACAATTAATTAACATTTATTTTTGTGATAGTAAAGATGTTAATCAAGCAGATAATGTCAAGAATTTTGGTAACATTTTAACATCAGATGGCAGGTGTTCCAATGAGATAAAGAGCAGGATAGGCCAAGACAAATCAGTATTTAAAACAATGAGAAACATTCTATACAATGGAGCACTGTCAATGCATATGCAAATTTGAGTGTGAGGACATTATAACAAACCAATTCTTAATAGATGTAAAACATGGATGGTAAACAAAAGAGCTCAAGGTGAGTTGGAGACAACTGAGATGTGGTTTTTGAGAAGAATGATGAAAATTCTATAGACAGACAAGAAAACTAATGTACAAGTCATCACAGTTGCTGGAGTAAAAATGACAAATCATAGCAAAAATTAGAAGCAGACAGTGAATATTTTTAGGGCATGTGATGATTTGAAGAGAAAAACTAGAACATTTAGTTAATCTTGGACTGATCATAACTTTCTATGATAGTGTTACAATTGTTCTGGAATGTTGTATTTCACATGAAGATAAACAACCAAGGAACATGTCAAATAATAAAACTAACATGTCACTTTGTTGGCAGGATAAAAAAATATTTTATCATTTAAATAAGTATTTTAGTAAATGTGATACTTATAATAGAACTAGATATAATATGAAAATATTATTTACATTTATTTGCTATAGGGATCGATGGAGCAGTAGCTAAACCATTTGCCTTGTGTTCAAGAGGTAGTGGGTTCAATTATGGGCCATGATGTCTTGTTTACAAGCACACTTTCCCAGAGATCCTTGAGGATTATTGCTTTAAGCCACACAGATATGTGCTACATATATGATTTCAAAACTTGTTTGAGAGTAGTAATATCACTTAGCAGGGAATGCAGAGAATGGAGTCCCACAGCTGTGGAGAAAGAAGTGCAGGCTATAATCAGTGAGAATACCAAAGAGGGGGATGTGATTATATACACTGATGGATCTGTAATTAGGCATGTTCTCAGTGCTTGGGCCTTTACAGCTCAGTGCGCAGGTAAAACGATCAAGGAGGAAAGTGGTACCTTTGTTGTCACTACGAGTAGTATGACCATGGAGACTATGGCGGTGACCAAGGCATTTGAGTGGCTATGCACACAGAAGGTAACGCAGGTTGCATCTTGAGTGCCTCTATGAGTATGATTAAGAAGGTACAAGTGGGTCTCGTTCGCGAAAAGTGGATTGAGGCCTTGAGAAAGGCGAGTTTGAAAGCGGTTACATTTATTTTCTTGCTAGGACATGTGGGCATTCGAGGCAATGAAAGAGCAGATCAACTGGCATCGTGTGCGATTGTGGCACAGGGTGATGGGGCAATGAATCGCGCTGACATTTTGACCTCCTTAAGAGATATAGCATGCGAGAGTGAGACTAATGTGGATGATTATTACTTTTCAATGGCTAGGATTAAAGATCAGGGATTGAAATGCGGTGTTGCTAGAAGTGAACATTTTGGAGGGCATAGAAGAGTGATAGTCAACCAGCGTAGGACCGGTACTGTCAGCAGAAGTGTATTGGAGGATACACTCAAGGAGAGATCAGAGCAACTATGGACGTGTCCAGTTTGCAGTGATGATGATTCGACGACTAACTAACTAAGATATGTGCTATGGGTGGTACACTTGTAGGCAGTGTGCTGCTAGAGAGAGGTGCAGTACATATTGGAAAACTGAGTTATAATGAAGTCAATCCTGTATACCTTGTTAATCTTTCATACACTGAACCACACACAGCAGGAAAGTATTACTAAGTAATCAATGAACTATATATCATATTCACATTTTCTTTGTCATTTAATCATTAAACTACATGTCACATTCTTTCATGCACTGTCAGTCTGAAATAAGAGCAAAGAAAAGCAACATTGTTTACCTTCTATACATGTCATAAGAGGCAACTAAGGAGGTTATGGGTGGTGTTGGCTGTCCCATGTCATTAAAAAGCCAGTGACACATAAGTCACGCTGAAGTTGGATTTGTCAGGCTGAAAGATGCTGTTTTTGCAGCAAAATTGAATAAAATGCTTGACACTCTATTAGATAGCAGATCCCAAGCAAAACTCTCTGTAGGTTCCATTCATGACAAGCATATCAAGGGTTACAACCTACCATGATATATAGTAAACAAAACTATGCCTTATTGACAGATTGGAAGACAGTCACAGGATTGACAAAGTAAATATGTAAGAAATGTGAAAGGTTGACTTGAATCCTACATGTGAGCAGACAATCGACACAAGTCTAAATTCGATTGATTTGCATCTCTCATCTCAAAACTGTCCCTTAGAAATTTGTTTTTTGGTATGCAAGTGGTAAAGTGAATGTTTCTTCCTAATCCTAAACTGTTCTTGGTCTAAGATGTACATAGTAAGGCTCCATTCTCTTCCATGGTGGCCAACTACAATTTATTCACATGCTCTGAATGCACATTGTATGAACTATTAATCGCTGATGCCTGATCAAATAAAACAGATAAATCATAGAAGAATGAGGTAAAAGATAATCTTAAAACTGTAATAAAATGTAACAACAATCTCCATAGTGATGTCATACACTTGTAACCACTGTCTGTCACTATGACTGTCTAATAACAAAAACTCAACTAATAATCACATTTATAAAAGTGACAATTACTTCAAAATTTCATCAAACAAATTACCAACTATTCATTAAGAATGTAATGGCAACCTAATAAATGTAAATATCTCCATGACAATAAATACAGTCAAAATATGCTGGGTTGATGGCTCTGTCCTGAAGAGGATATACTACCAACTTAATTTTTTGTAAATTTATATCTACAGCTCTATCACAAATTCTAATATATAATTACAGCTCTATCACAAATCCTAATATATAATTACAGCTCTATCACAAATCAAATAGAAAACTATTTAGATATATCTGTGACACAAACATAACCAGTATATACCTGATTACGCTCTCTTGTTTGAGTTTCTTGACTCATTTCTTCCACAGTATGAATACTTTCCATGAAATTTCAACTGTTATAACCTCACCAGCAGTTTGACTAAAATTAACTTTTACAATTCTGAAAATAATTAAATATTACAAATATACTCCAGAAATATCTAAGTTATACCAAATAATGATTCTAAAGTTGCAGAGGATTTACTGTATGTGATCACATAGTTTCATACAACATACACTAGCAAAGGAATCAAGACAGCTTGAAATGGAGACAGCTGTAACATCCAGATTGAACATGATATGGAAAAGCAGAATAAGTACAACAATGAAGATCAACATGCTGTAAGTGTAAATAATTTATCTTCTTTCTTCTTCAGCATTCATTCTCAAACTCCCGCTGTATCTCTCTTGTAGTAGGACCATGGTCCTACTAGATTTACAGCAGAATATAGTCCAGAGAATGAAAATGTCTTGTCACTACTTTATTTGTGCCAATGTCCTGACACATCCCTCTTCATGAAAAATTGTGTTCTTTTGAATGAATGTACACTTACAGCTGACAGGGAGAGAAAAATTACAGGCAAGTGTTACTTATTCCTTACACTGAACATAAAATCAATATTTATGTCAGAAATAAAAAAACCCTTGCAGATCAACAAGAGAAACCCCAGTTAACCTTCACCCCGCTATGGTTAAGCGTGATAGACAAAAAAAATGGTGGATGTTTACTGTTGTCGGATGCACTCGCTCAAAGATTCATCGTGCGAAATAGGCCTACCACATCCTGTATATAGTTCGTGGCATGTGCAATCGAAGCCGGGACATTCTCTCCTTCTGACATGATCGTTGTAAAGATGTCAAATTAGAAAGTACACATGTAATAGCAATTAATCTGACCACATCTACACACTGGTACGATGCCATGATGGTGGATCGGTTTTATAGACCTTTCTTTCATCGTATTTAGAATAAAATAACATTGAATCGTGGCTTGCATCATGAATTATTTAGTTTCACAGCAATGAATATACAGAATGCTGTGTGGTTTGGGGGACTTGTACATGTTTGATATCGAATATGTTGAAGTGGCACCAAAAATTACTCTACGCCTAAGATCAAAGAACGATTTTACTGCAAATCTACATGTTTTATACAGTTCCCCTGGCAATATTTTGATAATTTCACAATGAAAGAACATAAATACAAAAGATTTGCGTGCGATTTAGTGTACAGTGTTGCCAAAGAATTCGCTAAGTTGGGTAAGTTATTTTTTTAATAATTTTTTTCCTCTTTATTTGTTATAAAATATATTTTTTTTGGTGAAAAATGTCTTTACCACTTTCTCATATGTCTGGTATCACACACACGTACATAAATTACACCAATATATGCAGAATTCAATTCTTTATTTATATGTGCAAATATTATTTAAATATCTTTAACAACCAAAAAATTATCACATTTTCAAAACAGTCACCATCAATAACGCAAATTTTAAAAAAAGAATCAGGTGGCAGGGAGATGTATTGTATTTTTTAATCTGGCTTGCTAAAGGTTAATGGTGAAATGGCACAAACTTGTGCAATTTGGGCACAACATCTGACATGATTCCCTTTCCTGAAAGGAATAGTTCAGGGAGATAAAAAGAGAATGGAGGACAATGAAAAGTATGGATTAATGTGTGTTTGTGTTCAATACAGAAAATAACCAGCATCAATTTTCATGTAGTTTGAGTTGAGAGTGTGCATGTCTTGCTGCTAGTTTACAGCAAAGTTGTCATATTTGTGCTTTTCAGCACAGCACATCCAATTTCAGCATGCTTTTGGATAGGTTGCACTTCCATAGTCTGGAGTATGTGATAGTCTTCTAATCCTATACACACACACACACACAAAGAGTGTTGAGAACAGAGGAGCATGATGGGACTGTTTTATTGATATCTCAAAACAGGGCATTACAATACTCTAAAAGGTTAAAAGGTTATAGGCTTTGTTGTTGATGACTTCTTCCCTCTCAGCAGTACGACTTGTTACCTGTCAAAAGTAGGTCTGGGTTCCTTCTCAAAAGTAGTTTTGTTTACACTCCTTCTCAAATGTAGTTGCCACTTTGATCCCATGTGGTAGTTCGGCAACTAGGTCATTGATGTAAACCAAGAAAAGTTTGAGTGACTGGACTCCTAGGTGGGGGACTCCATGATGCAGCAGGACTTTCTTGCTTTTACAACCATCCCATTTCACTCTGGCTCTTCCATTATGCAAGTACTTTTTTTTCCCCATTTGTACATTCTTGTGTTAACCCTGCTATTTCATAGTTTCTTTTAAGAGTCCTTTCCAAATCTTGTCACATGCTTTCCTGAGGTCTATCCATGCTGCTAGTACCAGATTTTTATCTTGGGAGGCGTCTTCAATCTCTTGGGAGAGGTAGGTTGCCTGATCTTCGGTAGAGTAGCACTGTCTGAAGCCTGCTTGCTGCGATACCAGAAGGTTTTCACTATCAAGGTACTACTGCATCCTAAAATTGATAATATATTCCATTGTTTTGGATAAACAGCTTGTAAGACTGATGGGACTGTAGTTGGAGACTGTGTCACCCTCTTTTCATGATTTGAGGAGTGGTATCATTATTGCTTCCCTCCAAGTCTGTTGAACATTACCTGTGGTCCAGCTTGTATTGAAGATCTGTAGTAGCTGTGCTCTTGCTGCAGTTCCCAGGCTTTTAATCATTTTATTTGACACTCCATCAGCTCCTGGGTGACTTTTTCATTTTCAATTTGGATATTGCATGCTCCAGTTCTTTCATTGTGATTGGTGCCTCAACGACTTCAGGTATAAGTTCACCTTGTCCAATGTTTTGCTGGTTCTCTCGAACCTCCTGTTGTTTTTCTGGGTTAACTTTGACATTATTGTCTTCTGCAAAGTAACCAACTGCATATGATGTTTGGGCACAAATTGCTTTTAATTCTATGTTGTGACCGTTGCTATAGTTTTGTGGTATTACCTAACCTTTGTTGTGTGATTTGGTAAGCTTACGGTTAAGTACTTAGAGTATTGTTAGGATTAGAAATAATAAATAATAGGAAATTGTAAAAAATGTGTAAATTGGAAAACAAACAGATTATGCATAAGTTCGTCTGTGTCTAGAGTTGAACTCAAGTGATTGTCGGATGTGACGTCACGGCAGCCATTATTTTGATTGGTGTTACACGGGAATCCATGATGTTGGATCGTTAAAATTGTCAACAGTGTGCTATTTATAGGAAATAGCACAGCAGAGAACTATTCTGTACTTTCACCGACGTTTATGTTGATCACATTTCTGCAATGTTCAGATGGTCACAGAACTAATTGATATTCAAAATAGCTGCTAATTTGCATAATAATGATAATTCTAATGAAAATAAATTAAATATCTATTAAACATAATAAAATACCATAAAATTATATATTTTTGTATTCGCAAATCTGTTGTATTGCATCTGTTGATCACATTGCTGTGATTATCAGAAGTCGAAGTATGTACAGTACGTACAACTAATTAATATTCTTAATGGTAGCCAATTTGTATAATTAAAACAAATGTTGATGTTTAAAAAAAAATTAACTGCTGTTTTATTATGCATCGTCTTGTATCCTTAAAAGTTACATATATAAAAATAAAAATGGTTAAAGAACTTAATAAATCTAGTTTAAAACATGACACGCGACGACATCACTAAAAAGTAGTAAAAGTCACAAGAAATTTATATAGTAGCCTAGGCAAATTTTTCCAAACACGCGAATCCTAGAATCTAGATGTCCCAAGTCCAAGTAACTACTAAGTTAAATGAATAAATCACATAAAAGAACTCCACATACTCATAGACATACTAACTTGAGTGCGTAATGTGAAATGACACATCTTTTGTAGAATTATAATTATTTAGTAGGCTATAAAATGTTATTCATAAATTAAATTAGCACGTTTCATATAACAACATTAAAGTCCTCAGATCTTAGTAAAACATAAGCAGCCATGTTGAGTAATCTAAAAGTTAGCAGCTGCATACGCTGGTTCCACTCAGTTTTTTTGGAAAAGTACCTAGTTCGAAGAGAAAAAACAATTCAGTTCTTGGTATATATATATATATTTTTTTTTTAATTGGCAGCGCGTCCTATTAATGATGTTGCCATAAACTCAGAATTTTTTAGATGCAGTGAATTTTTAGACAATGGCCAATTCTAAGTAAGAAGATCATGGTCTGTTGATGCTTTTGAAGTTGGTATATGGGGTCTGGTTTCAAGTGAATGTCCACATCTTTCTTTCACTGTGACTGTGTTATCAATTATACTACCAGGTGAAAAGTGGACACAGTTCGCTGTAAAACAAGAACCCGATATATTAACGGAGTAGGACACTACCATGAGTTTCTTCTTCTTCTTTCGTTCACTTGAAACATGTCTATATCTGTAATTCTGTCTCCTTAATAAAACTCACTGTCTTTTGTAGTTCATACAGTGTCCCATAGAGTTTTGATTCCAGTGTTGTTTCCTCTGGCCAATATGTCTGCCTCAGCGTTTCATGCTCAGAACACTCTTGAAGTATATGTTTGGCACTCTGTGCTGCCTGTCCACATGTACACATGGCTGTGTTGCCAATCTTGAACTTTGTATACATGTGACTGCGGAGTCGGTTGTGTCCTGTTCTGAGACGTAGAATTATAACTTGTTCTGGTCTGTTCATAATATGATAGTCATCTTGTGTTGGTGTTTGTGGCTTTCTTATTGACTTGATCATCTGTTTTTTCTGATGGTAGGTGATTGGTATATCTGGTTGGTCTTCGGCAGCACCTTCCTTAGCCAGTTGGTCTGCTTTTTCATTTCCTGGTATTCCACAGTGAGAGGGTATCCACTGCATGGTTACCCTATACTGGTAAGACAATTCGCTAAGTAGTTTTTTCAAGTCTGTTAGTTTTTCAGACTGGAGAGCTTGAAGCACTGACCTTGCATCTGTCAGGAATACCACAGGCTGTAGGTCAGAGTTGGAGTTCAGCAGTTTTTTAGCTGCCACACTAATTGCCTGGATTTCTGCATCATAATTATTGCAGAATTTTCCTGTCGGTGTTCTGATTGTATCTCTAGGCTTGTGTGGACAGAGCCGTCTTTGCACCATTTTGGGCCCCTGGACAAAGAAATAGTGTTGGGCCCCTGGGCAAAGAAAGAGTGCCCCCCTCCCCCCACAGGAATAAAAAATAAATGGTTGATAATATTAAAAATAATGTATTATTTATTTTATTGTCACTATACTAATTTCAACAAAATTGTTGTTAAAACATGCTCTACAGCTGCAACTATAATCAACAGTAAACATGAACAACAGAGAAAAGAGATTTTATTTACGTGTTTTATAGACATGGTTCAAGATTGGAAGTGATTGATAAACTTGAAGGGCCCGTTCGCATATAAACACAAAATTATGAGATTTTTATAAAATAATACTAAATTTTATACGTGTTTTCCGAAACCCTACAACATATTCGCATGGGGCCCCTATGTCCGTGGGCCCCCGGGCAAATGCCCAACGGGCCTATGCATTAAGACGGCATTGTGTGTGGATATTCTATATATACACCTGCACCTCTATTCCTCACGGCATTCTGTGCTGACCCATCTGTGTATACTCTGACCCATATATCTTGTGGATATACCTCATCCAGGAAACTGAGGGTGACTGTCCTTCGCTGCACACTGTTCTGTTCGTCCTCGCTTAGTATTCCTTTCACATGGGTCTGAATGTATATTGGCATTCCATGCCTTTCACTCCACGGGGTTTGTTCTGGTACAGGCCTTAAGGGGCTGTCAACTTCAGGTAGGTCTGTAAGTTGTCTGCGGAGTCGTTTAGCTTGATGGATAAAGCTGCTTCTTTTCAGTCGTCCCATTGCTAGATTTTGGAATCTCTCCTTCATTGGATGACTTGGCATACAATGAAACTTTTCTGCCTGAATTAGTACTTTTGTGTCTCTGCGTTCGCCAAGTGTTTACATTCTTCCCATTTTCTGCATCTCTGCTATGGGTGTTGATTTCATTGCTCCCAACATTATTCTAAGTGCCTGGTTTTGCACTTTATCTAGATCTTGTAATGTGGTGTTTGATGCAGGACACCATGCTGCTGAACCATATTCCAGGTGTGGTCTTATGCCTAGCTGGTAAACTTTACTGAGTATATTCCCACTGGCTCCCCATGTGGTTCCACTTAGTTTTCTCAGGATAGCTAACTTCCTCCTGGCTTTTGTTGTTGCTTTGTTTATGTGCTGCTTCCATGTCAGTTTATCATCAAAAGTAACTCCGAGGTATGTGGGTTGTTTGTCTTCTTTCAAGAGCTCTCCATCTATTTTAATATGACCGGCTTTTTGTTTTGGTGAGAGGGTAAAAAGTGTAGTGCTGCACTTATCTGTGTTAATGCTGACGCACCATCTATTAGCCCATAAGGTTAGGGCATCGATAGCTCTTTGTATTTGTTTAGTGGCCACTGTCGCATGTTCTTCTGTGCACCAGATCACCAGGTCGTCAGCATACATTGCCACTTTGATCCCGTGTGGTAGTTCAGCAACTAGGTCATTGATGTAAACCAAGAAAAGTGTGGGCGACAGGACTCCTCCCTGGGGGACTCCATGACGCAGTAGAACCTTCTTGCTCTTGCGACCATCTAATTGTACCCTGGCTCTTCTATTATGCAGGTATGTTTTTACCCATTTGTACATTCTTGAGCTAACCCTGCAATTTCGCAATTTCTTTAGGAGCCCTTCTTTACTACCATGAGTAAATGTCATTGATCGATTATAAAAAAAACTGCAAAAAAAAAGATGAGATAACCTTTCGAGTGTTCACAGTTGTTTTTTGTTTGTTTGTTTTGCGTTCGCTCCATTGTAACCATCACGGATATCCGTGCGATTTCCGCCGGGAGCGTGATTACGTTGTGCCACCGTTATGCGCCTTGTATGCATAGCACATCCAATTTCGGCATGCCTTGACAATTCGGGTGGGCTACCCTTAGCCTGTGACAGCCTCTATATCTGTCTCCAGGCACGCGTAGTGGCGACTCTTCGCCCAGACGATTTTTGCTCTCGTCTGACTCGCACGAGGTGTTCCACTGTCTATGAACTTGCCTCGTGTAATTGGACGTGCTGTGCCCATTGGGTACTGAACCGTTTCTCATCCGTGAGTCTGGTTCCTTAAGGGGAAGAACTCAACGGAGGAGTTGGACCCTGGCTCTTTCACTCATTTAGCCGAGGTGTCATTCACCGACATCGTGTACCCCTTTTCCAAGTTCGAGTCTCACACCACGCGTTTGAGAGCAAGGCGTTCTCGAGCTGAGCGTCCTTGTCCCAATAGCGCCTGAGCCCATCAGGTACTGAACCCTTTCTCTCTTCAAGTGTATTTCCGGTGTAGGAAAACCTGACAGTAGAGTTGGGCCAGGGGCTAAATCGTTGTCCCTTTTGTGTCTGAGCCCATCGGGTACGGAACCCTTTCTCTCTGCAAGTGTACTTCCGGTATAGGAAACCTTGACAGTAGAGTTGGGCCAGGACTACCATCGTTGTCCCTTTCTTGACTAAGCCCATCGGGTACAGAACCCTTTCTCTTCGCGAGCATATTTCCGGTTTAGGAAGGCTCGACATTAGAGTTGGATTAGGTCTTCTTGCTTTACCAAACGCCAATGAATGGGTCTGGGTCTCTGCCTGTAAGGAACACAGGTAACTAGAAGCTCGTCTCGAGCTGACGGAGCTTGTAGTTCCCCTTTCCTAGGGACTTTTCACTTTCTATTTGCAGTTCGCGCTGCCCTCTAGCGCTGTTCTGCCCTTTCATTGTTTCATTGTACTCGGTATGAAATCTATTTGTCTCTCGCCATGCATCTACCTTTACGTGCATTTTACATTGGCCGCCCCTCCAATGTTCGGACTGGACTGACTAGCTTCACTGTATGTCGACAGTGTCGCTATATGTGGTGATGCTGGTGGTGTCGGAGATATATCGGAGATGTCTGTCTCTTGTGCAGTCAAATCTCTTTCCATCTGCTACCTCCACATTCTCGGGAACTATCCCCAAATGATTTGGCCAGAATCAGCTCGAGCTGCTGTATTTCTGTTTCCAGGGTGCACCGCGTGGAGGTACATTTGGGATCTTGGTTATCTGCTAACCCTGGGTCTGCCTAGAGCAATGCGTTCCCTTTGCACCCCAGTGTTCACAGTAGAATTTTTGTTTTCACGAACACGAAAATTTCTTTTGGTTGATACTCTGTACCGAAATAATCAAAGAAAAAAGGTGATGATAAGTTGTGTATTATCTGCAGAAAACATATATGTTTATAGGCATATATAGATACGTCCATAACTAAATGAAATGTTCCAAAGAAAATATTGAGTTAATTGAATACGTGATAGATACCAATCACGTGCTATAGTGACAACAATATCAGACTAAGATTGGTGTATCTCTCTGAGGGCTCAGAGGATGAGAAACTGCATCCATGGAAAGCAGGACGTGTTCTACTACCAATATAACGCTATCGAGCATTGTTAGTTTCTTCAGCATCTTTCTAATTTCCTAATGTTATCATCGTCCATTTGATAATTTTATCTTTGTCCATTTGATAACTTTATTATCGTCCATTGCATAATATGGATACATCTGTATCAAGCCTGTTTTGATGTATCTTTCTGAAATGTGAGGAAATGACTAGGAAATCAAATTCTGATAAAGAATATCTTGAGTAAATGGCTGTAGCTGGTGATGTATCGCAATACAAGTTCATTTTAAAGTTAGGAATGTTGACTATTCGTAAATGTCACCCTCTTACCAAATTTACACCATTGATAAGATGAGACGACTGAAAATAGTTCATGATTCAAGATGATTATGTTTCATTTAATGCCTCGCAATGTTCTATGCGATTATCGCCGCTCTGCACAGTCACATTTATAATCACTGTTCTATCTGATAGTATCATCTATGTAGTACATCAAGACCAATCTTCACATGATTTGGTAAGCATACACTATTTGAGATTATTATAATTTCATCAACTGCTCTTAGGATTGGATTTTTTATATTAAGGATTCTTCCAGAATGTGCCTCCTTCACATGTTACAGCTATTGATATTTACATGAGAGAGTTAGAAGGCGGGTAGGCTCAGAGGTTGAGAAACTGCATCCATAAGAAGCATGACATGTTCCACTGCCAATGTAAACATATCTATGATTGATTTAGTTTATATATATAGTTTCCTCTGGTCATCCCGTGCATTAGTTAGTTAGTTAGTTAGTCGTCGGATCATCATTACTGCAAACTGGACACGTCCATAGTTGCTCCGATCTCTCCTTGAGTGTATCCGCCATTACACTTCTGCTGACAGTACCGGTCCTATGCTGGTTGACCATCATTCTTCTGCGCCCTCCATAATGTTCACTTCTAGCAACACCGCATTTCAATCCCTGATCTTTAATCCTAGCCATTGAAAAGGAATCATCATCCACATTAGTCTCACTCTCGCGTGTTATATCTCTTAAGGAATTCAAAACGTCAGCGCGATCCATTGCCCCATCGCACTGTGTCACAATCGCGCATGATGCCAGTTTATCCGCTCTTTCAATGCCTCGAACGTCCACATGTCCCGGCACGAAAATAAATGTAACCACTTTCAGGCTCGCCTTTCTCAAGGCCTCAATCCACTTTTCGCGAACGAGACCCACTTGTACCTTCTTAATCATACTCATAGAGTCACTCAAGATGCAGACTTGCGTTACCTTCTGTGTGCATAGCCACTCAAATGCCCTGGTCGCCGCCATAGTCTCCATGGTCATACTACTCGTAGTGACAGCAAAGGCACCACTCTCCTCCTTGATCGTTTTACCTGCGCACTGAGCTGTGAAGGCCCAAGCACTGCGAACATGCCTAATCACAGATCCATCAGTGTATATAATCACATCTCCCTCTTTGGTATTCTCACTGACCAAAGCCTGCACTTCTTTCTTCACAGCTGTGGGACACCATTCTCTGCATTCCCTGCTAAGTGATATTACTACTCTCAAACAAGTTTCGAAATCCGTGGGTAGACATCCATTCCGCACCTGCTGCCACATCCTGCAATCTGCACACGCTTTGTATGACATCCTCAGCACGTCCCATCCATGACCTCCCTCTCTTGAGTCTGCTGCCTTTAACTTTCTGTATTTCTGAATGCAACGGGTGTTCCTTATCTGCATATATTTGAAGGTACGCCCGTGCACGGCAAAATTGTAATCTGTGCTCAGCTGTTGGGCAGTCAAGTAGGTATCGCATAGTTCTTGTCGATGTGTCTCTTGTGCATCCCAGTATGATACGCATTGCTGCATTCTGGATTCTATACAGTCTTTCGATCTGAGTTTGGCTAAGTCAGAATTACCAGTGCATATTCCACCACAGCCACAACCAAACCCTGGTACAAAAGAAATAACAATCTCTGCTCACACTGCGCAGCAGCCATAATCTTCATTGCTGCTAAGCCTTTGTCTGCCCTTATGATAATGTGGTCAACATGTTCCCTGAAACTCAGGCTTCTCTCAAAAAACACACCCAGATATCTCATTGTGCTAGTTCTTTCTAAACTTTTCCCGGACAACGAAACTTATGGCATGGTTGTCTTTACCATGTGATTGTTCAAGGAAAACAACGTCACGAATGCCTTAGAGGGATTAACCACTGCTCCCGTATCTCGACACCAATTTGTCAGTCTGTCCAGCTCCTTCTGTAGTTCTACGACGCACTCTTCTAGATTTCTGCCCTGTCTATACACCAGGATATCATCGACATATGACATCGTTTTGCCAACACCTGTGATTTGATTGCCAGCGATATGTACTGTGTATACATTAAAAAGTGCAGGAGATAGAGGCGGCCATTGTGGCAGACCAGTGCTAATAACCGTTGGTGCAGATATCCAGTTACCACACATAAGAACTACTATCCTGTGTATCAGGGCGGCGCCAACCCAAGGCACGACAAAAGGATTTACGGCAAGATTTAACAACTGGTGCATCAAGATATCCAAGGACACCCTATTATACGCATCCTACGCGAATCGAACCCCTCAAAAACATCCTGCGCAAATATGGCTGCATTCTGCCATGTCTTCTTTCCCGGGCGATACCCTCCTAACAATGCTGGTAAACACTTATTTCTTTCAAGATAACACGATACCTTCCAGGCCACAATTTTTTCCAAAAGCTTGGCAATCGTTCTGCATTGTTATTATTCTGTAGCCTTGTATCCTGGTGTGGTCCTTCCCAGGTTTGGGTAGTGGAACTAAATAGCTTTGCAACCAGTCTTCTTTCACTGTGCTCTTTAGAAGGTTATAATTGAACATGTCCGCCAACTCTCCCAACTCCTCATAGTTCTCCGACTAATGTCATCGTATCTAATGCCATCTGGCCCTGGTGCTGTGTTTTTTGTACTTTTCAGCGCCTTCCTGATTTCTTCAACTGTGACTATCATATCGTTTTCCATGCTCACGTTCTTACACGTGTCTGTAATCGTTTTCCTGATTTCTTGATATGCCTCCTCATTTCTCTGGCCAATTTCTGCAGTGTAGTGTGCCAGCAACGCAGCTTCTTTTGTCTCGTCCGTCTTCTGCCAGACGGTATCGTCGCTCTGGAAATCGGCAATAGTCACGCGTCTTGTCAGACCATTCATGGATTTGTGTAAACGCCAGAACAATTTTAGTGACTTTTCGCATGTGATCTCCTGGCAAAATTCGTCCCATTTTGACGCCTTTGCTGACTTTGCATTAGTGTTATGCTGAAACATCACAGCATACAAATATCTGTTCAATTTACAATTTGCTCAAAAGTAACATGCTGTTTGTCTATCCCGTAACATTTCTTATATCCCCATCTTCTTGACCAATCCGCAAATCTAGCATTTTTCGTCACCAATGAGTCTGCCACAAAAGGACATAGTTACAATATTCACTGACATGTACCTCTTCGTCATCCATCATGATTACGTGATAAAAGACAAAAAGATAAACATTTAAACAAGACCTGCAAGCAGAGCATATATGGGTACGCCCCCAGTGCTGTGACGATTGTTCCTAATCAAGAACTAATTCTAGCTCTACCCTCCTCCTAAACTCAATACGTCTGGGTCTCAAGCGCATTGCGTTTATATCATGTGTGCTCAACATTGATCTATTGTCTGTCCCAAGGTGAATGATTGTTCATCGTATTTATTGATCAATAAATTATTTATTGATTGTTGATCGGTTGCATTTAGTCCATGTTTATTCAATGCTATCTTGATGTTTTTATCCACCGTTTTCTTGGTCTACTTTTGGCTTTAAACCAGATATTCTACTCCTATTGGTATTTGGTTTGGGTTCATTCTCATAAGGTCATCGAACCGTTTTACTTGCTGTCTTTCAATATGTTCAATAAATGATAGTATACCAACTCTTTCCTAATTTCTTCATTTCTTATTTCATCTAGTTTAGTAACCATTACAGCTTTTCTCAGACACTTCATTTCACATGTAACGATTTTCCTCTGCTAAAAACCCACAATTTTAGTCCCCAATTTATATTATATTCCGTTTCACCTATATTTTGTTTCAGATATGTCATCAACATCAAGTGCCGTCTCCGCAACGAAGGTTAGCTGCAACGTATCTCCAACATCTCCTGTCTCTTGTCTTGGTGGTGCACTCTGCTAGACTGTAACCTGTCCATCGTGTGATGTTACTCTCCCACTTGTATCTCTGCCTACCTCTTGCTCGCTTCCCTTTGACTTTACCCTCAAGTAAGGTCTTCAATAAGGTGTCATGTCTTTTAATGTGCCCAAAGTATTTTATTTGCCTGATCTTTATTTCTCTTAGTAGTTCTTTCTTCATATTAAGTGATAATATGTAGGCCCGGCTTTATTAAAATCACCTGTATCAATATATCTTACGTTAGTTATCAGTACGGTTGCACTGTCGTTCAAAGCTGATTCATCCATTTGCACTAAGAATTTTCTTGTTTTCAGCTTTCCAACAAGTTATATTTCAATATTTTCACTCATTTCACAAATTCTTCTGCTAACAGTGTTGTGACTGAGTGGCATTGCTATCACGTTATATTTTTCCGGTGATTGACAGAGTTTCTCAGTAAATAAGGTATCCAGAAAATGTTACTTCGGGGACCACAATTTTATTGTGATTTCTTGTGAATGTCAATAGGCAAAAACACTCTCTCCTTCCCATTTCTTAAGAAAAATACTTCACATAAACACATCTTTTGGTTAAGTAGAATTTACCTCTTATGGAGAAGTTTGCTCCCTTTGACTGCAGACGTTAGTCTAATTTGGTTATATCAGAGCTTTTAATCATCAAAAAATAATAGAGGCTGCAGTTCTGGTAATTCAGCCACCACAACCTACGGGGTTCTATTAAAATTGGTAAACACATTTTTTTCTCACTTGATTATATGTCAAGCTTTTGCAAGTGACAAAATCTGTGCTAATAATTACATATACGAAATTCTCGCATATTTAGACATACTGTCCTTGTGCTAATCTGGTACTAAATTTTTTTCATTTGTCACCATTGTTCGTGGTAGGAAAAACTCGACTGTGCCCGGATTCTTTCCATTTGACATTTAATCCTCTGTTTGATGGTACGATGTTGGCACATCTGGTTGACTATCAGCAATTCCCTCTTTAGCCAGACGAACTACTTTCTCATTTGCTGGTATTCCACAATGCGGTGGTATATACTTCAGCCCCAGCGGGAGTAATCTGCCCCGAGAAAGGCTCGCCAGCAACAGTCCCTGTCCCATAGGAACGATTATCCCTGAAAAAAGGCTCACTGCAATAGCCCTATTCACCTCGGATCCGTCATCTCCCTGGGGACTGTGCACTGAATGCTCAACAGCAACAGCTAATGTCTCCGTAGGACGGTCAGTCCTAACAAGGATTCACCGACAGCAACCCCAGTCTCTGCACAGTGCGGACGGTCATTACTGAGAATGGCTAGCCACCTGCTGTTTCTAGCCTCCACAGGGACGGTCATCCTTAAGAATGGCTCAGCGGCAGCAGCCCTAGTGTGATCATGAGCAGACAGCCGAGAAAGCCCTGAAAAAAAGACTTCATGTGGTTTCTCCTGGGCCTACCGAGTATCAAATCAAAACATAAAATAGCTCAGGTTAAGGAATACTTTAGGGTCGCCAGAATGATCACCGCCTCTTACACCACAACAGACGACACAAAAGGAAGGCGTATCAAGAGAGGAAGGTCCTGGATGGCAGAGGATGCCCTGCTCGGAGTTTGTTAGCCGAAGTGGGAAGAAGCTGTGGGTGGGTGACATTTGGTAAAGGGAAAGAATTGTTGACGGCGGTTGTGACGCGGATAGGGAGGAAGTGCCGCGACTGGCCTGCCAACAGGGCTGAGGGAATGGTCCAGAAACTCATGCTGTGTAGCTCGATGCCACTCGGTGCAGTATTTTGCGCAGACGGTTCGATGGTACGGGAAACGGATGGGTGTGGTTGGAGTTTCGTGGTCTGTCAAGGTGGCGGCAGGTAGACAGAGAGGTCCGCTGTGTTTCCCACTGCAGCATCGAGTGTGGGAGTGGAGATAGTGACGGCGGCTCTCGCTTGGCTAGCGACGCGGACTCAGTGATTCAATCGGACTCAAGTGGTGTGCTGCGCAGGATTGAAAGGTGTGTGATCAGAGCTGGGTGTGTCGCTCTTTTCAACAGAGCATTGCATGGATCTGCTGTCCGGGTCGTGGGAGAGCCGATGTGTTGGCTGATGCGGCTTTGGTGGGCGGCACAGGGGTAAGAAGAGACGTGGTTTAGTTGATTGGAGCAGTCATGGATTCTCTGCAAAAGGAAAAGGAGAAAGTCGAGGGAGACAGTGTACATATTCAGAGAATGGTAGGCATGGGGCGACGGGAGAAAGTGCTCCTTCTCCTGAGAGATCGGAGGAACGCGTGGTCAGCAGCTGACTGGGACACTGAGCGTATATACTTTTGGGTGGCTGACGGAACGGCAAGTAGAGCATATATGGGAATGCCCCCAGTGCTGTAATGCATGTTCCAAATTAAGAAGTCAGCCATGAGAAGAGCTCACCGGCAGAAGCCTGTGTCCACAGGGATCATCATACATGGGAAGGGCCACCAGCTGTAGCCCTAGTCACTTCGGTTGCCGTCAGCCCTAGATAGGCTCATTAGGAGTTAGTTCTGTCCGCAAGTAGCAGCTAACCATGAATTGGGCTCAAATTCGCACGAGACATCATATCAGTATATTCTTTCATTGTGTGTGTATCTGATGAGTCATGTAAGCAAGTGTGTATCATATGAGCATGTAAGTGTGTATCATGTGTATGTATCTATTGAGTCATGTGAGCAATTGTGAGAATATGAAAACAAAAACCTGATATGTGTATAGTTTCACATGTGGATATATGTACAGTGGAATCCCTCTATAGCGCATTCGTTTAAAACTTTTTTTTTTTATAACAATACTTTTGAAAATCTCCAGTTATATGTATCCTATATTATTTATACTGTATATAGTAAATTTCTGCTATTACTCACACATTTTGTCCATCAGGACCAAGTTGTTATAAAGAGATTCCACAAGCTTCGATGTGTGCGCAGATTTTTTGTCGGTGTGTAATATGTTCCACAAGTTTGGATGTGTGTGTAGATCTTATGAGGGTGTGTAATATGTTCCACAAGTTTGGATGTGTGCGTAGAGCGTATGCGGGTGTGAACTAATATGCATCTTCAACTCATAAATATAATGTCTTCCTTTTGAAAATACTTAAACAGACAGTGTGTTGTCTGGAATACAATGCCAGTTCATTATCACTGACATCTGGTCTCTACTCATGAAACCTCCGCCACAGCTGTTTATATCAAAACACTGTATGGTTGTTACATTTGATTGTCTTTATATACTTTGTGTTACTAGAAATCGTCATTGGAATAATAAAAATATAGTTTCAAGTAACTAATCTTAATGTTCGCCTTTATTGATCATTGTTTGTATTGATCAGGAGAAGAATCGGTATAAGACCATGCACCAAATACATCGGACCCAGTCTGGGTAGGGAAGAGGATAATAAAATAAATTCTAATATTAATTTATGGGCCTATGAAGTGCGGGGCTCATTGCGGCCGCATTGGTTGCAATGGCCTAAGACAAGCCATGTCGGTGAAGATGTCTATTTCATTGGTGTCTTGCATCGAAGAGAGTTGTTTATAACGTTTGTTTATTTCAAATGTAGCGGTTCTCAAACGCCAGACGGAATCGGTCGTCAGAGAAGCACGACTTAATGGCCGTAACCTGAATGTCATGGGCGCCCCGATGGCTCGTGCCATTGAAGTGCACGTCAACAGGCAAACCTGAATGGGTTGTTATGCTATACAGATGTTCGCAGAATTGGTCTGCGAGCCTCCTTCTAGTTTCACCTGTATATGTCATAGCGCAACGCTAGCATATGATGGCATAGATGACGTTGTGGGACACACATGTGAAGCTCTCCTCAATGGTGAAGGTGGATTTAGGGAATGTGACAGACTGAATCTGGGTGACATAGGCACAAGTGTAGCATTTGCATCTGATGGTGCCAAAACGATTAGGAACGTCAGGCTGGAGGTGACTCCAGACCAGTAGATCCCTGAAGTTCTTGTCACGTCTGTAAGCAACAGAGGGGGGTAACAGAACACTTCCCGTGTCTCGGGGTCGGACTGGAGAAGGGGAAGGTGACGAAGCAGGGCATGGCGAACGTCAGCGCTATGGGGGTGGAAAATGAGAACAAGTTTAGTCCAATTAGACGAGGAAGACTTCCAAGTGGTCAAGAGGGTGTCCTGACGGGAGAGACTGCACACTGGAAGAAGGGCAGACCTGAGGACAGTCTCAGGGTACAGCGGAAGAAAGCTATCTTCTCGTAGGCTTTCTTGATGAAGTCGTCCTCGCAACTGCACAAGCGTAGAAGATGAGAGAGCGGAATTTTGTACATTTTATACAGAAGTTCTCCTTGCTGGATACTCACATAGGTAGTAGTTTATCGCATTTCTGTAATAGTGTGTGCGTGTCCTAATTTATCCCAGTATCTGTGACATCGTTGGTTAACACACTCCGTCTTCGGCAGGGTGGCTAGTGTTTTTTTCTGTCTGGGATATCTCCCATAACTCTTCAATCTTTCAATGGCACCTGCAAGGCAGTAGTTGTTTGTTTTAAGAGTATTCTCTCATATGAAAGCTATATTATTGGATTTATGGGCGTTACATGATAAGGTGTTTTGCCTCCTAACTCTACCCTACCCATATTCATCCCCCTTTCCCTATGGCATGATCTTGATGGGGTGTCAGTGACCCACGCCAGCAATCTCAGCTTATAGCGGCTCAAACGCGCTTGACACTGCTCGTCACTGGACACATAGTGTTCTATCAGCACCGCTTGATATCCCGCCCCGGTAGGCTGCAACACTGGATTGGTCAGCGATAGCTTATTCATCCAAGAAAAACTGGATCATATCGCAGCTGACCTCTATATCTAGAGGTTTTTTCACTATCCGCAACCCGTTGACGCTCAAGAAGTTCCCTAGGATGTAGTCCTTAATTCATGTATACATTTTCTCACAATTGCCCATGTTTTGCATCTTTAATAGTAGCCCCTTTCTCCATATCTGTTACCTGCTTGCTGTTACACCAGCTGATACATTTGTTAAGTGAACTCAGCATCGACTCGTGGATAATTCGATGAATAACAATGGTGTTAATGTCCAGACCTGTTGCTCTGAGATTGGTATCCTGGGCATCAGAGACCATTACTATAGCATCGGGGTTGCCACTATTACCTGTATGCTTTAACGTCTACACATTCAAAATAGCGCAGCTTCAGGAGGCTGGACCTAGCAGGAACATAACATATGTGTACGAGCTATTGCTGTACAAGCATGGAAGAACAGAAAAGACATTATTGATGTTCTCCAGAGTAATCTAGAACATTTGTCGCTCTGGTGCACTGACTACAAGGCAGTCATCAATCCCACAAAGGTAAAGATCGTCTGGTTCTCGCTGAACAACAACATGGTCACATACACAATACCAGTGGTCAATGAATACTTCAAGGTGGCCTATAATGATCATCACCTCTTACACCAATCTCTAGACAACAGAAACGATAGGCGTATCAAGAGAGGAACGTCTTGGATGGCAGAAGCAGAAGATATCCTACTCAGAGTTTGTGAGCTGGAGGAAGTGGCTGTGAATGGGTGACATTTGGCAAAGAGAGAAAGTTATTGATAGCAGTTGTGATACAGATGAAAAGAGTTTCGCAGCTGGGCTGCCAACAGAACAGAGGGAATGATCCAACAACTCATACTGCAGCACTCAAAGTCACATGATACAATAATTTACACAGACGGCTCAGTAACACAAGAAACAAACATGTGCGGTTGGGGTTTTGTGGTCTACCAAAATGGCAAGAAATTAGCTGAGAAGTGAGCTGCATACCCCACTACAACATCGAGTATGAGAATGGAAATAGAAGCGGTGACAGCAGCTTTCTCTTGGCCGGAGACGCAACCATCAACAGACTCAGTGATTCTATCGGACTCTCAAAGAGATAAGAAGAGATAGGATTGATATGATTAGAGCAGTCATGGATACCCTACGAGAAGACAATGAGGAGGTTAAACGTGACAATGTACATATTCATAGAATGGTAGAAATGGGAGTGACTAGAGGCGTGGGGGAAAGTGCCCCCTCTCCAGAAAGATCAGAAGAACGCCAGTGAAGAGTGTAGTAGAGAACTCGGAGACTCCTTTAACTAATAACCATGACCATTGACATTATAAGACCTGCTGGCTCATTGGGAATTACTCCATCTAAAGCAATAGTTCTTAAACTGTTTTATTCCCTGCCTGACTGTTAGTGTATTTACCTAAACATATGAACTTCAAATGTGCTTTTGACAGCTGACACAGTGCTTCTCACATTGATAGGTTTTTTGTAGAGTGGATAATTGTAATAAAAATAACGTACAATTTTTATTCATACCTTTATTGAGTAGACACACAATGCAAGTAATTATTTGAATTTGAAAAGTAACAAATCAGAACTTAGTAAAATTCTTACACAATATTAATTCACAAATAATGCTGTTAACCTTCTTCTTCTTCTCGTTCACATTTTGACATGTCAACACAGCAAGTCCTGTTTTCTTAATAAATGCTTCTGTATTTGAAAGCTCCTCAGTGCTCCCATACATCTTTCTGTGGATATCCATCTCTATGGGCCAGTGTTCTTCTCTTAACTGGTTTAGTGTATTGCAGGATACATGCAGCGGTCTGTTCTGCCTGCCCACAAGGGCACAGAGGTGATGGGACCAGTCTTAGTCTATTTAGGTGGCTCTTTAATCTGTTGTGTCCTGTTCTGAGGCGGAAGATAATAAACTGCTCTGCTCTGTTGAGATAGTGATAATTGTCTTTTGGGTGGTCAACTTTCCTGATGGTTTTGATGAGGGTCCTCTTTTCTTGATAGGTGATTTCTTGGTCTTTTTTGTTCCTGTGTTGCTCCATCCTTTGCCAGTCTATCTACCTCTTCATTTCCTGGTATGCCACAGTGGGATGCTATCGACTGTAGTATTACCCCTATCTTCTTCCATGGCTTTCTTCAGGTCTGGCAGTTTATCGCTCTCAAGGGCTTCTAGGACAGACATAGCATCAGTAAGAAATACCACATGTTGATTTTCTGCTATGAAAACCGATTCTGCTAAGTTGTCTGTTGCAGTATGTATTGTTTTTGGTTGGCGATCAAAGGGAACGCATTGCTCTAGGCGGACCCAGGGTTAGCAGATAACCAAGATCCCAAATGTACCTCCACGCGGTGCACCCTGGAAACAGAAATACAGCAGCTCGAGCTGATTCTGACCAAACCATTTGGGGATCGTGTCCGAGAATGTGGAGGTAGCAGATGGAAAGAGATTTTACTGCACAATAGACAGACAATATCTCCGACACCAGCATAATCACCACATATAGCGACACTGTCTACATACAGTGAAGCTAGTCAGTCCAGTCCGAACATTAGAGGGGCGACCAATGTAAAATCCACGTAAAGGTAGATGCATGGCGAGAGACAAATAGATTTCATACCGAGTACAATGAAACAATGAAAGGGCAGAACAGCGCTAGAGGGCAGCGCGAACTGCAAATAGAGAGTGAAAAGTCCCTAGGAAAGGGGAACTACAAGCTCCGTCAGCTCGAGACGAGCTTCTAGTTACCTGTGTAACTTACAGGCAGAGACCCAGACCCATTCATTGGCATTTTGTAAAGCAAGAAGACCTAATCCAACTCTAATGTCGAGCCTTCCTAAACCGGAAATATGCTCGCGAAGAGAAAGGGTTCTGTACCCGATGGGCTTAGGCAAGAACGGGATAACGATGGTAGTCCTGGTCCAACTATACTGTCAAAGTTTCCTATACCGGAAGTACACTTGCAGAGAGAAAGGGTTCCGTACCCGATTGGCTCAGGCAAGAAAGGGACAACGGTGGTAGTCCTAGCCCAACTCTACTGTCGTGTTTTCCTACACCGGAAATACACTTGAAGAGAGAAAGGGTTCAGTACCTGATGGGCTCAGGCGCTATTGGGACAAGGACGCTCAGCTCGAGAACGCCTTGCTCTCAAACGCATTGTGTGAGACTCGAACTTGGACAAGGGGTACACGATGTCGGTGAATGACACCTCCGCTAAGAGGGCGAAAGAGCCAGGGTCCAACTCCTCTGTTGAGTTCTTCCCCTTAAGGGACCAGGCTCACAGATGAGAAACGGTTCAGTACCCAATGGGCACAGGCACAGCATGTCCAATTACACGAGGCAAGTTCATAGACAGTGGAACACCTCGTGCGAGTCAGACGAGAGCAAAAATCGTCTGGGCGAAGAGTCGCCAATACGCGTGCCTGGAGACAGATATAGAGGCTGTCACAGGCTAAGGGTAGCCCACCCGAATTGTCAAGACATACCGAAATCGGATGTGCTAGGCCTACAAGGCGTATAACGATGGCACAACGTAATCACGCTCCCGGCGGAAATCGCACGGATATCCGTGATGGTTATAATGGAGCGAACGCAAAACAAACAAACAAGAAACAGAGTTGGAGACAGTACTGAGCCTTGAGGAACTCCATGTTTTAGGAGAACTTTTGTGCTGTTGTATTCTTCCATGGTGACTCTTGCTTTCTTATTGTGTAGGAAGGAACAGATCCACTTGCTCATGTTGCCCCCAATTCCGTTTCTAGTAGCTTTATTATCAGTCCATCTTTCCAGACCTTGTCAAAAGTTTTTTAAAGATCTATCCATGCGGTGAAAACTTTTTTCTTTTCTTGAAATGCATCTTCTATGATCTGGGACAGGAATGTTATTTAGTCTTCAGTGCATGAACTCCTTGATGTGGAGATGGGGGCTTAGTCCAGCCAATAGAGAATGGAAACTAAGATTGGTCGGGCCAACCCAATATCGAGCAAGAGCCACAGTCCTGCCCAAGCAAGCACAGGTGCTGAAGTCAGAGATACCAGACAGAGAGGCACACCAGCAACCAGAATAGTTGACATATCTGCATGAAAAAATTATTTTTTTAAATGCTGTTAATGAGAGGTATAAACCTGATTCTCTGATCGCAATAGTTCAATATTTACTTCAATTTAGTGAGATACAGTCTTAAATCTATACATCCAATGATTTGCATTCAATTTCTTTTTATCGTAAGAAGATTGGCAACCGTGCCATAAAACCCCTCTCCACAAAGTATGAAGATGGAAAAGCTATAAATAAACTTTCTTGCGAAAGTCTATAATGCAGGACAAGCAACAGGTATACCTTTCAGAAACCAAAATGCTGATAAACCTTTCTGAACTGCACCTTAAGATATTCGTTAGTGCTTATTTCGATCAAGGAATGGTCTGGGCGTGATTGTTCTACACTCCTCCGAATAGCTGAGGACAGAGAAGGGATCTGGTTTGAAATTAGTGCCTACCTTTCCAAGCAGCGTTCTCATTCTACCAATGTATTTTATGGTTAGTTAATCTAAATATTATATCAATAACTATTTTAAATATTCAATTTTTAGAGTTAGGGGTTACGGTTACCTATATTTTACATAACTAATCCTAATCGTAACTCTAAATATTAAACCCCAAATATATTAATATTGAGGATACATAATATATAATTAATAAATATTAAACATAAACTGATAAACATAGCCAAGGGAAATAATCAAATATGTTGACACTATTCCAAACCAGTATCCAGAACAGCTTGGATGACATTTTGTGCTGATGTATCCAGTGTGGCACCACTTTGACAATGACAGGTTTTGGATATTAATATTATTCCGATCAACTCTTCTTGTAATATAACATCCGATTTTTCAAAGTCAGAGTATGGATTGATAGTCCACTGTGTTGTTTCCATAGTCAAAAAATCCTCAAACCTGATTTTAAAGTCTGTGTGAAGGACATTTAAATGTTGAATGTAGACCAAAATATCATCCTGGGAACTTGTTAGTGACAAGTTGGAGAACTGGGAAAATTCATGCAGTTCAATGAATTTGCTTTGTGAGATTAATGTTTTTTCAAAAATTCAGACTGTCACCTTGTAATTGCAAATTAACCTCATTAAATTTAGTAAACAAATGTGTTAACCTTTAGCATGCTGTGTTTACAATTCGGGTGGAGCATTTCACCAGAATTTTGTCATGTCTTGATTTCTGAAGGCAAAATCCACTACCCGGTTCGCTAAACCAGAGATCTGTAACTTCTTGACAGAATGGCAACATTGAGTAGAAAATGTATCGCCATTTATTAAATGATGTCACGGGGATACAATGTCACATGATTTTGAAATGGAAATTGAGCAATTTGTAGTCATCTGCATCGTGGCGAAGCGACATGACAGTGAATCAAATTTATTATACTTTTCTATCATCGTATATTCAGTTCATTATATATTCAGCAGGAAAAGGGAAAAAATTGAGAAATATTGAAAAATTTTATTGAGTAAAATACACAATAGTGAACAGATATCACATCTGTCGATCGATCAAAAATATGGTAGGCCTAGATCTAGATAGGTCTAAATCTGACTTTATCACACATCTCGCATCACACACATACAAACAAAACTTACACCACTATATGCATAATTTAATTCTTTATTTATATGTGCAAAAACTACTTAAATATCTGTAACAACGAAAACGTTATAGGGATTTCAAAACAGCCATTGACGGTTGCGTAACTTTCCGAAAACCAATTCTGCGGCAGTAGAGAAATTGCGCAATTGTAAACACAGCATGCATAAGGTTAAATAAGCAATGTCTGGTTTCCAATTGATTAAATTTTATTTCAAAATGGGATTTATAGCATTCAAAAACTCTAAAACAGTTTCAAAGAGTGAAAATAGTTGTGTCAAACATAAGTATTTCAAGAGTAAGCACACTTTATTGTGATGTAGTAATTGATGAAAGTTCTCATCATTTTCTTGACACAACTGTGCAAATAACCTAGAATTCAACACGATGTAATGAATCTTGTTTACTGCATTTATGATGAATTGAAGAGATTGATGCAATCTGTCACTCAGATTTTTAGCTACTAAATGTTGCCCATGAATGACACAATGAATTGAAGAGATTGATGCAATCTGTCACTCAGATTTTTAGCTACTAAATTTTGCCCATGAATGATACAATGAATTGAAGCTCGCCGAAGACGGATGTGTCGGGCCAGTGGCGCAAATAAAATGGCGACACAACGCATTTTCATTCTCTGGACTACATCCTTCTGGAAATCTATTAGGACCATGGTCCTGATACAAGATATCCAGTGGGAGTTTGAGAATGAACGCTGAAGAAGAAGAATTGAAGAGATTGATGCAATCTGAATTTGTAGTTACTAAATGTTGCCCATGAATGACACAATGAATTGCAAATACCACATTCACTTTTTTTTTAAATGGCTTAAAGAACTGAGATAGTGCCCAGACATGGCTGATGCTCAATCTGCTTCTGTCGATACTATGTTTGATGGTTGGTTGGTTGGTTGCTGATCCAGCGGTCCATGGGCTCATGCCCTTTGACCTAATGCCATTAGATGGCATTATATTGCTGGGAAGTCTGTGGATTTTTGGCCCACCCCGGGACAGAGCCAGAGAATAACTATCACACCTCCAGGAAGGTAGGCTTAAACCTATGCACTGCTCCTAGCCACTGTAGCCAAGATAGGGTTCACTGTGCTCATTCCCCGCCACCAGTTGACTACTGGTTATGCCGAACTTCTCTATTGCTCCAGGCATGCAACCAAATGTTCAAGTCAAGAGGATTGTCACATCCTGAGTCACTGTGCCTCTATGATGGGCCTCAGCCATAGGAAAAACAGTGATGTCAGTTTCCTCCTCAGTGCTGCACAGTACATCTCTGGCTCCCTCCCAACCACAGAGGGTGCATACATATATATTCAGGCAAACATGTAAAACATTTCAACAACAAAACAAAATCATAATTGTATAGATGACATGCCATGAAGCTTCTATAAGAAGATAACCTCAATATAACGGCATGTCATCTACTAAGGTTTTCTGTTGCATGGATGGTATGTCTAGTGGGCCATTGGTGAGACCCACAGACGCAACCACATGCATTACTATGTTTGATAAAGGGATCGATTTTTCAATGAAATAATCTTTCTAAACATTGAATATTAATTCTCAATTAGTGTCTGTTGTTAAAGTTCACAAAGAGCAGTTCTCTATGGATTTCTTGGTCCATAACAAAACTAACATATGCCAATAATAGTGCTTCATTACCAGGTAATGTTGACATGTCAAGTTGAATTTAGAAATAGTTCATTTGCAGATAATTATACAAGAAGATTTCAATGCCATGACTCATTTCATCAATATGTCTTTGAATATGATCAAAGAAATTCTTTTGAGTATATTACATGCAGCAAAATTAGAGCAAAGACTAAACACCTTTGAAAATAAATGTCTTAGAAGGTTACTGAACATACGCTGGTCAGACTTCAAATCAAACACAGTTGTCAGACAAGAATCAAAACAAGAATATGTATCCACCTATATTAGAAAGAGTGGCTGGAATTACATTGGACACACACTACGAATGGATACTGAAAGACTTCCCCTGTCAAACCTTGATGTGGTCACCAATAGGCAAGAGAAAACAAGGAAGACCAAAAGAAACTTTACGTAAAACTATTACAGGGGAACGTTTCACCATCGGTATCAGAAACAATGAAGATCTAAAGCACATTGCAATGAAACATGAGACATGGAAATCTATGGCATCTGCCCTATGTGCCGTCTTTGGCCCTAGAGGAATAACTAACTAACATGCAGGCTTGTGTAGACCTATTTGTGAGTATATTACATGCAGGCTTGTGTAGACTTGTTTTTAAACCTCTTCAACAACTGGCACATTCAGCTGTTTCCCAATAGTATGAAACTTTCCTGATTTTCTATGAGTAGTGAGATATTGTAAGACACCCTCAAATCATCATCATTATCTCTATTTGAAATTAAAGCAATCATACTGTCCACCATAGTTCCTTTCTGACTTTTTAAAATGTGGTAACTATGTTTGGTACAAGTCTAGACAAGAGTTATACAAGCGACGTGTTCCTGCTTGTATGAAAATTTGCACATGAACGTAGCACAGTTAGGTACTTGAATTCTATGTCTAAGTATTATGTACACACTATATGTGTTATATGTGAGACATTTACAGAACGGCTAAATATTAAATATGACCTGACTAAATGGGGTCTGACCACATGGACCTCCATTTACATCTCATGCACCCCAATCCCCCCCTTTCCCTGCTGACATAAACCCCATTCTTCTTCAGTGTTCATTCTCAAACTTCTACTGGATCTCTCTTGTACTAAAACAATAGTCATACAAGATTTCCACTAGGATGTAGTCCAGAGAATGGAAATGAGCTCTATTGCCCTTTTTATTTGTGCCAATGGCCCAACACGTCCGTCTTTGACGGGAGATCTCATTCAAGTCAAAATCGATCCTTGGGAGTCCATATAGATCACTTTAAGAAACACTGATGTAAAGTGACACATTAATTTCCCTTTGATATTCATTGGTCACTTTGTGTATGTGTTGACAGCCAATGAAAATAACTGGAAAAAGTCAAATGCATTGCTTTAGATTGAAGATCCCCAGATGAATCATCAGGTCTATTTGTGGACAGTCACTGAGTAAATCCTGAAAGCTAAATATCTGTAACAAAATAATTCTCCTGTTTCTAAACAAAACCAGTGTTAACATCTCCCTCTTCCATCTCTAAAAGTAAACCCCAATGAAAGTCAGATAACAAAACAAGATACATAACTCTCCCTTCCCATCACTAAGGTTGAAAAATTGTTGAGTATTTTACTAAAAACCACAATGAAGGTCAAAGGTCAATTAAATAATACATTCTTGTTTTCAAAAGAAACTGATACACCATCCTCTAGTCGTTAAAACCCAGTGATTACGTCATGTGAAACTCTGTACAAGGGGCATAACCTATGGTAATAGTTGTATATAATGCAATTCGGTTAATACAGATACACTGTCAATAATGACTGATTAGTTATAACATGTTTCCACTGTATAATGTTGAGTGGTAGCTAGTCTTGTGGTCACTGGTGTAGTTGCTACCCGACTTTCTGCATACTGGTAGGAGGACCTGGTCAATTTTAGTGTCTAGTCTCTGATGGCTAGACTAGTCCAGATCTCCATGATGAGGATGGCCTCAATGGAGACATCTATCAATAAATCTGATATCTGAAACACCTGATTTGGAAAGTTTATCTACAAAATGTTGACCTATGTGTCTCTTGAGTGCTAGAAATTCAAAAAAATATCTTTTACAAACATCACATTTGTGATTCTTCAGGTGAACATTTTTAGAAAATCCTACACCACATCTTTAAGGTTTCTCTCATGTATGTGTTCTTTTATGTCTCTTCAGGCTACCAGTTTTCAAAAATCCTAAACCACACACATCACATTTGTAAGATTTTTCCCTTGCATGTATCCTCTTGTGATCCTTCAGGCTACAAGTTTGAGAAAATCCTACACCACACACATCACATTTGTAAGGTTTTTCCCTTGCATGTATCCTCTTGTGATCCTTCAGGCTACAAGTTTGAGAAAATCCTACACCACACACATCACATTTGTAAGGTTTCTCACCTGTATGTGTTCTGTTGTGCCTCTTCAGGGTACCAGTTTCAGAAAATTCTACACCACACACATCACATTTGTAAGGTTTTTCACCTGTATGTGTTCTTTTGTGATTCTTCAGGTGAAAATTTTGAGAAAATCCTACACCACACACATCACATTTGAAAGGTTTTTCACCTGTGTGTATTCTTTTGTGCCTATTCAGGCTACCAATTTGAGAAACTTCTACACCACACACATCACATTTGTAAGGTTTTTCTCCTGTATGTGTTCTTTTATGTGTATTCAGGTTACCAGTATTAGAAAATCCCATACCACAAAGATCACATTTGTAAGGTTTCTCTCCTGTATGTAAATTTCTGTGTGACTTCAGGTTATCAGAACAATTAAACCTCAAGTTGGAAACATGACAAATGTCAGCTTTCTCTCCTTCATATTTCTTTCTGTATGTGTTTAACCTAGCATGTTTAGTCAAACCTGCTCCAGAAACATCACATTTGTCCAGATTCTCACAACTTACACTACATACAGAATGTCTAGTATTGTTTTTATAAACACACAATTCATCTTCTGACAGTTTGCTACATTCTCCATTATTGACATTCAGACTGTCCTCATTCTGGACAATCTTACCAATTACATCTTCAACCATGACCTGTTCTCTAACTAACTCTCTTAATTCATTCAGTTTCTGCTCTCTTGATGTCAAACACAGATTTACATTCTTGTTTTCTGATTTCATTACTGTATCTCCTTTGTGTTCATGAAACATCTCACAATCTCCTGTCTCATCCGATGTATTCTTCACAATGTTTCTAATATGTTCTGGAAGATTCTCTGTGAAAACATCATCGCTTACAAGTTGTGAATGTTGAACACTGTATACACTTTCTACTTGTATTTTCTGAACACCAGCCTGAGAGTTGATGAAGTGCTCCGATGTGTCAACACTGATCTCTGAAATATCCAAACAATGAGCAGTGACAAGTCTTGAAATGCAAATCATAATAAATATAACAACATAAAACATTTATATTGAAACAATCTATGACATAAAGACAATAACATTCAATGTTAGATAAAACACTTTGTATGTACTGGTTGTGTGAGTGCAGTGTGTGAGGAGTGATGTACAGACTGAAACTTGTAGAAATTTCAAACCATCAACACATATTGGGAATCCAGACAAACAGAAATATTAAATACCTTCAATATATGATGTCTAGAACTTCTCCCACCATGTCTTCCTTACAAATACACTTTATATGGATTCGAGATGTATGGGGTGTCAGGGAGTACTACATATGACGTTGAGGCTGTCATATTCCTTTGGAGTAGTTCTCATGTCCTTGATCCCCATCTGGCGCTCACCTATGACTCCCTGTATTTGCGATCATGCAGCAGCACAGGCAACATGGCAATGGTTTAGACAAACCAGGTGAGGATAACAGAGGGAATCTGACCCAGAGAGGTAAATATAGGAAATGTTTGCCCAAACAAGCAAGGCCAGCATATAATGGACAGCGCAGATGAAACATCTGATATTCCACAGGCTGGAAGGCACTTGCCAACAGAACATTGTAATACACAAAGAGCTTGGTGAGACATGTAGAAATCTTCCGGTCATCTTGATTTATCTAGTCACTGGAACATGGCTGGATCATGGAGAGTGTGGTCAATGAATGGCACAACTCTTCCACACTTTAACCACAGTTCAGAGCTAGATATAACTCAACTATCATCATGTTGTGACACAGCTAGGTATAAACTGTTGTAAATGAGTTGCCACCAGAACTGAGGGAATGATCTGAGCTCATCTGGCAGTAATCAAAGCCAAAAGATACAATAATTTACACAGATGTTTTAGTAATACGAGAAACAAACTGGTTTGAATGGTGTTTCATAACCTACTGAAATGGTAGGAAAGTTAGATCTAATATCTAACCAGTAGCAATACCAAGTGTGAGAATGGAGATAATAGTGGAGACAGTGGTTCTCACTTTACAGATGATACAACCACAATCACACACATTCCATCATACTCTCAGAGCATGCTACAGAAAATAGAAAAATTGTGACAAGAAAGGATCAGAAAGCAGTAGATGGAATTTGAACCAGGTCAGTTCAACTGGCACTTATTCATCTAAACACATTTTCCAAATTTGGCCACACCACATCTTGTGTAGTTGAATTAGGAAAGCATGTTTATTCAATTTGTGAACCGAATAGGTGAGGGTTGAACAGAACTGGTTCAAATCCCATCTACTGCCGTCTGATTTTTTCTGTAATTCCTCAATGTTTCTTATTTATATATAAACCCCCCCCCCCCCCAACGAAAGGAAACACCAGAGTATCATCTTCCGACTTTGCACACAACATGTACAGCTTAACAATCACCTGAACAAAATACAACAACACCACACTCCAATGTTTCAGCTGTGCACTCATCCCTATGAAATTGTTGACCACCACCTTTTTGATTGACCAGTGCTGGGTGACGTCAGGAAAATGCTTCTCCCTCTAGGGCCAGATAAATGGAACACCTTATATGGAACAAAACAATAGTTCACAAACACATGCATATATCACACAATGGCATTGGGTCAAAAGGCATGAGCGCATGGATCGATGGATTAGCCACTGTCCTGTGATGCTGGTTCCTAATCAAGAATATAATGTAAATTGATATATACAGGATTAAGAGAGTAGCAGAAAGGAATACAATGGGAATATGCAAAGTTACATGTCAAGAAAATATGGTAAAATAGAAAATATGAAACTAGAAATAATAACAATAGTTTGGAACTCTTAGTCGGATGAAATAAAAACTTAGTGTAGAAACTATCACAGAACTTTGCAATTACATAATGAAGCAGACTACATACCTAAAATCATCAGTAAACATACCACTACATAAAACGCTACCTAAATTTCGGCTATGCTGCGTCGTGGTACAGAAAGTGTCTCTGGCCCTCAAATATATCACTCACTTATATCCCACTCACATATATCACCACCAAATAAACAAATGATACAACACATGCAAAGATACATAGTAATATTCACAGACTCCCTGTCTGCTCTACAAGCCCTTGAAAACAGGAATCAAACAACAGAGAAAACCATAATCAACATACTTCAAGCTACAAACATAATTACATCATATGACATCAATACTACACTATAGTGGATACCAGGCCATACAGGTATCAGCGGGAATGAAAGTGCTGATAAACTGGCAAAAAAAGGAGAAAGTATGCCCCAACCAGAAATTTCCACCAACCTTAGAACAGCTAAACACATTATCTGCAAACAACAATGGGTTGACCACTTGGACACTGGTTTAAAAGGAAAAGTGCTATATGCAGACATGCCCCAACCAAATCCACACATGACAACATAAATAAACTACACCACAGACATCAAACCATATTTGCCAGCGAAAAACACATACAACTTAACAAACACCCACAAAGGATTAATGCAGACCATACTGCAACAGACAAGAGGAGGAAACAGTGAAACATCACCTTATTGAATGCCCTGCACTATAAAACTTACAAAAACACCTGTTATCACCAAACCCCTCCATCACTAACACCCTTTATACAGACACAACACAGTTGAAGAAGACATGCACCTACAACCACCTGCCACATGGAAGAAAGAGTGAAAGCTTGCAATCCAAGAGATCAGATAGGTAAGAAGAATAGGGATATCGTCATGGAAAGATAAGAAAACGAACACAGTGATTCTGAAAACACTGTATATTAAAAAAACCAATTGCTGAAAGAAAAAAAATCAAACAAATAAAGCATTTTGGACATTAAAAGAAGTGACACCTTGTTGAAGACCTTACTTGAGGGTAGAGTTGAGAGGAGGTGTGCAAGAGGTAGTCAGGTTAGTCTAGCAGAGTGCACCATCAAAGCAAGAGACAGAAGATGGAAGTCCGTTGTATCCAACGTACCGTGTCAGAATCAACTGGAAAGATATGGTTTCAGTGAACAACTGGACTAAGCAAATGTTGGTCTACAAAGTAGTGGGTTTGCTGGAAGAGATGGATAATAATGGTAGTAGTGAAGAAACATGAACAGAAAACATTACATAAGCATCTGCTGAATGTGGACACTACAATGGATAAATTTAGTCTGTGATTGAGAAAATTCTGTATTGAGTGTGGTATAGTAGAACTGCATATATGTGGGACAGAATAAGGAGCATGTTCAACCTGCGAGTCAAACTATTAGCATGCATATCCTGCAACAATTAGTTGTTTTGTCTTTGAAATGGTAAATTTATATCATAATCAGAAAGAAATCAGTAATAATTGTGATACTAGTAGAACTGGACGCATGCGGGGCAGAAAGAGAAGCATGTTTAATTAACATGCCATGGAAAACAATAGCATATAATAACCACAATATCAGAGGATATCTGACAAAGAGAAGAGTGTTGTATTAACACAAATAGGAAAAATACTATAGCATGTATACACTTCAATATCTGCTATGTGAGACTAAGCATCTATGGGACATTAAAAAATAATACAACACTTCATACTTCCTAAGTTCAGGTTCTCTCTATGTGATGTGCCCTTTACAGAGCATTGTCCTCACTGCCACTCTGTAAGGCTGTTGGTTTTATGCGAGCAAACCAGCTTCTTCAAGTGTCATATTAAGGATGTCTTTTAAGGAGCCAGTCCTCTTCTATGTTCAGATCTCCACAGAAATCTGTATTTGGTTCATCTTTCTATCCACTATATTCTTAGGATCTTTCTATAACATTTCATTTTGAAGCCTGATATTTTCTTTTCCATTACAATTGTCTCATAGCAGACATAAAACAAAACAGTATATGAAATTATCCAACAATAAACATAGAAGACATCACAAAAGTCTTAGACCACATATCACAAATGAATAATATTTACCTTCTTTTATATGTCTATCAACTCTACATAGACCAGGCTGTATAACTTCCTGACATCCTGATACTTCATTGAAATTTTCAAACTGACTGAGCTGAATGTTGACATCTTCATTGCTGACCATCTCTTCAGAGATCTGAAATAATAACAAGAATATATGCTAGTTTTCTTCTGTATAAACAACGTTGGATGAGACAGCACGCCGAAGACAACTGTGTCTGGCCATTGGCACAAATAAAACGATGACACAATGCATTCCCATTCTCTAGACTACATTCTGATAAATTATCAAGTCACTAAAATGTGTTCTTTATCCTCTACCATAGTTAAACATCCAGTTACAGCAACTTTCCACATCCAATCCATTTATTGAGATCTAAAACACAGTGAATGAGATGACAGTGAACCAGAACTAACAAAAATCTGACTGCACCTTCTAGTGGCAGAAGTAAACTTGCATTTTTTCACACCATTGAGGAATGTTGATGATAGTGCAGACATAGTAGTGTTTTGATACAGGAGGGCCACATCATTTTCTTTGTAGCTGATTTCAATACCAATAGTAAATTATAAAGCAATATTTTTATAAATAATGACTATTTTGTTGTCATGCTGTCATTTGGCCTATGTGGTCAAATAAAGGCCAACATGAATAGTTGCAGGCTTTGATGTGATTGGATGTTTTCATATATAATGGTGGAACTTCCATCTTACATAGAACTCATCTGAGTAGAAGGATTTTTCTTCTTTGAATATCTGAGAGTTGGAACATTCTAGCTTTGAGAACTTACTGAATGTACTATGTTGAAATTCTGAATGTAATCAGGTTTTTTTTTTCTTTCTCTGTATCTATACCCAGAATGCAGGACTTGAGAGTGAAACATGGTGTTATCAAAATTGAGTAGCATATAGACATAAAACAATTATCAATCAGCACAGATTGAAACAATCAGTCATCATGTTTCCATTGTGTTTTGTGCGTGGCATCCTGATTATCTGTGCGCCTTTTGGCTGGATGCCTCCGTCTTCAGCACTCTGCTTACTTGGGCAGGACTATGGTCCTGCTCGAATGGGACTGCCTGACCAGTCTTAGTTTCCAGCCCCTGATGGCTGAACTAAGCCCCATCACCACTGCAAGGTGCTGGCCTTGATGTCAGTCATCATGTTCTGAAGGACATAGTGAATAGGAGATCAGACCATCTATGGACTTGTCTGGAGAACAATGATGAAAATTTGATACTTTCCTAACTAGTTAACTCTGGAACACAAAATCTTCCATAGCAATGTAAAATGTTCACTTTTAGCACATTAAAAATAAATCTTACCTCAAACTTTTTTTCAAGTTTGATGAAATCAGACAGGAATGGTACATTTTTAATCTGGAAATAAACATTCAAAGAACATGTCAAATAATGACTATAATATGATAACTTCCTAACTCATTAACTCTGGAACACAAAATCTTCACTAGAAATGTAAAATGTTCAATTTTAGCACATTCAAAATGTTTTTTGCACATTAAAAATAAATCTTACCTCAAACTTTTTTTCAAGCTTGATGAAGTCAGACAGGAATGGTTTAATCTGGAGATAAACATTCAAAGAACGTGTCAAATAATAAAACAATACGTAACTAACTGTGTTGGCACAATAACAAATCTTTAATCATTCTAATAATTATCATATTCACTAAAATAATATCAAAATATTAAATTTACTATTTGGAGGGTTGATGGAAATATAGCAATTAAGACATTGTCTTGTGTTCAAGAGTAGTGGGTTCAATCCTGCATCATGATATCTTGTGTACAAGCACATTTTCTAGATATTCCTGGGGATTATCACTTTAAACTACTGAGTTATGTGACATGTGGTACTCTTGTAGGCAGCAAGATGAGTGGTGGAGTGCATATGGAAAAAAATTAATTACCATATATTTTTGTATAAGTAAAGATGTTAATCAAGCAGAAAATGTCAAGAATTTTGGCAACATTTTAACATCAGATGGCAGGTGTTCCAATGAGATAAAAAGCAGGATAGGCCAAGACAAATCAGTATTTAAAACAATGAGAAACATTCTATACAATGGAGCACTGTCAATGTATATGCAAATTTGAGTGTGAGGACATTATAACAAACCAATTCTTAATAGATGTAAAACATGGACGGTAAACAAAAGAGCTCAAGGTGAGTTGGAGACAACTGAGATGTGGTTTTTGAGAAGAATGATGAAAATTCTATAGACAGACAAGAAAACTAATGTACAAGTCAACACAGTTGCTGGAGTAAAAATGACAAATCATAGCAAAAATTAGAAGCAGACAGTGAATATTTTTAGGGCATGTGATGATTTGAAGAGAAAAACTAGAACATTTAGTTAATCTTGGACTGATCATAACTTTCTATGATAGTGTTACAATTGTTCTGGAATGTTGTATTTCACCTGAAGATAAACAACCAAGGAACATGTCAAATAATAAAACTAACATGTCACTTTGTTGGCAGGATAAAAAAATATTTTATCATTCAAATAAGTATTTTAGTAAATGTGATACTTATAATAGAACGAGATATAATATGAAAATATTATTTAAATTTGTTCGCTAGAGGGATCGCTGGAAGAGTGGTTAAACCATTTGCCTTGTGTTCAAGTGGTAGTGGGTTCAATTATGGGCCATGATGTCTTGTTTACAAACATACTTTCCCAGAGATCCATGAGGATTATTGCTTTAAGCTACAAAGATATGTGCTATGAGTGGTACACTTGTATGCAGTGTGCTGGTAGACAGAGGTGAAGTGCATATTGGAAAACCTAGTTATAATGAAGTCAATCCTGTATACCTTGTTAATATTTCATACACTGAACCACACACAGCAGGAAAGTATTACTAAGTAATCAATGAACTATATATCACATTCACATTTTCTTTGTCATTTAATCATTGAACTACATGCCACATTCTTTCATGCACTGTCAGTCTGAAATGGGAACAAAGAATAGCAACATTGTTTACCTTCTAAACATGTCATAAAAGGTGACTAAGGAGGTTATGGGTGGTGTTGGCTGTCCCATGGCATTTAAAAAGTCAGTGACACATAAGCCATGCTGAAGTTGGATGTGTCAGGCTGAAAGATGCTGTTCTTGCAGCAAAATTTAATAAAATGCTTGACATTATATTGGACAGCAGACCCCAAGGAAAACTCTCTATAGCTGTTGTTGACATTCATGACAAGCACATTAAGGGTTACAGACTACCATGACATAGAGTCAACAAAACTATGCCTTATTGACAGATTAGAAGACAGTCACAGGATTGACAAAGTGAATCTGTGTGAAATGTGAAAGGTTGACTTGAATCCTACATGTGAACAGACAATTGACACAAGTCTTAATTCGACTGATTTGCATTTCTAACCTCAAAACTATCCCGTAGAAATTTGCTTTTGGTATGCAAGGTATAAAGTTGGTGTTTCTTCCTAATCCTAAAGTGTTCTTGGTATAAGATGTATGTAGTAAAGCTCCATTCTCTTCCATGGTGGTCAACTACAATTTATTCACATGCTCTGAATGCACATCAAGTGCCACACATATCCCTGTTTTGCCACTTGAGCTGTTGATTCATGTGGATTTCTCTGACTCTGCACCATACCAAGCTGTTAGTATAAGGATGGACATTCCCTACAGACAATTTGCCACTAACTGGTGTTATCGAGATGCCATTTTTGACTGCACTGAAAATTACAAATAGGAATAATCTATATTCCTCCTACAATCTAAAAAGAACAAAAACCACAGATCCTACAGAATGTGAACTCAATATGACATCACTCTGCAACTGTAAAAAACAGATTACACCATGAAACCTGTGTAATCCAATTGACACAATCTCGATGCAAAAAACATATCTATCACATCGCAAAGATAGAGTTTAGGGACTGCGAGCAAGAGGTAGACAGAGGTACAGATAGGAGGAAATATCATGAGATGGACAGGTTACAGTCTAGAACAGTACAAGGCAAGAGATATAGGATGTTGGAGGTCCATTGCAGCCAACCTTCTGTGGGAGATGACACTCGATAATGATGACAGTGGGTGATCAACTATCATGGAAATTCATCAATACCCAATCACAATACCAAATTTATCTCATGACAGACTTCATCTAAGTAAGAGATATTTTCTATAGCAAAGCAAACCACATAATTAGTTGGAGTCTTTTAAGTATTTAAAATAACTTTCTACAGTAACCAACAAAACCTTCCTACACACCCACATATAAAGCATAGAAACATAACCCACATATAAAACAGAGAAGCATAACCCACATATAAATATAGTAACATAATACACATATAAAATATAGCCCTCATATAAAACATAGAAACATAACCCACATATAAAACATAGAAACATAACAGCCAAGACCTAATCCTCAAACCTACTGACCTCACTGGCTAAAATGGCATCTCCTTCAAACACATCAATCTCATTACCTATCACAGTATTACCAGATACAATTAAACACTCACCTCATTCTCACTGTTTTGTTCCTGTTTTATTCCTGCCACTGAATGTGGGACAATAGAACTATTATTCCCTGAAGCCTGATCAAATAAAACAGATAAATCATATAAGAATGAGGTAAAAGATCATCTTAAAACTGTAATAAAATGTAACAACAATCTCCATAGTGATGTCATACACTTGTAACCACTGTCTGTCACTATGACTGTCTAATAACAAAAACTCAACTATAATAATCACATTTATAAAAGTGACAATTACTTCAAAATTTCATCAAACAAATTACCAACTATTCATTCAGAATGTAATGGCAACCTAATGAATGTAAATATCTCCATGACAATACATACAGTCAAAATATGATGGGTTGATGGCTCTGTCCTGAAGAGGATATACTACCAACTTAATTTGTTTGTTAATTTATATCTACAGCTCTATCACAAATCCTAATATATAATTACAGCTCTATCACAAATCAAATAGAAAACTATTTAGATATATCTGTGACACAAACATAACCAGTATATACCTGATTAAGCTCTCTTGTTTCTTGACTCATTTCTTCCACTGTATGAATACTTTCTATGAAATTTCAACTGTTATAACTTCACCAGCAGTTTGAATCAAATTAACTTTTACAATTCTGAAAATAATTAAATATTACAAATATACTCCAGAAATATCCAAGTTATACCAAACAATGATTCTAAAGTTGCAGAGGATTTACTGTATGTGATCACATAGTTTCATACAACATACACTAGCAAAGGAATCAAGACAGCTTGAAATGGAGACAGCTGTAACATCCAGATTGAACATGATATGGAAAAGCAGAATAAGTACAACAATGAAGATCAACGTACTGTAAGTGTAAATAATTTATCTTCTTTCTTCTTCAGCATTCATTCTCAAACTCCCGCTGTATCTCTCTTGTAGTAGGACCATGGTCCTACTAGATTTACAGCAGAATATAGTCCAGAGAATGAAAATGTCTTGTCACTACTTTATTTGTGCCAATGGCCTGACAAATCCCTCTTCAGCAAAAATCATGTTCTTTTGTGTGAATGTACACTTACAGCTGACAGGGAGAGAAAAATTACAGGCAAGTGTTACTTATTCCTTACACTGAACATAAAATCAATATTTATGTCAGAAATAAAAAAACCCTTGCAGATCAACAAGAGAAACCCCCAGTTAATGGCACAAACTTGTGCGATTTGGGCACAACATCTTTTCTTTTCACAAAAGAAAAGGTTTAGTTTTATTTGTCATATGGGAGTCTTACAACCACACAGAATAAACATTAATCACCGTTTTGAGTTACCCACCTTTTCTTTATACCCTCTACTCCCGTATTGCACTGATTCTTGTAATTATTTGTCTTTGTACACTTTCGTGAGTAATTATTTTTGTGTTTGCCGTACTTCTATATATTTCCTTTATGTCTTCTTTCGTTTGTGTGTGTCAATATGTGATTATTTTGTACTCTAGTCCATCAATTGTACATTAGAATGCCATTTTGTTATTGTTAAATCATTTACATATTTAGATTTTGATTTCCTCGTTATTGTAGCTGTCTCTTCGATGGGTGCCCACACATGTATAGTTATTTGTATATGCATTTTGTTTTACATGGTTCTATGTATCCACACAATTACTTTGGGCCACACATTTGTATGTATACATATGCAGTTGTTATAGCATTATCTTTATGTGAACGAACATTTATATTTACATTAATATATGTATATGTTTATATGTGTGCGAATGTTCATGTTATTGTTTTTATTTATGTGAGAAAGTGTTTATGTGGATGCATGTTCATATTTATGTACCGGTATATATATATATATATATATATATATATATATATATATATATATATATATATATATATATATATATATATATATATATATATATATATATATATATATATATATATATATATATATATATATATATATATATATATATATATATATATATATATATATATATATATATATATATATATATATATATATATATATATATATATATATATATATATATATATATATATTTATGTGAGCGCTTATTTATGTTAATGCATGTATCTCCATTCTGTGTCAATATGTATGCCTATTCTGGTGTGAGCCCTTTCCTATGTGTGGATACATTTACATGCCTGTGCATTTTGTGTGGGTATCCTTCACACATCTGTGTCCATTTTGTTATATATTTATTTCTTAACTCTTGGTGTGTGTATACATTTATATGTATGTTTAGGTTTGGTTTTATATATATGTTTATGTCTATATTTGGTTTCACATTCATTCCATGCACTTTCAAATGATGATTCTTCTTGTATCCTTCCTTCCCCAAACCCACTCACCCCACAACCTTATCATTACTCATCTATCATTATCATATGCCATTCTGGTTGGCGTAGGTGACCATGGTTCTCTGTTCACAGTATTGTTATCAGGATCGTTGTTTCCATGCCTTGCTAGGTTGTCAAACGAATATTTTCTCACGTCCCCATCTGTCTCTGTTCCCTTCAGTCTTGCCTGTTGTGACTATGTTCTTAAAACCTGCCTGTCTGATAAAGTGACAAAAGGGGTATTTTTCTTATCTTTTTCTTTTATTATTCTTGCACTCATTATAAACATCCCAACTACATCTATAGTGCCTCTAATTTCCCACTTTCCAGTTTGTTTATAATGAATGCACGCATTTTCTCTTTTACTAGATGCGTTGCCATCCCTGCATTATGGAGACGGGGCTTGATGAAATCTAAAGTCATCTATTTTGTTTTTTATTGTGTTGTTTTCTGTTGTTTGTCTCTTGAAAAAGGTTCAATTTGAGCCGATACATGGAGAATTGTCCTGTTTAGTTTTATTGTATGTTTTTTATATATACTTTTTAATATTTTTTTATTAATAGGCAAGGTAAGTGTTTTAGTAACCTGTTTAATTCATTTTGCTTGACTATTTGTTCATTAGGTTACTGCGGCACCATCCACTTTGTCAGACACCCTCTGACCATTTGGTTATTTATATTTTAATTTTGTATGTGTTCCCTATCAAAAGTAGGTTTTCTTGTGTTCCCTCTGAAAAGTACTTCTGTAATTCTGCCTCCTGAATCTTCTTCTTCTTCTTTCATTCACTTGAAACATGTCTATATCTGTAATTCTGCCTCCTGAATCTTCTTCTTCTTCTTTCATTCACTTGAAACATGTCTATATCTGTAATTCTGCCTCCTGAATCTTCTTCTTCTTTCGTTCACTTGAAACATGTCTATATCTGTAATTCTGTCTCCTTAATAAAACTCACTGTCTTTTGTAGTTCATACAGTGTCCCATAGAGTTTTGATTCCAGTGTTGTTTCCTCTGGCCAATATGTCTGCCTCAGCATTTCATGCTCAGAACACTCTTGAAGTATATGTTTGGCACTCTGTGCTGCCTGTCCACATGTACACATGGCCGTGTTGCCAATCTTGAACTTTCCATACATGTGACTGCGGAGTCGGTTGTGTCCTGTTCTGAGACGTAGAATTATAACTTGTTCTGGTCTGTTCATAATATGATAGTCATCTTGTGTTGGTGTTTGTGGCTTTCTTATTGACTTGATCATCTGTTTTTCCTGATGGTAGGTGATTGGTATATCTGGTTGGTCTTCGGCAGCACCTTCCTTAGCCAGTTGGTCTGCTTTTTCATTTCCTGGTATTCCACAGTGAGAGGGTATCCACTGCATGGTTACCCTATACTGGTAAGACAATTCGCTAAGTAGTTTTTTCAAGTCTGTTAGTTTTCCAGACTGGAGAGCTTGAAGCACTGACCTTGCATCTGTCAGGAATACCACAGGCTGTAGGTCAGAGTTGGAGTTCAGCAGTTTTTTAGCTGCCACACTAATTGCCTGGATTTCTGCATCATAATTATTGCAGAATTTTCCTGTTGGTGTTCTGATTGTATCTCTAGGCTTGTGTGGATATTCTATATATACACCTGCACCTCCATTCCTCACGGCATTCTGTGCTGACCCATCTGTGTATACTCTGACCCATATATCTTGTGGATATTCCTCATCCAGGAAACTGAGGGTGACTGTCCTTCGCAGCACACTGTTCTGTTCGTCCACGCTTAGTATTCCTTTCACATGGGTCTGAATGTATATTGGTGCCTCCTGAATGAAACTCACTGCCTTTTGTAGTTTACACAGAGGCCCATAGAGCTTCGATTCCAGTATTGTTTCCTCTGGCCAATATGTTTGCCAGCATTTCATACTCACAACACTCTTGAAATAGGCACTCTGTGCTGCCTGTCCACATGGTTGTGTTGTCAATCTTGAATTTTGTATAGATGTGACTGTGGAGTCTGTTGTGTCCCGTTTTGAGGCATAGAATATACATTTTTCTAATCTGCTCATAATGTGATAGTCATATTTTTTTGGTGTTTGTGACTTTCTTATTGACTTTATCATCTGTTTTTTCTGATGGTAGGTGACTGGTACATCTGGTTAGTCTTTGGCAGCACCTTCCTTAGCCAGTTGGTCTGCTTTTTTATTTCCTGGTATTCCACGGTGAGTTTCCACTGCATGGTTACCATATACTGGTAAGACAGTTCATTATGTAGTTTTTGCACGTCTGTTTGCCAGACTGGCGAGCTTGAAGCACTGACCTTGCATCTGTCAGGAATACCACGAGCTGTGGGCCAGGGTTGGAGTTCAGCAGTTTTCCAGTTGCCACCCTAACTGTCTGGATATCTGCATCATAATTATTGCATAATTTCCCGGTTGGTGTTCTGATTGTATCTTTAGGCATGCGTGGATATTCCATATATGCACCTGCATTCTGTGCTGACCAATCTCTGTATATACTGACCCATATGTCTTGATATTCCTCATCCAGGAAACTGAGGGTGACTGTCCTTTGCTGCACACTGTTCTGTTCATCCTCACATAGTATACCTTTCACATGGGTCTGAATGTATATTGGTATTTCATATCTTTCACTCCAAGGGGTTTATTCTAGACCTTAAGGAGTTGTCCATTTCCGTAGGTCTGTAAGTTGTCTATGAATCGTTTAGCTTGGTAGATAAAGCTGCTTCTTTTCAGTAGCCCCATCACTAGATTTCATAATATTTCCTTCACTGGATGACTTGGCATACATTGAAACTTTTCTGCTTGTATTAGTACCTTTGTGTCTCTGCATTCACAAAGTGTTTGCATTCTTCCCATTTTCTGCATCTCTACTATGGTTGTTGATTTAATTGCTCCCAACATTATTCTAAGTGCCTGGTTTTGCACTTTATCTAGATCTTGTATTGTGGTGTTTGATGCAGGACACCACGCAGCTGAGCCATATTCCAGGTGTGGTCTTATGACTTGCTGGTAAACTTAACAGAGTATATTCCCACTGGCTCCACTTAGCTTTCCTAGGATAGTTAACTTCCTCCTGGCTTTTGTTGGTGCATTGTTTATGAGCTGATTCCATGTCAGCTTATCATCAAAAGTAACTTCTGAAGTATGTGGGTTGTTTGTCTTCTTTCAAAAGTTCTCCATCTATCATGATATCACCGGCTTTTTGTTTTGGTGATAGAGTAAAGAGTGTAGTGCTGCACTTATCTGTGTTAACGCTGACGCACCATCATTTGCCCATAAGGTTAAGGCATCAATAGCTCTTTGCTTTTGTTTAGTGGCCACTGTCGCATGTTCTTCGGTGCACCACATCACCAGGTCATCAGCATACATTGCAACATTGATCCCATGTGGTAGTTCAGCAACTAGGTCATTGATGTAAACCAAGAAAAGTTTGGGTGACTGGACTCCATGATGCAGCAGGACTTTCTTGCTTTTACGACCATCCCATTTCACTCTGTCTCTTCTATTATGCAAGTACTTTTTTTTTCCCATTTGTACATTCTTGTGTTAAGCCTACTATTTCATAGTTTCTTTTAAGAGTCCTGTCCAAATCTTGTCAAATGTTTTCCTGAGGTCTATCCATGCTGCTATAGTCCGTTCAGAATCGTTTGCCGAGATGTTATGATTTATAATTCAAAAAGTTCTTGATGATTTCACATGAATTTTGGCATACGTTGTTAAAATGTCCATGTCGCGAAAACATATGTGTTACTTGATGTCTAGCTGTAACGGTTATTTGAAAGCGGCGAATTCTTTTGATGTTTGCCCATGTAAATATTATTTCGACCATAAACAAAATATTTTACAGTAATCTAGTGCAATGATGACCCATAGGCGTGTCCACAAAATTTTACATGGTGGCAGGTGTAAAAAAAATTTAAAATATATCTTTTGTTCGTAGAGTCAATTTGATATTGTTCCATGCTCTTGGTGTGAGTTTCACAAATGTTGTCGCTGCCTTTGAAATAAGTACATATATTTCTTCATGTAAGGAAATTTTGTCTGTAATAGTTGATCCAAGATATCTGAACTTCTGTATTGAATCAAGCGGGCTAATTTTTATAAGTAATGGTTGATGGTTTGCTTATAACATTTTTTTGAATTGCTTGGGTGGTATTGAGCAATGAAATGTTTTACAAATCAACTTGTAAATTTTGCAAATCAAACTTTTTTTAGTGTAGACTTAATCAGAGTAATGATCATTCATAATCAGACGAGTCAAATAGGTCGATTACTGTTTTCGGCTGAACAAACAACAAACCTTCCTTTTTCCAATATTCCTCTTCTTGGCGTAACACATGATCCTCACATTTCACCCAGTAGTCTTTATGTATATTTGATAGAGCCTGATTTGTAAGTGTCTCAATATCACATAATTTGAAAGTTGTATTTGTAGATGCTACGTGTCCTTTAACTTTTGCCCAAATTAGCTCTATAGGATTTAAGTGTGCATGATATGGAGGTAGTCTCAAACATCTATGACCATGTTCTTCAATTAACTTGTCTATTTTAAATATCTTTGTTCGTTGTGTCTGTTTTACAAGGTTAAGCAATTCGGGTTTCAAGTACCTGTCGGTAAATGGTATGTGTTCTTTTATGAGCCACGTTTTGATTGCATCTTTTGTACTTGATGATGTTGGGATTCTATCTTCTACGTTCACTACGTTATGGTATGAAGCATTGTCCATTATCAGACAAGAAGGTCTATCTAATATTGGAAGAATACTTTTTTCGATCCAGTCTTCGAATATGTGCCCATTCATTTCGGAGTGGTAGTCTCTATTGTCAATGGATTTTGAAATGAAAATTAGATGAGCATTCTGCAACAACCCATTATGTCTGCTACCTGCATGTGCAACTATCAAACGTTGCCCTTTACTACTTGGTACTGATCTTTTAATACTTCCATCTGCTAACTGCCATTCCTTTTCATTTGTATGATGAGCGTTGATCCAAGTTTCATCTAAATACACAATATCATAACCATTCTCGCGCATTCCCTTCACTTCACGTAAATACTTGCTTCTAAGAGCTACCAGATGTGGCTTTTCACAAATAATGTTTTTTCCACCAGCATACTTTCTAAAGGTGAAGCCTGCATTTCTTACAGTTTTCCATAATAAAGTTTTTGATATTTCAATGTCGTTATTAGTTTTCAGCCAAATCTTCAACTTTCTAAGTGTCACTTCTTCGTTTTTATCAAACATTCTACATATTTCTCTTTTTACTAGGTCCTTATCGAAACTGTCTATCTTTTCTTTCCTTCCTTGCTTTCGTGAATTTGTTGGCAATAAATATCCGCTTGCTTCCACTATTCGATCAAATGAACGTTTACACAAACCTAAAATATGCATTGTTCTCTTCTCAGGATTTGATAAAGAACAATAAAGATGTCCCTTTTTACGCTCTCTGCAGAAGTATTGATAAATCTTTATAGCAATGTTATGCTCAGTAAAATATTTCGCTTTCAGATTCATTCTCACATAGACTTGCAGAAGGTAATATGCTTAGTGCCGCCTACTGTCTGTAAATATTGAGACGTGCCTCTGACTTGTGACTTGAAATCGAGTAAATAGCCGTTTTTGATTTCACATAATTCTAAGTTCAGGAAAAATAATATTTGGTGCTAAACGGGAATTTCCATATGTAACATTGCTTTATACAAATGTACAGTGGAAACAACTACTTTTAGAACGGTGCACATTCTACCGTGAGGGTCATGCCTTTATATTTAATAATCAGCTGTGAGATGTAAGCATCTACATAATCCAGCGATTGTTTATAATTTAGATTAACTTTTTTTTAATATAGGTTAAATAAGGTATCTTTGATACTGGATCACATTTCTTTGATAAAAAAATATTTCTATAGCGACATTATTATTCTAAACCTAACTTCAAATGATCAATCCAAATGAACAATACGTTTTTGATAAAAATAATTTAACATCTCGGCAAACGATTCTGAACGGACTATAGTACTAGTTTCTTATCTTGGGAGGCATCTTCAATCTCTTGGGAGAGGTAGGTTGCCTGATCTTTGGTAGAGTAGCAGTCTGAAGCCTGTTTGCTGCAATACGAGGTTTTCACTTTCAAGGTACCACTGCATCCTAGGATTGATAATGCATTTCATTGTTTTGCATAAACAGTTTTTGAGGCTAATGGGCCTACTTTAGTTGGAGACTATGTTGCAATCTTTTCCTGATTTGAGGAGTGGTATCATTAATGCTTCCCTCCATGCCAGTTGAACATTACCTGTTTGTTTGTTTGTTTTGCGTTTGCTCCATTGTAACCATCACGGATATCCATGCGATTTCCACCGGGAGCGTGATTACGTTGTGCCACCGTTATGCGCCTTGTAGGCCTAGCACATCTGATTTTGGCATGCCTTGACAATTCGGGTGGGCTACCCTTAGCCTGTGACAGCCTCTATATCTGTCTCCAGGCACGCGTAGTGGTGACTCTTCGCCCAGAAGATTTTTGCTCTCGTCTGACTCGCACGAGGTGTTCCACTGTCTATGAACTTGCCTTGTGTAATTGGACATGCTGTGCCTGTGCCCATTGGGTACTGAACCGTTTCTCATCTGTGAGCCTGGTTCCTTAAGGGGAAGAACTCAACAGAGGAGTTGGACTCTGGCTCTTTCGCCCTCTTAGCCGAGGTGTCATTCACCGACATCGTGTACCCCTTGTCCAAGTTCGAGTCTCACACAATGCGTTTGAGAGCAAGGCGTTCTCGAGCTGAGCGTCCTTGTCCCAATAGCGCCTGAGCCCATCAGGTACTGAACCCTTTCTCTCTTCAAGTGTACTTCCGGTGTAGGAAAACACGACAGTAGAGTTGGGCTAGGACTACCATCGTTGTCCCATTCTTGCCTAAGCCCATCGGGTACAGAACCCTTACTCTTCGCGAGCATATTTCCGGTTTAGGAAGGCTCGACATTAGAGTTGGATTAGGTCTTCTTTCTTTACCAAACGCCAATGAATGGGTCTGGGTCTCTGCCTGTAAGGAACACAGGTAACTAGAAGCTCGCCTCGAGCTGACGGAGTTTGTAGTTCCCCTTTCCTAGGGACTATTCACTTTCTATTTGCAGTTCGTGCTGCCCTCTAGCGCTGTTCTGCCCTTTCATTGTGCTCTGTATGAAATATATTTGTCTCTCGCCGTGCATCTACCTTTACGTGCATTTTACATTGGCCGCCCCTCCAATGTTCGGACTGGACTGACTAGCTTCACTGTATGTCGACAGTGTCACTATATGTGGTGATGCTGGTGGTGTCGGAGATATTGTCTGTCTCATGTGTAGTCAAATTTCTTTCCATCTGCTACCTCCACATTCTCGGACACGATCCCCAAATGATTTGGCCAGAATCAGCTCGAGTTGCTGTATTTCTGTTTCCAGGGTGCACCGCGTGGAGGTACATTTGGGATCTTGGTTATCTGCTAACCCTGGGTCCGCCTAGAGCAATACGTTTCCTTTGCACTCCGAACATTACCTATGATCCAGCTTGTAGTGGAGATCTGTAGTAGCTTTGCTCTTGCTGCAGTTCCCAGGATTTTAATCATTTTATTTGATACTCCATCAGCTCCTGTGGACTTTTTCATTTTCAATTTGGATAGTGCATGCTCCAGTTCTTTCATTGTGATTGGTGCCTCAAGACTTTAGCTATAGTTTCGCCTTGTCCAATGTTTTGCTGGTTCTCTCGAACCTCCTGTTGTTTGTCTGGACTAACTTTGACATTATTGTCTTCTGCAAAGTAGCCAACTACATATGACATTTGGGCGCAAGTTGCTTTTAATTCTATGTTGTGACATTTGCTCTAGTGTGGAGGTGTTACCTGACCTTTGTTGTGTGATTTGGCAAGCTTACGGTAAGTACTTAGAGTAAGGTTAGGATTAGAAATAATATTTCTAATGTGTGCGCGCACCTCGCTCCGAGTATAGCGGGCAGAAATACTGATCGCTCACCACAAATAATAGGAAATTGTAAAAAATGTGTAAATTGAAAAACAAACAGATTATGCATAAGTTCGTCTGTGTCCAGATTTGAACTAAAGTGATTGTCGGATGTGACGTCACGGCAGCCATTATTTTGATTGGTGTTACGCGGGAATCCATGATTTTGGATCGTTAAAATTGTCAACATTGTGCTATTTATATCACAGCGGAGAACTATTCTTTATTTTCACCTAAAATGTTATTCACAAATTAAAGTAAATCCCACGTTTCATATAACAACACAAATCTCACATTTCATATAACAACATTACAGTTCTCAGATCTTGGTAAAACATAAGCAGCCATGTTAAGTAATCTAAAAATTAGTAGCAGCATACGCTGGTTCCACTCATTTTTTGAAAATGTACCTAGTTCTGAAGAGAAAAAAAAATAAGTTCTTGGTATAATATATATGTTATGTTATGTTCCTCCAGGGCCATAGGTGGTGCATAGGGCTGACTGTTTTGTGTTGCCAGGTCTTTCAATTGTTGTGTGTTGTTTAGGTTCATTGACATGCCTTCTCTATTAATGGTTCTTCGTAGACTTTCTCTAGGTCTCCCACTTCTTCTTACTCCAGGTGGCACCCAATATAGTGACTACTGGGGAATTCTTAGGCTGTTCCTTTCTGAGAACATGGCCGATGTAAGTCCAACGCCTTTGCCTAATGAAGGAAGATATATAGATTTTATATAGGCCTATATATAAATTGGCAGAGCATCCTATTAATGATGTTGCCATCAACCCAGATGTTTTTTAGATGTAGTGATTTTCTAGGCAATATAAATCTTTCCAGTAGTTTGTCATTGCTTTCTAAACGGTCCGGGTGCACAATTGGAACCCTGTACTGCACTTGGTAGTCACAGGCGCGATCTAAAGTTCTTGTATATACTTCTGCTTCTTCTTCAGCGTTCATACTCAAACTCCCGCTGGATCTCCCTTGTAGCAGGACCATTGTTCTACTAGATTTCCAGCAGGATGTAGTCCAGAGAATGGAAATGCATTGTGCTGCCGTTTTATTTGCGCCAATGACCCGACACATCTGTCTTCGGTATAGGCCTATACAAAACAGTCTTTTTTCAGTAGGGCTACAATACGGGGAGATATGCCTACATTATTTCAGCATCATCATAAAAAAGTTGAAAATTTCCATAGAATTCATTCTTTTTTCTCATGAAGAAACAAAATAACCCTACACTTAAGTGTATATACAAATAACCCTGCACTTTAAAAAAATGCTTCCTTATTTTTTTCTTTCAATGAAGTACAGAATCTAAGCTTTGAAGATAGTAAGCCCTTCTCAATAATAATCATACACACCTTTCGCACAGCGTCACTTATCTTGACTTGTGAGACTTATCGTTGGTCACTAGCGTACAGTTTGATTTAATAGCTAGCCAATGAAAAGCACAAGAAAAGTTAGCGCAGCAAAGATATATGACGTTTGGGATTAGAATGAAGAATTATTCTGCAAAAAGACTTTAGTAAATGGCTAAACGAAATCTAGATACTGGGTTTATTTGATAAAGGGGGGGGGGGTCATTTGATGGCTAGTGGTCAGCCTGTGATAGTTACTCCTGATTTATACTGGATGTGTGGTATTCCATTGTTAATGACTATGAACAATATAATACTTATGGGTTAAATTGGGATTCATCCTTCTAAAGCGAGGTATTTAACTTTTATAATAATATTCTTTGTCTGTCAACACAAAGTAAACACAAAGTGTCCAATGAAAATCACGGGGAAAGTCAAATGTGTCATTATAGAAGAATGAATCCCGATTAGCTAGCAAAACTGTATAAATAAAGAAAGACAAGGTAAAGTTGCCCAGTGTATGTCACAGATGAAATTAAATATGTTTAAACAGGAGACTAGATGTGTTATTTTTCTTCTGCGTTCATGAATCTTTTGTTATTGCTAGATCTTCAGGCCAGTCGCTAGGACAAAGCTCCCAGTCTTCTCCATGTCAGAGCAGCTGCCCCAATATTTTTGCCTCAGTTCAGTCTATTGTGGTCATGTCTTACCTCGCAGTTCTTGGAGTGTGTGTTAAGGGGCTTGTATGCCTGTTCCGCAAGGACACTAATTTGGGTATGTTACTCTAATCTGGTACTGCAATGGCCACTTCTAAGTAAGAAGATTATGGTCTGTTGTTGCTTTTGAAGTTGTGTATGGGGTCTGGTTTCAAGACAATGTCCATATCTTTTTTCCACTGTGGCTGTGTTATCAATTATACTACCAGGGGAAAAGTTGACACAGTTCGCTGCAAAACCAGAACCCGATATATTAGCCGAGTAGGACACTACCATGAGTAAATGTCCGTGATCGATTATAAAAAACTGCAAAAAAGATGAGATAACCTTTCGAGTGTTCACAGTAGAATTTTTGTTTTCACGAACACGAAACTTTCTTTAGGTTGATACTCAGAACCGAAATAATCAAAGAAAAAAGGTGATGATAAGGTGTATTATCTGCAGAAATCATAATTGTTTATAGGCATATATAGATACGTCCATAATTAAATGAAATGTTTCAAAGAAAATATTGAGTTAATTGAATACGTGATAGACACCAATCGCGTGCTATAGTGACAACAATATCAGACTAAGATTGGTGTCTCTCTCTGGAGTGTGAGCAGACAAATAATAACTCACATTCTGGCATATAATTGTATGTGTAAGTGGCTGAAGCTGTAGTTGGTCAAGTATTTGAATTCAAACATGTCCACATCAAGTTAGCAATAATTCTTCCTAGAATGTGACCGCTTCATGTGCTCTATCTAATGAAGTCTACATGTACAAGCTACATGATCGGAGGTCGCCCTATTTGCAACACTTGCGTTTCGCTGATGATATTTATCTTATAGCTGGGTCAGAACAATCATTGCAAGAATTAACATCAAAGTTAGAAAAAGTTACCAGCAAGTACGGAATGGAAATCAATTCAGATAAGAGCAAAATCTTGGTAAACAGCAGAGACACAGAAAACCAGACTAATATCATGATGAATGGACATAAGCTTGAAGAGGTGAATACCTTCAAATACCTCTGATCCAGTATATGCAGCGATGGTAAATGCAAAGCAGAACTAAAAATAAGGCTGGAGATGGCTTTAGCGTCCTTGTCAAGGCTAACTGTGATTTGGAAAAGCAACATCAGTGTTGGAGTGAAAATCAAACTGTATAGGTCGCTGGTGCTTTCTGTTGTGTTGTATGGCTGTGAGAGTTGGACACTCACTGCGGACATGGAGAGAAGATTACAGGCTTTCGAGTATAAATGCTACAGAAGAATTCTACGAATTTCCTATAGGGAACATAAGACCAATGTGTACGTAAGAAATAAAGTAGAGATGTGTGCAGGTGTCTAGGAGCCATTGCTTTCAATAGTGAAACGACGAAAACTAGCATGGTTCGGACATGTATGCAGGCACGATTCCTTGTCAAAAACAATACTGCAGGGAACTGTCGAGGGTGGAAGAAGCAGAGGAGGACAAATAAAGACATGGACAGACAACATCAAGGAATGGACAGGGCTAGATATTTCCGCACTCATCCGCATCGCTGAGGATAGAATTCGCTGGATGACTCTGTGTGCTGAAGCATCCAATGTGGTACCCCTACGACCCTGAATGGTTATGGGTTTATTGATTGATTGATTTGATTGTACAAGCTACATGATGTAAGTGTATATGCTTGGAGAATGAGAAACTGCATCCATGGAAAGCAAGACGTATTCCACCACCAATATAACACTATAAGCATTGTTAGTTTCTAGAACATATTTCGCATTTCCCAATTTTATCATCGTCCATTGCATAATATGGTTACAACAGTATCAAGCCTGTGTTGGTGTTTCGTTCTGAGATGTGAGAAAATGACTAGGAAATCAAATTCTGGCATATAATACCTTGCGTAAGTGGCTTCAGCTGTAGCTGGTGATATATCGCTATACAAGTTCATTTTAAAGTTAGGAATGTTGACTATAATAATCCCAAATAGTGTATGCTTACCCAATCATGTGAAGATTGGTCTTGATGGACTATATAGATGATACTATCGGATGACCAATGACTATAAATGTGACTTTGAGCAGAGCGGCGCACAGAACATGGCGTGGCACTTAATGAAACCATAGTCATCTTGAATCATGAACTATTTTCAGTCGTCTCATCTTGTCACTGGTGTCAATTTGGTAAGAGGGTGAGATTTACCACGTTGTCGCCCTCTGTCTCTGTTGCCTTCCATTTTGCCTGTTGTGACTATGTTCTCTAAACCTGCCTGTCTCATGAAGTGACCAAAAAAAGAAGATTGCATTTTTCTTATATCGTTGATAAAGGTCCGTTTCGCATTTGATTCTTTCAACACCTCTACATTAGTTTTTCTGGCAGTCCATGGTATTCTCAGTATTCTTCTGTAGAACCACATCTCTGTTGCCTCTAATTTCCCCACTTTCTAGTTTGTTTATTGTCCAAGACTCTCATCCATATTTTAGTATAGGGGTTATATAGCACTGCAGAACTCTAATTCTCACCTCTAATGACATGGTCATATTACACAGTATATTTTTCATTTTTCTGAATGTTGTTTTTGCCCGTCCTATTCTGCATCTTATTTCTGTTGAACTTCTTCCATCTGCTGTAATCATTGTACCTAAATATTTGAATTGGTGGGCCTGTTTTAATACAATATCATTCACTTTGATCTTGCAAGGTGTGTTATTTTGTTTCTTTGAAATAACCATTACTTCTGTTTTCTTGATATTTAGGAAGAGGCCTTTATTTTTACTTTCTGTGACTACTACATTAATTAAATCTTCTTGAAGTCTTCCTCACTTTTTGCAATAAGAACAGTGCCATCCGCATATCTCAAATTATTTGTTATGTCCTCCTACTGATATTCCTGGGATATCTACTATTGCACGTAATATATTTTCACTGTATAAAGAGAACAGGTCTGGTGAAAGCACGCATCCCTGTCTGACTCCTTATTTTGTAATTTGTTTACATGTTAATATTTTCCTCATGTCATTAAAGGTACTTTTAGCCATTCCTATTCTCCTTTTAACTTCTTTTTTGCATCTGCCACCATTTGTATCTGTCCAAGATATTGATAATGTTTTACTTGTAGTTTCTCTCCATGTATGTTTATGTTTAGCTCTTGTTCTTCTGTGTCTTGATTCAGGATAGCAATGTTGTTAATGTCCAGACCTGTTGCTCTGAGATTAGAATACTGGGCATCAGAGATCAAAACTATAGCATCGGTATTACCACATGGATCGTCACTATTACCTGTACTCTTTAACGTCTACACATACAAAATAGTGCAGCTTCAACCTAACATATGCGGATGAGCTGAACAAGCACGGAAGAAACAGAAGAGGCATGATTGATGGTGCCCAGAGTAATCTAGAACATTTGTCGCTCTGGTGCACTGACCACAAGGCAGTCATCAACTCAACCCCACCAAGGCAAAGGTCGTCTGGTTCTCACTGAACAATAACCTGCGGCGGCTACAGACCCCTAACAGAAGCGTCCACAGGTGACGAATAGTGGAAAAACCTCTAGAGACCAGCTGCGAATAATCATCTGGACCAAAAGAAACCGCTGACGAAACCGGTGTTGACCACGAGGACGGGACGGGCTATCAGGCAGCACTGATATTCCCACTGAAATACCCCATGTGTCCAGTGACTGGCAGCACCAAAGCGAGTATTCGCCGCTATAAGCTCAGGTTGTTCGAGTGTGGACACTGAAACCCACTCCGTAGCCCAAGAAACTAGCTGCGTACCCTAATACAACATCGAGTATGAGAATGAAAATAGAAACGGTAACAGCAGCTCTCACTTGGCTGGCGACGCAACCACCAACAGACTTAGCGATTCCATCGGACTCTCAAAGTATGCAACGCAAGATAGAAATGTAAAACTAGAAAAATGTAGTATTTCCTTGACCGAAACAAAAATGTAGATTTAAATACAAAAATAACACTATTCAAAACAATTATTATACCAACGCTGTGTTACCAAACCAAGCATGGACAACGACAGCACAAGATAAACGTAAACTTGTGACGGCTGAGATGGCATGCTTGCGCAGAATCCTAGGAATATCGCTAAGAGACAGTGAGAAATGAAGACAAGGAACCGGTACCACTCCAATTTTGGGTCACTCTTCTCAACATCGCGCAGAGCATTACTTGGATCTACTGTCCATGTCATGCTGGGGTAAGGGGAAACAAAAATGATGATGTGTATGCTGGTAAAACCTTGGTGAACGGCGCCGAGATACGAAGAGACGGGATTGAATTGTTTAGAGATGTCATGTATACCCTATGCAAAGACGAGGAGAAGATCGAACGAGACAATGTACATATTCAGATAATGGTAGAAATGGGAGTGGCTAGAGTCAATGGGAGAAAGTGCTCCTTCTCAGGAAAGATCAGAAGAACGTTTAATCAGCAACTGACTGGGACACTGAGCGTATACACTTTTAATTTTAGACGGCTCACGGAACGGCAAGCAGAGCATATATGGTAATGCCCACAGTGCTGTAACGCTTGTTCCTAATCAAGAATGTTTGCTGTTTGTCTACAAGAATAAGAGATGCAGCGACAGTGACGGGCAACAACCCGAAACTGGAAATGGGGGGGGGGGTGTCAAAATGAACAGAAATAGGTACAAGTGTCAGCAATATTAGTCAATAAAACAAACTAACGAGACGTTAGTATGACGTTCGTTCCCACAGCGACAGACAACGTTTCGACTGGAACCTTAAATCAGGACGAAAGACAACAAAAGAATTAAACAATAGGCCCTATACTGAACCTAAGAAAGCACATATGAGGGTGGTAGTCTGCTGCTGTGTCTACAAAAATATAAACTGTGCTTTTTCATTGCTACAAAACGTGTTCCTCATGCTCTGGGTGAAGAGTAAGAGTTTTTCTTCCGTCCTTGGTCGTATGCGAAAGCTTGCATGAGAGTTGTTGAGATATGCTGAAGCTTCCAACCACCAGTATACACTGTAGTCGGTTGTTGAACATTTGATCTGCAAGTTTACTGATGTTGAACATTTGATCTGCAAGTTTACTGATGTCGAAAGTCAAAATTATTGTCCAAAATATTTGTATATGTCATCTTCATGCTTATTTTTCTACAATATTGACTAGACAATAGCGGTGACCCAGGCTGTTGGTAGTGTTCTGCTTTGCCAAGTTTTATTTGTAAAGTATAAGAGTTTGTTTTTCCTTTGGTTTCTAGGTGGTGGATCAATTTTTCAGGATCTGATGCTTTTCTTAGTTGCAGTTTGTTTGGAGTTTTTAATGATTTGAATCTTTATTTTAAAGAATTTTGCAAACTGCATTGTCTAGTATTTTTCTGCGGGACATATTGTTGATACTTAGAAAAGAATTTGTTGAAACTGCTTTGTCTAACTCTTCTACTATTATCTGATTTGGAGTCTGCATTGGTTTTGAGTTTGTGTTTGTTTCTTCTGAGGCTTCCTCCTGTATCAGTGCAGATGTTGAAATTGCTACAATCGTATTGTAATTTTTATTGTTTTGCATTTTTTGTTATAAGTCTGATCGGTGCAGTTAGTTATATTCTAATACGTTTTCATTTGTAGGGAAACTTCATCAATTTTTTTCTTTCTTTTCTCCCTTTTCTGACAAAATGTTTTGTTTTTCCACTTCACTAGGCCCACGACAACTGATTTTTTGACATTCAGATTATGGTGTCTTGTTTGATTTTTTTCAAGAAGTGGTTTCAGAGCGAGAATGTAAAACAGTGGAGAAAGATTGCAGCCCTTTCTAACCGATCTCGTTAGACTGAAATTCTCAGTAAAGCATCAGTTCACTGAGAACCAGTGCTCGCTGGTTTCAAGCAAATTATTTCAATCCACTTCCTGAAATGTCCCCTATGTTGCAGTTGTGTAGTGTTTTGTGTTGGTATGTGTGTGATAGTCTATCAAATGCATTATTTTGGTCGAGAGAAAATATTGATGATGTACTATCTAAGTCGTGTGTGTGTAATTGACTAAATCTCTTATGACATGAGCATGTTGGTGTATGTTTCTGTGCAGGGATGAGCTTATGCATGACTGGTATTAGTTAGTTTGTTAAGGATTTTGTTAAAATTGTGTAGTCTGTGTTTAGAAGAGATATGGGCCTGTAGTTTTTCAGTAGTGTTTTGTCTGATTTGTCTTTAGGGATGAGTGTGATGTATGACATGTTGAAACTGGGTGGAAGCTCATTTCTTTGCAATGATTCTAGATAGACTTTTAATAACAGTGGGCCTAGGGTGAAGAAAATGTGTTGATTAAATTCTGCCCTGAGTCCGCAAGGTCCTGGTCATTTGTCTTTCTGCATTGTCTTTACTGCTGCAGTTATGTCTTCCAATGTCAGTCCGGTGTCCAGTTTCTGTGCGTCGTCGTTATCAAGTTTCTTTGTGTATTTCAGAAATTTGTCTTGTATATTTGTGTCGGTCGGTTCTTGTGTGTAGAGCTGTTTGCCGTAGTCTTCAAAGGCTTGTGTTACTTCCATTGGTTCTGTCTGCATATTTCATTGCAAGTGTACTATTTATCTTCTGCTTTGTATGTTTTGTTCCATAGTCATGTACTGTTTGCTGGGTGTTTCTTGTGTTTAGTCTTGTTCTCAGAAGAGCATATTGGAACTGATGGTTCCTGTACTGTTCCAACATTTCCTGTAGTATGTGAATTTGAGGTGCGTTGTTGTTCATTTTGTTAGTGGTATTGCTTCTTCTAAAATCCTTTCTTCCTTTACTCGTTGTCTGTGTATCTTGGTTGCCTGTGTTTGGGTTCTTTCTTGTATTGTACTCTTTAGAAATTCCCAGTGACTGTGTATGTTTTCAGTTAGTATGTTTTCTGTGTATGGTGTGATTATCTGTCATTTGGTATGCATACATTTTGTTTTGTAACAGCATGTTGTTAAATTTCCAGTGAGGAGATCATTTGAGTGATATATTCGTGTGTGTAGTATTGAGTGATGCCATCCCTGCTTTGTGATCGGTGAATTTGTGTGTTTCTTTTTAAATGTTTGATTTGAAGTGTGTGATGACTTGAATTTGTGGAAATTCTGTCAATACTGTGGTTCAGCCACATAACCAGACAGAAAGAGCAAAGTATTATCCAAGAAACCCTTAACAAACGATACGAAAAGAGTAGACCTATTGGACACCCTCGTAAAAGGTGGATAGATAGTGTATTAGAGGAACTCGAAAATATAACAGCAGAAGAGGCAAATAGAAGAGCAAAAGACTGTACACTCACTCTCCTCTCAACACCGAAAGGTACATGAGAACAGAAAGAAGAAGAGTGTGTTGTTTCTGTGGGTGTGTATGTCTATAGACATCGATTAGATTAATGTGTGTCAATTATTGTTTGAAGTGTGTCTAGCTGATTTGTATGTTCTCTATGTGTACTTTTCAACTGTACCTTGACATATTACTGCCTACATCTATCTCATAGTTGAAATCTCCAGCCAATATTATATTGTGCCCTCTATAAAAATGTATACGTGTAGTTTCCAACTGCTCGTACAAAAGTGGTTGGTATCTATAGGTGGCTGAAGCATGTATGTATGCATATTGTTCTTAACCTGAACTATTGCTATCTTACCCTCACTGTCTCTGTTCTCATGGAATATTTCCCAAATGTCTGATGTTTTTAAGATGGCTACTACTGAACCAACATTCTGGAAACTAAGACTAAAACATGAATTTTTTCAGCCTAAAAGTGTGTTTGTTTGCCTCCTGTACTAATATGAACTTTGGTTTGTATTTGTGATGAGGGATATTAGTTAGTCATTTAAAAACGCACTATTAACTTTATTATGTTTTATTACTTATTATTATTATGGTTGAGTTTTTGATTATCGTCGATTACAACGGACGAACATCATCATCATTAGTTGGTATAGTTTTGTGTGTGTATGTTTGCCTCCTGTACTAATATGAAATCTGGTTTGTATTTGTGTATGAGGGATATTAGTTGGTATAGTTTTGTGCGCATGCCTCATGCCCTATTCTTATTTCTTCATTCATTTTTTTATAGAAATAAAATAACAGCTGAGCAACATGTAATTCTATATGTTTGAAAATGAATACAATATAAAATTATAAATTATTCGAAAATGTTCAATTTATGTTGTGATGCTCCTCAGTATTGTCCAGGACAATTAGGAGTTTATGTGAGGCATCAGATGTTGATTTTTGTCAAGGGGGTCTTGGTTTTCTCAGCTGGGCTGTTGATTTTGATCTGTCTCCTCCTTATAAGCATGTGAGGGTTTTGGATACTCTGTGTCGCCTTGTAGGGGTGGTGTTACTGTTGTTGGACTTGTACGGTCAGAAGATGTCGTCGTCTCTTCCGTTTAACTTCAGTGAAGCCATCTGCCTCCGTTGTAGCTTCAACTTGTGGTTTCAGCGGCGGTGGTATTGTTTTCTGGTTGTTTGGTCATCCAGTGTTCTGGACTACCGCAGTGTGGGCATTCTGTGCTTTGACCCGGCGCAGTGATCATCACTTTCTTATTGGTGTGTTGGTCTCCCTTAATACGCAGTTCAGCATAGTGGGGTAGGGGACTTTATGGCAGATAGACTATGACCCACTTGTCTGGAGTTGTCTCTATTTGACCGATGGTAGCTTCTGCATCCCAGATAGATGTGCCGCTATTTTGTGAGCCGACTGTTTTCAGTGTGGGTGGCATCCAGAGCATGGTTGCCCTTTCTTTCGCCACATGCTCAATTTATACTGTCAGGCTGGGGTCTGTGCATTTATATGTCTGCCCATGCAGATGTTCGTAATGGGCAGTGTGGGCTTTCTCTTTTAGGAGGATGAACCATTTGAATGGCGGTTAATGCTTTTAGATGGATTTTATTCCCTGTCTTGTAACTCCGCCTGGGTCAGAAAGGATACTTGCAGATGATTTTCGGGCAGCTAGCGGTCCCTACACATTAAGCACCAGGGCTCGATGGTCATGACGGGAGTTCCCCTCAAAGTTCTCTGTGGTATCCAGGTACAGAGCAGGCGTTCTCGCTGACATGGTGAGATATTTCAAGTGGAATATGTAGAAAAACTTGTTTCAGAACAAATCACAAAGGTATTCACAAAGGATTGACTGTTGAACGATATTATCCAACGTAGATGTGACACGTGGTGCAATTTGCAATACAACAAAATTATCAAATTAGTTCAAAACTTGCCTGATGTCCAAAATGTGAATAGCACTGTGTTGTCCAGAAGTTGTATGCATTTCAAAAACAAATGCAATAAGAGCACTACCACACACAATACTAATTTAAAACTTCATCATTAAATACTTGATAATACACAGCAAAACCTCGGACCCAATCAAAGGATGGTCGGGGCGTGATTTTTCTACACTCCTCCAAATAGCTGACAATCAATACAAGGTAACTGCGTGAAACGTAACAACAATTAGACTTACGTAAAACACAGGTTTATATAGGTTTACCCAAGGCCACTTTCTCCATCGATGAGGCCTTTACATGTGAATCCCGTAATGTTATTTACGTGATCATATGTAGACGCTGTGGCAAACAGTACATAGAGGAAACCGGCCTACGATTGAGCGATTGCTTTTGTAACCATCTTCATGCCATCAAGCACAGAACACCCACTCCTGTGGCCACATACTTCAACGGCGATGGTCATCATGGTGCTTTGGATATTCAGGTCACCGCCATCAGATCTTGCACCACCGATGATAGATCTAGGTATGCTCTAGAAAATCGTCTCATTTTTGAATTGGGTACACTCAAGCTTTTTGGACTCAATTCCGACCACTCTTATGTCTAGTACTGGGTTGGTGTGGTCTTCGTCTTTATTCTTTTTGTTCTGTCATTTACTCATCTTTTTGTTCCCACATATATTTACGTTTTTTATGTACTTTCTGACCGTCCGGCATATCATTTCCATTGGATGTTGTGATAATTTTTCCATTCGGTGTCTTTTGTTTGTGTCTTGATAAAAACCTTTTGGTTGAAACATTGAATGTGATTTGTGTATTGTAATTTTTATGATTTCTTGTGTGCTCATCATTGCCTAATAGTTTTAGCTATAGTCTGTCGTGTCCCATGGAAACGAAATATAAACCTATGTTTTACGTAAGTCCAAATAGCTGAGCACAGAGAAGGGTTCTGGTTTGCAATTAGTGCCTGCCTATGTATTTTATGGTTAATTAATTAAAATATTATATCAATAATTAAGCAATAATTATTTTAAATATTACATTAACAGGGTTAGGGGTTACGGTTAGCTGTGTTTTACATAACTAATCCTAACTGTAACCCTAAATATATTTAAATTAATAAATGTTAAACATAAACTGACAAACATAGCCAAGGGAAATAATCAAATATGTTGACACTATTCCAAACCAGTATCCAGAACAGTTTGGATGACATTTTGTCTGATGTATCCAATGTGGCACCACTTCGACAATGACAGGTTTTGGATATTATTATTATTAATTGAGAAATGGTTCATTTGAAGAAAATTACACAAGAAGCTTTCAATGCAATGACTCATTTCATCAATACATCTATGAACTGTGTTAATTATCAAAGAAATTCTTTCGAGTATATTACATGCAGGCTTGTATAGACCTATTTGTGAGTATATTACATGCAGGCTTGTGTAGACCTATTTTTGAGTATATTACATGCAGGCTTGTGTAGATCTATTTTTGAGTATATTACATGCAGGCTTGTGTAGACCTATTTGTGAGTATATTACATGCAGGCTTGTGTAGACCTATTTTTGAGTATATTACATGCAGGCTTGTGTAGATCTATTTTTGAGTATATTACATGCAGGCTTGTGTAGACCTATTTTTGAGTATATTACATGCAGGCTTGTATAGACCTATTTTTGAGTATATTACATACAGGCTTGTGTAGACTTGTTTTTAAACCTTTTCAACTGCTGGCACATTCAGCTGTTTCCTGATAGTATGAAAATTTCCTGATTATTCTACGAGTAGTGAGATATTGTAAGACAACAGCAAACTATCATCATCTCTATGTGAAAGTAAAGCAATCATACTGTCCACCGTATTTCCTTTCTGACTTGTAAAAATGCTGTGGTAACTTTGTTTGGTACAAGTCTCGACAAGTGTTATATGTGTGATGCGTTGCTACTTGTATGAAAACTTGCACATGAACATAGCACACCACAAAACAGATAGGTACTTGAGATTTTTAAATGAAATATAGCATATCTATATATGCTTAATTTCTATGTCTATGTATTATGTACACACTATATATGTGTTATATGTGATAAGGCATTTATGGAACAGTTAAATGTTGAATATGACCTGCCTAAATGAGGTCATTTCATATGGACTCCCATTTACATTTCATGCACACCAGTTTTTTCCCCAACTGACATAGACCCCCTTTCACATTGAATTCGACCTCTTGAGGTCTAAATAGATCACTTTGGGAAACACTGATGTAAAGTGACACGTCGATTTCCTATTGATGTTCATTGGTCACTTCGTGTATAATTTGTGTTGACAGCCAATGAAAATAACCAGAACAGTTAAATGTACTACTTTAGAAAGATGATCCCCAGATGAATCATCAGGCCTATTTGTGGACAGTCACTGAGTACCTCCTGGAAGCCAAATATCTATAACAAAATAATTCTCCTGTTCCTAAACAAAAACAGTGTTAACACCTCCCTCTTCCATCTCTAAGAGGAAACCCCAATGGAAGTCAGATAACAAAACAATACATAACTCTCCCTCCCATCACTAAGGTTGAAAAGGTGTAGAAGATTTTACTAAAAACCACAATAAAGGTCAAAGGTGACTAAATAATACATTTTCCTTCCCAAAATGAACTGATACACTATTCTCCAGTCTGTGAAACCCAGTCATTACGTCATGTGAAACTCTGTACAAGGGAAATAACATAGATCCTGGGGGGGGGGGGGGGGGGGAATACCGACCCCTACCAGGCGCGTCCACAGGTGGCGGATGGTGGTGGGCACTCCATGGAGTGCTTGCTGCAATTAAGCAGCCGCGGACCAAACCGGTGTTGCTGCCTACCAGAACGGGGCGGGATATCCCCACTGAAATACCCCATGTGTGTATATATGAAGTTATTAACTCCAAGTCAGGAGCGTGCTAGGGGAGGGGGATATTTTTATTTTTTTAAATATTTTTTTTCTAAATTGCTGCCTTGCAATCACCATTGGGGAGATGGAAAAGTTAGGGGAGACAACCCAGACAGAAAAATCACAACCCAGCCTGCCAAAGACGGAGTGTGTTAGCCAGCAATGGTGCACATACTGAGATAAATTAGGGCACACACGCTTTTACAGAAATGTGGTCATGCGACAATCAACACTGTCATCATGGCGTTGCTCCTATCAGCGAAAACTGGGGAGGAGCGGAGCCGGCCCCTTGCCTCAAAAGGGCCCACCAAAGTGACCGGTGGCCTCTGCTAACCAGGAGGTCAGGGGTAAGCAGAGTAGTGCTACTGACCAAACCAAATGCCTCAGAGTTGCTCAGTAGAATGTGGAAGGAGTGCGAAACACAAAACCCAAGCTACAGGAATTCCTGAGGAAAAACCAGATTGACATTATGTGCATACAAGAGACGCACCTAAAGGACACACAGAGATTCTTTGTTCGAGGTTATGAGTCCTTCCGCCAAGATCAACTCAAAAGAGTCAAAGGAGAAATACTGATGTTAGTAAAAACATCAATACCAGCAGCAGAAGTAAAAAGATCAGGAGAAGGAGAACTGGAACATATAACAGTAAAATTGTTGCTACCTGGTGGAGAAATATCAATAACAAACTGCTACAGCCCTCCTGCCACCAAAATGGAACTTTGTAAACTAAAGATAGAGGAATCGAGTCACTTAATAGAGGGTGACTTCAATGGCCACTCACCAAGCTGGGGCTATGAGGATATGGATCAAAGGGGTGAAGAGATTGAAGACTGGATGATGGAAAATAAACTAATTCTAATAAACCAGCCAGATGATACACCAACATTCTATTCTAGAGTCTGGAAAAAACTAGCTCACCAGACCTTGCTATGGCAACAGATGACATAGATAGACACATTACAAGAACAGTAGAAAGTCAACTGTAGGAAGTTACCATGTACCAGTGATCCTGCAAATCGCCAAGTCAGGAAGTCCAGGACATCACAGCATGTCTCCAAGCTGGAACTTCAAAAAATCAAATTGGACCCTCTTCACTGAACAAACAGACCAGCTTTGCCAGAATATCACCCTCACTAACAACATAAACCACAACATCTCACAAATAAACAAAGTGATACTACAATCCGCACAGAAGGCAATCCCAAGAGGCAGACGAAGAGAATACAAGTCTTATTGGAGTGAGACTCTAGAAGAATTGCATAACGAGCTGAATGATGCAAGACATTCAATGGAGCAAAACCCTACAGCAGAAAACATAAAGAAACACAATGAAATCAAACACAGGTTCAATGAGCAGAAAAGAACAGAGATACAAAAGAGCTGGCATGAAAAGACCAGCAGTCTAAACATGACAAAAGACACAAGTAAACTATGGAAACTTACAAGAACTCTAAATGAAGAAACAAAGAATTCACACTACAAGACTGTAATCGAAGAAGAGGGAAAATTCCACACAGTGAAAATGGCAGGAAACATTTTAGCTGACTTCTACAAGGAAGAAAGCACAACAACACTCTCTCATACACGTATCAAAGACGTCAAAAAAGAAATTAAAAGAAAACTGAAGAATCAAAATCCAGAGCCCTGCATGAAGACACCTTCACCATCGCAGAACTAAATGGTGCCATAGGAAAACTAAAAACCAAAAAGGCCCCAGGAAAAGACGGCATAACCAATGATATGATCAGGAAACTAGGGCCAATCAGCAGAAACAAGCTCCTTACCATCTTCAACCAATCATGGAAAACTGGTAAAATTCCAGACGTGGTGTGAAGCTGTAATCATCCCAATTGGGAAAAAACACAAAAAAAACAAGCAAGTCAAGCTACCGACCAGTCAGCCTCTTAAGTTGCGTATGGAAAAACAATGGAGGGAATGGTCAACTCTAGACTGATAAAATACCTAGAAGAAAACCAAAAGCTCACCAAGACACAGTCGGCCTATAGGAAAAATTGAAGCACTGAAGACCAGCTTACATACCTAGCACAGGAAATCGAAAATGCTTTCCAAAAGAAGGAGAAAGTGCTGGCTACTTTTATGGACTTGAGTAAAGCCTTCGATAAGGTGTGGAAAGATGGAGTCCTCTTCAAGCTTCTCCAAAGCAAAATTGAAGGCAGAATGTTTAGCTGGATAAAAGATTTCCTCTGTTACCGCACTGCAAGAGTAAAAGTAGATGGTAAACTAAGCAAACGTGTTACTCTCCAACAAGGAGTACCTCAAGGAGGAGTGATCTCTCCTACCCTCTTCCTAGTATTCATCAATGATATGGGAGAGAAACTGTCACATCATATTTCAAAGGCCCTTCATGCAGATGACTTTGCTGCCTGGAGTGCGGCAGGTAACCTATCCACTGCAAAAAACAGAAGAATGCAGACAGCACTTGACACTTTAAGTGAATGGGCATCTGACTGGGGAGTCCAGATCAACCTCTACAAAACGGTGACAACCATCTTCTCACTTTCAAACCACCAAGAAAAAGCAAATCTTAAAATAAAAGGAAGTGAGCTAGCACATGTGGAGAACCCTACATATCTAGGGGTCACACTAGACAAGCAACTCACCTGGAAACCACACCTAATAACCACTGAGCAAAAAGTAACTAGGAGGCTATCCTTGATGAAGAAACTTGCAGGCACAAGCTGGGGAGCAAATGGAAATATTCTCCGAAAAGTCTACATGGGTAAAGTCAGACCTGTAGTAGAATATGGAATGACAGCTTGGGCATCAGCATCAAAAACAAATACTGATCGCCTATCTAAAGTACAAAATGCAGGACGTCGACTTATCTCTGGAGGGATGAAAACCACCCCAATTCATGCAATGGAAAAACATGTAAACATCTGCCCACTGGATGACAGAAGAGAAGAAAGAGTGCTTGTTCAAAGGGAAAAAATTAAGCGCATGCCAAACCATCCGATGTATGCGCAAATTTCTAGATCAACCACAAGCAGGTTGAAGAGAACCAGCTTCTGTCACATCTCCAAAGATATCCATGAACAACATAAAGAAATCCTCACAAACCTCCCAAATGAAATTGAAACACTAACGGACTTTGAAGAGCCAGGCAATAGTCTCCAGAATGTCTCCATTATAACACAGGTTCCTGGAATAATTAACAAGGAATACCAAACTCCACCTCAACTAAAAGCATTGACAGTGGAGATGATAGAAATAAAATACAATCCCAAGGATTGGACACATGTCTACACAGATGGATCGGCAGAAGGAGCAGTAAGGAATGGAGGAGGTGGAATTTTTATAAGACTCAAAGATGGGAAGACAATATCAAAAGCTTTTCCAACCGGGAAATACTCCTCCAATTTTGGAGCAGAAGCAGTTGCACTCCATCAAGCACTGAAAGTCTTCACCGAACCAGGACTGCCAAGACCAAAGAAGATAGCCATATTCACAGATTTCAGATCCCTACTGGAATCAATCCAGAGCAACAGAAACGAAAGCCTTCTGCACAACATCAGACATGAGCTAAGACAGATCCAAAAATCAACAGCTATTGCCCTTCAGTGGATACCATCACACTGTGGAATCATGGGAAATGAGAAAGCGGATGCTCTGTCAAAGGCAGGAAGCAAAATGAAGCAACACAGACACCCACTGTCTTACGGAGAAGCAAAAACAATAATCCGCAACACATACACAGCAATGTGGAAGAAACAAATGGAAGGGGAATACGAACATGATGCAATACATCTCCTCCAAAGATATCAAAAGACCACAATATTTCGCCTTAGAACAGGCCACTGCAGATTGTTGGGTCACCTTTACCGATTAAGGATCTCATACACAGATGAATGTCCATGTGGATCTGGAACCCAGACCCCGGAACACATACTTCAGGACTGCCCAACATACAAAGAACAGAGACAGCAGACCTGGCCAGAGGATACAGACTTGAGGCAAAAGCTATGGGGCAGCCGCTCTGACCTGGAGAAGACAGTGGACTTCGTCTTGACGACAGTCCTGACGGTATAGCATGACCACAGATGCTGAACGCAGAAGAAGAAGAACATAGATAATTGCAAGGGACATAGCTTGTGGTAATAATTGTATATAATGCAATTAGGTTAATACACATAATCTTTCAATAATTATGAATTTGTTATATGAGGTTTCCAGTGTATAATGTTGCATGGTAGCTAGTCTATTGGTCACTGGTAGTTGCTACCCAACCTTCTGTACACCTGGTCAATTTGAGTTTTCAGTATCTAGTGGTTAGAATTCCATGATGAAGATGGCCTCAATGGAGACATCATGGAGAAACATTTATCAATAAACCTTATATCTCAAACATCAGATTTGGAAAGTTTATCTACAATATGTTGATTTATGTGACTATTCAGTGCTTATCATTCAACAAAATCTTTGTTATAACATTTGCACGCATAAGGTTTTTCACCTGTATGTGTTCTTTTTTTTATTCTTCAGGATAGTTGTGTGAGAAAATCCTACACTACACACATCACATTTGTAAGGTTTTTCACCTGTATGCATTCTCTTGTGTTCCTTCAGGGCACCAATATGAGAAAATCATAAATCACACATATAACATTTGTAAGGTTTTTCACCTGTATGTGTTCTTTTGTGCTTCTTCAGGTGACTGATTAGAGAAAATCCTACACCACACACATCACATTTGTATGGTTTCTCTTCTGTATGTATTCTTTTGTGAGTCTTCAAGTTACCAGTTTCAGAAAATCCTACACCACACACATCACATTTGTAAGGTTTTTCACCTGTATGCATTCTTTTGTGTTCCTTCAGGGTACCAATTTGAGAAAATCATAAATCACACACATCACATGTGTAAGGTTTTTCACCTGTATGTGTTCTTTTGTGCTTCTTCAGGTGACTAGTTAGAGAAAATCCTACACCACACACATCACATTTGTATGGTTTCTCTCTTGTGTGTGTTCTCTTGTGATCCTACAAGTTACAAGTATGAGAAAATCCTACACCACTCACATAACATTTTTAAGGTTTTTCACCTGCATGTCTTCTTTTGTGTTTCTTCAGGGTACCAGTTCGAGAAAATCCTAAACCACACACATCACATGTGTAAGGTTTTTCACCTGTATGTGTTCTTTTGTGCTTCTGCAGGCTACCAGTTTGAGCAAATCCTACATCACACACATCACATTTGTAAGGTTTCTCTCCTGTATGTGTTCTTTTGTGCTTCTGCAGGCTATCAGATCGAGCAAATCCTACATCACACACATCACATTTGTAAGGTTTTTCTCCTGTATGTATTCTCTTGTGATTCTTCAGACGAACATTTTGAGAAAATCCTACACCACACACATCACATTTGTAAGGTTTCTCTTCTGTATGTATTCTCTTGTGAGTCTTCAAGTTACCAGTTTGAGAAAATCCTACACCACACACATCACATTTGTAAGGTTTTTCACCTGCATGTCTTCTTTTGTGTTCCTTCAGGGTACAAGTTCGAGAAAATCCTAAACCACACACATCACATGTGTAAGGTTTTTCACCTGTATGTGTTCTTTTGTGATTCTTCAGGGTACTAGTTTGAGAAAATCCTAAACCACACACATCACATGTGTAAGGTTTTTCACCTGTATGTGTTCTTGTATGGTTCTTCAGGGGACTAATTAGAGAAAATCCTACACCACACACATCACATTTATATGGTTTCTCTCTTGTATGTATTCTCTTGTGATCCTTCAAGTTACAAGTTTGAGAAAATCCTACACCACACACATCACATTTGTAAGGTTTCTCTCCTGTATGTATTATCATGTGATACTTCAGGCTACCAGTGTGAGAAAATCCTACACCACACACATCACATTTGTAAGGTTTTTCACCTGTATGTGTTCTTTTGTGCGACTGCAGGTTACCAGTTTGAGAAAATCCTACATCACACACATCACATTTGTAAGGTTTCTCTCCTGTATGTGTTCTTTTGTGCTTCTGCAGGTTATAAGTTTTAGCAAATCCTACATCACACACATCACATTTGTAAGGTTTCTCTCCTGTATGTATTCTCTTGTGTTCCTTCAGGGTACCAATTTGAGAAAATCCTACACCACACACATCACATTTGTAAGGTTTCTCTTCTGTATGTGTTCTCTTGTGAGTCTTCAAGTTACCAGTTTCAGAAAATCCTACACCACACACATCACATTTGTAAGGTTTCTCTTCTGTATGTATTCTCTTGTGAGTCTTCAAGTTACCAGTTTGAGAAAATCCTACACCACACACATCACATTTGTAAGGTTTTTCACCTGTATGTGTTCTTTTGTGATTCTTCAGATGAACATTTCGAGAAAATCCTAAACCACACACATCACATGTGTAAGGTTTTTCACCTGTATGTGTTCTTTTGTGATTCTTCAGGGTACTAGTTTGAGAAAATCCTAAACCACACACATCACATGTGTAAGGTTTTTCACCTGTATGTGTTCTTTTGTGCTTCTTCAGGGTACTAGTTAGTTTAAATCCTACACCACACACATCACATTTGTAAGGTTTCTCTCCTGTATGTATTATCATGTGATTCTTCAGGCTACCAGTTTGAGAAAATCCTACACCACAAACGTCACATTTGTAAGATTTCTCTCCTGTATGTAAATTTCTTTGTGACTTCAGGTTATCAGAACAATTAAACCCCAAGTTGGACACACGACAATTGTCAGCTTTCTCTCGTCCATATTTCTTTTTGTCTGTGTTTAACCTAGCATGTTTAGTCAAACCAGAAACATTACATATATCTATATTCTTACAACTTAAACTACACACAGAATGTCTAGTACCTTTTTTATAAACACAGAATTCATTTTCTGAAAGTTTGCAACATTCTCCATTATTGACATTCAGACTGTCCTCATTGTGGACAATTTTACCAATGACGTCTTCAACCATGACCTGTTCTCTAACTAACTCTTTTAAGTCATTTAGTTTCTGTTCTCTTGATGTCAAACACAGATCTACATTCTTGTTTTCTGATTTCATTACTGTATCTCCTTTGTGTTCATGAAGCATCTCACAATCTCCTGTCTCATCCGATGTATTCTTCTCAATGTTTCTAAGATCTCCTGGAAGATTCTCTGTGAAGACATCAGCCCTTATAAGTTGTGAATGCTGAGCACTGTATACACTTTCTATTTGTATTTTATGAACACCAGCCTGAGAGGTGATGAAGTGCTCTGATGTGTCAACACTGATTTCTGAAATATCCAAACAATGATCAGTGATGAGTTTTAATATGTAAATCCTAATAAATATAACACAAAGTGTATTCTCCACTGCAATCATATTTTTTAAAATATATTGTCGGGTAGTATTTATTTTGAGGTGTTTTTAATGTCTATAAATTTTAAAAAATGGTGTGTATTTTATGTCCAATAATAAAAAAACCCTTTGGAAACTTCTTAAATTGATGTGTCTGTTTTCTTTTTACATTTTACACACAAAAATATCTGTCATTTTATAATAATTTAAAATGAGTATTGACAATTTAAATTTACCAAATGAACCTCTTTCTAATTTTCAACATGAACATGCTATTTATTAAGAAATTAAAAATTTCACATTTTAGAGGTGTTTTCCTAAGAACTAAATTACATGACAAATCAAGAAAAACAAATGTGGAAAATGAATTTAGATGGAGATCAATGAAAAATAATATTCTATTGATGAAATTCAATCATTTGTGGACATTTATGTTTGTATATTTTAAAAGAATTGTCTAATACTTTCAATCAATATTAAAACTTTCAATCAATATTAAAACTTTCAATCAATATTAAAACTTTCAATCAATATTAAAAATTTCAATCAATATTAAATTAATTCCTATAAAATGAATAAGATATTTATTGATATTTTTGGACCTATGGATGATGATTCTTCTTCTACAATTCAGTCTGTGCGTAAATATTCTTTGAATTAAGATGATGATTTAGAAAATGTTGATGGGAACTTTACTGATAAAGGTAAAAAAGGTGGATACTGTTGTTTTAAAATAAATGAAGCTAAAAAAAAAGTTAGAACTGAAATACCACCTGGTTTGATTAATTATGGAATAGATTCTGGTATAATTAATAAACCTATAACATTTGTATTCTGGCAATATAATAGGAAGTTTAATTTCTCTACCAGAAGGTGGGTTAGTAGGTACTGCAACATTATAGTACAGAAATGATTGAAAATATTGTATTGTTTCACAAAAGCACCAGGAAATTCATCTTGAATTCCTTGCTGAAGTTGATGAACAGATGAAGTTTATTATGGATCCTCTTGTTAATTCAACAATTATCATTGATGGAATTATTCATGGAGGTACCAGTGAGGAAAAGGAAATATTACCAGGATTATTAATCTCAATCCTCATGCATTCTAAATTTGATTTTCAAATCATACTAATAAAAGAAAATGTAAATGAAAGTCCAACAAAATATAGTTAGATTTTTTATGCCTGGAATATAAATGACCCAAGTAGAAAATAAAACAATAAAATTGACACCGATTAAAATTCATGACTTTTATATTTGTCGTATAAGATTAACTATGCCTCGTAAGTGATCATGAAATTAAATATTTATAAAAACTAAGTTTTCATAATTTTATCCTTTTAAAAATACCTGTTGATATTTTTGGTTCAGTGGGTGATGAATCAACTGTAAATATAATTCAACCAATATCTCGTCATGCTTATAATTTAGATGATTTAGAAAATGTTGATGGGTTTACTGATAAAGGTAGAAAAGATGTATAACTAGTGTTTTAAATCAAATGGAGGAGGGATTAATCAGAGAGCAGATTTTTCACCTGATTTACCAGAAGATAAAAAAGATATTTTCAAGTTACCTGAAGATCAATAAGACACTGCTGTATGATTAGTATTTCATAATAACAAATACCAGTAGATTACATTAGCTCTAAAATATGAATGGGATATTGATATTACTGGCTAAATATACTTCAACTAGAGGTGATAATCATATCTTACAAAATATTTTTAATTCAGGAAAAATGATTTTATATGTATTTCCAAGTGCTCAATATTAAAAACTTAACAATAGTGGTAAGAGATGGAAAAATCAGAATATTATCTTAGAAAATCTACTACTGAAGCACAGAAAACTGCAGTTATATTGTTTAACAATTTGAGGAAGATGAAGTAATTATTGATGGTTTTTCTATCTGGTTCAACTATTATAATTGAGGGTAGAATTAATGCAGAGAATACAGATTTATTGATGGTTTTTCTATCTGGTTCAACTATTATAATTGAGGGTAGAATTAATGCAGAGAATCCAGATTTTAAAGCAGTACCTTTATTAAGAACCGTGTTGATAGATTTACAAAAAACCATATCAATCAATCCCCATGATTAATAGATCGGAAACCTAATCCCCCATTTGATTTTAGAATAATTATAAAAAATAAACCAGAAGGAGACACATAATTCAAAAAATTCCAGAACGACTAGATGTATACAAAGATCCTAATAATAATAAAGGGATTAGTATTCGTTCTATTATACTCCATGATTTCTATGCCATAAAACATATCAGATTTACAACTTCTCCAGTTACAGAAATGAAGAAATTTTATACCTGTAAAAATATAAACATTTTACTTTATAAAAATGTCTGAAGAAATTTTACAAATTGATGAAAACTTTACAATTGATGTTAGTGCAGAAAAATATGAAGTTCATAAATACAGTCCTGTTTCTGGTACAACAAATCTTAATAGTGGAGGAGGAGAAATAAAAATAGTCAAAGAAACTCAATATTTATTCCCAAATCCTAGTGATAGTTATTCAATTATTCAAGGAAGACTTGTAAAGACAGACGTCACTCCATATGTTGACACAGATGTAATTGCTATGTGTAATAATGGATTAATGCACATGTTTTAAAGTATCAGATAACAACTGTCTGGACAAGAAACAGAAAACGTTAATTATCCAGGACAGGCCACAACAATGTTAGGAAAATTAAAGTATTCAGAAGATTATATGAAAACATGGAATAAATATGATGTGGTTTAGAGATTATCTTGATGGTAAAGCAGATTTAAAACAAACAAGATTTGAAATGTGACATCAATTACTAATAGAACCAGATTCAGATGGATCTTTCAGTTTCAGAATTCCATTAAAACATATATTTGGTTTTTCAGAAGATTATAATAAAATAGTAACTTGGGTTTAAACACAAACTAACTTTAAACAGGCAATCAGACTAATCATTTCCAATCTTTTGGCCATATTTCATTTTTCCAGATCTTAACATAGAAGACATGATAGACATGGACACTGGGTTCTTCTCCTGCTTGTATCAATTCAGCAACCAATTTATGTTGGTAGATGTAATTATAAGTCAGTTTCATTAGCCAAAGTCTATTCCAACCTGACAACAAGACATCCAGTTTTTGTTAATTCATAGGAAAAGATTAGGTCCCCAGTCATACTGTTCATCATCTCCAGTGATTATTCTTTTGTTTTTATATCACATGTAATAGTTGATGTGTTTATATCACATGTAACAGCTGATGTGTTTATATCACATGTAACAGCTGTGTTTATATCACATGTAACAGTTGATGTGTTTATATCACATGTAACAGTTGATGTGTTTATATCACATGTAACAGTTGATGTGTTTATATCACATGTAACAGTTGATGTGTTTATATCACATGTAACAGTTGATGTGTTTATATCACATGTAACAGTTGATGTGTTCATATCACATGTAACAGTTGATGTGTTTATATCACATGTAACAGTTGATGTGTTTATATCACATGTAACAGTTGATGTGTTTATATGTGTATTTCATTGTTTCGGTAATAAGGTAGTCCATAAATATTTAAATCATATTCTGTTTGTTTCTTAACAAGTTCCATCTCTGGCAAACAGAAAGCAAAATAGTATATGTAATTATACAACAATAAACACAGAAGACATCACAAAAGTATCAGACCACATATCACAAATGAATAATATTGACCTTCTTTTATATGTCTATCAACTCTACATAGACCAGGCTGTATAACTTCCTGACATCCTGATACTTCATTGAAATTTTCAAACTGACTGAGCTGAATGTTGACATCTTCATTGCTGACCATCTCTTCAGAGATCTGAAATAATAACAAGAATATATGCTAGTTTTCTTCTGAATGAATTAATAATCCCATAAACCGTCAGGGTCATAGGGGTATCACATTGTATGCTTCAGCACACAGAGACCTCAGCGATTTCTATCTTCAACGATGCAGAGGAATGAGGAAAAATCTTGTCCTGTCCATTCCTTGATATCTGTCTATGCCTTTATTTGCTCTCCTCCACACCACCCCCCTTTCAACGTTTCTCTGCAGTATTGAGTTTTACTAGGAATTATGTCTGCATACATGTCCAAACCATTCTAGTTTTCACCATTTCACTATTGAAAGCAATGGTTCTTGTACACCTGCACATGTCTCTATTTTATTTTTTACATACAAATATGTCTTATGTTCCCTATAGCAAATTCATAGAATTTGTCTGTAGCATTTGTACTCGAAAGTCTGTAATCATCTCTCCATTTTCGCAGTGTGTCCAACTCTCGCAACCATACAGCACAACAGAAAGCATAATACAGTTTGACTTTCACTCCAACATTGATGTTGCTTTTCTAATTCCCTGTTAGCTTTGACATAGATGCTAAAGCCATCTCCAGCCTTATTTTTAATTCTGCCTTGCATTTTCCATTGCTGGATTTGAGGTATTTGAAGGTATACACCTCCTCAAGCTTCCATCTAAACAACATTACTAACTCGCTAAAATTTGTTCTTGATCTTGATACCATTGTTAAACATCCAGATGGAGCAACTTTTCACATCCAATCCATTTATTGAGATCTAAAACAAAGTGAATGAGATGACAGTGAACCAGAACTAACAAAAATCTGACTGCACCTTCTAGTGGCAGAAGTAAACTTGCATTTTTTCATACTAGTGAGAAATACTGATGATAGTGCAGACATAGTAGTGCTTTGATACAGGAAAGTCACATCATTTTCTTGTGGTTGATTGCAATACCAATAGTAAATTATAAAGCAAGATTTCTATAAATAATGACCATTTTGATGTCATGCAGTTATTTGGGATGTGTGGTCACATAAGGGACAACATGAATAACAGCAGACTTTGATGTGCTTGGATGTTTGCATATATAATGGTAGAACTTAACTCTTACATAGAGCTCATCTGAGTAGAAGGATTGCTCTTAAGACATTGAATATCTCTGAGAGTTCAAACATTGTATGAGAGAAAACCTTCCACCACCTGCATTGCACATAGGAAACAAGTGTTTCATAGCTTATAATACATGAGGATCAGAACAATCAAACAATTTTACAAATAAGGGGAGGAGAAGACATACTGACCACAATGACCAGTGATAATTGAATGGACTATGTTGATATTCTGAATGTACTCATGGAGTTTTTCTGTATCTATGCCCAGAATGCATGACTTGGGAGTGAAACATGGTGTTATCAAAATTGGGTAGCATATAGAAATAAAACAATTATCAATCAGCACAGATTGAAACAATCAGTTGTCATGTTCTGAAGGACATAGTGAATAGGAGATCAGACCACCCAACGACTTGTCTGGAGAATAATGATGATAATTTGTTAACTTACTAACTCGTTAACTCTGGAACACAAAATCTTCCCTAGAAATGTAAAATGTTCACTTTTAGCACATTCAAATTGTTTTTTGCACATTAAAAATAAATCTTACCTCAAACTTTTTTTCAAGCTTGATGAAATCAGACAGGAATGGTACATGTTTAATCTGGAAATAAACATTCAAAGAACATGTCAAATAATAAAACAACATGTAACTAATTTTGTTGGCACAATAACAAATCTTTAATCATTAAAATAATTATCACATTCACTAAAATAATGATCATTTAACTAAATATAAAATGACAATATTATTTTATTTTATTCACTGGAGAGTTTGCTGAAGCATGGTGGTTAAGCCATTTCTCTTGTGTTCAAACACATTTATCTAGAGATGCTTGGAGATTATTACATTAAGCTATTGAGTTATGTGATATGTGTGGTACTCTTGCAGGCAGAAAGATGAGTGGTGGAGTGCATATGGAAGGATTAACATTTATTTTTGTATAAGTAAAGATGTTAATCAAGCAGATAATGTCAAAAATTTGACACCATTATAACATAAGATGGCAGGTGAGATAAAGAGAAGGATAGGCCAAGCCAATTTCGTATTTAAAACAATGAGATACATTCTATACAATGGAGTACTAGATGTCAATGCATATGCAAATTTGAGTACTAGGACATTATATCAAACCAATTCTTTATGGATGTTAAGCATGGATGGTAAATAAAAGAGCTCAAGGTGAGCTGGAGACAACTGAGATGTGGTTTTGGAGAAGAATGATGGGGGGGACAAGAAAACTAACGTACAAGTTCTCAAAGAGGCTTAAGTAATAAAGACAAATCATAGCAAAAATTAGAAGCAGACACGTCAAGATTGTTAGGGCATGTGATGTGAAGAGAAAAACTTGAACATTTAGTAACCACTGGAAAGATCAAGGGGAGAAGAGACAGAAGAAGACAAAGAAATTGCTGGATGGGTTGTCACTGTGGAACAAGAGAATGTCATTAACTGAATTTATTAACAACACAAGAGACAGAGTTGTGGAAAAATGTGATAGTCTATACTACTCAATTGGTTGGTTGATTTAGGAAAAGGGTAACAAAGTTTTGCTAACACTAGATAACACACACAATGACACACACAAATAACATTTCGACCAAAAGGCCTTTATCAAGACAGACAATTGAAACAAAATTAAAACATATAATAGAAAGTGAACAGTAATAACATTGACGGTCACATTGGTATTGGTAGTCTGGATTGACGGGAAGAAGTGAAATGACACCGGACAAGGAAAATGCAAAAATGACAACAAATATGTGACATGAAAAAAACAAAAACTATGGATAGACTAAATTTATTAACAAACATGTGGCACGAAACAAACAGAAACTATGGAAAGACTAAAGTCATACAAGAGACAGGCGCTCATTAATGCCGTCTTGTTTCAGAGTGCCATATTGATAAATTTAGCGGTTCTCAAGCGCCAGACGGGCCCGGTCATCAGAACACAACTTAATGGCAGTAACCTGAATGTCCTGGGCGCACTGATAGCCCGTGCCATTAAAGTGGACGTCAACAGGCAAACCCGAATGGTTTTTTATGCTGTACAGATGTTCGCAAAATTGGTCTACGAGCCTCCTTCCAGTTTCACCTATATATGTCATGGCGCAATGCTTGCATATGATGGCGTTGCAGGACACACATGTGAAGCTCTCCTCAATGGTGAAGGTGGCTTTAGGGAATGTGACAGACCAGATCTGGGTGACATAGGCACAAGTGTAGCATTTGTTGCGTTTACATCTGATGGTGCCAAAATGATTAGGAACGTCAGGCTGGAGGTGACTCCGGACCAGTAGAACCCTGAGGTTCTTGTCATGTCTGTAAGCAACAAGAGGGGGGTTACAGAACACTTCCTGCGTCTCGGGGTCAGAGTGGAGAAGGGGAAGGTGACGAAGCAGGGCATGGCGAACAGCAGCGCTATGGGGTGGAAAGTGAGAACAAGCATAGTCCGGTTAGACAAGGAAGACTTACGAGTGGTCGAGAGGGTGTCCTGATGGGAGAGACTGCACACACGAAGAAGGGCAGACCTGAGGACAGCCTCAGGGTACAGGTGACAGCGGAAGAAAGCTATCATCTCGTAGGCCTTCTTGATAAAGTCATCCTCACCACTGCACAGGCGCTGAAGAAGTTGGGAGAAGGGAAGGGAATCACGACAGGCAGAGGGATGAGAAGAGGTGTATAGAAGAAAGCTATGAGCATCAGTTGGTTTGTAGTAGTGTACCGATGTGCTAAGACAGAGGGGTTGAACAGTGATAGATATGTCAAGAAAGTTCACATGGGAGGTGGAGATCTCAGATGTGAACTTGATGGCCGGATGAAAATTGTCGATGAATTGTATAAAGCGTGCCAAGTCAGCCGCAGACATGTCAGTGATGCCAATTCCATCATCGATGTACCCATGGAACACCGATGGGAAGGGCCCTCCATAGGATCCCCATACCTGATGCTCAAGGTGGCACATGAACAAGCAGGCATAGCTGGGCCCCATCTTAGTGCCCATGGCGACCCCACTGATTTGGTCAAAGAAGTGCCCATCAAACTCAAAGGAATTGAGAGTAAGCACGAGTTCAGCAAGACGGATGAGGGTAAAAGTAGACACAGAGAGGTGAGGATACTGATCGAGAAAGAACTTCACAGCCTTGAGACCCTCTGAGTGCGCTATGGAGGTGTAAAGGGAGCAGACGTCCAGCAGAAAGAGACGATACGTATGGGCAGGGGACATGGAAATAGAAGCAAAGATGGACAGGGCATGGTTGGTAGACACTATTCAGGAAGTCAGAGATGTGTTCAGTAGGGCAGGAACACGCAGAGACAATGGGTCTGCCAGGGTTGAATGGTTTGTGAATTTTTTGGCAACATACAGAATGCCGGCCTGCCCACACTGCTGCCCTTGAGGCATAGGGCGGTGGCAGAAGTAGGCAGAAGGTTATCAGCTATTAAACCCTTGATGGTGGTAGAGACTGTGTCGTTGTGGGCAACAATCGGGTCTTAATTGGTTGGTTGACTTTAATTCTTAAGCAATTTTAGCAAAATTCAACATCAAGTCTTTCATAAGTTCATGAGTACACCTTTTATAATTTATTTAAAGACTAAGTTAATGTATAAAATGTGTTCGCAGTTTTTTTAATCTGTCTATGAATGTGATATCACTTCAACATGAAATCTACTAGTCTATGGATGTGATATCACTTCAACATGAAATCTACAAGTCTATGTAAGTGATATCACTTCAACATGGAATCTACAAGTCTATGTAAGTGATATCACTTCAACATGAAATCTACAAGTCTATGAATGTGATATCACTTCAACATGGAATCTACAAGTCTATGTAAGTGATATCACTTCAACATGAAATCTACAAGTCTATGTAAGTGATATCACTTCAACATGAAATCTACAAGTCTATGAATGTGATATCACTTCAACATGAAATCTACAAGTCTATGAATGTGATATCACTTCAACATGAAATCTACAAGTCTATGTAAGTGATATCACTTCAACATGAAATCTACAAGTCTATGAATGTGACATCACTTCAACATGGAATCTACAAGTCTATGTAAGTGATATCACTTCAACATGAAATCTACAAGTCTATGTAAGTGATATCACTTCAACATGAAATCTACAAGTCTATGTAAGTGATATCACTTCAACATGAAATCTACAAGTCTATGTAAGTGATATCACTTCAACATGAAATCTACAAGTCTATGTAAGTGATATCACTTCAACATGAAATCTACAAGTCTATGAATGTGATATCACTTCAACATGAAATCTACAAGTCTATGAATGTGATATCACTTCAACATGGAATCTACAAGTCTATGTAAGTGATATCACTTCAACATGAAATCTACAAGTCTATGAATGTGACATCACTTCAACATGGAATCTACAAGTCTATGTAAGTGATATCACTTCAACATGAAATCTACAAGTCTATGTAAGTGATATCACTTCAACATGAAATCTACAAGTCTATGTAAGTGATATTACTTCAACATGAAATCTACAAGTCTATGTAAGTGATATCACTTCAACATGAAATCTACAAGTCTATGTAAGTGATATCACTTCAACATGAAATCTACAAGTCTATGAATGTGATATCACTTCAACATGGAATCTACAATATGTAAGTGATATCACTTCAACATGAAATCTACAAGTCTATGAATATGACATCACTTCAACATGAAATCTACAAGTCTATGAATGTGATATCACTTCAACATGAAATCTACAAGTCTATGTAAGTGATATCACTTCAACATGAAATCTACAAGTCTATGAATATGACATCACTTCAACATGGAAACTACAAGTCTATGAATGTGATATCACTTCAACATGGAATCTACAATATGTAAGTGATATCACTTCAACATGAAATCTACAAGTCTATGAATATGACATCACTTCAACATGAAATTTACAAGTCTATGAATGTGATATCACTTCAACATGGAATCTACAAGTCTATGAATGTGATATCACTTCAACATGAAATCTACAAGTCTATGAATGTGATATCACTTCAACATGAAATCTACAAGTCTATGAATATGACATCACTTCAACATGAAATCTACAAGTCTATGAATGTGATATCACTTCAACATGAAATCTACAAGTCTATGAATGTGATATCACTTCAACATGAAATCTACAAGTCTATGAATGTGATATCACTTCAACATGAAATCTACAAGTCTATGAATGTGATATCACTTCAACATGAAATCTACAAGTCTATGAATGTGATATCACTTCAACATGGAATCTACAAGTCTATGTAAGTGATATCACTTCAACATGAAATCTACAAGTCTATGAATGTGATATCACTTCAACATGAAATCTACAAGTCTATGAATGTGATATCACTTCAACATGGAATCTACAATATGTAAGTGATATCACTTCAACATGAAATCTACAAGTCTATGAATATGACATCACTTCAACATGAAATCTACAAGTCTATGAATGTGATATCACTTCAACATGAAATCTACAAGTCTATGTAAGTGATATCACTTCAACATGAAATCTACAAGTCTATGAATATGACATCACTTCAACATGGAAACTACAAGTCTATGAATGTGATATCACTTCAACATGAAATCTACAAGTCTATGTAAGTGATATCACTTCAACATGGAATCTACAAGTCTATGAATGTGATATCACTTCAACATGAAATCTACAAGTCTATGAATGTGATATCACTTCAACATGGAATCTACAATATGTAAGTGATATCACTTCAACATGAAATCTACAAGTCTATGAATATGACATCACTTCAACATGAAATCTACAAGTCTATGAATGTGATATCACTTCAACATGAAATCTACAAGTCTATGAATGTGATATCACTTCAACATGGAATCTACAATATGTAAGTGATATCACTTCAACATGAAATCTACAAGTCTATGAATGTGATATCACTTCAACATGAAATCTACAAGTCTATGAATGTGATATCACTTCAACATGAAATCTACAAGTCTATGAATATGACATCACTTCAACATGAAATCTACAAGTCTATGAATATGACATCACTTCAACATGAAATCTACAAGTCTATGAATATGACATCACTTCAACATGAAATCTACAAGTCTATGAATGTGATATCACTTCAACATGAAATCTACAAGTCTATGTAAGTGATATCACTTCAACATGAAATCTACAAGTCTATGAATGTGATATCACTTCAACATGGAATCTACAATATGTAAGTGATATCACTTCAACATGAAATCTACAAGTCTATGAATATGACATCACTTCAACATGAAATCTACAAGTCTATGAATGTGACATCACTTCAACATGGAATCTACAAGTCTATGAATGTGATATCACTTCAACATGAAATCTACAAGTCTATGTAAGTGATATCACTTCAACATGAAATCTACAAGTCTATGAATGTGATATCACTTCAACATGAAATCTACAATATGTAAGTGATATCACTTCAACATGAAATCTACAATATGTAAGTGATATCACTTCAACATGAAATCTACAAGTCTATGAATGTGATATCACTTCAACATGAAATCTACAATATGTAAGTGATATCACTTCAACATGAAATCTACAATATGTAAGTGATATCACTTCAACATGAAATCTACAAGTCTATGAATGTGATATCACTTCAACATGGAATCTACAAGTCTATGAATGTGATATCACTTCAACATGAAATCTACAATATGTAAGTGATATCACTTCAACATGAAATCTACAAGTCTATGTAAGTGATATCACTTCAACATGAAATCTACAAGTCTATGAATGTGATATCACTTCAACATGGAATCTACAATATGTAAGTGATATCACTTCAACATGAAATCTACAAGTCTATGAATATGACATCACTTCAACATGAAATCTACAAGTCTATGAATGTGATATCACTTCAACATGAAATCTACAAGTCTATGAATGTGACATCACTTCAACATGGAAACTACAAGTCTATGTAAGTGATATCACTTCAACATGAAATCTACAAGTCTATGTAAGTGATATCACTTCAACATGAAATCTACAAGTCTATGAATGTGATATCACTTCAACATGGAATCTACAATATGTAAGTGATATCACTTCAACATGAAATCTACAAGTCTATGAATATGACATCACTTCAACATGAAATCTACAAGTCTATGAATGTGATATCACTTCAACATGAAATCTACAAGTCTATGTAAGTGATATCACTTCAACATGAAATCTACAAGTCTATGAATGTGATATCACTTCAACATGGAATCTACAATATGTAAGTGATATCACTTCAACATGAAATCTACAAGTCTATGAATATGACATCACTTCAACATGAAATCTACAAGTCTATGAATGTGATATCACTTCAACATGAAATCTACAAGTCTATGTAAGTGATATCACTTCAACATGAAATCTACAAGTCTATGAATGTGATATCACTTCAACATGGAATCTACAATATGTAAGTGATATCACTTCAACATGAAATCTACAAGTCTATGAATATGACATCACTTCAACATGAAATCTACAAGTCTATGAATGTGACATCACTTCAACATGGAAACTACAAGTCTATGAATGTGATATCGCTTCAACTTGGAATCTACAAGTACAAATGGAATATCCTGTTTAACATTTATCAGTATTTGTTTATTATTTTAATGAAGTTAGATGCTTTCAAAATGTGGGCTAAGCTGTACACCTTGTCTTCAAGAGATCAAGGGCTCAAATCCAGCTCATGTATATTCCTTACACTGTTGATTTTTTTCCCTAACATTTCTGGAGATTATAGCTTTTTGAATGCATGTGTCTGAAAGTGAAAACAAAGAATAGCAACACTGTTACCTACAATATATGTGTGTTGCCAGGGCCTGAATGGGGAACTCTGCTGAAGATGGATGTGTCGGGCCATTGGTGCAAATAAAACGGTGACACAACGCATTTCCATTCTATGGACAATGGTCCTGCTACAAGAAAGATGCAGTGGGAGTGTGAGAATGAACACCAAAGAAGAAGAAGAATGGGAAACAAAGAATAGCAACACTATGATGTATGTGTGTTGTCACGGATACTGGGTTTGAAAACAACTCCATAAAAACCCAACAAGAAAGCTGAAGAAGATATGCACCTACCACCACTTGGCACTGAGAAGAAAAAGACAATGCTCACAACCCCAGGGATTGGATAAGTAAATATTGTATTTGAGCACATCGTTCAATATGCGGTAAGGATGATTTATTAACTAAACCTAATTTCTTATATTGTAACTGTGCACATTTGTCTGACTACATGGGCAACCAGTACCCTGGACATCTAGTTCAGGGGCAAAGAGTAGGGAAAGTATTCTTTTTTAAAAAGTCACATGAAGCAACCAAGAAAAGTTGAAGACTAGACTGTATCCTCCTTATCTCCATATCCCCCTTACAGTCGCCATTCTTCGATTCTACTGGTAGAAAACTAGTCACCAGGGGTCACTTTAAAAAAAAACTTGTTTCGCTGCAATCAATATTATATTTTTAGTCTACACAGGATTAATACCTGGCCATGACATTTGCTATGTCACAGTCCACGCTGTCTCTGCGTATTTACATCATGGATATATTATGTTAGATTGATTTTTTATGAATCTTTCAAAATTTGCGAAGCTTTGACACAATTTTTTCACATTGGAGGATATTGTCCATTTGTACACTGATAATGACAGCCATAGTTACAATGGAAATATTCATGATGTAGATAATTTGCATACCAAATATAACATGGAAAGTGACAGTGAAGATACTTGTTAGATAAATATAATGTTTTCGATAAAGAAGAAAATTTATGGTACTAATTTTGAGACTGCGAATTTCACCGGAGCAATGTAGTTTTTCTAGTAGATGTTGAGAATTTCATAGAAAACACTGGGTCTGTACATAATCTTAATGAGATTACCACACGTTATGAATAATTTATAATCATTGTCAACGAGTTGATCAATTTGCAGCCAATTGGACAAAAATATGTATGTAACATAACTCATAATTGAAATAAAACGTCCTTTTTATATTTATATTACTATGGGCCTGTGTATTCTGCTAGAGTATAGCATGTATTGGAGTACAGATGATGGGTTCAATGTTTTGGGAATATCAACCTGTTTGGGGAAAACAGGAGATTTGAGAATATATCTCAATATTTTTGTCTCAATATAACTCTACTACTCAGCATCCCTAAGGTAAAAAAATATTTCCCCCACATTATTTTGAGTTGTTATAGTTTAGTTTGCTAAATAATATATGTATAAATTATCTGTGACATCGGTTCATGCAAGACTTCATTTATCTGTTGATCTGCCAAGACTGAGTGTGATATGATGAATAGTTTGAAAGAAAGTGCATTTTTAACATCATCATATTGATAATTTGGAGGAATTGTGCCCCTTGTCTTAAAAATGGGGGGATTGACAATAGGAAAATCACATAGTGATGAAATGATTAAAATAAAACTTTCTAGAATAACCAACAAAGCCACCCTACACACCCCACATAAAAAAACATAGAAACCAACAACCAAGGCCCTAATTCTCCAACACATTGATCTCATTGTCTACAATATCAATTCCTTCAAACACATTGACCTGCCTGATTACAGTCAATAGAGAGTGCAGGGAACACAGTCCCATGAGCGTAGACGCTGAGGTCAAGGCACTAATCTGCGAGAATACCGATGACACAGGTGTTGTGATTTACACGGACTGGTCCGTCAGTCATCTGTCACCACTGATGTGCATGGGCCTTTACTGCCAAATCAAAAGGAAGACAGTACACAAAGCCAGTGGTGCTTTTACTGCAACAACAAGCAGCCTAATAATGGAAGCATTTGCCGTAATGCAGGCACCTAACTGACTTGAATCGCAAGCCTATTCCCATGCGTGCATAAGTGACTCAATGAATAGGATTCAGAAAGTCAGAACAGGTGATGTACATAGGGGATGGGTGAAGTTATTAGAAAGAGCTAAAATGCGGGCATCACTATGAAAACTCATGCTTATCTTTGTACCCGGACATGTGGGAGTGGAGGGAAACAAAAGAGCAGACAAATTAGCTAGCTTCGCCACCACAACAGATGGTCAGCCTATAGACCAAACAGACATACTCATTGCTCTTCACGAGTCCTCATGATCAGAAGATTTTGACATGAATGAGCATCTGTCAATATTGAGAATGTGTGAATTGGGAATGAGGATGGGTGTGAGATTTACTGATGCAGAGTTCTGAGCACCTATGGACATGTCCGGTGTGCAAAGATAATTAACAGACCTAATATCTAATACATTGATCTCATTATCTACAATATCATTTCCTTCAAACATATTGACCTCATTATCTATCACACTATTACCGGATACCATTAAACACACTCACCTCATTCTCATTATCTGGTTCCTGACTTACTCCTGCCACTGAATGTGGGACAATACAACCATTATTCCCTAAAACCTGATGAAATAAAACAGACAAATCATAGAATAATGAGGTAAAAGATCATCCTAAAACTGTAATAAATACAACAACAATCTCCATAGTGATGTCATACACTTGTAATAACAAAGTTTCAATGCAATTTATAATCACTATCTGTCTCAATATGAAGCAATACACTTATAATCACTATCTGACTCTATGATTCCATACACTTGTAATCACTATCTGACTCTATGATTCCATACACTTGTAATCACTATCTGACTCTGATTCCATACACTTGTAATCACTATCTGACTCTGATTCCATACACTTGTAATCACTATCTGTCTCTATGATTCCATACACTTGTAATCACTATCTGTCTCTATGATTCCATACACTTGTAATCACTATCTGACTCTGATTCCATACACTTGTAATCACTATCTGTCTCTATGATTCCATACACTTGTAATCACTATCTGACTCTGATTCCATACACTTGTAATCACTGTCTCCATGATTCCATACACTTGTAATCCCTATCTGACTCTGATTCCATACACTTGTAATCACTATCTGTCTCTATGATTCCATACACTTGTAATCAATATCTGTCTCCATGATTCCATACACATGTAATCACTATCTGTCTCTATGATTCCATACATGTGTAATCACTCTCTATGATTCAATATACGTGTAATCACTAGCTGTCTCCATGATTCAATACACATGTAATCACTATCTGTCTCTATGATTCCATACACTTGTAATCACTATCTGTCTCTATGATTCCATACACTTGTAATCAATATCTGACTCTGATTCCATACACTTGTAATCACTATCTGACTCTGATTCCGTACACTTGTAATCACTATCTGTCTCTATGATTCCATACACTTGTAATCACTATCTGACTCTGATTCCATACACTTGTAATCACTATCTGTCTCTATGATTCCATACACTTGTAATCACTATCTGACTCTGATTCCATACACTTGTAATCACTATCTGACTCTGATTCCATACACTTGTAATCACTATCTGTCTCCATGATTCCATACACATGTAATCACTATCTGTCTCTATGATTCCATACATGTGTAATCACTCTCTATGATTCAATATACGTGTAATCACTAGCTGTCTCCATGATTCCATACACATGTAATCACTATCTGTCTCTATGATTCCATACACTTGTAATCACTATCTGTCTCTATGATTCCATACACTTGTAATCACTATCTGACTCTGATTCCATACACTTGTAATCACTAGCTGTCTCCATGATTCCATACACATGTAATCACTATCTGTCTCTATGATTCCATACACGTGTAATCACTATCTGTCTCTATGATTCCATACACTTGTAATCACTATCTGTCTCTATGATTCCATACACGTGTAATCACTCTCTATGATTCAATATACGTGTAATCACTAGCTGTCTCCATGATTCAATCCAATTGTAATCCTTTATTCTTGATTAGGAACAAGCGTCACAGCACTGTGGGAATTCCCATATATGTTCTGCTTGCTGTTCCATCAGTCATCTAAAAATGTATAAGTTAAGTGTCCCAGTCAGTTGCTGATTATGCGTCTTCTGATCTTTCCGGAGAGGGAGCACTTTCTCCCATCGCCTCTAGTTACTCCCATTTCTACCATTCCCTGAATATGTACATTGTCTCGTTCGACTTCCTTCTCATCTTCTCATAGGGTATCCATTAACGACTCTAATCAATTTAATCCTGTCTCTTCTTATCTCTGTGCCGTTAAACCTACTATGTCTCGATGTGCTGATGTAATGTTTAAGCTAAAATCTTGTATTAAAAGTGCAGTGAGAAGCAATAATACACACACAACGGCCTTGCAAATGGAGAGATCATTGTTGGTAGGGCGGAAGCGGTAAACTGTGACAGACAAGATCATCACCATGGAAGAAAATAATTGTTATTATATGCAGCCTATTTTATAACAAAGAGAATCAGGAGTTAAGTTCAACTAACCGAAAAACTGGTTAATCATACAGCTTAGATTTTTTTTAATTCACTAGGGGAGTAGTAAAAAAGTTACTGTCATCAATCAAACACATAAAAATTACATTAAACAGCAATGACCCTTTAACAGAACAACAGTTCATTACAAATTATATTAAATTGTCGTTAGACTACATTAAGCAAGTGTGTAGTTTAAATCCACATTTCACAGACAACATCACTGACAGCACTCATGACAAAATGAACAGTCACAGGAGCGACAGTATACATTCTCTGTGGCCGATATCTGTTCCGTCAGATATAAGCTCAGATTCTCGTCGAATTAGAAAATGTCCATGCCGAGGATGATCTTCTACGGCAAGGGCAGGAAAACGACGGGTAAGAAGGAAAGTAGACAGAATCAGACTGAATAATGTCAACATTGGGTAATGGACATGTTCTAGCACTTTTTAGCGTGGCCTGGAACAGGAACAATTAGCATACAATTTTGATGTAATGTTTCTGCAAGAGATACAAGCCAAACAATTATCATTTCAAGGCTTTGTGAGCTATTTTAACCCGACGAGTCCCACTCACAATGGTGTGGTAATCCTTGTACAACGTGGCATGCCACACTGTCTGCTTGACCTGACATCTTGGGATAATGAAGATAGAGAGTTGCAGGGAGTACAAATCATAATTCGTGGACGAAGATGGAACATCATTAATATCTATGTTTAAAACTGTTCCCACGTCAAGACTGAAGACTGGAATTTTTTCAATAAATTGGAAGACCTCCCGGGAGATTTTTCTATTAGTGTGCGGAGACTTCAATTCTCGTCTGGGGAAACCTAAACAACACACAGGGAATGGCACTATGCAAGGCCCTGCTAGAGACTGATCTCACTATTCTTAATTGTGCCAAAATGACCAGGTTAGCTACCACAGAGACAGACTCAGATTGAAACAAGTGTAAACACTAGTTGTCTCTATGATTCCATACACTTGTAATCACTATCTGTCTCTATGATTCCATACACTTGTAATCGCTATCTGTCTCTATGATTCCATACACGTGTAATCACTCTCTATGATTCCATACACTTGTAATCACTATCTGTCTCTATGATTCCATACACGTGTAATCACTATCTGTCTCTATGATTACATACACTTGTAATCACTATCTTCCACTATGACTGCATAACAACAAAAACTCAACTAACAATCACATTTGATAAAAGTGATAATAGCTTCTAAGTTTCATCCAACAAATTACTAACTATTCATTCAGAATGCAATGGCAACTACTAGATGTAAATGTTGCCAAGAAAATCAATATAGCCAAAATATGCTATGGTGATGGCAACAATAGGATATACTACCAAATTAACTATTTAAAATCTATATCTACAGCTCTATCACAAACACTAATCTATATCTACAGCTCTATCACAAACACTAATCTATATCTACAGCTCTATCACAAACACTAATCTATATCTACAGCTCTATCACAAACACTAATCTATATCTACAGCTCTATCACAAACACTAATCTATATCTACAGCTCTATCACAAACACTAATCTATATCTACAGCTCTATCACAAACACTAATCTATATCTACAGCTCTATCACAAACACTAATCTATATCTACAGCTCTATCACAAACACTAATCTATATCTACAGCTCTATCACAAACACTAATCTATATCTACAGCTCTATCACAAACACTAATCTATATCTACAGCTCTATCATAAATCAAATAGAAAACTAGATATATCTGTGACACAAACAAAACAAGTACATACCTGATTAAGCTCTCTTGTTTCTGTTTCTTGACTCATTTCTTCCACAGTATGAATACTTTCCATGAAATTTCAATTTTATAACCTCACCAGCAGTTTGACTCAAATTAACTTTTACAAATCTGAAAATAATTAAATATTGAAAATATACTTCAGAAAAAATCTTAAGTTATACCAAAAGTTATAATTTATATAAAAGTAATAACCAGATTGAACATGATATGGAGAAGCAGAATAAGTACATCAATGAAGATCAACATGCTGTAAATCATCAATAATAACTGTTCTTTTGTATGGATGTGGGAGTTACACTTACAGCTGACAGGGAGAGAAACATTATAGGTTTGTGAAAACTAATGTTACAGCAGGCAAGTGTTATGCATTCCTTGCATGGAAAATGAAATCAATGTATTTGTGTGTGTGCATGCGAGTTACATATTTGCATTTCGTGATGTATGAAAGTGTTTCTGATGTTGCTTGACCTCTTCATTATAGTTGTTACACAACACTTCACAATGTGCAGACAACACTGTCAATGGTTATCAGGAAGGACTATGAGGACCAAACTCTACATCGACTATTTCGATTTATTAAGATAGTTTTGTGAGAAGATCTTGTGATGATTCACAGATTCTATAGTTGCCATTTCTTTTCTAATGTATAGCAGCTCTAATGTGAAGAGTAGAGTCTGACTTTGTGCCCTGTTCAAGTGTGTGCAGGAGCTTTTCAGTGATGTGGCCTACATGGGGAGGTTGCTGTCTAATATTATTTTATCTGTGTCTATCTATATATGCATGTCTAAGTTCATCGTATACAGTGACACACAAATATATAGTTTCTATTTTCTTTATAGTTTAGTTTCTTTATCATTTTTAAGTTATATAATTTATTATTAAAATAATTATGCTAATTAGCTGCCATTTTAATAGTAATTTCTGCCAAAGACGGATCTGTCGGGCCATTGGTGCAAATAAAACGGCAACACAATACATTTCCATTCTCTAGACTACATCCTGCTGCAGATCTAACAGCATCATGATCCTGTTACAAGGGAGATCCACCGGGAGTTTGAGAATGAACGCTGAAGAAGAATAGTAATTAAAATACTAAAAACATACTGTAATGTGATATACAGATGTGTCTTGTCTTTGCAGACACAAAAATATACAGTTTCTGTGGTATTCTACTGTAAATGGAATATATTTAAAAGCTATAGGGGACTACAATTTATTTCCTTTTTTTTTAAATTTGCTAATTAACATAGTGAACAATATTAATTAAGTTCCTTGTGCTTCTCAATATTATAGTATGGGAACAACAGATGTGTATTTTCTTCGCAAACAAAAAAATGTAGGCCTCTAGGGCCGTAGTTTGTGTGTTGTGTTAGGATTAGGTCTATTGTTTGTTTGTTTGTTTTTCGTTCGCTCCATTGTAACCATCACAGATATCCGTGCGATTTCCGCCGGGAGCGTGATTACGTTGTGCCACCGTTATGCACCTTGTAGGCCTAGCACATCTGATTTCGGCATGCCTTGACAATTCGGGTGGGCTACCCTTAGCCTGTGACAGCCTCTATATCTGTCTCCAGGCACGCGTAGTGGAGACTCTTCGCCCAGATGTTTTTTTTCTCTCGTCTGACTCGAACGAGGTGTTCCACTGTCTATGAACTTGCCTCGTGTAATTGGACGTGCTGTGCCTGTGCCCATTGGGTACTGAACTGTTTCTCATCCGTGAGCCTGGTTCCTTAAGGGGAAGAACTCAACAGAGGAGTTGGACCCTGGCTCTTTCGCCCTCTTAGCCGAGGTGTCATTCACCGACATCGTGTACCCCTTGTCCAAGTTCGAGTCTCACACCACACGTTTGAGAGCAAGACATTCTCGAGCTGATCGTCCTTGTCCCAATAGCGCCTGAGCCCATCAGGTACTGAACCCTTTCTCTCTTCAAGTGTATTTCCGGTGTAGGAAACCCTGACGGTAGAGTTGGGCCAGGGCTAAATCGTTGTCCCTTTTGTGTCTGAAGGTCTATTGTAAATAACTAAGATAATTCAGAAATTATCAGCTCAGCTCTATTTTTTGGTCACACATTTACATTATATTTTCTTATAGGCCTCAGTTTAAACAAGAAGAAAACAGACATAGTGGTTGTCTCGAAGAGACATAGGATGCAACATAATTATTAATGATACAAAATTAACACAGGTTGAAAAAGTGAAATATCTTTGCACCCTGTTAATATCAGAAGTTAGATGCTCAAGTGAGATAAAGAGCAGAGTAGCACAAGCTAAATCAGCATTCCAAAAAAAAGAGTTATATTTTGTGTAATGGAACACTATCAATGCAGACCCGAATTTGAGTGCTGGGATGTTATATTAAGTAAATTCTTTTTTATGGATGTGAAGCACAGACTGTAAACAAAGAAATTCAAAACAAACTGGCGGCAACAAAGATGTGGTTTCTGAGAAGCATTATGAAAATACCATGGACAGCTAAGAAACTAATGTAGATGTTCTCAGTGATGCTGGCGTAAAAAGAAAAATCATAACAAATTTTTCAGGGCAGACAGTCACGGTTTCTAGGGCACGTATGGACAAGAACATAACTTGAACACTTATTACTGGAAAGATCATGGGGAGAAGAGAGGGGATGACAAAGAGAGAAGTTGCTGGATGGGCTAGTATTATGACAGGAGAAGGTCACCAACCAAGCTTATTGACAACACAAGAGACAGGGAGTGGTGGAGAAACATGACCGCCTACGCCATGGCACTTGATTATTTTGATACGCCTATCATTGCATACACAAGTTCAAGTGCTAGGATGTTATATTGACCCAAACCTTTTTTATGGTGCAAAGCATGGACAGTAAACAATCGTTCCCAAGATAAGCTGGAGGTACATGAGATGTGATTTTTAAGAAGAATGAGGAAAATACCATGGACGGCCAAGAAAACGAACGTAGAAGTTCTCATAGAGGCTGGAGTAAAATGACAAATTATAGCAAAAATTAGGTTCAATAAAAGAGTCAGTGGCCAGGTTTCTAAGGAACAAATAGCAAATTAATGAAACGAAATTCTGATAAAGACGCATATACCAACGCATCCAATATTCTAAACGTTGCACGAGGAGAGTCTCAGATCACTCGATATGCGCACTGCACACTGAGTGGGAGGTGTATGGCCAGTTCATCACGTGCAAATTGCTAAATCTGTATTTTAAGTTATGACTTTTCAAGTTCCTGACAACGGAAGCTCTGTGCGATAGCATATGAAATGAAAAAGTTGGTATGTTGTCACATGATTTGTTCATTGATTCTTGTATTGAACCAAAAATTATAAGCAGATAATCAAGATTTTTAGAGCATGTGATGAGAAAAACAAAACTCAAACATTTACTAAATGCTACCGGAAATATCAAGGGGAGAAGAGGCAGAGGAAGACAGAGACATTTTTGGATGGGTTGTCACTGTAGCATACAAAAATGTCACCAACTGAACTTATTAACAACACAAGAGACAGAGAGTTGTGAAGAAGCATGATTGCCTACACCACTCGGCATGGCACTTGATTGATTGATAGGGTAATGCCAATATAGCATTGGCCTATTTTTCATGTAGGCTTGTCTGGATGGATGAACAACAGACCTAGTTGAGGCATCGTTGAATTGCAATTATCAAGGGATATCTAACAAGGGCGAATAGTTTGTTTTTTAATGATGTAGCACTATTTTGAAAATTATGTCCAAAGCTCAATGATTTCTACCATTAATTTTTTTTAAACTGACCTAGGGGCCTAAGTATATTGTAAAATATATTGTGCAATATGACCTTGTCATTAGAGGTGAGAAAGAGAGTTCTGCAGTGCTATATAACCCCTATACTAACATATGGGTGCAAGTCTTGGACAAAAAACAAACTAGAAAGTGGGAAATTAGAGACAATAGAGATGTGGTTCTATAGAAGAATGCGGAGAATACCATGGACTGCCAGAAAAACTAATGTAGAGGTGTTGAAAGAGTCAAATGTGAAACGGACCTTAATCAATAATATAAGAAAAAGACAATCTTCTTTTTTTAGCCACTTAATGAGACAGGCAGGTTTGGAGAACATAGTAACAACTGGCAAAATTGAAGGCAACAGAGACAGAGGGTAAAAACGTGAGAAAATATTAGACAGTTTGACAACCTGGCACGGCAGGAAAACACCAATGATCTTGATACATAATACTGTGAACAGAGAGCTGTGGAGTACGCAATCTGAAATGACAAATCTGAGAATCTCTTGTAGGTCTATATATATATATTTTTAATTTATTTTATTTTTATTTTATTTTTAATATTGACAGGATTTGATTGTAACCTTGTATATATTGTATACTAATATTTAGTTTATTATACTATAGGCTTAATACTTAAGTCTAAAGTGTGAATTGATACAACTGGTTTTTCAAGGGAAATCCATGATGTTAATGCTATTTATAGGCCTAGACCAACGGAGACCTATACTAGATTTTCCCCCTTTATTTATTATAGGCCTAATAATTAGTATTTACCACTTTTTCGTTTCGTTACTGCGGCCCTCTCCATTTTGTCGGACATCCCCTGTTATTTTGGGTATTTATATATAATAATATAATACAATATGCACAAATTATTGCAGGCTATAAAATGTTATTCACAAATTTAAGTAACCCCTTTCATATAACAACTTAAGGTACAACTATGGTTGAAGTCTTCACTGTGCTAACTAGCCGACGTCATGGATTTCTGTGTAACACCAATTAAATTAATGTATGCCGTGATGTCACATCTCCCGACACAAACGACATCAACCACATTTATAGTTATAAATTTTATATAATTTATTGATTTTTTAATTTATAACCGATTGTAACCCTAAATCCTAATCTAAATACTAATTCTAGGTACTTGGACAAAATTTGCAAAATAATGCTACATCATTAAAAATACTATAGTTAGATAGCCCTTAAAAATTGCAATTCAACGATACCTCAACCATGTCTGTACGCCAACCCTGAAAAAGTTATGAATTTTTTTCGAATTAATTTGACATCAAAATAATTTACATGAAACATATAGGAAAATATTTTATTGTTCGTCCATCACAAGTGATGATGACCATTTGTTACATCCACTTTTGAAAATTTAATTTTAGTCATGTCCTTGATTATGAGTTCGTAGATGGCTAATGAGCCCTATTCGAGCTGTAAATGTCCTTGGACAGTTCTGATATGGAATGACGACTGTAGACGGATCTTGGTGACTTGATTGTCCGTGACTTTCTAGCTGCTCTCCACTGTTGAGCTGCTGCATTTCTCTTCTTTTCACAAGATGTTATTTTAGAATGCCATGTAGATCTATTTTGTGCAAGTTCTTCCCATGTATCGTGGTCTATTTCAAAGGCTTTCAGTGAGTTCTTTAACGAGTCCTTGTAGCGCTTCCTTTGGCCACCTTGAGATCGTATGCCCTTCTCTAGCTCACCATAGAGAAGTATCTTTGGCAGATGATGGTCTGGCATACGCACCAAATGACCTGCCCAACGAATCTGTCTGCATCAGGATCGTGTCAATACTGGGGATACCAGCTCTATCAAAGACAGTAGTATCTGGAATCTTATCTTGCCATCTGATGTTCATAACTTTTCTGAGACAATTTGTATGAAAATGATTTTTTTTTTCACATGACATCCAGGAAAATGTAAATAAAACTTGACCACAAACATGTAACTGAGCTGACAATTTCTGAATTATCTTTGTTATTTTCAATAATACAACACACAAGCTATACATTTTTGTGTTCGTGAAGACAAGACGCTTATGTTGATCACATTTCTGGAATGTTCAGATGGACACAGAACTAATCAATATTCAAAATGGCTGTTAATTTTCATAATTATAATGAAAATAAATTAAATATCTATTAACCTTTAGCAAGCCAAATTAAAAAATACGAAACATCTCCCTGCCACCGGATTCTTTTTTGAAAATTTGCATTATTGATGGTGACTGTTTTAAAAATGTGATAATTTTTTGGTTGTTAGAGATATTTAAATAATATTTGCACATATAAATAAAGAATTGAATTATGCATATATTGGTGTAATTTATGTACGTGTGTGTGATACCAGACATATGAGAAAGTTGTAAAGACGTTTTTCACAAAAAAACATATATTTTGTAACAAATAAAGAGGAAAAAAAATTAGTAAAAAAAGAACTTACCATACTTATCGAATTCCTTGGCAACACTGTAAACTCAATCATGCAAATCTGTTGTATTTATGTTCTTTCACTGCGAAATTATCGAAATATAGCCGAGGGAACTGTATAAAACATGTAGAATTGCAGTAAAATCGTTCTTTGAGCTTAGGCATAGAGTAATTTTTGGTGCCACTTCAACATATTCGATATCAAACGTACAAGTCCCCAAACCAATATGGCATTCTGTATATTCACTGCTGTGAAACTAAATAACCTAATGATTCATGATTCAAGACACGATTCAATGTTATTTTATTCAAAATACGATGAAAGAAAGGTCTATAAAACCGATCCACCATCATGGTATCATACCGGTGTGCAGATGTGGTCAGATTAATTGCTCTTAAACTTGTACAACTAACTAGCCATTCTCAACAACGACCATGTCAGATCTATCTATCTATCTATATGCTGTGTCCCTTGTTTGCCTTGCAGCGTCAGGGGTGGAAGAGTTCTCTGGAGATGGCCTTCTTGTGCGCTGTTTGTAAGCTTGTTCCTGTGGCTTCTTTGATTTCTGTGATCCATCTTTTACATAGTCTGCCTCTGGCTTTATAACTGTTATGTCTATGTGTCATGGCCATCTGTGGCATGCTATATGTCGGTAGTCTGGAAGCGTGTGAAAACCACTTGATCTGCTGTCTTTTGATGTGTTCCAATACTGGTATTGTTTTGGTTATCTGTCTGATGTTATCGTTTCTAATTCTATCTCTTAATTGTACAACTAACTTGTACAACTAACTAACTAGCCATTCTCAACAACGATCATGTCAGATGTGGGGGATATACTGGCCTCGATTGCGCATGTCCCCAGCTATGTGCACGGGCTGTAGTACGTGTAAATCTCACAATATCTTGTCGGATGGGGAATGTCGCCAACGGCACGAGCCGCCATTTTTTGTGTGTCGACCGGTGTTAATATAGGCGCGGTGAATGTTAAACATAATAAAATACCACAGAAACTATATATTTTTATATTCACAAAGACAAGACACATCTGTTGATCACATTGCTGTGATTCTCAGAAGCATGTACAGCTAATTAATATTCAAAATGTGGCCAATTTGCATAATAAAAACAATTGATGTTTTTTTTTTTAATGAACTGCCATTTTCTGCATCGTCCTGCATCCTTAAAATTTACTATATAAAAAGAAAAATGGTTACAGAAGTTAATAAATCAAGTTGCAAACATGTCGAATGATGTCGTCACTAATTTTCACTAAATGTCCCAAGAAATCTATAGACTAAGCAAAATTTTCCAAACACGCTATTCTCAGATATCCAAGTACCTACTAATTCCAAAGTAATATTAAATAGGTCCCCCTATACCTTTTCTTCTTCTTTCCTTCCTCTTTTACCCTTTACGGGTGTCGAGGGAGATACAATGTAAATGTTCTTGTTCTCGCTTTTCTGGCAGCTTCAGATAATGTTATTTGGTGTTCGTGTAATGTCTCTTTGATTTTGTTGAACAAGCGTACTCTAGGTCTACCATTGGCTCTTCTTTCTCTCTGCTTCTCCGCCTCATACTTGGATGCTTTTTATAAACTAATGAATCACACGACATTCTTTCCAGATGACCAAACAATTGTATCTGTTAATTATGTATGTATTGTAGAATTGATATGACACCCACTCTTTCTCTTATGGCATCGTTTCTAATTATGTGTCTTCTGGTCATTCCTGTGGCTTTTCTCAGACATGCCTTTTCAAAAAAATTTTGTAAAAGTTTTACTTTACTTTTCTGACTTTTCAAATACCTTAATTTTAAATACAAATTCTACTAATCACGCTGCAACGGTTAGATAATACCTCGAAATAAGAACAAAGGTCACAGTGAAGACTTAAACCGTAGTTGCGCCCAACTTAATACTGGAAAGATCACTTGAACACTGGAAAGTAAATGAGGAGAAGAGATCTCAGATGAAAATTTCATAAGCTGCCATGTTGAGTAATCTACGCTGGTTCCACTCAACATTTAAAAAAGAACCTAGTTTCGAAGAGAGAAAAAACTAAGTTCTTGTATATTAAAAAAAAAATTGTTAGCGTATCATATTCATGCTGTTGTCATGGTTGGTTGGTTGGTTGCTGATCCAGCGGTCCATGAGCTCACGCCCTTTGACCCAATTCTATTTTACTGGCATTATATTGGTGGGGAGTCTGTGGATTTTCGGCACACCACGGGCCAGAGCCAGAGAATAACTATCACAACACGAGGAAGTTAGGTTTCAACATAACCCCTTGCAGCCAAGATAGGGTTCACTGTGCTCATTCCCGGCCACCAATTGACTGCTGGTTATGCTGAGCTTCTCTATTGCCAAATATTCAAGTAAAAAGGATTGTCACGTCCTGAGTCAGTGTGCCTCTATGATGGGCCTCAGCCATAGGAAATAACAGTGCTGTCAGTTTTCTCATCCCTATTGCTGCACAGTACATCTCTGGCTCCCTCCCAACCACAGAGGGTACTTGCATATATAAAAATAAAGCATAAAACAAATTGCAACAAAAAAATAAAAGCATGAAAAGCATAAGTGTATAGATAACGTGCCATGAAGCTTCCATAAGAAGATAACCTCATTATAAAGGCATGCCATCTACTAAAGTTTTCTGTTGCATGGGTGGTATGTCTAGTGAACCATTGGTGAGACACACAGACGCAAACCATGCGTAATGCTGTTGCCATCAACCTCGCATCTTTTTGACTGTAGTGAATTCCTAGGCAATATAAATCCATCCAGTTGTTTGACATTGCTTTCTGAACGGTCTGAATCATCATCAATAAATCCGTAACCCTTCAGGGTCGTAGGGGGTACCACATTGGATGCTTCAGCCCACGTAGTCGTCCAGCGAATTATATCATCAACGATGCGAATGAGTGTTGAAATATCTTGTCTTGTCCATTCCTTGATGTTGTCTATCCATGTCTTTATTTTTCCCTCCTTGCTTCTTCCCCTGCAGTATTGTTTTTGACAAGGAATTATGTCTGCATACATGTCCAAACCATGCTAGTTTTCGCCGTTTCACTATTGAAAGCAGTGGTTCTTGTACACCTGCATAGATTTCTATTTTATTTCTTACGTACACATTGGTTTTATGTTCCCTATAGGAAATTCATAGAATTTGTCTCTAGCATTTGTACTCGAAAGCCTGTAATGTTTCTTCATGTTCGCAGTGAGTGTCCAACTCTCACAACCACACAGCACAACAGAATGTACCAGGGACTTATACAGTTTTACTTTCACTCCAACACTGATGTTGCTTGTCCACATCACCGTTAGCCTTGACAAGTACGCTACATCCATCTCGAGTCTTATTTTTAGTTCTGCTTTGCATTTTCCATCGCTGCATATGCTGGATCCTATTTCAATTCATTACTTCAAAAACGGTTTTCTTTAAAAATGTTCATATTTGAATACTATTTTTTTTTTTTTTTAAAGTTATAAATCTCCATAGAAATCATTATTTTTCTCCACAATTCAACAATGTAGACACACAGTTCTGATTTATATTATCTGCGAACGTAGATTCAATACGGTTTAATCCAAATCTCATCACAACTAATCCTACAATTAAAAAAAAATGTTTTCTATTTTAGCATTCAATAAAGTACAGAATCTACGATATGAAGAAAGCAAGTTCGTATAAGTAATAACCCTTCACAACGTTCACACGGCGTCACTTATCGTGGTTAGTGAGACTGATCATTGGTCGCTAGCGTACACTTTGATTCAAAAGCTAGCCAATGAAAATCACAAGAAAAGTTAGCTTAGCAAAGAGAAATTACGTTTGGGATTCTTCTTCTTCTTCTTCTGCGATCAGTTTCCTATGCTCATAAGTCTATACAGGAAGGTGGGCCGCCTAGGTGGGCTTGCAATCTATTGTGTTCAATGATATTGGTTTCTGTTGGTCTAGTTTCCATCTTGGATCTTGCAGCAGAGGCTTCATCATGCATAGCCTGGAGTTTTTTGTTCCAGAAGGGTTTGTAGTTTTGTCTTCTTCCTCTAGGTATACTGTTGTTGGCAGCTTCCAGGATTATTCCTGTTATTAATTTTGCATCTTTCCGTATATTTCTTGCTGTAAGATGTGTTAGTAGTTTTTCCTCTATAAGGCGTTGGTAAGTGTCCCAGTTAGCCTTTTTGTAGTTCCAGCTAGCGATTTTGTGTTGTTGCTTTTCTGTCTTGTGGTTCCCTTTTATTGTTAATATTACAGGCTTGTGGTCACTCCCACCAAGCTGTTGTGCCACTACTCTTTCTGTCACACGTTGGATGTCCTCTGTTGCAATGGCCAGATCTGGAGTGCTCTGAGATTTCCATCGTCTGGAGTAAAAGGTTGGCTCTGATAGATGTTCATTTATAAGGATTAGCCTATTTTCTATCATCCAGTCTTCTATTTCTTCTCCTCTCAAGTCCATAGTTGGGTAACCCCAGCTTGGGGAATGACTGTTGAAATCTCCAACTATAATATGATTTGATGATGTGAGAGGTATTGTCCTGAGGTGTAATTTTTTGTTGTTTGGGCAGTAGAAATTTGTGATAATCAGTGGTTTTGGGGTTGTATGTAATTTTATGGTGAGATGTTCTGAGTCCTCTGGGTTACGTGCGATTTCTGTAGTAGGTATGTTATTTCGTACCATTGTGATGATCCCTCCTTTGTGGCCTAATCTATCTAATCTGAAGCATTCAAAGCCTCTGATGGAGAATCTGTTGCTGTCATTAAGATGTGTCTCCTGAATGCACAAGACATCAATCTTTTGCTTTTGAAGGAAATTCTGCAGTTCTAATTTCTTCTTAGCCACACCCTCACTGTTCCACTGCATAATTTTTATTGTTTTTTTATTGTCATGATTGGTTTGGCCGGTTGCTCTACTCTGTTTAATCCCGGGTCCCCGATACACAGAGTCATCATCAGTAGCTTTTGGTGGACCCATTCGAGGCTGGGGGTCCGGAGCTCCTCCTGCCTGGCGATGAACCACAGGGGCAGCCCCACTTCGTGTAATAAATCCGAGCATAATCATTAACTGTATAATGCGTACATGTCCCATTTCCATTGCTGGGTACCCACGCCTATTCAGGCTGACATGTTCCGTCTTCGGTGAGGGAAGTTATGGAGTCTTCCTATCCATGTTCTTGGACATCCTAGCACTGCCCGAAAGACATCGGAGGTTTGTGGAGTGGCCTTCTCCTATTTTACTGTCAGGGTTGTCTCCCATAGCCTTTCCATCTCCCGATGGTGACTGCAAGGCAGCAATTTTTTGGAAAAAAAAAAAAAAAAAAAATCCCCCCCTTCCCCAACGCACTCCTGGCATGGAGTTCATTACTCCACGCCAGCAGCGTGAGCTTATAGCGGCTCATACTCGCTTGAAGCTGCCCGTCACTGGACACATGGGGTATTTCAGTGGGGATATCAGCACCGACTGATATCCCGCCCCGTCCTGGTAGGCAACAGCACCGGTTTGGTCCGCGGCTGCTTCATTGCAGCAAACACTCCATATATGGACATTTATGGAGTGCCCTCCACCATCCGCCACCTGTGGACGCGCCTGGTAGGGGTCGGTAGCCCCCCCCAGGGTTTGGGATTCAAATAAGGAATTTTTATGCAAAAAGACTTCAATAAATGGCTAAGCGAAATCTAGATACTAGTTTTATTTGAAAATATGTGAAAATCATTTGAAGACTAGTGGTCAGCATGGGATACGTATGCCTGATTTCTACTGGTAATGTGCTATTTCTTTGTTAATACTATTCTATGAACTAATATATGAATTAATATATTTATATGAACAATGCAAGGTTTATGGGCTAAATTGGCTTTCATCCTTCTAAAACGATGCATTTAATTTTTCTAGTAATTTTCTTGTTCTATAAACACAAAGTGACCAATGAAAATCACAGAAAAAGTCAAATGGAGTCACTTTAGAAGGATGAATCCCGGTTAGATAGCACAACTGTATAAATGAAGAAAGACAAGGTAAAATTGTCCAGTTTATGTCACAGGTTAAATCACATATTTTTAAACGGGAGACTAGCTGTGTTATTACTTTTACTACCTTGGGAAAGTGGGCAAGGTCAACTGTAACATTAGAACTCGATATATTAAAAGGTAAGGACACTAATGTGAGTCAATGTCCTTGATCGATTAGCAAAAACTGCAAACAAATAGATGAGATAACCATTCGAATGTTTCCAGTAGAATTTGTGTTTTCATGAACAAGAAATTTTCTTCAGGTTGATACTCAGAACCGAACAAACAAAGAAAAAAAGGTGATGATATGTTGTATTCCTACGCATCCGCAGAACAAAATCTTTGCTTATAGACATATATAAATACGCCCCATAACTAAATGAAATGTTGCATAGAAAATATTGAATACACAATAGCCACTAGTCGAGTGCTATACTGATAGTAATATCAGACTTGTGTTGGTGTATCTCTCTGAGGTGTGAGCAGATAACTAAGAACTTAAATTCTGAAGTCTACATGTTCAACCTAGATGGTGTGTGGGCTAAGAAGATGACTGCATCCATGGGGAGCATGACGTATTCCACCACCAATGTAAAGCTATCGGCCATTGTTAGTTTCTTGAACATCTTTCAAACTTCCCAATTATATCATCACCCATTTGATGCCAGCCATTGTTTGATATTTTTACAGCAGTATCAAACCTGTGTTGTATCTTTCTTGGGTATGAGGAAATGACTAGGAAATCAAATGTTGGTATATAATATCTTGCGTAAGTGACTCAAACTGTAGCTGGTGATTTAATGCGATTCAATCACGATAATTTTAAAGTTAGGAATGTTGACTATTCGTAAACCTCACTCTTTTACCAATTTGACACCAGTGACAAGATACAATTACATGATGTAAGATTACTATGGCTTTATTGAATGCCTCTCCATGCTCTACGCGATTAACGCCGATCTGCTCAAAGTCACATTTTCCCCACTGTGCCATCTGATAGTATTATCCACGTAGTCCACTAAGACCAATCTTCACATGTTTGGGAAAGCATAGCCTATTTTGGATGATTATAATTTCATCAACTGCTCTTAGATTTGGATTTTTGTATAGATAATTCTTCCATAATCCTCCAGATTCTTCCCTTCACATGTTGTAGCTATTGAAATTCACATGAGAGAGTTAGAAGGCTGGTAGCCTCAGAGGATGAGAAAATGCATTCATAAGAAGCACATGTTCCACTACCAATGTGAAGTTATCGATGATTGATTTAGTTTCTATTCTTTTTTTCCATCATCTATGCGATTCTCATAATAGAAAAAAGAAATAATATCATCTGTAAATAATCAGCAAAACTTTCCACGTTCCCTTGATGCAAATCTATCAGCGCTCTCGTTACCTGCACACCGGGCATGACCAGAGAAAGTATTTGTGTTATATACTGAAACATCACTGCATACCAATATCTGTTCAATTTACAATGTGTTCAAAAGTAACAGGCTGTTTATCTATCCCGTAATATTTCTTATATCTTAAACGTCTTGACTAAATATCTAATTTTTCTGTCAAATCTTTTGACCAACCTACAAATCTAACATTTCTCGTCACCAATGGGGTCTACCACAAACTGGCATACGTGCAATATCCACGGTACTGTATCTCTTCATCATCAATCACGATTACTTGATAAAAAAAATAAACAGCAAGAAATTGAGATAAAACATGCAATGACGATTTTTTCACAAGTAGCAAGTTCTTCTCAGCCCATCCCAACTTCAGCCCAACTGTTCTTAATCACGTCCTACGAAAGCTAGAAATAATACAGTAGTACTGTTATTTGCACAGTGGGCTAAAAGTGCATGTCCTTGTACCCACACTGCGCGAGGAATAGAAAGAATTTTTCAAACTAAACCATACCTTTCCCAACAAGGTACGTGTAGTACAAAGGTTGTTGTTCGTCCATCACAAGTGATGATGACCATTTGTTACATCCACTTTTGAAAATTCAATTGTAGTTATGTCCTTGAGTTCGTAGATGGCTAATGAGCCCTATTCGAGCTGTAAATGTCCTTGGACAGTTTGGACATGGAATAACGACTGTAGACGGATTTTGGTCTATCCGTGACTTTCTAGCTGTTCTCCGCTGTTGAGCTGCTGCATTTCTCTTCTTTTCACGAGATGATGCGCTCTTTTTTTTATTTTAGAACGCCATGTAGATCTATTTTGTGCAAGTTCTTCCCATGAATCGTGGTCTATTTCAAAGGTGTAGTACAAAGTAATACATAATTGGAACCTGTATATGTATTGTACGGATACTGTATAATACGGGAATAACCAAAAACAATCAGCAGACACATGCACTGCTGCCACTGAAACCTCTTCCGTCTCTTTAAATATACAACTTTTACTGTTATTATTAGATACATTACTGTTCAATGTATCCAATTTGAAATTCTAGGCACTTTACTTCCGTATGTTGTTGTTTCTTTAGGGAGGAAAATCCATAATTTGACGCCGTAAGGAACAACGAAAGTTTATTTTTGTGAGTATAAAGTCAATCTAGCTCTTGCATTCCAAGCTGTTCCATTTATATCATGTGTACACTTGTGACTGTCTGTGTTTACAGAAGGTGTTCATTATAAAGAGGTTGTGCTGGATGCATATATCTATTAGTTTATAACCGTTGTTATTAATCTTGTTTCTTTTGTTGCCGAAGGGTCCTTTATATTTCTCTATTCCTTCTCTATTTGCACCAAGATGTGCATTCAAATCTCCCAAAATATATAGATCATCTTCATTGTTACTGTTATTTATTAATTTCTTTACATCTTCAAAAATTCCTCTTTCGTTTTTGTTGTTTGGTGTGTTACATGGGGCATAGGCATGAATAAATGTTGTGTTTACACTGTCTATTGTAATCATGACCAACATTGATCGCTCATTCTGATGTGAAACTTGAACTATGTTCTTAGCGAATATTGAGTCTACAAAAAAGCCCACCCTTTGATTTGCTCTTGACACTAACTCAACTCCACTGTAGGAACATGTAATTCTGTGTTCAAGTGACATATCAAAAACCTGTGTTCTACATAAGTACTATTGTTGTTGTACCCCCACTGGGGACACGTCAGGCTGGGGTCAAGCTGTTGGCTTGACTTGAGCTTATAGCAACGCATACACGCTTGATGGTGCCCATCACAAAACGTAAATGGTATTTCAGTAGAGATATCAGTACCACTTGATATCCCACTCTGCCCTGGTGGGCAACATCGCCAGTTTGTCTGTGACTGCTTATTCATTCAGAGATCTGGCTTATATCCCAGCCAATCACCAGATATGGAGGTCATTCCACTATGCACAATCTGTGGACATGCCTGGTAAGAGATGGTCGCCCCCCCCTCCCCAAGGATAATGTACATTTTATTTATTATTGTCTATATTCTGAACATTGTATTGCAATGATTATGAACAAATTCATCTTAAATTCAGAGAAAATAATTGATTCTGAAAAGCAAATTAAGATATCTATAAATAACCAAGTAAATTAAAGATGGCCACCACAACCACATGACTAAGTTGCATAACTTAAGTTTATCAGACATAAGAAACATCTATTATGACTCTCAAAATTTCATTTTGATACAGTGTTTTTAAAAATGAATTTTCAAAGACAACACTCAAAATTTCTCTAAAATTTGCAAACAGCCTTGGTAATGAGAGATAGAAATGCTCAGGATTGCTGTTCAGCAAAGTGTTAAATCATCACTTTGTGAATTTGGCTGGTAGATATTGCTTGAAATATATACATCCTTTGAACCACACCTTCAATTCCTATATTGATAACTTGCGACCAGGTGTGAAGTGTAGAGTGTAAGTCTGTAAAATTATATCAACAAGTAGTCTGATCTTGAGTAGGGGATCATAACCAGGCTTTCCCCTTGGAATTATAACCTGATTATTATTGGTTACCAATCCAACAATCTATGGGCTCATGCCTTTTGATGCAATACCATTGTGTGATATATGCATGTGTTTGTGTGCGTTTGTTGTTTTGTTCTATTCCATATAAAATCTGATTATTATTAAAGTGTAGGTTTTTGTGCAGCAGTTGATATCTGTTCCTACTCATGACTTTTGTTTAGGGTGTGTCCTTTAAACAAATGGTTCTTACACCAGTGGTCAGAAACTGCTGGTTTGCAACACATTCTCAATCTGTAGATCAATGAAAGCAGAGATCTCAATTGTATAAGTTATCCAAGACACCTTCTTGAATTTAGCACTAACTTTGTACTCAGATCCAGGTGGTTTTATCCATATCTGTTCACTTCCTCTGTGTTATGACATGGCAGTGTCAGGAGAAAAAAGTCATTTAAAAAAACCTCATGACACCTTGTTATTCATTGTATAGAGCAAGAGTTTCCAGCTCAATGATTTTGTTTCTATATCACATTTCACCAGCTTTGCCCAACTTTGAAATCATGTATCTCAGCAAATATATAACACATTTAACTGAAATTGTGTGTATAAATTTAAAATGGTATAGACTTTACAAATTAATTTTTTTATCAACATTCATTAGTTTCAATTTGTGCTTATTTGCGATACAGATCAAAAGTCTACTTGTCAAGACACATCTTACATACTAAAATTAGGGTGTTTACAATCAATTATATGATGTCATTTACACAGGACATTTTACATATTGTCTATCGTACATTTGACATGATTAATTGGATGATTCTCGAACACAAGACAGACAGTTTTTTAAAGTTTTATTCAGTGTAATGTCTGAAATGGTATAACTTCTTTTTTTGAGACACAATAATTATTATGCTGACAAACATCAAAGGATTTCATTAGTACACAAAAACTGGATATGATGCACAAATATAAAGTATAAATTTGTTGGATCTAACAAAAATAACATCGTATGCAAAATATGGCATTAATACGTTAGATGGTTACTCAGATAAATACATTTGTTTGAGGGCAAAACTACTGAAAAACGTTATTGCAAGCTTTCTCTATGCCCAATAACTGTTTTAAACATCAGTCCTTTCATAGTTAACTCTACCACGCCTACCTTCAATTTAACCTTATTTAAATTAACTATGTCAGTCCTTTCATGGTTAATTCTACCATACCTACCTTCAATTTAACTTTATTTACGCTTATTATGTGACTATTGTCAATAGACCATCAAAATTTAGACTATCAAAATGTTTCATGAAACATCATTTTCAGCTTCAGACTCATCTCTGCTGTTAATGATGGTCCACGTTAATGCCGTGGTCATTATATATAACACTTGCACAAAGACAATGAGATTTGGGTAATTTTTAACCATAAAATACCATTAAACGTCACAACCCTTGAGCGCAGCAATTTTTGAATGACATAGTGTCTCGGATGAGATATATTTAGTAATGATATCACTAAAGTTTCTGTATTCACTACACATTGTAATGATTTCCACTACCGTTGAGGTCTGTTACCATGGGTATATAACGGACATTCTGCGACTGTTGAAATTGTTCAGTAAAGTGTTAACAGAAGTCCCTTTCTCCAAACCTTATAATTGCTGTAGGTCTACATAGATAGCATCTGTACTCTTCCCTTGCTGAAAAGTGTCCTTCACATTCTGGGTAAAGAGAGTTTGACTTATTATTCTAATCAATTCAATCCTGTCTCTTACTATCTTGGTTCCGTTCACCAAGGCTTTATCAGACAATACATTTGCTCTTTCGTGTCCCCTGACCCCAGAATGACCTGAACAGTAGATCCATGTAATGCTCTGTGCGTTGTTGAGAAGAGTGAATCATTCAGTTCTGATCATACACATTTCTATCTTGCGTAGCACACTTTGAGAGTGCGACAGAATCACTGAGTCTGTTGGTGGTTGCGTCGCCAGCCAAGTGAGAGCTGCTGTCACCGCTTCTATTTCCATTCTCATAAATGATGTTGTAGTGGGGTATGCAGCTAACGTCTCAGCTAATTTCTTCAAGTCTTGTACAGAATGCAATTCGGTTAATACACATAATCTGCCAATCTCGACCAATTCATTGTTAACAGGTCTCCACTGTATAATGTTGAGTGGTAGCTAGTCTAGTGGTCACTGGTGGTTGGTACCCAACCTTCTGCACACTGGTAGGAGGACCTGGTCAATTTTAGTTTCCAGTCTCTGGTGGCTAGACTAGTCCAGATCTCCATGATGAGGATGGCATCAATGGAGATATTTATCAATAAATCTGATATCTCAAACACCAGATTTGGAAAGTTTATCTACAATATGTTGACCTATGTGCCTCTTGAGTGCTCTAAATTCAATAAAATCTCTGTTACAAACATCGCATTTGTAAGGTTTCTTTTCTATATATCCTCTTTTGTGTAACTTCTGGATACTACTGTGAGAAAATCCAACACCACACACATGAAATTTGCAAGATTTCTCTCCTGTATGTGTTCTTTTGTGCTTCTTCAGGTTACCATTTTCAGAAAATTCTACACCACACACATCACATTTGTAAGGTTTCTCTCCTGTATGTGTTCTTTTGTGATTTTTCAGGTTACAAGTTTCAGAAAATCCTACACCACACACATCACATTTGTAAGGTTTCTCTCCTGTATGTGTTCTTTTGTGTCTCTTCAGGCTACCTGTTTCAGAAAATCCTACACCACATACATCACATGTGTACGGTTTTTCACCTGTATGTGTTCTTTTGTGATTCTTCAGGGGACTAGTTTGAGAAAACCCTACACCACACACATCACATGTGTAAGGTTTTTCACCTGTATGTGTTCTTTTGTGCTTCTTCAGGCTACCAGATTCAGAAAATCCTACACCACACACATCACATTTGTAAGGTTTTTCACCTGTATGTGTTCTTTTGTGAATTTGCAGGCCATTAGTTTCAGAAAATCCTACACCACATACAATACATTTGTAAGGTTTCTCTCCTGTATGTATTGTATTGTGATACTTCAGGTCACCAGTTTTAGAAAATCCTACACCACACACTTCACATTTGTAAGGTTTCTCTCCTGTATGTACTCTTTTGTGATTCTTCAAGCTACGAGATTTAGAAAATTCTACACCACACACATCACATTTGTAAGGTTTCTCACCTGTATGTGTTCTTTTGTGATTTTTCAGGTTACCAGTTTTAGAAAATCCTACACCACACACATCACATTTGTAAGGTTTTTCTCCAGTATGTATTCTTTTGTGCGTCTTCAGGCTACCAGTTTCAGAAAATCCTACGCCACACACATCACATTTGTAAGGTTTCTCTCCAGTATGTACTCTTTTATGATTCTTCAGACTACCAGTTTCAGAAAATCCTAAACCACACACATCACATTTGTAAGGTTTCTCTCCTGTATGTGTTCTTTTGTGCTTATTCAGGTTACCAGTATGAGAAAATCCCATACCACAAATGTCACATTTGTAAGATTTTTCTCCTGTATGTAAATTTCTATGTGACTTCAGGTTATCAGAACAATTAACCCCCAAGTTGGACACACGACAATTGTCAGCTTTCTCTCCTCCATATTTCTTTTTGTCTGTGTTTAACCTAGTATGTTTAGTCAAACCAGAAACATTACATATATCTATATTCTTACAACTTAAACTACACACAGAATGTCTAGTACCTTTTTTATAAACACAGAATTCATTTTCTGAAAGTTTGCTACATTCTCCGTTATTGACATTCAGACTGTCCTCATTCTGGACAATCTTACCAATGACATCTTCAACTATGACCTGTTCTCTAACTGACTCTCTTAAGTCAATCAGTTTCTGCTCTCTTGATGTCAAACACAGATCTACATTCTTGTTTTCTGATTTCATTACTGTATCTCCTTTGTGTTCATGAAACATCTCACAATCTCCTGTCTCATCCATAGTATTATTCACAATGTTTCTAATATGTTCTGAAAGATTCTTTGTGAAGACATCAGCCCTTACATGTTGTGAATGTTGAACACTGTATACACTTTCTATGTGTATTTTCTGAACACCAGCATGAGAGCTTGTGAAGTGCTCCAATGTGTCAACACCGATCTCTGAAATATCCAAACAATGAGCAGTGACAAGTCTTGAAATGTAAATCATAATAAATATAACAACATAAAACATTTATATTGAAACAATCTATGACATAAAGACAATAACAGTCAATGTTAGATCAAACACTTTGTGTGTACTGGTTGTGTGAGTGGATTGTGTGAGGAGTGATGTACAGAATGAAACTTTTAGAAATACTTCAAACCATCAACACATATTGGGGATCCAGACAAACAGAGATATTAAATACTCCTATTACATGCTGTCTAGAACTACTCCCACCATGTTTACCTTACACATACACTTTATATGGAAGTCCGAGTGTATGGAGTGTCAAGGGAAATAGTACAGTGACGCTGAGGCTGTCATACTCCTTTGGAGTAGTTCTCATGTCCTTGATCTCCATCTGGCACTCAGCTCTCACCTATGACTCCCAGTAGTTGCCAGCATGCTGCAGTACAAACCAGGTGAGGGTCACTGAGGGACTCTGACCCAGAGGTTAATATAGGGAATGTTTATCTAAGCATGCAAAGCCTGGATATGGTGGACAGTGCAGATGAAACATCTGATATTCCACAGGCTGGAAGGCACTTGCCAGCAGATCATTGTAGTACATAAAGAGTTTTGTGAGACATGTAGAACACTCTGATCCTCCACAATATCCTGGTATATCTCCAGTCATCTTGATTTATCTAGTCACTAGAACACTGTTGGATCAGGAAGAGAGAGAGTGGTCAATGAATGACATAACTCTTCCACACTTTAAACTCAGTTCAGTGCTAGACATAACTCAACTATCATCATGTGATACAGCTAGGTATAGAATGTTGTAAATGAGCTGCCACCAGAACTGAGAGAATGTTACAAGAGCTCATCTGGCAGTACTCAAAGCCCATACAGACTCATCTACAGCATGACACCCACAAAAACAAATAAAAACACTTCCCAGAAACACACAACGCTGTAGACTATGCAGAACAAACCAACCAGAAACAGAAGAACACTTATTCTCTACATGTAGGTCAATCACACAAACAAAACTCAAAAAGATCATAGAAACACACACAGGGAAAACAACAGACATCTACAAAGCAATCATGCTAAACATAGTACCACAAACAACCCCAGCATACAGTACACACTATAATAACAAACGCAGCAACATATATGACAGGCGATTTTTCAACAGACATTCTACCAAATTTTCAGATATTCAGTATGTCACATGTGACACCTATTTTGCCTTTTTTTTTAACTTGGAAAATGTACCATGGAAATTGTTTTTACCACGACGTTGTATTGTATTTTTGCTCATTTTTTTATTTAAAAATCCTAAACGATTCCTTCAACACAAACATTTTTTTTTTCAAGATGTATTTGCTTTTTTTTTACTCACGAAAATTTCATCCCAGTACCAAAAACTACAATTTCAAATGCACTTTAAATTTAAATAAAACTCACGATTATATTTTTCATGACATGTTTGACACAGTGAATGGACATTCATAATGTAATAATAAATATATATATTATATATGTCACCTCTCACCCCACTACACCTTACTTTAAGTTATTATTACTTTATTTTATTACTCACTGTGTTACTGTGTAGTCAGTGTAGACGTAGTTAAGTAGTGTCACAGTGTGTAACTGTAACCGTTACAGTGTAACGCCCACCTCTCATCCTTTTCCCTTTTCTTATCAGCTCACTCCACAATGTAAATCATCATCATGCATTTGTAAATGTTTAAATGAGCCAAATAAACTTTTTTTTTAAAAAGCAACTGACACATGAGTTATATTATACTATACAGTATCTATACAACACTCGTTTTCAACGTTCGAAAAACAACACTGGAAGCCGCCATTACCGGTGTTCGCGTAAGGGCTAAATTTAGCATGTCTATTCACGTGGAAACAGTGTACACCGTCACTCTACACCACCATGTGTGATGATGATGATGTTCGTCCGTCGTGATCGACGATGAGAAAAAACTCAACCATAATAATAATAATAACAATAAATAATAAAATATTAAAGTTAATAGTGCGTTTTTAAATGACTAGCAAGTCCAATGCGCGCAGAAAATGTTCTTTTACAGAATTGACAACAATAGAGGGTATCTATGTGAGGTTGAGATGTTTTTTCTTTTCTACGTGTCCGCTTCTGTCTTGCAGTTTCTTGTCTGAGTTCTTCTGCCGCTAGTGCTCCCGTTCTAATGCTGTAACGCCATGCTGTTCTATCCTGAGCGAGGCTCTCCCAAGCGCCTACGTCAATGTTAAGATGTTTCAAGGATGACTTGAGCGTGTCTTTGAAACGCTTTTTCTGTCCACCAGCTTTTCGAAAACCTGCCTTGAGTTCTCCATAATATATTTGTTTTGGCAATCGCGAGTTCTCCATACGCACAAGATGGCCTGCCCAGCGTGCCTGCGCCTTCATAAGTATTGTGTGGATGCTTATTGAGGTTGATTTTTCCAAGACCTCGTAGTCTGGTACTTTGTCCCACCAATGGATGTTTAGTAATTTACGTAGGCAGGTAAGATGGAAATGATTTAACTTTCTTGCATGTCTAGCATACACTGTCCACGTTTCGCAGGCGTATAGTAAGGTTGGTATAACAGCAGCATGATATACTTGTAGTTTGGTGGTTGTTCTTATACCTCTTCTGTCCCATACATTTTTGCGTAATCTGCCAAATACAGCACTAGCTTTTGCCAGTCTATTGTTAATTTCCACATCAATGTTGACATCGCGAGAGAGAGTGCTTCCAAGGTAAGTAAAATTGTCGACTACCTGCAGTTTTTCCTGATTGACGATGATGGAAGTAGCAGTATGTTGGCTATTTAATGTTGCTTGATGCATGACTTCTGTTTTTTTGGTGTTAATAGTGAGACCAAAGTTGTTGCAGGCCTTTGAGAAGCGGTCTATGATGCTCTGCATGTTTACGACAGAGTCAGCATACAATGCACAGTCGTCAGCATAAAGTAATTCTCTAACAGTACTAGATTTAGTTTTCGTGTTTGCTTTTAGACGACGTAAATTGAAAAGACCACCATCCGTTCTGTAATTGATCATTATGCCTGCTGTTTCATTACTATGGTGTGTTTCCGTTAACATGGCTGTAAATAACAGGCTGAAAAGAGTAGGGGCCAGCACACATCCCTGCTTTACACCATTTGTGACAGGGAATGCAGGAGATACTCCTCCGTCGCAGATAACACTAGCCATCATTCCGTCATGAAATTGTCGTATCACAGTGACAAGTTTTGGGGGGGGGGGGGGGCATCCGAACTTTGTAAGCACCTTCCACAGTCCTTCTCTGTTAACGGTATCGAATGCTTTAGTTAAGTCCACAAATGTTGCTAAGAGTTCACTATGTTGCTCTTGTGACTTTTCCTGAATTTGTCGTGCAGAGAATATCATATCAACTGTACCACGACCTGCACGAAAACCGCACTGACTCTCTGGGAGTAGCTCGTTTAGTAGAGAATTATTTAATCTGTTGAGTATGACACGAGCGAGAATTTTACCAGCTATAGACAAAAGTGATATGCCCCTATGATTATCGCAAGACTGTTTGGTACCTTTGCCTTTATATAGGTGCACTATAGAAGCATCTTTTAGATCTTGAGGCAATGTACCTGAGTTCCAGAAAATACCAAAAATGTCAGTTAGTTTTTTAATCAGCAGTGGTCCGCCATTTTTATAAATTTCAGCAGGTAAGGCATCCAAACCTGGAGCTTTATCATTTGACATTTGTTTAATCGCTATCATAACCTCTTGACTGCTTGGGGGTATATCGAGTTCTTCTCTTATCCTAAGTTGTGGTATTCTGTTTATGACTTCTTCATTTATTACTGATGGTTTGTTTAGGATTTCTTCAAAATGTTCAGCCCAACGATTTAAGATGTCATTTTTATCAGTGAGAAGCTTCGACGAATCGGCATTTAATAGAGGTGGTGATGAGTGTGGACCATAGATAGTTCTTAAAGCCTCATAGAATCGCTTATAGTCCTTTCTGTCTGCAAACATTTGAATTTCTTCAGCTTTTCGACTTAGCCATTTATCCTTTATCTCTCTAAGCTTCTTTTGACAAGTGTTACGGATCTTGTTATAGGCTACTTTCTTGGACGGTGAAGATGCTGCCCCTTGTAGTTTCTTGAAAGCTTTGTGTTTCTCTTCTAACAAGGATGTTATCTCAAAATTATTATCATCAAACCAGTCTTGGTGTCTATGTACCTTCACTCCCAAATGTTCCTTCGCTTTGGCGTAAATAATTCCTTTAAACGAAGCCCAGCTATCTTCAGATGTGGTATTAAGAAGATTCGTCGAAGCTTCTCACTGATAAAAATGACATCTTAAATCGTTGGGCTGAACATTTTGAAGAAATCCTAAACAAACCATCAGTAATAAATGAAGAAGTCATAAACAGAATACCACAACTTAGGATAAGAGAAGAACTCGATATACCTCCAAGCAGTCAAGAGGTTATTATAGCGATTAAACAAATGTCAAATGATAAAGCTCCAGGTTTGGATGCCTTACCTGCTGAAATTTATAAAAATGGCGGACCACTGCTGATTAAAAAACTAACTGACATTTTTGGTATTTTCTGGAACTCAGGTACATTGCCTCAAGATCTAAAAGATGCTTCTATAGTGCACCTATATAAAGGCAAAGGTACCAAACAGTCTTGCGATAATCATAGGGGCATATCACTTTTGTCTATAGCTGGTAAAATTCTCGCTCGTGTCATACTCAACAGATTAAATAATTCTCTACTAAACGAGCTACTCCCAGAGAGTCAGTGCGGTTTTCGTGCAGGTCGTGGTACAGTTGATATGATATTCTCTGCACGACAAATTCAGGAAAAGTCACAAGAGCAACATAGTGAACTCTTAGCAACATTTGTGGACTTAACTAAAGCATTCGATACCGTTAACAGAGAAGGACTGTGGAAGGTGCTTACAAAGTTCGGATGCCCCCCCCCCCCAAAACTTGTCACTGTGATACGACAATTTCATGACGGAATGATGGCTAGTGTTATCTGCGACGGAGGAGTATCTCCTGCATTCCCTGTCACAAATGGTGTAAAGCAGGGATGTGTGCTGGCCCCTACTCTTTTCAGCCTGTTATTTACAGCCATGTTAACGGAAACACACCATAGTAATGAAACAGCAGGCATAATGATCAATTACAGAACGGATGGTGGTCTTTTCAATTTACGTCGTCTAAAAGCAAACACGAAAACTAAATCTAGTACTGTTAGAGAATTACTTTATGCTGACGACTGTGCATTGTATGCTGACTCTGTCGTAAACATGCAGAGCACCATAGACCGCTTCTCAAAGGCCTGCAACAACTTTGGTCTCACTATTAACACCAAAAAAACAGAAGTCATGCACCAAGCAACATCAAATAGCCAACATACTGCTACTTCCATCATCGTCAATAAGGAAAAACTGCAGGTAGTCGACAATTTTACTTACCTTGGAAGCACTCTCTCTCTCGCGATGTCAACATTGATGTGGAAATTAACAATAGACTGGCAAAAGCTAGTGCTGTATTTGGCGGATTACGCAAAAATGTATGGGACAGAAGAGGTATAAGAACAACCACCAAACTACAAGTATATCATGCTGCTGTTATACCAACCTTACTATACGCCTGCGAAACGTGGACAGTGTATGCTAGACATGCAAGAAAGTTAAATCATTTCCATCTTACCTGCCTACGTAAATTACTAAACATCCATTGGTGGGACAAAGTACCAGACTACGAGGTCTTGGAAAAATCAACCTCAATAAGCATCCACACAATACTTATGAAGGCGCAGGCACACTGGGCAGGCCATCTTGTGCGCATGGAGAACTCGCGATTGCCAAAACAAATATATTATGGAGAACTCAAGGCAGGATTTCGAAAAGCTGGTGGACAGAAAAAGCGTTTCAAAGACACGCTCAAGTCATCCTTGAAACATCTTAACATTGACGTAGGCGCTTGGGAGAGCCTCGCTCAGGATAGAACGGCTTGGCGTTACAGCATTAGAACGGGAGCACTAGCGGCAGAAGAATTCAGACAAGAAACTGCAAGACAGAAGCGGACACGTAGAAAAGAAAAAACATCTCAACCTCACACAGATACCTTCTATTGTTGTCAATTCTGTAAAAGAACATTTTGTGCGCGCATTGGACTTGCTAGTCATTTAAAAACGCACTATTAACTTTATTATTTTATTATTTATTGTTATTATTATTATGGTTGAGTTTTTGGTCATCGTCGATCACGACGGACGAACATCATCATCATCATTAAGAAGATCTAAGTCTCCCAAGGCTACGTCGAGATCCTTGGAGAGATTATTTTTTATATCGTGGTTACTCAACCGATCAGTGTTTAGGCGTTTTTCTATCTTTTGTCCCTGTGGACGTCTTTTTCTTGCAATGGTGAAATTTAGTTTGGATACTATAAGCCGGTGATCAGTCCAGCATTCAGCTCCACACATTGCTTTTGTGACACGAACATCTTAGATGTCCCTTTTTCTGGTTATGATATAGTCTATAAGATGCCACTGCTTGGAGCGTGGATGCATCCAAGAGGTCTTTTTGCGCGTTGGCAAACGAAACATAGTGTTGGTGATAGTGAGTTCGTGCACAGAACATAGCTTTAAAAGAAGGGAACCATTGCTGTTACATTTACCGATCCCATGACGTCCAAGAACACCTTGCCATGTCTGGGGGTCTTTGCCAACTCGGGCATTGAAATCACCCAGGATAATGAGTTTATCAGTTCTCGGTGTACCAGATATAGCGGCATCTAACTCTTCATAGAATTTATCCTTTTCCTCATCAGGATTTGTCATTGTCGGCGCATATGCAGAAAGTAATGTGGCAAAGTTATTTTTGCTCACTTTCAATCGCAACGACATCAAGCGATCGCTAATTCCTCGAGGCAGACCTGGAAGTTTCTGCACCAGAGATGATTTTATAGCAAAACCAACACCTGATTCACGCCTCTCTGTGTTTTTACGTCCTATCCAGAAGAATGTATACCCTCCACCTCTCTCTGTCAACTGACCCTCATCTGCAAACCGCGTTTCACTAAGTGCAACAATATCCAGATTATAACGGGCCAATTCTTTAGCAATTAGTGCTGTTCTTCTTTCTGGTCTGTTTACATCTGAGATATCCGTAAGTGTCCGAACATTCCATGAACCAACTAAGATTGATTCACACTTTGTTCTCTTCATATTTAATTAGTAAAGATAAGTAAATAAATGGGTTGAGAAATGACTAGCGCTGAAGTTGGTTTATAGTGTGGAAGAGTTGCGCTAATCGTCAACCACACTCTCTCTCTCCTGAGTTTTATCTTGGTCCAGTGGCAAGACAAAGTCGAGACAACTGGGAGAAAATCAGGTGCAGTGGATGGCCAGAGCGTACTATGTGTCTAACTGTGCCCTATGCTGTCCACACAGCTCTGCTGTTAGCGCCTATGTACCCGTTGAGTTACCTGCCAACTTCGTCCGAGTATTTCGCAGCAAACAGACTTTTTAAGCCTAGGTAGACAAAGCCTTTGTTGACAATGCTAGGTTGACTTATTTCTTAGCACTGTGAGTGTCCATAATAGCTACAGTGTGTCGCCCAATATCACATCGACTGTAACAGGTTGACACCGTGTAAAAATAGGGCAGACTGTTTTGACACGGTCAGTGAACCCGCCCCAGCGGCGAGAATAGGTCACCAAATGAGATGTTTGTATCCGATTGACAATAACGGAAAAATCAAGTTTCTCCTTTGTCAGCGCTCGAATCTTGCAAATAGCAACATTAAAGTACGGAAACATATCCATTTATCACTTGAGTACACAATTAAACAACACAACTAGCACAATCCACGAAATTCGAATCACAAATCACCATGTGTACGTAGACAAGGATACACTAGTGTTACCGTGTATTGATTGTCATGTGTACATAGGTAGTTAATGAGTTTACCTGTCTTTTGGAGAGGAGTGACTCTCTCAACCAGCGGACAACAGAGTCTAACGAGGTTATATCAATACACACTACCATAAAATATTAGAGGTAACAGAGACCCCAAAAAGATCGAATATATAGCGGTATAGCGAGCGGCTATGGACGGGTTAGAAAGAAAAGTGTTCACTCCATTTCTATGCTACGCATTTGCGTACAATCTACTGAAAGTCCTGCTTCCTTGACGACCTTGTATGCACTTCATCATCAACGTTGGCATTTTGTGATAGTGTACTACCTTGGTATGTGAATCTATTCACAAATTTCAGTGCTACGCCATTTACCTTTATGCAGGGTTAGTGATACCTTTTTCCAGGTGCTGGTTGTTTTTACCAAGACGTTGTTTCCGTGTTAATAGTAAGCCCAAAGTTATTACAAGTTTTGAATAATCTGTATATAATGTTGTTCCTCCATCCTAATCAGCTATATTCATCCTAAAAAGCTATATTCGCGCCGAAAATATCCTTAGATAGCTCGGGCATGGAATGACCACTGTAGACTGTTTTTGGTATATCCGTGACTTGCTAGATACTCTCCGCTATTGAGCTGCTGCCTTTCTCCTCTTTTCACAAAATGATGCGCCCTTTTTGATGGGACACGAAGACCACCCCAATTCATAGAATATAAAAACATACGAACATTCGGCCACATGAAGACAGACGCACAGAAAGAGTATTCTTACACAGACAGAACATGCTTCGCGTGCAAAACTATCCAATGCACCCCAAATGCAACAGTTACACACACACACACACAAAGATTGAAGAGAGCTAGCTTCTTGTACATATCAAAACAACTACATAACCAGCATGAAGATATCCTCCCCAGTGACCCCCAAAAAAGTAAAAATGCTTTTTGGCTTTGATGAGCCAATTTGCAGTAAAAAAACACAAACCACATTTTCATCGTCAAAGCAGTCCTTGTAATCATCAACAGAGAACACCCGACACCTCCTCAGCTAAAGTCTCTGGCACAGGAAATTATTGCACACAAATAAGATCCTAAAATATGGACAAATGTATACACATATGGATCAGCAGATAGAGCTATAAAAAATGAATGAGAATGCGTTTTTATAAGATATAATGGAAAGAACCCAAGTAAAGCATTATAAACTATTAAAGACATATTCAACGGTCAGAACAGAAGCTGGGGCACACATATAGGCACTAAAAACTCTTGTTTCCACAGATCACATATATATGATCCGCCATCCAACGTAGTAATATTCACGGACTTCGGATCCTTATTGGAAACATTACAAAGCTGCGAAAACGCAATACACAAAATTAGACTAAAACTGGCAAACATAAAAAAAGCTCAAAAATCACTCTTCAATGCCTAACCGCACATTGTGACATCATTGGAAATGAGAGAGCTGATCCCTAGAAAAAGCAGAAGGTAAAATGGAAAAATTCAGCTATCCTCTGCCATACAGTGACGCCAAAACACTAATTCGCAACCATTATACATCACTGTGGAAGAAAGATGGATATTGACTCGAAACCAGACCCCATACACCATAGGCAACAATAGACCATCATCTTTCGACTTAGAACTGGTCACTGCAGGTCACAGAGTCTGTACCAGATCAAGGTGGCCCACACAAATGAATGGCCATATTGAACAGGCATACAGACCCCTGAACACATACTCCAAGACTGCGAAGAACACCAAGAACTGGGAGGAAAGACATGACCACAATGGACCGAGCTGTGGTTAAAAACTTTGGAGAAGCAGTTCTGACATGGAGAAGACTGGGAGCTTCGTCCTGAAAATATAGTGAGACCAAAATATTCCTGAACGCAGAAGAATATTGTAGAACGCCATATATATGTGTTTTGTGCATGTTCTTCCCATGTTTCTTGGCCTATTTCAAAGGATTTCAGTGGGGTCTTTAACGAGTCCTTCTATTTTTTTATTTTTTTTTGCCACCTTGAGATCCTATTTCCCTTTTCAGCTCACCATAGAGAAGTATCTTTGGCAGGAGATTATCTAGCATACATACCAGATAACCTGTCAAACGAATCTGTGTCTGCATTAGAATAGTATCAATGCTAGGGATACGAGATTTGTCAAAGATTGTGGTATCCAGAGTCTTGTCTTGCCATCTGATATCTGTAACGTTTCTGAGAGAACTTGTGTATAAGTGATTGAGCTTCCTCACATGACGTCTATGCACAGTCTAAGTTTCACTAGCGTATAACAGCAATGGGAGTACCACTGCTCTGTACACTTTCAACTCAGAATGTAGGTTATAATAACGACACTAAATTAATCCTTTTAAGATCATGCGTTTTCCCAGTGGCAAACATATAGATACGAGACTTGGACTTTACACAAGACAGTATCCAAAATAATAAATTCATTTGAAATGGAGTACTACAGAAAGATCCTACGAATATCTTGGACAGAGAACAAGAAGAACATTGAAGTTTTGAAATTACTGAAACTAAACGAAGGGTGGCTTCTAAATACCATCATAAGAAGGCAGCTAAAGTATTTTGGACACTTGAAGCGACATGATGGTATCGAAAGGCTGATTATAGAGAGCAGAATGCCGGGAAAGAGAAGAATGTCCGAGCTGTCCGGGGGACATTTGCAGCTCGGATAGGACTCATTGGCCATCTGCGGACTCGTGATCAAGGACATGGCTCTGATTGGGTTTTCAAAAGTGGATGTAATAAATGGGCATCATCACTTGTGATGGACGAACAACATAACATATAATATATATAAATATATATATAACAGAGTCTTTGGACCACCCCCTCCCCTTTAAACACAAAGGCGATAAGTAATTATTATGTCACTCTGTTGCAATGTCCTATCTTCTGTGACGAGTTTGTCTGCGGTTTAATTTCCTAAAATTGTTTTTAATGATGGCGAAAGTCTACAAAAAAATTCATCATTTCATTATCATCAATAAGTAGTATTAAGTACCGTCACCGCAACATTGACTGTAGCAGACTTTCAACACGCCGTCTCTTGTCTTGGTGTTCAACTGTAATTAATTCATTAGACTCTAATCTAATCCAACAAAGTTAACGGAATAAAACTTCTCCACACCATCACATGGGAATATTGAAGGAACTTGTCTAAAAATATGCCTAGTTTGTGCTATCTAGTGCTTCTATTTCATTTTAGACTGCTATTAGCTCGCCAAAAAAATTTAAAAAGTTTGGTTGAAAAACATTAAAATGTCAATCTGTGACTGTGAATACTAAAAGAAAAGTTATATCGACGATGGCATGGTATTGTACTTATATTTTACCAGGTAATATTTAAATACCATTTGAAGCCATTGAATCATTCAATCTTGTTCTTACAATACCGTTATTGTTAAATGATAAGTAAACGTGACTGCTATCGTGCGTTTAAACATGAATATAAATAACCAAAATATCGGAGAATACCCATCAAAATGGAAAGTGCCGCAGTAACCAGACAAATAAAAGATAAATCCTAAATAAAGTAAACAAGTTACTGAGGAGAATACCTGACTATCGATATAAATTTATAAAACAATAATAAATAACAATACAATAGCGTTTTGTTAAAAATAAGGTGGCAACACTAAATAAAGCAGAAATATAATTTGCCTAACATTGATTTGAAGAAGAATTTTCTGACTGATTTTGCATGTATAGAATAACATTAATTGTTATAGTAACTGATATTAATAATGATAAAGGGGTAAGCGTTTTTTTCAAATATAATAAGCGCTTTTTAGGCACGAGACTAGTGTTTTGAAGTAACGAGTTGACTCAATAGTGATAGTAGTCAGTCAATAGACAATTCAATACTGAATACTGAGACTCGTACTCAATACTGCGGACAGAAAATAGCGCAAGACGACCGGACAACTTTAATTAATGCGATCATCTTTGGCGAATGTTTGGACTGGACTAGACATGTCCCATTATTAGTTAGACTATGTTACGTGGACTGTGGTTACGAGTACTAAATTTGGGATATCATATTTAAACTTAAATAGGCATATAATAATATAAATATAATATTAATAGGCCCTATATCAGTACACCATCTTTCATTCACAACACCCAAAATGTGAAACCGGCCATCCCACATTTAATTTCGCTAGCAACTATAACCACAATATTAATAGTATAGGCCCTATAGGCTAGGAACCACAATATCAACAGTATAATATAGGCTAGCTAGGTCTTAACAGTTGTTGCACAAATTCAAATTAAATGTTGGTAAAATTATGATTATTTAATATATTCCCTATTAAGGCTATTATCATGTAGGTCTACACATTGATGTATAATAAATAAGCAAATTAAAAAACTAATGAGTAATGTAGAAATATGAACAGTTTTAATTTAATTGTTTTCATGTCAAATTTCTATTGCCTATAACTAGACAAATCAAACAATTAACATTTTATTTATTTGAGCACACAAAACATGTAAGTAAGGTGCAGATCTAATTCTTAGACTTACTGTTGTAATTGATTGAAGATGAATTCTCTTCATAAAGGGACTGTTAGATTTGAGTTTGTGTATATTTTAGACCTTACTTATGTTAATATATGATGTAGAACCTACCTATGTTAATATATGATGTAGACCCTATACCATTTATATCATTAAACTAAGCACCTGAGCTAAGACTTAGCAAAGGGGAGGATTAGTCATAAAAATATTGTCACTTGCTGATACTAAGCTATGTAGGTTGTTTTTTTTTAAATTTCAGGACCACTAAATTCCCAGTAGTTGTGTGGGAAGGGGGTGGGGTGTTGGTAACTGTATCATTTTTGCTTGTTTTGTGTAATGTAAAGTTTCTTATTGGATCTTCTATAATTTTCTTATGACAATCAATAAAAGGTTGATTCCAATCAAGTTGTTTAACTCATACATCATCCCTATTCTATCATATGGATGCGAAAGTTGGAAAGCCACAGATAAGAGACTAGACACCTTTGAAAACAAATGCCTACGTACCATTCTGAACGTTAAGTGGAGTGACTTTAAATCTAACACTACTATAGAAGAGGAAAGCACAAACGTATATATCTTCCTTCATTAGACAAAGGCGTTGGACTTACATCAGCCATGTTCTCAGAATGAACAGCCTAAGAATTCCCCATCAGTCACTATATTGGGTGCCACCTGGAGTAAGAAGACGAGAGAGACCTAGAGAAACTCTACGAAGAACCATTAATAGAGAAGGCATATCAATGACCCTAAACAACACGCAAGAATGAAAGACCTGGCAACACAAAGACAGAAATGGAAAGCTATGGTTTCTGCCCTATGCGTCACCTATGGCCCTGGAGGAACATAACATAAAAATCAATAAAAGGTAATATTGCTGTAAAACTCAATGAAAATAGTACTTACTAAGAACACAGAAAATGAAGTCTTACTGGACGACGACTAACACACTGTCACTGTTGGATGCTAACATGAAAGAATGCACACAACAGTACTCATGACAATCATCATTTCGACCAAAAGGCCTTTATCAAGATAACACGCACATTACATCAATGTTATCTTGATAAAGGCCTTTTGGTTGAAATGTTGATTGTGTACTGTTATTTGTATGATTGTACAAACAAGGGACTAAAATATAATTTTAACACTGAATACGGATGTGTCTGGCCATTAGCGCTGATAAAACGGTGATACAATGCATTTCAATTCTCTGGACTACATCCTGTTGGAAATCTAGTAGGACCATTGTCCTGATACAAGAGAGAACCAGTGGGAGAGTGAAAGCTGAAGAAAAAGAAATAACATTTTTTCCAATAATAAACACACATTGAGATTAAAACACTTTCTCCCATTGAAATAATAATAATAAACACACACATTGAATGTTAAAACACTTTCTCCCATTGGGCTCTAAGTTGATTAGACAATCATTATTGCACACAGCACACATTCACAAGTGTTCCAATCTACCCCTAAGTACTTCCACAAATACATGACTATTGACAGTCCCAGTTCTCTGTTGCTTAAAAAAACATTCTTTGCCAACAATAATAATGTTCATTTCTTGCTATGCTACATTTCAAGCCCAGCTCAATTTTCTGTCAGGATTTTCCACTTAGAGACACTTCTCCAGGATAGTTTTAATCACTGATCTCATACAGCACTGCATATCTTATCACTGATCTCATACAGCACCTCATATCTTGTCACTGATCTCATACAGCACTTCATATCTTATCACTGATCTCATACAGCACTTCATATCTTGTCACTGATCTCATACAGCACTTCATATCTTGTCACTTATCTCATACTGCACCTCATATCTTATCACTGATCTCATACAGCACCTCATATCTTGTCACTGATCTCATGCAGCACCTCATATCTTGTCACTGATCTCATGCAGCACCTCATATCTTGGTGTGTCTGACTTTTTTCTGTGCATTTCATTGGCTGATGACACAAAGTGCATGCAAAGCTACAGATGATCTGTCACATCAGCCAAGATGAGTGATGCTGTCTGTGATCAGCAATCAAAACTTTTCTGAAGAAGTACTTGGTAAATATTGTATGTGAAATCTCTGCTATTTTAGATAATAACCAACCCTTTCTGTGACAGTCGTGCTTCGTCCATATGTATATATATTTAGATGTCCTTGGATGTGCTGATCATACATTTATCTCCTGGACAAGTTTCTCAATTTTTATAAGGGCAGAAATGTCCTTCATCTTAGATCATTTTGTTTTCTCAATGTGACCCTGGAATAGTCTTTCCCACTGCAATTGTATGTATACTTCATTTTTTGTGTGTAATGTTATAATTTTTTTTGTATTTTTGTTCATTTCAGATTTTTAGTGTTTTCACAGAAGTGCCAGGTATTTTTCCTTGATCAAACAAGAATATTTACATTCTGATAAGAATATGACAAGTGATGAGAAATACTTGCAACTGAGAGAACATGGTCAACTTTCAGATGTGTTACCTGAATATGACGGCAACAAAATAAATACAATGGTAAACAAGAACAGTAGTACAAGTGTTTCAGAGATGTTCACAGACATTAAGACAGAATCAAGAATGTCTGAAAATGAATCATCCCTGGATTCTCTTGGTTGTCATGGAAAGACAGAAGATGTTTGTGACACTCAGACTGACAGTCATCCAACATTACAGAATGAATACTGTATACAAGAATCAGATAAAATATTTTCTGTGTGTGAGAAGAATAATGATCTTCATACAGGTGATGTGGGTGACACATTACAAAGTAATACACTTGTTGAAAATCAGCTGAAGAGAAGTACTGAGGATCAGTCAATCTTATGTAATGTTTATGATGTCAGATTTAAACAGGAAAGGAAATTTAGTGCATGTGAAAGAAATCATATTGGAGAGAAGTCTCATAAGTGTGATTTTTGTGATGTAGGATTTGCTTACAAGAGTGGTCTAGAATCTCATATAAGAATTCATACTGGAGAGAAACCTTATACATGTGGTGTTTGTTGTGTAGGGTTTACATCTAAGACTAGTCTAAAAATGCATAAAAAAATACATACAGGAGAGAAACCTTACAAGTGTGATGTCTGTAACACAGGATTTAAACGACGTAGTCATTTAAAAGTACACGAAAGGACACATACTGGAGAAAAACCATATAAGTGTTATATTTGTGGTGCAGGATTTGCTTACACTGGTGTCCTAAGAACACATGAGAGAACACATACTGGAGAGAAACCATACAAGTGTGATGTTTGTGATATGTTATTTTCTGATGGCAGTACTCTAGGAAAACATAAAAGAATACATACTGGAGAGAAACCTTATAAATGTGATGCTTGTGGTGCTGGGTTTAAGCAGAATAGTAATCTAATAGTACATAAAAGAACACATAATGGGGAGAAACCTTACAAGTGTGATATTTGTGATGTAGGATTTTCTCATACCAACAGTCTAGGAAGGCATAAAAGAACACATACAGGAGAGAAGCCATACAAGTGTGATATTTGTGGTGCAGGGCTAGCTGATTTTCATAACTTAGAAGCACATAAAAGAACACATACTGGGGAAAAACCGTACAAATGTGTTGTGTGTGGTCTTGGATTTAGACGCAACAATAATTTAGAAGCACATAGAAAAACGCATACTGGGGAGAAACCGCACAAGTGTGATGTATGTGATGCTAGTTTTGCTCGGTATAATAGTCTTGTATTGCACAAGAGAGCACATACAGGAGAGAAACCATATACGTGTGATGTTTGTGGTGCTGGGTTTGCTAGAAATGGTGGATTAGTTACACATAAAAGAGTACATACTGGAGAGAAACCATACAAGTGTAATGTTTGCAATGTAAGTTTCACTCAAAGCCATAATCTCAAGGCACATAAAATATCCCATTCTTGTGAGAAACCGTACAAGTATAGTATTTGTGATGTAACATTTCCTCTTTACACTAGCCTGGAAAGCACATAAAATATCCCATTCTTGTGAGAAACCTTACAAGTATAGTATTTGTGATTTATTCTTTACAGTAGCCTTGAAAACACATAAAATAATACAAGTTAGTTAGTTAGATAGTTAGTTAGTTAGTCGTTGGATCATCATCACTGCACTCCGGGCAAGTCAATAGGTGCTCAGATCTCTCCTTGAGTGTATCCACCATTACACGTTGACTGACTGTCCCAGTACGCAGTTGATTGACTACCATTCTTTCTTGCCCACGAAACCACTCCTTTCTAGCGACTCCACATTTCAAACCAAATTCCTTTATTCTAGTCATGAAACAAGAGTCATTGTCACTTATAAAGTCATTATACAGGGTGTTCTTTATCAGTGGTGATTTGTAGATAGTCCCACGCCGTGCAGATTTGTATTCTTTGCTCTGCAGTTGGGCAATCCAGTAAGTATCACATAGCCCATGCATCTCTCGTACACCCCAAAATGATTTGCATTACCTCATTCTGAATTCTATCCAATCTTTCTGTTTGAGTCTGACTCAGTGTTAGAATCACCAGTGCATGCTCTACCACCGCCACCACCAATCCCTGATACAGCAAAAATAGCAGCCTCTGTTTACATTGAGCAGCAGCTATAATTTTCATCACCGCAAGAACTTTATAAACTTTTACAATGATGTGCATCAACATGATCTTTGAAACTCAGACTGCAGTCTAAAATAACCCCTAAGTACTTCATTGTGCTGGTTCTCTCAAGGACATCTCCTCTCAAAGTAATTGATGGCATGGGCATGTTTACTATTTGATTATTTATGGAAAACCATGTTATCGATGCTTTTGATGAATTAACAAAAGCTCTAGAGTTACTGCACCAATTCCCCTATACGATCCAGCTACCTCTACAAATTCCTGGGATCATTTCTGCCCTGCTTATATACCAAGATGTCATCAGCATAGGACATAGTTTTCCCCGGACCTGCAATCTGACAGCTTGTAATTTGAACTGTATACACATTAAATAATACATTCATTTTCCTTTTGAGCTGAAGTTAGGGCAGAGGTCAGATCTCTTCAATTCTGTCTGTTCAAAGCTATTCTGTGCAGTTCTTGGATAGTATGGATATTGATTGTTTTACTTTCTTTAAGTATTGTTCTTCTGAGTGTTTCGTTTGGTCTACCCGTCTCTTTTGCCTGTAGGTATCCATTCAAGAGATTGGTGATGTATTCTGTTGATGTCTGCATGTAGGACATGCCCGATGTAGGACCAATGGCGTTTCCTGATAACATCTGTGATGAAATTTTGATGCGTCTCTTCTCTGATTTTATCATTTGATTTGAATTCACTCCAATGGGTGTTAGTTATCCTATGAAGGCATTTGTTCTCGAAACTCAGTAATTTCTTCTCTGAAGATAAAGAGCTTTTCCAGCTCTCACATCCATATGATAGCACTGGAATAACGCAGGAATTAAATATGCGCATTTTCGTGCATGTGCTGATTGACTTTGATCTCCAGATATTAGACAGAAATAATACATACCAGAGAAAAACCATAAAATGTGATGTTTGTGATATAGAATTTTCTCAGAGTGGAAATCTAGATACTTATTCTTATTGGTGACATATTCTTTCCAGAACGTTGTCTTTCCAATGAACTCTCTGTCGTGAGCAATGCGGCTTGAATTTTCCAGCGTTATATTCATGTTATCTTTAATGTCGTTAGTCCATCGTCTTCTTAGTCTGCCCTTTCTCCTCTTTTCAGGTATTTTTCCCTCCATTATTTGCCTTTCTTAACATTTATATCTCTTTATATGACCAAACAGGTGTGGTTTTATTTTTGTTATTGTGTTTAGTAACCAACATTCTGGAATTTTCAATGTGTTTATAATATCTGAGTTTCTCTTAACATGTATATGTCATTGTTTTCCGTGTCAGAATATTTATACAAATATTGTATTAGTGTTATGATGATTAGTTTTTTGTTTAGTGCTTCACATTATTTAATGAATGTTTTACATAATTTCTATTCACAGTGGGTATGGTAATTTCTTTAAAAAAATTAAATGTTTTTCTTAATATTAATGAACGTTTCTTGAGTAATTTGCATTTTATAATTTGTGTTCTACACAAAAGATACTAAAAAAACTGCCAAATTTAACGCCATCAGCACTTACCAATATGTTCTGCGGAAACCAGTGTTCTTTAATTTTCAGTCGAGGATTGTTTTAGAATAACCTACCAAAATGTATACCGGTACATCTATCTCATGCTTATTCTTTCTCCCAATTTGCACATTTTAAATGCTGGTTCATGCTCATTTTCAAAATCTTCAGATCATGAAGACTCTCAAAGAACATTATCTCCTCTGTCCATCATCTATAGATGATATATAGATGCTTGGGTAGCCAGCATGTCAGCTCGCTCATTTCCCTCCACATTCTCATATTCGGGAACAAAGATTAAAGATTTTTTGCACTGTGAGGCCCATTTCTCGACCATCTCCAATGACCCCACCAATTGTTTATGAATCACCTGTTTTGACTTTCTAAATTATACTCATTGAGTCGTTCAGTATGCATGCATATCCTTCTTCAGTGTTCTGTTCTGATTCTGCAGTCTATATGTCAGGATATCATCTGCATAGGACAGAGTTCTACCTCTGCTGGCAAGCTACTGCTGTGTGATAGCTGCAGTTTACACATAATCACAAATGATAGTAGATGTGACATAATCACAAATGATAGTAGATGTGACATAATCACAAATGATAGTAGATGTGACATAATCACAAATGATAGTAGATGTGACATAATCACAAATGATAGTAGATGTGACATAATCACAAATGATAGTAGATGTGACATAATCACAAATGATAGTAGATGTGACATAATCACAAATGATAGTAGATGTGACATAATCACAAATGATAGTAGATGTGACATAATCACGAATGACAGTAGATGTGACATAATCACGAATGATAGTAGATGTGAAACTACGTCTGTAGATATGATCTCCTCAAGGGGGGGATTTATCTAGAAAAGGTAATTTATATGTTTTCGTCTGTCTGATCCTTTGAAAGAGCAAGCAAACATGACAACAGAAGATTTAGCAAATATGTTTGTTTGTTTTGCGTTCGCTCCATCACGGATATCCGTGCAATTTCCGCCGGGAGCGTGATTACGTTGTGCGCCTTGTAGACCTAGCACATCCGATTTCGGCATGCCTTGACAATTCGGGTGGGCTACCCTTAGCCTGTGACAGCCTCTATATCTGTCTCCAGGCAAGCGTAGTGGCGACTCTTCGCCCAGACGATTTTTGCTCTCGTCCGACTCGCACGAGGTGTTCCACTGTCTATGAACTTGCCTCGTGTAATTGGGCGTGCTGTGCCTGTGCCCATTGGGTACTGAACCGTTTCTCATCCGTGAGCCTGGTTCCTTAGGGGAAGAACTCAACAGAGGAGTTGGACCCTGGCTCTTTCGCCCTCTTAGCCGAGGTGTCATTCACCGACATCGTGTACCCCTTGTCCAAGTTTGAGTCTTACACCACGCGTTTGAGAGCAAGGCGTTCTCGAGCTGAGCGTCCTTGTCCCAATAGCGCCTGAGCCCATCAGGTACTGAACCCTTTCTCTCTTCAAGTGTATTTCCGGTGTAGGAAAACCTGACAGTAGAGTTGGGCCAGGGCTAAATCGTTGTCCCTTTTGTGCCTGAGCCCATCGGGTACAGAACCCTTTCTCTCTGCAAGTGTACTTCCGGTATAGGAAACCTTGACAGTTTTTATTTACGCTGCTGTTTAGAGTCTGTTGTGCCCAGTTCTGATGCAGAAGATAATAACCCGCACAACTCTGTTGAGATAGTGATAGAGTATATGATGACTTCCAACCTCTTACTATTGACTCAAAACATACTGCGCAAGAAAGAAAAGTACATGCTAAGAAAAGAATGGTGAGACTTATTGAACAACTCCATTGTTCAAAGCATTACATGAATATACTGCCCTGGTCATGCTAGGGTAAGAGGAAACGAGAGAGTCGACTTATTGGCAGGCAATGTGGAGATAGACGGCACAATGCTGAGAAGAGATCAAGCAGATTTGATCAATAAAAAATTCATTTAAAGATGAGTCAATGAGGCTAAGAACGTACACATACAGAGAATGGGAGAATCTTGAGCGGAGAGAAGAAATTAAAATTTTTTGGAAGGCCCAGAAGATCACCCAATCAATCCCTGACCGGGACTCTTGAGTCTACATTCACTGGGATAGCTGCTGGAACGGATGGCGGAGCACTTATGGGAATGCCCCACATGCTGTGAAATCAGTTCCTAATCAAGAACCATCAGCGGTTAGCAGATCCCAGAAATCAGATATAATGACACCATTCTCTAACAACAGATGGAGATGGTCTAAAGCAGTGTTTCCCAACATGGGGACTTCTATTTTGCAAGTCAGAGAATTAAAGTCTCCTTCGCACAGTTGTTTACACTAATAATCCCTAAAGTGCCATGTGTATGAACTGCTGTCTGAGTTGCAATTTGGAAGTGGTTACATCAGTATAATATGACGATCTTGAGTTAGTGTTGCTATATGAGGTTGACCAGGTCTGGTGTGGTCATCGGTGGTAATCGTCACAGGAATCATTGATGCAGTCTCACTATAGTGGATTGGTCACAACTGAAATGTCTGGTAATTTCTATAGTCATTTCACTGACAGACATACTATAGTGCGTTCATAAATAGTTGTCCACCGATATTTACATTTTTCTCTGTAATTACTGAGCATATAGACTTCATATTTTGCATCTTCCTTTTCTTCTGTCTTTGCTGATTATCATGGTTTTTAAAAAAAAACATTTTTTTAAAACAGATTAATACCATCCCACCAAAATACTTTGGTTGTGACCAGTTTTCTTAAGCCAACATGGAAAAGTTGGAAGAAAATATTGCATTCTTTAATAACATGGCATTCTGCTATTATTTAAGACTGATCCTTGTGTTAAAATGTGCCGAAATACTATTCTTCTTCATGTGGCATTTGCTATCATGTCTGTCCCCAACCTTGTCTTGTGTGCTGTCCATCATGTCTGTCCACAGTCTTGTCGTGTGTGCTGTCCATCATGTCTGTCCACAGTCTTGTCGTGTGTGCTGTCCATCATGTCTGTCCCCAACCTTGTCTTGTGTGCTGTCCATCATGTCTGTCCAGTCTTGTCGTGTGTGCTGTCCATCATGTCTGTCCACAGTCTTGTCGTGTGTGCTGTCCATCATGTCTGTCCACAGTCTTGTCGTGTGTGCTGTCCATCATGTCTGTCCACAGTCTTGTCTTGTGTGCTGTCCATCATGTCTGTCCACAGTCTTGTCGTGTGTGCTGTCCATCATGTCTGTCCACAGTCTTGTCGTGTGTGCTGTCCATCATGTCTGTCCACAGTCTTGTCTTGTGTGCTGTCCATCATGTCTGTCCACAGTCTTGTCGTGTGTGCTGTCCATCATGTCTGTCCACAGTCTTGTCGTGTGTGCTGTCCATCATGTCTGTCCACAGTCTTGTCGTGTGTGCTGTCCATCATGTCTGTCCACAGTCTTGTCGTGTGTGCTGTCTATAATTTTAGACATTCACCACAGAGTTGCCAAATCTGCATCAGTTCATCAGGAAAGAATTAGTTTTGATCCTGATCTCATCTGTGAATAGAACAGTATTTCATTCAGCATTCTAGTTAATGTGACATGTTGTTATACACATTCTCCCCCACTGGCATTAGGCACTGGCATCAGCTAGTAGTTTGAGAACACCTGATGATACAATACATTCTGTTGTATAAATTACATCCTGCTATCTAGTAAATTCAAGTAGGAAGGAGAGGATAAATTAAAAATTCTTGAGACCAACGGGAAATGAACCAATCCGTTCTAACGGCACCAAATGCTTGGCAACGAGAGTAAACGGGTTTTTCCGTGCATGACTAACTGCACCTGCAAAAAAGATGCGATTAAAGAACATCTAAAGATCACCAACAAGAAAATACAAAAGGCGGCAGACAACATAGCAGCGTGGGCAGAGAAATACAGTTAAATCACATTATAACAACTTTGTCCAGACCATACATTTTTTTAATGTAATAACAGAAACTCAATATATACAGTACAAACAACAGCAGAATAAATATAATTGTGGACAATCAAAAGTCTTGTTAAATAGGGAAATCTGTTATAAAATGATGTGATATAGAGGGATTCCACTGCATCTCTTTCAGTATATTCCATCATTCACATCAAGAAGCATTACTACAAAAACATATAAACACATTTTTTTCTAGTTGTTTTTTTTAAAAATAACTTTAGAACTAAACAATTAGAATAATCAAAATTCAAACAAATATAACATTGTTAAGATCAATAAATGTCAAAAGAGGGCTGGCTCTTTAAAAACATCATAAACAATAAAGGTGAGTTTTTTTTGGGTCAAATAAAAAGACATAACAGCATGAAAAGATTAATAGCTGAAGGTAGAGTTAACGACAACAGGGGAAGAGGGTGCCCAAGACGACGATGGTGGAGTGATATATCAGCTTGTTTAAACATGTCTCTAGCTGTGGCAGGTAAACTCTCCTGGAATCTGCTGCCATTTTATTTGCGCCAATGGCCAGACATATCTGTCTTCGGTGGAAACATTAGTTCTATAAAGGGATTAAAAAGTATCACTATTACTAAAGTAAATCACATGTTGCTTTCAATATTTTCATCATCACTAAAAGTAAACGCCCGATTACTTTAATAAAAGTATAGCCTATTCAAGGCTTAGATGAACTTTTCATGACTATCACTGGTTGCCATGGTAAACAATCTGCTGCCATTTGAAAACAAATACATTACGAAGAATGTTTACATATAAATGACGTGTTATCAGTAGTGTTAACCATAATGCTAATAAAAAACTTAGCTACTAACAAAATGAAAAAAGTAATGCTAACCCTGACTCTTCATTTGTGTATGTGTTGTAGCCTCTGAGTTGATCAAGTCCCATTTGTGTATGTACAGTAGCCTCTAAGTTGATGAAGTCCCATTTACAGATTGCATACACAGGTGCTCAGAAGCATCTATTTTAGTTTTATGTAAATTGTATAACTAAGGATGCAACATATTCAGACAGAATAGCGCTGATTTCTAAGGTTTTATATAACTCGCAAAACACATTAGCACTACATTTGAAGATCCATCCACATACTGATGGGGTTCAATAGGGGAGCAAAGAATAGCAAATATTTACCTTCCATGCATGTCGTAAGAGATGACTAAAGAGGTTATGTGTTGAAGTTGGTTGTCCCATCCCTTATAGGGTATAGTGACCCAGAAGCTATGCTGAAGTCAGATTCTTACGCTGAAAGATGCAGATATCACAGCTAAGTGTGGGGTGCAAAGGGAATGCATTGCTCTAGGCGGACCCAGGGTTAGCAGATAACCAAGATCCCAAATGTACCTCCACGCGGTGCACCCTGGAAACAGAAATACAGCAGCTCGAGCTGATTCTGGCCAAATCATTTGGGGATCGTGTCCTAGAATGTGGAGGTAGCAGATGGAAAGAGATTTGACTGCACAAGAGACAGACAATATCTCCGACACCACCACATATAGCGACACTGTCGACATACAGTGAAGATAGTCAGTCCAGTCCGAACATTGGAGGGGCGGCCAATGTAAAATGCACGTAAAGGTAGATGCATGGCGAGAGACAAATAGATTTCATACCGAGTACAATGAAACAATGAAAGGGCAGATCAGCGCTAGAGGGCAGCGCGAACTGCAAGCTCCGTCAGCTCGAGGCGAGCTTCTAGTTACCTGTGTTCCTTACAGGCAGAGACCCAGACCCATTCATTGGCGTTTGGTAAAGCAAGAAGACCTAATCCAACTCTAATGTCGAGCCTACCTAAACCGAAAATATGCTCGTGAAGAGAAAGGGTTCTGTACCCGATGGGCTTAGGCACAAAAGGGACAACGATGGTAGTCCTGGCCCAACTCTACTGTCAAGGTTTCCTATACCGGAAGTACACTTGCAGAGAGAAAGGGTTCAGTACCTGATGGGCTCAGGTGCTATTGGGACAAGGATGCTCAGCTCGAAAACGCCTTGCTCTCAAACGCGTGGTGTGACTCGAATTTGGACAAGGGGTACATGATGTCGGTGAATGACACCTCGGCTAAGAGGGCGAAAGAGCCAGGGTCCAACTCCTCTGTTGAGTTCTTCCCCTTAAGGAACCAGGCTCACGGATGAGAAACTGTTCAGTACCCAATGGGCACAGGCACAGCACGTCCAATTACATGAGGCAAGTTCATAGACAGTGGAACACCTTGTGCGAGTCAGACGAGAGCAAAAATCGTCTGGGCGAAGATTCGCCACTACGCGTGCCTGGAGACAGATATAGAGGCTGTCACAGGCTAAGGGTAGCCCACCCGAATTGTCAAGGCATGCCGAAATCGGATGTGCTAGGCCTACAAGGCGCATAACGGTGGTACAACGTAATCACGCTCCCGGCGGAAATCGCACGGATATCCGTGATGGTTACAATGGAGCGAACGCAAAACAAACAAAGAAACAGGTAAGTGTAAACCATGACACAACGCACTGCATTCCCTGGACTACATCCTGATAATTTACAGGAGTCTGAGAACGAACGCAGAAGATATGAAAACAATGTGTATTTAAAACTATATTATTAAATAACACTGGCAGATCTATACTGTTCACTCACTCTACAAATCTTGTCTAGATTCACTTTCACTCATTATAAATCTTGTCTAGATTCACTTTCACTCATTATAAATCTTGTCTAGATTCACTTTCACTCAGACAAATCTTGTCTAGATTCAATTTCACTCTTTATAAATCTTGTCTAGATTCACTTTCACTCATTACAAATCTTGTCTAGATTCACTTTCACTCTTTATAAATCTTGTTTAGTTTCACATTCACTCATTAAAAATCTGTCTAGTTTCACTTTCACTCTGTAGTTGTTGACATAGATTGGTTTAAAGATTGCAAACAAAATCCCACTAATGTAACTCTACAATTAGCTGTACTGTCAGTTCCAAATTTTGAATGTAGATACATGTCTGTATCAAACTCTCTGAACTTCTCTAATATACTTCTCATGTTGAAGATGTGATACTTATTACATCTGTACTGTCTAAAACTTGCCTGATCTATATGTATTTCTCTGTTGTTCCATTCTTGTTATGATTATCTTGAGAAGTATCTTGCTGGCATGACCAATATATGCAATTTGTGCAGTTTCAAGTTGTCATTCTTTGTAAGATATATTGATCTTTTCCAATCCTTTGACCATAAAATTTAATACAACTACTATGATATTCTTGCAGCAAGGATATACATCTGACTTGTACACAAATTGTGTCTGATAGATATATATACAGTTCAAAAAAAGAAACGCAACATTATTTCAAACATGTACCAAAATTTTACAGAATTAATGTTTAACAAACCTTGGCATGAAGAAACTTTCAGACTTTAACTAAACCAAATCCGTTTCCAGTCATTCTCAACAGTCTATTGACGATGCTGGTTCAGCCACTGCAGTTGGTTATGGTGGTGCCGGTCCATAAGAACAGGACCTCTGTAGGGTCTTCTAGATAAAAGACCAGTGTCGTGCAGCCGGTTCCTGATCATCTGATCTGAAATTCGATGAGCTGCTGGCATTTACTGGATGTGGAGGAGGCAGATGCAAATCGATTCATGGGGTGATGCAGCCGCATGAAATGGTCTTCTGCAGGAATTGTGACTCTGGGTTTTCCACTGCACTATTGGTCTTCCACTGAAGTCAGTTTGTTGAAATCAACTACAAAGGCAACTGATGGTGCTTCTAATCACATTAAATTGTCTGGCCACTACAATTTGTGACTGTCCAGTCTGTAATCTTCCAATGATGATATTGTTCTATGGTGAGATGAGGCATACATGTGTATTGAATTTTCAATTAAATTTATTTGAGGACCGTCAATCTTTTATCAATCAATCAATCAAGTGCCATGCTGACTGGCATAGGCGATCATGTTTCTCCACGACTCTCTGTCTCTTGTGTTGTCAATAAGCTCGGTTGGTGAGCATCTACCGTGCCACGATACAAGCCTATCTAGTAACTTTTCTCTTTGTCGACCCCTATCTCTTCTCCCTTTGATCTTTCCAGTCTTTATTAAGTGTTCAAGCTGTGTTCTTCTCAGCACATGCACTAGAAACCTTGACTGTCTGCCTCTAATGTTTGATATGATTGATCTTTTTACGCCAGCATCAATGAGAACCTCTGCATTAGTTTTCTTGGCTGTCCATGTTATTTTCATCATTCTTCTCAGAAACCACATTTCTGTAGCCTCCAATTCAAATCTTTGATAGGCATTCAATAATATGAAAATATTTGGTCAGAGAGTTTTGTGTTTCACAGGATTCTTATGAACCGGTCACGAGTTATTGCAAAAATGTTATTTGACCTTGACCTCAAGAATAATGAGGTGAGTACAGTTCAGGTAACCACAAAGTTATTGACCAAGTGGACACAGTCAATAGGTTGAATGATGTCCAATAACAAAAATAAAAATGTCCAATGTCTTTTTTTTTTTAATAGTATATATTAGCAGCATATTACAGCATATTTCATCCAAAAGTTGTCCTCAGAAGCAGAATTAGCAGCAAAACACTATTCCATATTGTAAAACAACTTACTAACCATACTCCAACTACAAATGGTGAAGACAATGAAATTATACTCTCACAACAAGCTCAGCAAGACAGATGTGCATAACATTTCAAAGAACTATTAAACAGACATCCTCCAATAATATCACCAAATTTATTTTGAATCAGCAGAAATTATGCCTACAATAAATGCATCATACAGCAACAACTCATTAAACAAACTGAAACTGGCTATCAAGAAAATAAAAGACAAGGCCTGTGGAAATGATGAAATCTCAGGTGAAATGCTGAAATCAGCTGATGACAACTCACCTATTGCTATAATGAACAATGTGTGGCAGACAGAATCCCCTCCAAAAAACTGGACAGATGGTGTAATCTTCAAATTACCAAAGAAAGGAGACCTGTCAAATTGCAACAACTGGTGTAGGATTACTTTTCTATCGATCCCAATAAAATTGTTTTGTTGCATCTTAATGGAAAGAATGAAAAAAAAGCTGTTGATCAAAGAGAGAAGAGCAAGCTGACTTTAGACCTAATCATTCATGTTTAGACCACATCTTTACTCTCAGAAATATTATAGAGAATCGATTATAGTCCGTTCAGAATCGTTTGCCGAGATGTTATGATTTATAATTCAAAAAGTTCTTGATGATTTCACATGAATTTTGGCATACGTTGTTAAAATGTCCATGTCGCGAAAACATATGTGTTACTTGATGTCTAGCTGTAACGGTTATTTGAAAGCGGCGAATTCTTTTGATGTTTGCCCATGTAAATATTATTTCGACCATAAACAAAATATTTTACAGTAATCTAGTGCAATGATGACCCATAGGCGTGTCCACAATATTTTACATGGTGGCAGGTGTAAAAAAAATTTAAAATATATCTTTTGTTCGTAGAGTCAATTTGATATTGTTCCATGCTCTTGGTGTGAGTTTCACAAATGTTGTCGCTGCCTTTGAAATAAGTACATATATTTCTTCATGTAAGGAAATTTTGTCTGTAATAGTTGATCCAAGATATCTGAACTTCTGTATTGAATCAAGCGGGCTAATTTTTATAAGTAATGGTTGATGGTTTGCTTATAACATTTTTTTGAATTGCTTGGGTGGTATTGAGCAATGAAATGTTTTACAAATCAACTTGTAAATTTTGCAAATCAAACTTTTTTTAGTGTAGACTTAATCAGAGTAATGATCATTCATAATCAGACGAGTCAAATAGGTCGATTACTGTTTTCGGCTGAACAAACAACAAACCTTCCTTTTTCCAATATTCCTCTTCTTGGCGTAACACATGATCCTCACATTTCACCCAGTAGTCTTTATGTATATTTGATAGAGCCTGATTTGTAAGAGTCTCAATATCACATAATTTGAAAGTTGTATTTGTAGATGCTACGTGTCCTTTAACTTTTGCCCAAATTAGCTCTATAGGATTTAAGTGTGCATGATATGGAGGTAGTCTCAAACATCTATGACCATGTTCTTCAATTAACTTGTCTATTTTAAATATCTTTGTTCGTTGTGTCTGTTTTACAAGGTTAAGCAATTCGGGTTTCAAGTACCTGTCGGTAAATGGTATGTGTTCTTTTATGAGCCACGTTTTGATTGCATCTTTTGTACTTGATGATGTTGGGATTCTATCTTCTACGTTCACTACGTTATGGTATGAAGCATTGTCCATTATCAGACAAGAAGGTCTATCTAATATTGGAAGAATACTTTTTTCGATCCAGTCTTCGAATATGTGCCCATTCATTTCGGAGTGGTAGTCTCTATTGTCAATGGATTTTGAAATGAAAATTAGATGAGCATTCTGCAACAACCCATTATGTCTGCTACCTGTATGTGCAACTATCAAACGTTGCCCTTTACTACTTGGTACTGATCTTTTAATACTTCCATCTGCTAACTGCCATTCCTTTTCATTTGTATGATGAGCGTTGATCCAAGTTTCATCTAAATACACAATATCATAACCATTCTCGCGCATTCCCTTCACGTAAATACTTGCTTCTAAGAGCTACCAGATGTGGCTTTTCACAAATAATGTTTTTTCCACCAGCATACTTTCTAAAGGTGAAGCCTGCATTTCTTACAGTTTTCCATAATAAAGTTTTTGATATTTCAATGTCGTTATTAGTTTTCAGCCAAATCTTCAACTTTCTAAGTGTCACTTCTTCGTTTTTATCAAACATTCTACATATTTCTCTTTTTACTAGGTCCTTATCGAAACTGTCTATCTTTTCTTTCCTTCCTTGCTTTCGTGAATTTGTTGGCAATAAATATCCGCTTGCTTCCACTATTCGATCAAATGAACGTTTACACAAACCTAAAATATGCATTGTTCTCTTCTCAGGATTTGATAAAGAACAATAAAGATGTCCCTTTTTACGCTCTCTGCAGAAGTATTGATAAATCTTTATAGCAATGTTATGCTCAGTAAAATATTTCGCTTTCAGATTCATTCTCACATAGACTTGCAGAAGGTAATATGCTTAGTGCCGCCTACATTCTGTAAATATTGAGACGTGCCTCTGACTTGTGACTTGAAATCGAGTCAATATCCGTTTTTGATTTCACATAATTCTAAGTTCAGGAAAAATAATATTTGGTGCTAAACGGGAATTTCCATATGTAACATTGCTTTATACAAATGTACAGCGGAAACAACTACTTTTAGAACGGTGCACATTCTACCGTGAGGGTCATGCCTTTATATTTAATAATCAGATGTGAGATGTAAGCATCTACATAATCCAGCGGTTGTTTATAATTTAGATTAACTTTTTTTTAATATAGGTTAAATAAGGTATCTTTGATACTGGATCACATTTCTTTGATAAAAAAATATTTCTATAGCGACATTATTATTCTAAACCTAACTTCAAATGATCAATCCAAATGAACAATACGTTTTTGATAAAAATAATTTAACATCTCGGCAAACGATTCTGAACGGACTATAACAGCCACTTTTGGTAATACATTTTGTAGACTTCCAAAAGGCTTTCAACAGCATACATCGTCCCGTACTTTGGGAAATCCTTAAGATTTATGGATTTCAACCAAAATATATAAACATCATAAAAGCCCTCTACCAGGAAGCAACCTGTTGTGTAAGAACAGAATCAGGAAATTCAGAATCATTCAATGTTGAAACAGGAGTAAAACAAGGCTGTGTATTATCGCCAATGCTGTTTGGGGTCGCCATTGATTGGATCATGCATAAAACAGTTCAAGATGGAAAGTTGGGCATCAGATGGTTCGGAAACAACAATTTAACTTTTTGCAGATGACATCACAATCTTGAACTCTACTCACCAATAAATATAAGATACAATCGACAAACTATGCACACTTGCAGATCAGATTGAGCTCCAGATCAACACATCCAAATAAAAAATCATGGAACGCACCAAATAACATCTCAGCAAACAACCAAATACTGGAAAAAGCTTCCACCTTTTCCTACTTGGGTAGAAAAATGTCTGCAGACAGTGAGTCAATGAAAAAAAATAAATACATGCATAGCAGTTGCAGCAAGCACATTCACTGAACTAACGAGCATCTAGAAATCCAAAGACATAGGAAGAAATAATAAGTTAAAACTCTTCAACTTCTGTGTTACTCCATCATTGACTTGTGGCAGCTGGAAATCAACACAGGTAATGGATCAGAAGTTAAACAGCTTTGAAAACAAATGTCTCCAAAAATTGTTGAACATAAAATGGAGCGATTTCGCAACAAATAGCGATCTAAGAAATAAAACACACCAAGAATATGTTTTAGATGTTATAAGAAAACAGATGGAAATACCTGGAACACATTCTTAGACTAGAAAACAGACTGAACCAGCAAGCCCTTATGTGGACACCTGAGGGAAAAGAAAAATAGGAAGACACAAAATTACCCTAAAATGCACCATAATTAAAGGAGAAATAATAGGTTTCAAGGCCATAAAAGAACTAAAAGTACAAGCAGCGGACCACAACACATGGAGAATCAAAACCTCTGCCTGTGGCGCGAAAGGAACAAACTAATCTATTAGCAACTGACCTCCATAAGAGAAAACATTACATGTGTATGGCTATTCCTCACTGTTATCTTCTGTGTTTTTAAATCCAGCTCTGAGTAAATCCCACATCACACTTGTATAGTTTCTTTCTTGTGTTTTTAAATCCAGCTCTGAGTAAATCCCACATCACACTTGTATAGTTTCTTTCTTGTGTTTTTAAATCCATCTCTGAGTAAATCCCAAATCACACTTGTATAGTTTCTTTATTGCATACATTATTTTATGATACTGTAGACCTTCTCTTTCAGCAAACCCTGCACCACAAACATCTCCTTTGTATCTTCTTGTTCGCAGTTTAACATGTCTACACAGGAAGTCTGATTTTCTTGATGGTTGGTTGGTTGTTGATCTAGCGGTCCATCGGCTCATGCCATTTGACCCAATGCCATTTTGTGATATATACATGTGTTTGTGAGCTGTTGTTTTGTTTCATATAATGTGTTCCATTTATCTGGCCCTGTCCTGATGTGGAAGATGGTAACTTGCTCAACTTTCCTAACAGCTGTGATAAGGGTCCTCTTTTCCTGGTAGCTGATTTCTTGGTAAATGATGCTGTATTTGAAAGCTCCTCAGTGCTCCCATACAGTTTTCTGTGGATGTCTGTGAACCAGTGCTCCTCCCATACAGTTTTCTGTAGATGTCTGTGAACCAGTGCTCCTCCCATACAGTTTTCTGTGTATGTCTGTCTCTATGAACCAGTGCTCCTCCCACAACTGGTTTAGTGTAATGTGGTCTTGTAGGTATGTTCTGAAATCTAAACTGCCTGCCCACATGGACACAGAGGTAATGGAATCAGTCTATTTATGCTGCTGTTTAGAGTCTGTTGTGCCCAGTTCTGATGCAGAAGATAATAACCCGCACAACTCTGTTGAGATAGTGATAGTTCTCTATTGGGTGTTCGACTTTCCTGATAGCTTTGATGAGAGTCCTCTTTCTTGGTAGGTGATTTCTTGGTCCTTTTGTTCCTGTGTTGCTCTATCTTTTGCCAGCCTATCTGCCTCTTCATTTTCTGGTATGTCATAGTGAGATGGTATTTATTGTAGTACTACTCTTCTTTTGATGCTCACTTCTTGTATGGCTTCCTTTCCCATTCTGGCAGTTTATCACTGTCAAGGACTTGTGGGACATACAATGTATCAGTAAGAAATACCACCTCTTGATATTGATTTGTCGATTTGTGTTTTTTATTATTTTTGCAGAAATGAACAAGGTCTGTTTTCCACATAATTTGAGCAGAAAATTCAAGTTGGTGACCATGTAAATTCATTTTCTTTTTCTTGATATTTTATGTACGCTCCAGCATTTCTATTCCTCGCTGCTGTGGTTGCTGATCCATCAGTATATACTTGTATCCACAATACCATGGGGTACATATCTTCAATAATGTTATATACTATTGTTTTCTTTTGGAGAGCATTCAGTTCTTCCATAGTGTAAGTGTTGTTTATGGTGGTTCTGATATTGCTCCTACGTATCTCACTATGATTTCTCTATTGTATGTTCTCTTTTATGACATTGTAGACCATAACTATGATCAAACACTGCACCACAAACACCACATCTATACTGCTTCTCTCCCGTATGTGTTCTTGTGTGATAGCGTAGACCACCACTGCAAGCAAATTCTGCACTACAAACATCACATTTGTATGGTTTCTCTCCTGTGTGCGTTCGGCTATGACACTGTAATCCACTCCGACGTATAAATGCTGCACCACAAACATCACATTTGTATGGTTTCTCTCCAGTATGTGTCCTTCTATGACATCGTAATCCACTATGACTTGTAAATGCTGCACCACAAACATCACATTTGTATGGTTTCTCTCCAGTGTGTGTTCTTCCATGACATAGTAATCCACTCCCACTTGTAAATGCTGCACCACAAACACTACATTTGTATGGTTTCTCTCCAGTATGTATCCTTCTATGGCATTGTAATCCACTGCGACTTATAAATGCTGAACCACAAACATCACATTTGAATGGTTTCTCTCCTGTATGTGTTAATTTATGATTTTGTAGATTGCTTCTAATAATAAACCCTACACCACAAACATCACAAATGTAAGGTTTCTCTCCTGTATGCTTTTTTTCATGATATTGCAGACTATTACTATATGTAAATTCCATGTCACATACATTACATTTGAAAGGTTTTTCTCCCGTATGTTTTCTTTTATGAACTTTCAGACCACCCCAATGAGCAAAACCTGCATCACATATATCACATTTGTATGGTTTCTCTCCAGTGTGTGTTCTTTTATGACATCGTAGACCTGCCGGACAAGTAAACCCTGCTCCACAAATATCACATTTGTATGGTTTTTCTCCTGTATGTTTTCTTTTATGAACTTGCAAACCACCCCAATGAGCAAACCCTGCAACACAAATATCACATTTGTACGGCCTCTCTCCTGTGTGAGTTCTTTTATGACATCGTAGACCTGCTGGACAAGTAAACCCTGCACCACAGATATCACACTTGCATGGTTTTTCTCCTGTATGTGTTCTTTTATGATATTGTAAACTACGGTTTTGAGCAAACCTAGCACCACAAACATCACACTTGTTCTCTCCTGTATGTGCAATGATATGTGATTTAAGATAACAGCTTTGAGAAAATCCTGCACCACAAATATCACACTTATAGGGTTTCTCTCCTGTATGTGTTCTTTTATGCCTATGTAGGTTACTCATATTACAAAATTCTGCACTACAAATATCACATTTGTATGGTTTCTCCCCGTTATGTGTTCTCTTATGTACTTGGAGATTACTTTTGTCAGGAAATCTGGCACCACAAATCTTACATAAGAATGATTTAACACTAGTACCTTTGTTCAGTTGATTTCCATTAAGTATGTGACTTTGTACTGTGTCACCCACAACAACTGTATGAATATCATCATTCTTCTCACACACAGAAAATATTTGATCTGATTCTTGTATACAGTCTTCATTCTGTAATGTTGGATGACTGTCAGTCTGAGTGTCACAAACATCTTCTGTCTTTACATGACAACCATGAGAATCCAGAGACGATTCATTTTCAGACATTCTTGATTCTGTCTTAATGTCTGTGATCATTTCTGAAACACTTGTACTACTGTTCTTGTTTACCATTGTATTTATTTTGTTGCTGTCATATTCAGGTAACACATCTGAAAGTTGATCATGTTCTCTCAGTTGCAAGTATTTCTCATCACTTGTTATATTCTTATCAGAATGTAAATATTCTTGTTTGATGAAGGGAAGATTGTCACTATCGCAGTATAATTCTGAAATACACAAACACTAAAACTAGAAAAACTGACACATTATCAGCAGTGCTCTCAAGTTTTGAAATTAACAAAATTGTAAATAAAAAATATTCATTTCTACTGACATTTGAAGAGATCTGATTAATGAAAACATGTATTTTATTCTATTGAAATTAATATTAATAAACTCACATGACCAAAATATTCCTGTCAGTCCCTGATACTTTATTATATCAATTTTGAAATGTATTATTGCCTCACTTTACTATTTATAGTTGCATTAGTGAAGTATTAAACACAATGAAGCACATAATACAAAGTGCACACACAGAAGAAATATAATGGAAATCAAATAGAACAAACATTCCTGAGATAATAGAATTGGACACCATCTATAACACATATTTATACAGGCAGATCTGCAAGGATACGGAAAGAGAAGGCATTATTCAAGAATGTTGTCATGTTCTATAAAACTCAAAGATGAGAGAATAATATGTAAAGTCTTTCCACAGGGAAATTCTCCACCAATCACAGAACAGAAGCAGTTGTATTCCATGATGCACCAAAAGTTCTCACAGAATCAAAACTGCACATGACATAGAAGATAGTTATAGTCACTCACAACAGATCTATACTGGAATCAATCTAGAAATGAAAGTCTTCTACACAACAGCTCAAACATATCCACAAATCGCATTATAACGCTTCAACGGAAACACTCACACTTTGGAATAATAGAAAATAAAAAAAGCTGATGCGCCATCAAGAATGGATGGTAAAATGGAACAACTCAGACAGCCACTATCCTACAAACTACAGCCCAGACAACTGGATGGTTTCTTCCCTGTAAAAGTTATTATCTGATTTCAGAGAATTCATAAATAGCAAACATCACAGCTTTCTTCCCTATGTTTTCTTCTACATGTTTTTAAATGCAAGCTCTCAATAAATCTGACATCACACACATCACATTTGTATAGTTTCTGTCCTCTATATATTATTTTATGATGTTGCATGCCTCCTCTTTGAGCAAATCCTGCACAACAAACATCATAATTGTATAGTTTCTTTCTTGTATGTATCATTTTATGATGTTGCATACCTCTCGTTCAAACAAATCCTGTACAACAAACATGTGTCAGGTTTTCCTCAATAGGCATACAATTATCAATAAGCCAGAAAAGATCTGACAATCAGTTATGGGCCCCAGTAAAACAAGTAACAAAGCAATTATATAGCTCAATGCTGCACCACTTCTCTCCTGTATGCTTTATTTTATGATGTAGTAGAGTCCTACCATGAACAAACACTGCAGTCCTCCACAAACATCGCATTTGTATGTTATTTTCTCATTTATGTGTTCTTTTATGATTTCGTAGACCACCACTATAAGCAAACTCTGCATCACAAACTTCACATTTGTAAGGTTTCCCTCCAGTATGTATTCTTTTATGACGTAGTAGATCACCACTACGAGAAAACACTGCACCACAAACATCACATTTGTGTGGTTTCTCTCCAGTGTGTGTTCTTCTATGATATTGTAATCCTACATGACTTATAAATGCTGCATCACAAACATCACATTTGTATGGCTTCTCTCCAGTGTGTGTTCTTCTATGATATTGTAATCCAGTCCAACTTTTAACTTCTGTTCCACAAATAACACATTTGTATGGTTTCTCTCCAGTATGTGTTCTTCTATGGCATTGCAATCCACTCCTACTTTTAAATTCTGCACCACAAACATCACATTTGTATTGTTTCTCTGCAGTATGTATCCTTCTATGGCATTGTAATCCACTGCGACTTATAAATGCTGCACCACAAACATCACATTTGAATGTTTTCTCTCCTGTATGTGTTAATTTATGATTTTGTAGATTGCTACTACTAATAAACCCTACACCACAAACATCACAAATGTAAGGTTTCTCTCCTGTATGCTTTTTTTCATGATATTGCAGACTATTACTATATGTAAATTCCATGTCACATACATTACATTTGAAAGGTTTTTCTCCCGTATGTTTTCTTTTATGAACTTTCAGACCACCCAAATGAGCAAAACCTGCATCACAAATATCACATTTGTATGGTTTCTCTCCTGTATGTTTTCTTTCATGATAATGCAGACCACCCCAATGAGCAAACCCTACACCACAAACATCACATTTGTATGGTCTCTCTCCTGTATGTTTTCTTTTATGAACTTGCAGACCACCCCAATGAGCAAAACCTGTACCACAAATATCACATTGAAACGGTCTCTCTCCTGTGTGTGTTCTTTTATGACATCGTAGACCTGAAGGCCATGTGAACACTGCATCACAGATATCACACTTGCATGGTTTTTCTCCTGTATGTGTTCTTTTATGATATTGTAAACTACGGTTTTGAACAAATCTTGCACCACAAACATCACACTTGTTCTCTCCTGTATGTGCAATGATATGTGATTTAAGATAACAGCTTTGGGTAAATCCTGCACCACAAATATCACACTTATATGGTTTCTCTCCTGCATGTGTTTTTTTATGCCTATGTAGATTACTCATATTACAAAAATCAGCACCACAAATTTCACATTTGTATGGTTTCTCCCCGTTATGTGTTCTCTTATGTACTTGGAGATTACTTTTGTCTGAAAATCTGGCGCCACAAATCTTACATAAGAATGATTTATCTAACGCAGTTGTCTCCAGCTGATTGTCAACAAGACTTTGTAATGTGTCACCCACATCAACTGTATGAATATCATCATTCTTCTCACACACAGAAAATATTTTATCTGATTCTTGTATACAGTCTTCATTCTGTAATGTTGGATGACTGTCAGTCTGAGTGTCACAAACATCTTCTGTCTTTCCATGGCAACCATGAGAATCCAGGGATGACTCATTTTCAGACAATCTTGATTCTGTCTTAATGTCTGTGAACATTTCTGAAACACTTGTACTACTGTTCATGTTTACCATTGTATTTATTTTGTTGCTGTCATATTCAGGTAACACATCTGAAAGTTGACTATGTTCTCTCAGTTGCAAGTATTTCTCATCACTTGTCATATTCTTATCAGAATGTAAACATTCTTGTTTGATGAAGGGAAGATTGTCACTATCGCAGTATAATTCTGAAATATACAAACACTAAAACTAGAAAAACTGACACATTTATCAGCAGTGCTCTCTAGTTGTGAAATTTAAAAATGGAAATAATGATATTCATATCTCCTGACATTTTAAGAGATCTGATCAAATGAGAACATGTACTTTATTCTATTGAAATTAATATTAATGAATCAAGATATGTCTGTCAGTCCTCGATACTTTTATCTATCAATTTTGAAATATATTATTGCCTCAGTTTGTTATTTACTATGAGAAGCATGGCTGCCTAGTTGACAGTAAGATTGCTGGAATTAGAGTGTGCCAGGTTCAAAACCTTGTCTGGACCAAACAAAAATCCAGGTTGCGATTTCTCATTTGACATGACCACTCCTCCAGTTGACTCAGCTGCAAATGAGTACCTGACACATGAATATGGGGAGGTAAAGACAGCAAGAAGGGGAACTGGCCATCCCACCTAATAGTTGCTGCGGCCTAGTACATGAGGAGTTATCTTCATCCCCAACAGTAGGGTAGGTTGCTACAGTTGGACCTAACTTTACCTTTATTTTACCTATTTATAATTGTGCTACTGAAGAATTAGAGGAAGCACATAATACAGAGTCTACACAATAAAGAAATATAATGACAATCAAATAGAACATTTCTGTTTTTCTGAGATTCTTGATTAGAAACTTGCTTCACGGCATGTGGGGCACTCCAATAAGTGCTCTGCCCTCCGTTCCAGCAGTTATCTCAGTGTATGTAGACTCAATAGTCCCGGTCAGGTGTTGATTGCATGAGCTTTGGGGCCTTCCAAAACAATTACTTTTTCTCCCCTCCCCTCTAGATACTCCCATTTCTAAAATTCTCTGTATGTGTATGTTCTCAGCCTTATTGATATCATCTTCATCTTGAAATAAATTTATTACTGCCTTGATCAAGTCTGCTTTATCTCTTTTCAGCTTTGTGTTGTCTATTGCTGCATTGCCTGCCAATAAGTCATCTCTCTCATTTCCTCCAACCCCAACATTCTATTTCTGAGATAATAGAATGGGACACCATCTATAACACATGTTTATACAGGCAGATCTGCAAGGATAGGGAAAGGGAAGAAATTATTCAAGAATAGTTGAAAGAGGTTATGTTCTATAAAACTCCAAGATGGGAGAATAATATGTAAAGTTTTCCAACAGGGAAATTCTCCACCAATCAGAAGCAGTTGTACTCCATGATGCACCAAATGTTCTCACATAATCAGAACTGCACATGACATAGAAGATAGTTATATTCACTCACTACAGATCTATACTGGAATCAATCAAGAGATGAAAGTCTTCTGTACAACAGCTCATACTTATCCACAAATCCTGTTTTAACACTTCAATGGATACTCTCACACTTTGGAATAATTAGAACAGCCCACTATCCAATAAAGAGCAACTCAGACACCCCTTTCTTACAGATAACAAGCCAGACACCCCAGTTGTACAAAAAACAGCACAGACACCCCTGTTCTAGAGAGAACATCCCAGACACCGACTGTCCTACAGAGACCAACCCACACACCGACTGTTCAACATGGAGCAACCATGATACCCACTCTTCTATAGAAACCAATCCAGACACCCACTGCCATACAGAAAACAGTACCCCAGTTACCAGCTGTCCTACAGAGAACAGCTCAAACACCGACTGTCCAACAAAAGAACAATCCAGACACCCACCTTTCAACAGAGAATAACCCAAACACCCACTGCTCAACAGAAGAAGAACAACACACCCACAGTTCAACAGAGATCAACCTAGGCACCCACTGTTCAACAGAGAAGAACCCAGGAACCCACATTTCAACAGAGAATAATCCAGACACCTGCTGTTCAATAGAGACCAACACAGGAAGTGGAAGACAAACCCGATGCAATACATTACCTCCAAAGACACCAGCAGACCACACTTATTATGAATTGTCATCTTTGCAACAAAAGTTGACTGCAATGAACCTTCAACATACACTACATCTCTTGCTTTGATAGTGCACTCTGCTAGACTGTATCAGGTCCATCTTGGGATGTTTTGCTTCCACATGTATCTCTGTCCAGCACCTGCTCTCAACTCTACCATCAAATAAGTTTTCAACAAGATGTCATGTCTTCTAATATATCCAAAAATATGTCTATATTTGTTTATTTCCCTTAATAGTTCTTTTTTCATACACAGTGTTGCCAGTTCTTTATTTATTTTCTTATCTTTCTTTCTAAACTTAGTTCTGCCTATTCTTTGAAATATACACATCTGAAATGCATCAATTCTGACTTCTGGTTGGTTGGTTACTGATCCAGCGGTTCATGGACTCATGCCCTTTGATCCACTGCCATTGTGTGATATATGCATGTGTTTTGTTTGTGAGCTGTTGTTTTGTTCCATTTATATGGCCCTGGTAGAAGAAGCATTTTCCTGACGTCATCCAGAATGGACATTCAAAAAGGTGGTGGTCAACAGTTTTATAGGGATGTGTGCACAGCTAGAACCCTGGAGTGTTGTGGTTGTATTCTGTTCTGCCTTTTTCTGATCTGTAGTGATTGTTCTGTTTCTATTTATCACAGATTTATCATTTGTTCTTCCTCTTTTCCCAGACAAATTGTTCATCAGTGCCCAAGCCTTTCTACCATTTTTCCTTAGATCTTCTTCTTCTTCTGCGTTTGTTCTCAAACTCCTGCAGATCAGCAGGATGTAGTCCGGAGAACGGAATGCGTTGTGTCATGGTTTACAGCATTGCTTCGATATTTGCGCCTTTCGGCCTGACACATCCGACTTCAGCATGTTCCTTAGATCTAAAGTAGTGCATGTTTTTGCCCATTTATCATGTTTGGCCTTCTTCAATATTAGTTTTACTTTAGCACATGATTTATTGTAAAGGATTTTTTCTTCTTGAGAAGGTGCGATCTCAAGGGCTTCTCTTGCTTTTTTTCCTATCAAGGATTCCAGCTTTCATTTCTTTATTGTAGAATGGCTGAGTGGCTCATAGGTTAGATTCCCGGTAAGGACTGGGTTTTTATCTGTCAGAGGGTAAATTAAAAAACTCACCCTGTACATGACGTGGCAACAGCAAGAGCATGTGGCCTTTATCATACAGCTATTCAATTCCCTCCCTTCAACTCCATAATGGGAAAAATGCAGTATTGACAAGTTTGTTTTTATTTTCATTTTTTTTGGTAGAATGGCGTGTAAGATTTTCTACTGCCCCTTGGGATGCTTTGTGATGCTGAATTGAGAATAGGGAAATCTTGTGGGCCATTGGTGAGACCCATAGACTTAAACCAAGCGGATTCTGACTTCTAGTTTGTTCATTATCCATATTTCTCAGCCATCATTAATGTAGAGTAGATGTAACATTTTATAATTCTCATTTTTAATTTGTTTATGATTATAATAGATATTGAAAACATATAGAAAGGATTAAACAGCACTTTTACATTGAATAATACATAAGATCAACATTTCTACTACAGGGTCTTTATCAAGATACGGTCACACAAACAAAGAACAGAATCACAAAATCAAACAGAGACTACATGCAAACAAAGTAGTTGAAACTGACAGGTCTCAAAAACAAGAGAATAAAAGACTGGAGAAGTTAAAATGATGAAAATCAAAGTAAAAACAACTTCACCTTTTATCTTCACTTCATCATCATCTTCAGTTTCCAACTTCACTGTAGGTTTCTGAAAACAAAATATAAAACTCTTTAAGCACAAGTAAAAATGTACAATACAAAATTGAGACTAGCCAGTTATTTTTGAAATTTATACCAGCAAAGCTATTGAAAAAAAAAAAACATACACAAAAACTCATAAAACAAGCACAATACTATGGGTTCATGGATGACAAACAATTGTTAACATAAAAAGTATATTACAGAATATTTAGATTGGGGGGAGGGGGTAATTTTCTTGGTTAAGATAAATCAAATGTGTTTAGAACTTGTGATATGAAACTCAAGTAGGTTGTATCATTTGTTAATATTTGAAAATGATTATAGGCCCCTATAGAAAAATGTTTTTTTATCAGGAATTATGATGGCTATAGTGTATTTATTAGGTTTACAGTGCAGATCTATTTACCTTTGGCACATATGTAGTAATGAACATTTCCGTTGGGTTAAAAATGAAATGCTACAGAAGAATTTTATGTATACCATGGACAGCTAAAAAGACAAACTAAGAAGTGTTAAGATCAATAAACGTTGAAGAGGGCTGGCTCCTTAACAACATCTTAACAAGAAAGCTGTGTTTTTTTTGGTCATATAAAGAGACACAACATGGAAAGATTAATAGCTGAAGGCAGAGTTAACGGCAACAGGAAGAGGGCGCCCAAGACGACGATGGTGCAGTGCTAGCTGTGGCAAGTCAACTTGCCCAGAATCATAGCTAGTTCAGAGAATCCATAAGGAAGACCACGTTCTGGAAAGATATGTCACATGATGATGACACATGTAGTGTAGACCTAGTCTAGAACAAACATCATTAATTATTAACTAAACTATTCCTGAGTATGACAGCACATGTTCTGATTGTAACTAAACTATTCCTGAGTATGACAGCACATGTTCTGATTGTAACTAAACTATTCCTGAGTATGACAGCACATGTTCTGATTGTAATTCAAAGTAAACATCACCACAGTGGACAAATATAAAACAGACAGTGAAGATTTTCCAGTGGAAGTTAAGATAGCATCAACAAGGGTCTTGTATACAGCTGATGTAATATCTAAGGCTGTGTACACACTGTGTTTAAAAGACTCATTAAAAGCTTGCAGCAAAGACAAATAACATTTGCTAAATCAAATAGCCAGATTAATTATCGCTGAAGCTAAATTTACATTTACTTTAGCATTTCGGACGTGTGTGAAATGTACAGATGAAACAGAACATGAGTTTTCATGTCATTCAAGATGTATGAGTATGTCAAAGCAGCAATCCTTGCTCATTTTTTTGACTTACAATTAAGTCTTATTGGTGTCGAAGGGGCTAATACTGAAATATTGTATATAAATTATTTATGACATGAAATGCGAACTTGTCAAACTTCCAAATCAATAACTGTCACTCAAAATCTGTATCAATTTTTTTAGAAAGTTATGCATAATCTTTTGAATTTTTATTCAATAATTTCATACAAAATGGTGTTCTAACCACATGTCATAAGTTTAAACCTTTAAATCTTAAATACAAGAATTAGATACACTGCAAGTAATTGCCAAGTTGGATTTCAAACATTAATGTAGATCAACTAACTAAAATAGTTATTCTCACACGAAACGTGCGCTTTAAAATATATGTAGAAAAATAGGAAGAGTGACCTCACATAATACACGCCCAAATTTTATCAATAACCTACAAAACTGACATCATAACACATCAAAATCATGCTAGAAGTAATGTTGACATAATACACTTTCGATCGGAACCAGCCTGGTAATGTTATAAATGATAAAATAAAACATGAAATGTGAGTGCTGATTTAAAAACAATTTGTCTAAAAAGATGGTACCCTTAATAAAAAATGATATGCAAGAAATGAGTTAACACAAACAGACATTTATTATAAATAACCATAATTAAAACTCTTACGTGTTCCAGTTTTATTTGTTCTTCAATGTACGGGACTTGACTTTCAACTTCCATTGTGATCTGAAATTAAACAATTGTTCAACTCTACGTAATAACCAATGTGCCAGAGGATATCTGACATAGTATTGATTGCTGCAGCAACTTCTCCTCCTTCTTCTGCATTTACTCTCTGATAACTACCATGAATAATCATGTGATTTCTGCCAGGGAGTGTGAAATACATTGTCCTGCAAGTTCCACAGCGGGGCTGTGTTATTTGCACCTCAGTTGGCTCATCCGAGGTCCAGCACATTCATTTTCATTATGTCTTTAATTCTGGTAGTGGGCTTCCCTAGCCTGTAAAAACCTGCTTATTTGTCAACAGGTTGTGGTTATGTATTGACTCTTCGCCGAGACGATTGTCGTTCATGTCTATCTCGCACGAGGTGTTCTACAGCCAGCGAACTTGCCTTGTGTAATTAGACGTATTGTGCATGTGCCCATCCAGTACTGAACCTTTTCTCTCCATGAGCATGTTTCCAATATGGGAAAAACTTGACAGTAGAGTTGGAGCTGGACTGCCCTTCTTGACCGAGCTCTCACATTTGGGTCTCTGTCCATAATGGGCACCGGTAACTAGAAGAACTAAGAGAATGTTTAGTTTTGATTTCCTTGAAATGTTGTCCCACATGGCAATGCCCTCTGGAACTGTGCTGCCCTTTCATTGTACTTAGTATATGATCACAGAAGAAGAAGAAGTATGTTATTTTTCGACTCTCACTACGTTTCTGTCAATTTTGTGTCAATTGCATTGGCTGCCCCCTCCAATGCTAGGAACAGGCTGTCTTGCGTTACTGTGTGTCAACATGATGCTGTATGTTTTTTTGGCACAGAGGTGTCTGAGATATTGCTTGTGTATGCAGTCAAATCTCATTCCGTCTGCAGCCTCCATACTCACGGACACGAGCCTAAAAGTGTTGGCTAGAAATACAGTTAAAGCAGCTATATTTCTGTTTCCAGGGTGCACCACTAGGAGGTAATTTTAGGATCTTGGTTATCTGCTAACCCTGGGTCCGCATGGCTGCAGTAACAAAAATAAGAAATGATTATAAAATAATGAGAAATTAGATGTAAATGAGAAAATAAAAGAATGATGTATTCTACACTGCGGTCCAATGTGGCTATTACAAAATTACAAACAATAAACTAGAACACCCCCCCACCAAGTATCTAGAATTAAGGAATGTAAATACGACAGCAAAATTATTGTAACTAATGTAATGCATCAGCAGTTGAAAAATTACATTGAGGATTGGGGGGTGGATGAGGGATGTACTGACAAAGTGAGACAAAAGTTGATGTCATCAAAAATGTTTTTATGGACCAATGAAACTATTTAAAATGTGTGTTACTTTAACATTTATCCATATGAAATCACCCGAAACAGACCTAATATAAGTGTTTTAAATAGAAATGAAATCATGTGATCGACAAAAATATCAATTTGTGAAGGAAATTTGCAAGATCTTCTTTGGTATCTTGAAGGTAAAAAAACCCTGGGTCACAGTATTTTTGTGTATGTGACCTACATTTATGATATATATATGTGAGGCCCTGTTTGGGTAAAGGATTTGTATGTGGAAACCGTCTGCAACCTATGAATAGTAACTTCTTGACTAAAGCTGCTGCACATAAATAGAACTGAATCATCAACATTATCAAGTGTCGTATCCGCCACGAAGGTTGACTGCAACAGACCCCCAGCATCCCTGTCTTTTGTTTTGGTGGTGCATTCTGCTAGACTGCAACCTGTCCATCTTGTGATATTACTCTCCCATTTGTATTTCTGCCTATGTCTTGCTCATTTCCCTTCAACTTTACCCTCAAGTAAGGTCTTCTACAAGGTGTTATGTCTTTTAATGTGTCCAAAATTATTTTATTTACATGATCTGTATTTCCCTTAATAATTCTTTATTCATATTAAGTGTTGTCTTCTTCTGCGTTCGTTCTTAAACTCCTGCAGATTAGCAGGATGTAGTCCAGAGAACGGAATGTGTTGTGTCATGGTTTACAGCATTGCTGCGATATCTGCGCCTTTCGGCCTGACACATCCGACTTCAGCATGGCTTTGGTCACTGATCCAATATGTGATGGAACAGCCAACTCCATCCCATAACCTCCTTAGTCGCCTTTTACGACATGCGTGGAAGGTAAACAGTGTTGCTATTCTTTGCTCCCCTTTCAGGCCCCAGCAACACATGGGTGATTTAAGTGTTGTTAGAACCCCTTTGTTTGTTTTCTTCTCTTTCCATGATGATCTCCCTATTCTTCTATATATCCATATCTTAAAGGCATCAATTCTTTCTTCTAAGCCATACATTAATATAGAATAGATATCACATTTTATAATTCTCATTTTTAGCTTGTTTGTAATATTTTTTAGATTTTAATATTTTCCTCATGTCATTGAAGATACTTTTAGCCATTCCTATTCTTCTTTTAACTTGTTTTACATCTGCTGTCATTTGTGATTATGTGTCGAAGATATTGAAAGTGTTCTACTTGTTGTAGTTTCTCCATGGCTGTTTATGTTTAACACCTGTTACTAATTATCATGTTTTTTTAATATTTATATCCAGTCCATATTCTTTACTATGTGACTTGATCTATTAGTCTTTGGGTAAAAATTTGGTTTCATCCACCACTGCATTATAAATAGCACACAGTTTACATTTTTAACTAGCCGACGTCACGGATTCCGTGTAATGCTAATAAAATTGAAGGATGCCATGACATCACATTCCCCAATATAACCTATGTTTTGTGCTGCGGCATCCCTCAATTTTATTAGTTTTACATGGAAAACCATAGTCGGCTAGTTAAAAATGTAAACAGTGTTCTATTAAATGAAACACTTACCTTATCTGAATTTATGTAAGCAACACACAGAGCTGGTCATGTTTTCTGTCTATAATTTTTCTACTTTCTGCTAATAATCGTGTGCTGTAACATATGTCCAGTGGTACCTTTTTTACACATGCGCAATTTACTAGATCGTCTCAGCACAGACTAGAGATTTGTTTTGCAATTACTTCATTATTGGGGGACCCCCCCCCCCCACTCCCTTCTTTAAAGGTTTAAAGTTTGGTTGCGGGGAGACCTCCAACACCCCCCTCTCCTTTAAAAAACCCCTTTTTAGAAACTAAGCACCTTTCCACAGAACTGAATAAGTTCAAATATATACCAACCTCCCACCTCGGAACTGTCTAAGCTCAAACCTTGACCATACTTGATTCCCATACTGGCTTGCACAGGTTAGGGAATACCTTGAAAGTAGAACAAATGTCACAGTGGTGGACGAAACCGTAGATGCGCCAGTTTTTGTAGTTCATTTTCACTTTCTTATGTTAAAAAAACTAAAAGGAAAGTGTCATCTGCATATAATGATATATCAGGCTATTATTTTCCCATTGTTCTTGATTCCTGACATTCCTTCCATATGTTTAAAGATACTCTCTGTGTAGATAAGATCTTAAATAAGATGGGTGATGCATCGATGTCTTTTGTCTTACCCCTCTTCTTATTTTTAGGCAGGTGACATGTCAAATGTCATGCGAAAAGGTGCAGATATTGTAGACAAGTTATAAACCATAACACAGTGCATTCCGTTCTCCAGACTACATCCTGCTAATCTACAGGAGTTTGAGAATGAACTCAGACGTATGATGTAATCTAGAATTCGTTGTTAGTTAGAGAAATAACAATGTATCCTCAATCACAAACAAAAAATGAGTTTCCAATAAAAACAAAGGGACTTCCGCCACAGTGTTTCCAATTCATTTCGTAAAATATAAAATACGTCGTCAGTAAAAAAGGCCAATCCCAGATCAAGTGCCTACCGCGTTCACAGTTTTTACATAACCAATTTCAGATTTTTTAGTAGTTTGCGATATTGTGCTGTCTCCCTTAAGACAGAGAGGTCTAGAGTTTAGGAGGGGGGCGAGTTGTGGTTAGAATTACTACCAACCCTATCATTAACACCCCTCCTAAGCTCTATGATCATGCCTTCTGCGCATATTTTTTTTCTTTTCACTTTATACCACTTTATGCGTTGTAGCGTCAGTGGTAGAAGAGTTCTCTGGGGATGGCTTTTTTCTGTGCTTCATGTAGGTCAATTTTTGTTTTCGTTGACTCTTTCATTTCTGTAAGCCATCGTTTGCAAGGTCTGCCCTTGGCTTTATATCCACTGTGTCTGTATAGTAGGCCTAATGCTTTTTGAGGGGCACTGTCTGGTGTAATCTGGAAGCATGCGGAAAAAACTTAATCTGTTGTCTTCTGATATAATCCAAGATTGATATTGTCATTATTGTGTCTGTTAGTCCTCTAGTGTTTTCGTTTCTGAGTCTGTCTCTTATTGTTACTCCAATATAACAGCTGAAGAGGCAAATAGAAGAGCAGAAGACTGTACACTCACTCTCCTCTCAACACCGAAAGGTACACGAGAACAGAAAGAAGAAGAAGAAGAATTGTTAATCCGAGGTAGACTACGTAGTTACTACATAGACAAGTCATTTCTATTATAATAAGTTTTATTTTGGATTGTGTTGTTAGTGTCCACGTTTGACATTGGTAGCATAGTGATCGTATGATGATCGTTTTACATAGTGCAGTTTTTGGTGTTCATAACACATTTGTTTTTGAAAATAGGAGACATCTGTACTAAGATCGGGTATGCTATGTTGCATCTATGTTGGATTTCTTTGGTGTATCTCCATTCGATGATATTTATATATTTTGGAATTATTCTTTTGATGTTAATATTATTGTTTGATCGTCTGCAAAAAATAAGTTCGCTTAGAAGTTTGTCTTCTTCATTAGTGTTGGCAATTTACATGTGCAAATGATATAGGTGATGAATAACAAGGAAAATAGAACACATCCTTGTCGCACGCCAGAGTGTATGTGGAATTTATATTAAACCCCAACACTCGTTCTATCTGCACATTGACTGCATGTGTAACTACTTCTACACACGCTGATTTGGTGTTGTGAAACCCCATATTTTGAGAGTATTGTCCAAAGTTGTTTGTCTACCTCTGTAAAAGCTTTTTCTTGGTCAACTAACGCAATATACAATTTTTTTTTTTTTTTTTTTGGCTAGTTGTTTTAGTGTAAAAATGGCATCTATACAGTTATTATTTTTGCGGAATCCTATTTTAGTGTTGTTAAGCTGTGGTTCGACGAATGCTCGTAATCTTCTTTCTAGAATTCTGTTGAGCATGTTTCCAGTGTGGCTTAAATAGTGAAATAGCTCTGTATTTTGTACATTCTCCTTTGCTGTCTTTTCTCTAACAGATAGGTATTATTACAGCGCTTTTCCAGTCTTCTGGTGTTACTTGTATGTTCCATAGGCCCTATTATATTAAACAGCCTATGTAACTATTGTATCCCCATATATGTTTCTGCTTTGACTATTCAACTTGTATATTATCAGTTTTTGGGGCTTTGTTTGATGGAGCTGTTTGTATGGCATTTTCTATTTCTGTAGCTGTTAGCAATATGTTTGGTTCTAAATCTTCCGTTATATTTTTTAATATTATGTCGATCCTTCCATCTTTTAGAATGGGGCGGCAACATACCCTTCTTCGCATCGTGCATAATATCTAACTTCGTTCACATTTCGGAAATTCTCAACAAAATATGTGGTAAACACTTCATCTGTTATTGGATCCAAAAAGTACTAAAAATCGCAAGAATGTTTTGAAATTGCGAAAACCAGAAATTAAAAAAAATCACAGTGAACATGTCATGACGAAAGAAAGGACATGCAGCATTTATCATACATGTCACTGGAAACTCCAATTTAACTCAGCAAAGGAACAAAATACGGTATTGATAGTTTGACTAAAAGAAGAGCAATATGTAGAACTACTCACTGCAGCAAAACTGAAATCCAACTGTCCCATATGTCTTGTGGATATTCATCGTTCAGGAAACTGAGTGTGGCTATCCTTCGCTGCTGCACACTATTCTGTTCGTCCTCGCTCAGTTGTTCTTTCACATGGGTTTGAATGTATATTGGTATTCCATGCCTTTCACTCAAAGGGGTTTGTTCTGTAAGTTGTCTACGGAGTCGTTTAGCTTGGTGGATTAAGCTGCTTCTTTTCAGTCACCCCATTGCTAGATTTTGCAATCTTTCCTTCATTGGATGGCTTGGCATACACTGTAACATTTCTGCTTGTATTAGTAGCTTTGCGTCTCTGCGTTCACCAAGTGTTTGCGTTCTCCCCATTTTGTGTATCTCTACTATGTGTGTTGATTTCATTGCTCCCAACATTATCCTAAGAGTGGTTTTGCACTTTATCTAGATTCTGTAATGTGGTATTTGCAATTTCTCAAGATGTCCTCCTTTTCACAACTTGTCAAAAGCTTTATTCCGGTCTATCCAGGCTGCTAGAACCAGTTTCTTATCTTAGAATGCTCTATCTCATGAGATATGTAATTAGACTTACGTAAAACACAGGTTTATATTTCGTCTCAATGGGACATGGCAGACTATATCTAAAACTAGTGGGTAATGATGGGCAATGATGAGCACACAAGAAATCATAAAACTTACAATATACAAATCACATTCAACGTTTCAACCAAAATGTTTTTATCAAGACACAAACACAAAATTAAAAGACGAATAGAAATTATATTTTTCTATAGATATAATCTGTCGTGTCCCATTGAGACGAAATATAAACCTGTGTTTTACGTAAGTCTAATTGTTACGTTTCACGCAGTTACCTTGTATTGATTGTCTCGTGAGAAATGTAGTGTGTCTGATGTTCAGTATAGTAGCATTGCCCGAAGTCTGCCTTCTGCGATACAAGGTTTTTGCTTTCACGTTACCACTGCAGCCTGTGGTTGAGAATATGCTCCATAGTTTTGCATAAATAACTTGTGAGACTGATTGGTCTGTAGTTGAAGACTGTAGTGCTGTCTTTACCTGATGTGGGGATTGGTATCATTACTTCCATTGAGGTATATTAAACTTTGCCCTTAGTCCAGCATATATTATTGATTTGTGAAAGCTTTGTTTTTGCTGCAATTTCCAAATTTTTATCTTTTCATTGGACTCTCCATCAGCACCTGATGACTTCTTAATTTTCAGTTTAGATACTGCATGCTCCATTTCTTTGAGTGGGATCGGTGCATCCATGATTTCAGATATGGTTCCATCTTGTTCAATGTTTTCTCGCATCTCACAAATCTCCTGTTGTTTCTCTAGGCTAATTTTTATGTTGCTGTCATCAGCAAATGAGTCTGCAATGTAGCTGGATGCCTGTTTTCCATTGTGGATGTCTCCATCCTTTTGTAATTTGACCTTTTAATTTTTTTCAGTACCCGTATAATTTAGTTGTTTTACCAAGTTCCAGTTTCCTCGTATCCCTCTTAAGGTTCAGTGATTATGATTTCTCTGTCCAACTGCTCAGCGTGGCTTGTAGCTTGATTCTAAGTTTGGCCGTAGCTTGTTGATATTTATTGTGGTGCACTTGAAATGGCCTTGTCTCTGACTGTTGCCGAGATGTTTCCACTTCATTTTGCAATATCTCTAGTTCACTACTCCAATAAAATTTGTAGCGTTTACGGACAACTCTAGGGATGGTTTTACCATGTAAATGCAAATAAAGTAAATAGGTTACTAGAAAACTATCAATGTAAAATAATAAAATAACAATATAAAAAAAGAACAAATACAATTGTCAACGTGTCGGTCCAATTGGGACCTTTATCAAGACAACAAAAACAGTTAAGAACAAAAAACCATAACGAATATAAACAAAATGGATTTCTCCCACCAGGAAATCAACACCCAGCAACAACAGATCCAGTGCAATACAATTTCAACAAGTGAATATCGATGCGTTCAATATTTATAAATTATGAAATACCCAAAGATGAAAGATGCAGAACTAAAGAAAGGGGGACACCAAATAGCACTGCCAAGAACGGGGTTGTGGGGGGGGGGGGGCAAGTCGGCAACGGGAGACAAAAGGGGAAAGGATAGAGAATGACAGTGCACGTAGGAGCGGGGGGCACAAATAAAAATAGGGAACACAGAAATGTGCAAAGAAGAATATCATTTGACAGCACAGGATAGACAACAAAAATATACACACTTCCAAACACAATCACGATAACTTTCATCTTTGGGTATTTCATAATTTAGACATATTGAACGCATCAATATGCACTTGTTTAAATTGTATTGCACTGGATCTGTTGTTGCAGGGTGTTGATTTCCTGGTGGGAGAAATCCATTTTGTTTATATTCGTTATGGTTTTTTGTTCTTAACTGTTTTTGTTGTCTTGATAAAGGTCCCAATTGGACCGACATGTTGACAATTGTATTTGTTCTCTTTTTTAATTATTATTTTCTATATTTTATTATTTTACATTGATAGTTTTCTAGTAACCTATTTACTTTATATTGATTTACCTCTATTTGTATGGTTACTGCAGCACTTCCTTTTTGTCTGTCGTCCTCCGATATTTGGGTTATTTATATGGTTTTACCAGCAGCCTAACATGGAAGGAACACATGAACACAGCCACAACAAAGAGACCAGCAGAAAATTATCCATCCTTAGAAAACTAAGTGGAACTACATGGGAAGCAAATGGGACAATACCTATAAGAAAAGTTTACTAACAGGGCAGATGCCCACACCTGGAATATGTGTCTACTGCAAATACTGCATTATAGGAGCTAGATAAGGTGCAAAACCATGCGCTTAGAATCATCACTGGGGCAATAAATTCAACACATATAGTATCTTTCTAATGTCTTTTCTCTGCTTTAGCTGTGATGTATCGTAGGATTGAATGACGATCTCTGCCGACGATGGATGTGTCTGGCCATTTGTGCAAATAAAACAGCGATACAACGCATTTCCATTCTCTGGACTACACCCTGTTGGAAATCTAATAGGGACATGTTCCTGCTACAAGAGAGATCCAACGGGAGTTTGAGAATGAACGCTGAAGAAGAAGAAGAATGACAATCAGTTTTCAGGATATAGCACATTTGATCGCTTGATATGCAATAATACTGTACCACGTAGGAATGTTGGTAACTCCTTTAATCTATCTTCTTCTGGGTCGTCCTCTGTATCTTGATGTTTCCATTTTCATGTTGTATACTCTTGCCGCTGGCCAATAAGGGTTCATTCTCTTCAGGTTCAGTTACCGAAACATTTCAGCCTCTGTTTTTCAATATACTTGACCACTAATGTTTCAACAGTTCTGGCAATTTCCACATTTCTTACATTATCTCTTCTTGTTCTGTTTGCTGCTTACACCCATAGTATAAGAGATGGAGAAAGTGGGGAGGATACAAACACTGAGTGAAAGCAGAGACGCAAAGGCGCTAATACATGCAGAAAAGTTCAATTGTATGCCAAGTCACCCAATGAAAGACAGGTTTCAAAACTTAGCAATGTGGCGACTGAAAAGTAGTAGCTTTATTTATCAGGTAAAACAACTCCGTAGAAAAATATCAGACTTGTTTGAAGTTGACAGCCCCCTAAACTCTTTACCAGAATGAAATCCTTGGAGAGATGATAGTGGATTATCTATTCATATACAGACTGATGTGAACATAATTTTCAGTGAGAGTGAACATAATTAGTGTACAATGTAAGACAGTTACTCTCAGTCCCACTGGAACACAGTTACTCTCAGTCCCACTGGAACACAGTTACTCTCAGTCCCACTGGAACACAGTTACTCTCAGTCCCACTGGAACACAGTTACTCTCAGTCCCACTGGAACACAGTTACTCTCAGTCCCACAGGAACACAGTTACTCTCAGTCCTACTGGAACACAGTTACTCTCAGTCCCACTGGAACACAGTTACTCTCAGTCCCACTGGAACACAGTTACTCTCAGTCCCACTGGAACACAGTTACTCTCAGTCCCACTGGATCACAGTTACTCTCAGTCCCACTGGAACACAGTTACTCTCAGTCCACTGGAACACAGTTACTCTCAGTCCCACTGGAACACAGTTACTCTCAGTCCCACTGGAACGCAGTTACTCTCAGTCCCACTGGAACGCAGTTACTCTCAGTCCCACTGGAACGCAGTTACTCTCAGTCCCACTGGAACACAGTTACTCTCAGTCCACTGGAACACAGTTACTCTCAGTCCTACTGGAACACAGTTACTCTCAGTCCCACTGGAACACAGTTACTCTCAGTCCCACTGGAACACAGTTACTCTCAGTTCCACTGGAACACAGTTACTCTCAGTCCCACTGGAACACAGTTACTCTCAGTCCCACTGGAACACAGTTACTCTCAGTCCCACTGGAACACAGTTACTCTCAGTCCACTGGAACACAGTTACTCTCAGTCCCACTGGAACACAGTTACTCTCAGTCCCACTGGAACACAGTTACTCTCAGTCCCACTGGATCACAGTTACTCTCAGTCCCACTGGAACACAGTTACTCTCAGTCCACTGGAACACAGTTTCTCTCAGTCCCACTGGAACACAGTTACTCTCAGTCCACTGGAACGCAGTTACTCTCAGTCCCACTGGAACGCAGTTACTCTCAGTCCCACTGGAACGCAGTTACTCTCAGTCCCACTGGAACACAGTTACTCTCAGTCCCACTGGAACACAGTTACTCTCAGTCCTACTGGAACACAGTTACTCTCAGTCCCACTGGAACACAGTTACTCTCAGTCCCACTGGAACACAGTTACTCTCAGTTCCACTGGAACACAGTTACTCTCAGTCCCACTGGAACACAGTTACTCTCAGTCCCACTGGAACACAGTTACTCTCAGTCCCACTGGAACACAGTTACTCTCAGTCCTACTGGAACACAGTTACTCTCAGTCCTACTGGAACACAGTTACTCTCAGTCCTACTGGAACACAGTTACTCTCAGTCCTACTGGAACACAGTTACTCTCAGTCCCACTGGAACACAGTTACTCTCAGTCCCACTGGAACACAGTTACTCTCAGTCCCACTGGAACACAGTTACTCTCAGTCCCACTGGAACACAGTTACTCTCAGTCCCACTGGAACACAGTTACTCTCAGTCCCACTGGAACACAGTTACTCTCAGTCCACTGGAACGCAGTTACTCTCAGTCCCACTGGAACGCAGTTACTCTCAGTCCCACTGGAACGCAGTTACTCTCAGTCCCACTGGAACACAGTTACTCTCAGTCCACTGGAACACAGTTACTCTCAGTCCTACTGGAACACAGTTACTCTCAGTCCCACTGGAACACAGTTACTCTCAGTCCCACTGGAACACAGTTACTCTCAGTTCCACTGGAACACAGTTACTCTCAGTCCCACTGGAACACAGTTACTCTCAGTCCCACTGGAACACAGTTACTCTCAGTCCCACTGGAACACAGTTACTCTCAGTCCACTGGAACACAGTTACTCTCAGTCCCACTGGAACACAGTTACTCTCAGTCCCACTGGAACACAGTTACTCTCAGTCCCACTGGATCACAGTTACTCTCAGTCCCACTGGAACACAGTTACTCTCAGTCCACTGGAACACAGTTTCTCTCAGTCCCACTGGAACGCAGTTACTCTCAGTCCACTGGAACGCAGTTACTCTCAGTCCCACTGGAACGCAGTTACTCTCAGTCCCACTGGAACGCAGTTACTCTCAGTCCCACTGGAACACAGTTACTCTCAGTCCCACTGGAACACAGTTACTCTCAGTCCACTGGAACACAGTTACTCTCAGTCCTACTGGAACACAGTTACTCTCAGTCCCACTGGAACACAGTTACTCTCAGTTCCACTGGAACACAGTTACTCTCAGTCCCACTGGAACACAGTTACTCTCAGTCCCACTGGAACACAGTTACTCTCAGTCCCACTGGAACACAGTTACTCTCAGTCCTACTGGAACACAGTTACTCTCAGTCCTACTGGAACACAGTTACTCTCAGTCCTACTGGAACACAGTTACTCTCAGTCCCACTGGAACACAGTTACTCTCAGTCCCACTGGAACACAGTTACTCTCAGTCCCACTGGAACACAGTTACTCTCAGTCCCACTGGAACACAGTTACTCTCAGTCCCACTGGAACACAGTTACTCTCAGTCCTACTGGAACACAGTTACTCTCAGTCCACTGGAACACAGTTACTCTCAGTCCCACTGGAACACAGTTACTCTCAGTCTACTGGATGATGAATATCCACAAGTGATAGGGATTAGAGTCTATACAGATAGGTCAGCTGAGGATGCAATAAAAAAAACGGAGGAACAGGATTATGAGTACACAAACAATGTTAGGGATGCAATAGGGAAATTCTATCATAATTATGATGCAGAAATCCATGCAATCAACGTGGCAACTAAGAATAATGCAGTAGAGCAACACTATGAGCAAACACTGCGCCACAGATATCACATTTGTATGGTTTCTCTTCAGTATGTGATCTTCTATGATGTGGTAGACTACTACAAACAAACATTGCACCACAGGGCAACCCTTCGAAAGCATGTAAGACAAATGTGCATGACATAAGCGTGCAGGGCAAATGAGATCAGGGCAAAAACATGCAAAATATTTAAAAGGTTGGTTAAAAATAAACTGTTTAATTAACTATAATCACCTAAATCTGAGTCACAAACACTTTCTGATGATGTGGTTGTCATATCAGAACACAATCATGCATCAGATCCTGATGATGTGGTTGTCATATCAGAACACAATCATGCATCAGATCCTGATAAAAATTAAACAAGAACAAACTGACATATCCATTTCCGCTGACATTTTAAGAGATCTAATTACTGGTAATGAGAACATGTACTTTTTCTATTGAAATTATTAATGGACTCACATGGCCAAGGTATGTTTATGCTTGCCTCAGTTTGCTATTATTGTTGTGTTGGTGAAGTATTTAACACAGTGGAGAAGATAATACAGTGCACACAATAAAGAAATGTAACGGGAACTAAACACAACAAACATTTCTGAGATAATAGAATGGGACACTATCTATAACACATGTCTATACAGGCAGATCTGTAAGGATGGAGGGATGGGAAAGAGAAGGAAATATTCAAGAATAGTTGAAGGTTCTATAAAACTCAAAGATGGAAGAATAATATGTAAAGTTTTTCAACAGGGAAATTCTCCACCAATCACAGAATAGAAGCAGTTGTACTACATGATGCACGAAAAGTTCTCACAGAATCAAAACTGCACAGAACACAGAAGATAGTTATATTCACTCACTACAGATCTATACTAGAATCAATCAAGAAATGAAAGTCTTCTGCACAACAGATCAAACATATCCACAAATCCCATTATAACGCTTCAATGGATACCCTCCTCCTATCTTCCAGAGGTCAGATAAATGAAACACTCTATACGGAACAAAACAACAGCTCACAAACACATGCATATATCACACAATGGTGTTGACTCAAAGGGCATGGTCATATAGATGCAAAAAAAATGAACACATTTTTTTCTAGTTTGTTTTTTAATAATCTTAAAACAAAAGATTTATAATTATCAAAATGAAAACAAATACAATACATTCATCAACATCAACTTCTTTTATTAATACATTGATTACTAAATTATATAATGTGCAGTAATTTGTGTTAAATTTCCACCACTTGAGATGGTAATAAAGAAACTAAACTGTTGTTTTTATTAATTTATAATAGATTTTGATGAAAAATACATCATTGTGAAGACAAAACAAAACTAATATTCTTATCAGTTAATAGAATTCTATATTTTGATTGTTAATTTTATTTTAGAAAAAAATACAAAATGATTTATTCACAAAGAATTTAAAAAACTAGTGCAAAATAGACAAACTCAGAATTCCTAAAGCATGATATGCCTTTATCTTGGTGATTTTCAAATAGCATATTCAATTCTTAAGACATGAAGAACAGGAATGTCTAGTAAAAATTGACAAATGATTATACAGGTACTGACAATGATAAATGTAATCATATCCACATCATTTCAAATACAATTGAAAAACAAAGATCATTCATGAAAAGTTATTTACACTAAACCCATAGCTTGGCTATACTTGATAGATTATATGTTGATAATATCAATATTATCAGATGTTCTTGCATATTTAAGACATTATTATAGTCAACACTTCATTTGAAGGAAGAATTATTATAGTCAACACTTCGTTTGAAGGAAGAATTATTATAGTCAACACTTTGTTTGAAGGAAGAATTATTATAGTCAACACTTCGTTTGAAGGAAGAATTATTATAGTCAACACTTCGTTTGAAGGAAGAATTATTATAGTCAACACTTCGTTTGAAGGAAGAATTATTATAGTCAACACTTCGTTTGAAGGAAGAATTATTATAGTCAACACTTCGTTTGAAGGAAGAATTATTATAGTCAACACTTTGTTTGAAGGAAGAATTATTATAGTCAACACTTCGTTTGAAGGAAGAATTATTATAGTCAACACTTTGTTTGAAGGAAGAATTATTATAGTCAACACTTCATTTGAAGGAAGAATTATTATAGTCAACACTTCATTTGAAGGAAGAATTATTATAGTCAACACTTCGTTTGAAGGAAGAATTATTATAGTCAACACTTCGTTTGAAGGAAGAATTATTAAATGAAATAAAGATCAAATCAGTATCATCTGCATATTTCAGGTTGTTTAATATTTTCCCAATGATCTGAGTCCTGGCATTTCTTATATATTTTTAAAGATATTCTCTGTGTAGATATTAAATAGACTTGGTGATAAAATACATCCTTGCCGTACCCCTCTTCTTTTAAGACTTTGTTGAAGACCTTACTTCAAGAAAATCAAATGTTACTTTAAAAGGATGAATCCCAGTTAGCCAGCAAGACTGTATAAATGACGAAAGAAAAGGTGAAATTGTTCAGTTTTTTTTTCAAAAGTGAAACTAGTTTTGTTGTCACTTTTACTACCAGTGGAAATTTTGGTGATATCAACTATAAATCCATATTTTAGCTGGGTTGGTTTATACTGTGAGTCAATGTCTGATCATTTAGTAAAAACTGACAAAAATATAGATGAGATCACCTTTCGGGTGTTTCAGGGTACAATTATTTTCTTTTTATGGACATGAAATTTTCTGTAGGTTGACACACAGAACAAAAATGACAAAAGAAAAAAAGTATACCCAGAACAAAAACACTGAATAAACTAATTGGGAATTTTGATTCACTTAATTAATCAAATACATTAACAATAATTTTGTGATATTTAGAATTGAAGGCTTGAAATGGTATGACACGACCATCTTTGAGGAACTCACAAAGAGAACAAATTGAGACCAGTAGAGAGAGAACTCAAGAAATGGTGCTAGATATGGATATATAGGTTAAACATTACAATGACCAACAACAAGCAAGTAAGACAAGTGTTAAGATAAACAAAAATAGGTAGATGTGTTACCAAAATAAAACATAACACAACCTAACAACGCGATACAGACGACGTTTCGACTATTAAGCCTTCATCAGGACAAACGAAAGACAACGGTACAACGAATCTTACATGGACACAAACGTGGTTGATAGGGAGGAAAGAGGAGGAGAGATAGTGAATAGATAGTGGAGGAAGTAAATAGGGAGCGGCATATTGGGGAGGAAGAGAGTATGGGGAGAAGAAGTGAGGAGGGAAAGTGCATGGAAGGAGGTGAGTGAAAATAGTTAATGTGTAGTAGCAAGTAAAATAAAATAAATGAGGATAAATTAAGATACTTACCTTAAAAATGGCAACATGCAATGAGTATTAGCATACAGTCGTGATGGAAACGCAAAAGAGGATGGTACGAGAGAGAGAGATGGAGATGAAAAAGAAAAAAGAGAAAAAAAGGAGAAAAGAAAGATACGACCGAGCAGATATGGGCAGTGGAGAGAAACTATAAGTAGGAGTAGATAATGGTGGGAAGAAAATACAGTGATAAATGATGTATGCAAGTGAGAGTAAAATATAGGTGATAATAGGTAAAAAAGGAAGAAAAAAACAACTTATCTGATACGTTGAGAACTGGCTAGCTTGAGACCAACAGTCACACTGGTGGGTCAGGGTCAATGAAAGCTAGTGAGGCAGTAGCGCCAATAAAATACCAACATGCCAGATTGTCACACCACAGGAAACAAGAGGACTACAGAAACAGCCGCAGGGAGGAAAGAGCGATATAGATAATGATCTAGTAGTACGACGAGAGACCAACTGAAATAATAGGCAGGGCATTAGAGAAAAACCCGAGGCGGGTAAAAGTTAAAACCGTGACTCCTACCAAATAGCCATAGAGACAGATAACAAAGGATAAGAGGAATGCAGAGGAGAAGAAGAAGAAAAGGGTGGATAGACGTGGGCCCCGAGCCGGAAATACGCCACGCAAGGACGGGATGTGGAAGTAGTTGGAGCCTACCAGACACAGCAAGGTAGGGTAGGGGACTATCACGGGGAAGCGCGTCGTGCGAAGGTATCGGGCTGATAAAGAAAGAAGGTGCAGAAGAGAAGGGCACCAGAGTAGGAGAGAAAAAGGAGGCCATGTCAGATGGAGGCAGACCCAGAACTACAGCCACAGCATGTGAGGTGGTGGGGAGTCGTATGTAACGAAGTCGGGGTCATCAGTCCACAATGTCGTTGTAAGTGGAGGTCGGTGTAGCAGAAGTCCCGATAAAATAAATATGGCGGAAGATGGACCAAGGTCACAACCGCAACGACAAGTACCTTTTAGGCCACGTGTTTGGAAGTGAGACCCGTCGCATCAACCGAAGATGATAAGAGGATGGACTAGCCGCACGTCACAACCCCTAAGTGGGTATTGCCCGCACTGTACGCTAGCCAATCTATGGAACAACGATCAATGGACAGAACCTCAAGCCACGATACCTTAGTCCGGGCCATGTACCGTGGTGAGAAACATGTCAGATGAAACGATGTTCGTAGTTGAGTGAGACCAACCGTACATTGCAACCCACTGGAGGTGTTGCCCGTACCGCACGCTGGCTCCATAAATAGACATATGGGACCCCTGCATCCGAGTCGTGTGGAAAAAAATAAAATAAATATATATATATATTCTAAATATATATATATGATATATATATATATATGTAGTCGGTGAAAAGGTCTCCCAGCCTCGGCATGCTAGGTAGCTGTAAGGGTAGCCGACCCAACAAGACCAAAAAAGGACAACCAGAGAGCGGCCAAAAGTAATAAGATGATAGGTACGTGGTGGCGCCCATGGATATATTTTTTTTTTTTCCACGCGACTTGGATGGCTCGGATGCAGGGGTCCCCTATGTCTATTTTCGAACATCGAACATCGTTTCATCTGACATGTTTCTCACCACGGTACATGGCCCGGACTAAGGGATCGTGTATCGGTGGCTCGAGGTTCTGTCCGTTGATCCCATAGATGAGCTAGCGTACAGTGCGGACAATACCCACATAGGGGTTGTGACGTGCGGCTAGTCCATCCTCTTATCATCTTCGGTTGATGCGACGGGTCTCACTTCCAAACACGGGGCATAAAAGGTACTTGTCGTTGCGGTTGTGGCCTTGGTCCATCTTCCGCCATATTTATTTTATCGGGACTTCTGCTACACTTACCTCCACTTACAACGACATTGTGGACTGATGACCACGAATTCGTCACATACGACTCCCCACCACCTCACATGCTTTGGCTGTAGTTCTGGGTCTGCCTCCATCTGACATGGCCTCCTTTTCCTTTTTCTCTTCTACTCTGGTGCCCTTCTCTTCTGCACCTTCTTTCTTTATCAGCCTGATACCTTCGCACGACGCGCTTCCCCGTGATAGTCCCCTACCCTACCTTGCTGTGTCTGGTAGGCTCCTTCCTACTTCCACATCCCGTCCTTGCATGGCGTATTTCTGGCTCGGGGCCCACGTCTATCCACCCTTTTCTTCTTCTCTCTTTTCTTCTTCTTCTCCTCTGCATTCCTCTCATCCTTTTTGTCACGGTTGTAACTTTTACCCGCCTCGGGTTTTTCTCTACGGCCCTGCCTATTATTTCAGTTGGTCTCTCGTCGTGCTACTAGATCATTATCTATATCGCTCTTTCTTCCCTGCGGCTGTTTCTGTAGTCCTCTTGTTTCCTGTGGTGTGACAATCTGGCATGTTGGTATTTTATTGGCGCTACTGCCTCACTAGCTTTCATTGTCCATTGACCCTGACCCACCAGTGTGACTGTTGGTCTCAAGCTAGCCAGTTCTCAACGTATCAGATAAGTTGTTTTTTTTCTTCCTTTTTTACCTATTATCACCTATATTTTACTCTCACTTGCATACATCATTGTATTATCACTGTATTTTCTTCCCACCATTATCTACTCCTACTTATAGTTTCTCTCCACTGCCCATTTCTGCTCGGTCGTTTCTTTCTTTTCTCCTTTTTTCTTTTTCATCTCCATCTCTCTCATCTGATATCTCGTACCATCCTCTTTTGCGTTTCCATCACGACTGTATGCTAATACTCATTGCCTGTTGCCATTTTTAAGGTAAGTATCTTAATTTATCCTCATTTATCTTATTTTACTTGCTACTACACCATAACTATTTTCACTCCTCATCTCCTTCTGTGCACTTTCCCCTCCTCACTTCTTCCCATACCCTCTTCCTCCCTGCTAGGCTGCTCCATCTCTGCTATCTATTCGTTATACTCATTGCGTGTTGCCCCTTTTGAGGTATCTTAATTTAACCTTATTTATTTTACTTGCTACCACACCTTATACATTTTCGCTCCTCACCTCCTTCCGTGCACTTTCCCTCCTCACTTCTTCTCCCCATACTCTCTTCCTCCCCAATATGCCGCTCCCTATTTACTTCCTCCACTATCTATTCACTATCTCTCCTCCTCTTTCCTCCCTATCAACCACGTTTGTGTCCATGTAAGATTCGTTGTACTGTTGTCTTTCGTTTGTCCTGATGAAGGCTTAATAGTCGAAACGTCGTCTGTCCCTGTATCTCGTTGTTAGGTTGTGTTATGTTTTATTTTGGTAACACATATACCTATTTTTGTTTATCTTGACATTTGCCCGGTGTTACTCCAGCCACCTGCTTCCTGTTTAGGGATGTTACCCAACACTGGAACATTTATCCCTTAAGACAAGTGTTGCCTATTCCAGATAAAAGGGCAAAGACACCTGGGTGCAAGAGCGATGAGTTAAAACTAGGAAAGAAAGAAATAGTTAAAGATAGGACATAATTCAGAAGGTCTGTTCAGGATCTGCACCCAGCAAGGAGTTGAAATATGGATAGAAAAGCTGTCTCTCCAGTATATTTCTCTTATGTGAAACTATACTACTGCTGTTTAGAAAATTCTTCACTCCCCCCCTCCAAAAAAAAAAAATCACATTTATATCGTATTTTCTTCTACTATGAGTATTTTCTTTACCGAAAACATCATGGTGTATGATTTGCTCAAAGGTGAGGTATGTAACATCATAAAATATTATATACAGGAGAGAAACTATACAAATGTGATGTCAGATTTGAAATTGATAGGACTGTGGAGGACACAGATGCAAATCAATTCCTGATGTGATGCAACCAAATGAAGTGACCTTCTGCAGGAGTTGTGATTCTGGGTCTTTCACCCAGCTACCGGTATGCCACTGAGCCAGTTTGTTGAAATTGCCTCCAAAAACACATCATGATTAGTGATGCTTCTAACCACATTAAACTGTCTAGCCACTACACTTTGTGATTGTCCAGTCTGTAAGCATCCAATGATGATGTATCATTGATCTGTAGTGAGATGAGTCATACTTGCATATTGAATTTTTATCTGAATTTATTAGAAGACCATCAATCTTTTATAGGCTTTCAATAATATGGTCTGACAGTTTTTGTGTTCAGTAAGTTTCATGAACCTGTAATGAATTATTGCCAAAAATGTTTTAACCTTTACCTATTTCATGACCTCATGAGATGAGTACAATTCAAGTAACCACAAGACGTTAATGACCAGGTGAACACAATCGATAGGTTGAATAATACTGATAAGCTAATATCTTATAAAAGTAACTCCAAAAAAAGTTGTATTTCTTATTTTTAACAGTATAGGTTACCTCCTCTATGAGTAAACTCTGCACCACAAAAATCACAATTTTATGCTTTCCTTCCTGTATTGTTCTATTTATGCTGTAGCAGACCATTACTATAAGCAAATGCTAAACCACAAACATCACATTCTTATGGTTTCTCTTCTCCAGTATGTGTTCTTCTATGACATTGTAATCCACTCCTCATTTTTAGATGCTATACCGTCCGTGTGTTGCCTGGGCCTGAAAGGGGAGCAAAGAATAGCAACACTGTTTACCTTCCACGCATGTCGTAAAAGGCGACTAAGGAGGTTATAGTGATGGAATTGGCTGTCCCATCCCATATAGGGTCAGTGACCCAAAGCCATGCTGAAGTCGGATGTGTCAGGCCGAAAGGCACAGATATCGCAGCAATGCTGTAAACCATGACACAACGCATTCCGTTCTCCGGACTACATCCTGCTAATCTGCAGGAGTTTGAAAATGAACGCAGAAGAAGATGCTATTCCACAAACATCACATGTATATGGATTCCCTCCAGTATGTATGCTTCTATTGCCTTGTAAATAACTCCTAGTTTTAAATTTAGCATCACATGTGTATGGTTTCTCTCAATATAGGTTCTTATATGGCATCTTAATCCATTCCCACTTTTAATTTTGCACCACAAACATCACATTCTATTTTTCTCTCCAGTATGGATTCTTCTATGAGATTGTAATCCACTCCTAGTTTTAGAAGCTGTACCACAAACATCACATTTGTATGGTTTCTCTCCAGTATGTGTTTTTCTATGAGATTGTAATCCAATCCTCCTTGTAAATGCTGCGCCACATACATCACATTTATATGGTATCTCTCCAGTATGTGTTCTTCTATGAGATTGTAAACTACGGTTGTGAAAAAATCTAGCACTACAAATATCACACTTGTTCTCTACAGTATGTATTCTTTTATGAGATTGTAATCCACTCATATATGTAAATGCTGCACCACAAACATCACATTTGTATGGTTTCTCTCCAGTATGTGTTCTTTTATGACATCGTAGACCTGCCGGACAAGTAAACCCTGCACCACAGATATCACATTTGTATGGTTTCTCTCCAGTATGTGTTCTTTTATGATACTGTAAATTACGGTTGTGAACAAATCTAGCACCACAAACACTACACTTATTCTCTCCTGTATGAACAATGATATGTGATTTAAGATAACAGCTTTGAGAAAATCCTGCACCACAAATATCACATTTGTATGATTTTTCTCCTGTATGTGTTTTTTTATGACATTGTAATTCACTTCTACTTTTAAATTCTGCACCACAAGCATCACATTTGTATGGTTTCTCTCCAGTATGGGTTCTTTTGTGATGTAGTAGACTGCCACTATGAGCAAACAGTGTACCACAAACATCACATTTGTATGGTTTCTCTCCAGTATGTGTTCTTCTATGCAATATTAATCCTGCCTGGCCTATAAATACAGCACCACAAAGATCACATTTGTATGGTTTCTCTCCCGTATGGGTTCTTTTGTGATGTAGTAGACTGCCACTATGAGCAAACAGTGTACCACAAACATCACATTTGTATGGTTTCTCTCCAGTATGTGTTCTTCTATGACGAAGTAGACCATCACTACGAGCAAACACTGCACCACAAATATCACATTTGTATGGTTTCTCTCCAGTATGGGTTCTTCTATGCGATTGCAATCCTCCCTTATCTATAAATGCTGCACCACAAACATCACATTTGTATGGTTTCTCTCCAGTATGTGTTCTTTTATGAAGTATTAGACCACCACCATAAGCAAACACTGCACCACATATATCACATTTGTATGGTTTCTCTCCAGTATGGGTTCTTCTATGCGATTGCAATCCTCCCTTATCTATAAATGCTGCACCACAAGCATCACATTTGTATGGTTTCTCTCCAGTATGTGTTCTTTTATGAAGTATTAGACCACCACCATAAGCAAACACTGCACCACATATATCACATTTGTATGGTTTCTCTCCAGTATGGGTTCTTCTATGTGACTGTAATCCTCTCTGATTTATAAATGCTGCACAACAAACATCACATTTGTATGGTTTCTCTCCAGTATGTGTTCTTCTATGCGATAGTAATCCACTCTTTCTTTTAAATTCTGCACCACAAACATAACATTTGTATGGTTTCTCTCTAGTATGTGTTCTACTATGTGATAGTAACCCTCCCTGATCTATAAATGTTGCACCACAAACATCACATTTGTAAGGTTTCTCTCCAGTATGTGTTCTTTTATGATGTAGTAGACTACCACTATGAGCAAAAACTGCACCACAGATATCACATTTGTATGGTTTCTCTCCAGTATGTGTTCTTCTATGAGACTGTAATCCTCTGTGATTTGCAAATGATGCACCACAAAGATCACATTTGTATGGTTTCTCTCCAGTATGTATTTTTCTATGACGTAGTAGACCATCACTACGAGCAAACATTGCACCACAGATATCACATTTATATGGTTTCTCTCCTGTATGTGTTCTTTTATGATGTAGTAGACCACTACTACGAGCAAACACTGCAACACAAACATCACATTTGTACGGTTTCTCTCCTGTATGTGTTCTTTTATGATGTAGTAGACCACCACTACGAGCAAATACTGCACCACAGATATCACATTTGTAAGGTGTCTCTCCAGTATGTAATATTCTATGAGATTGAAACCCTCTCTGATCTATAAATGCTGCACCACAAAGATCACATTTGTATGGCTTCTCCCCGGTATGAGTAAATATATGTGATTTAAGATAACAGTAATGCGAAAATCTTGCTCCACAAGTATCACACTTATATGGTTTATCTCCTGTATGTGTTCTTTTATGTCTGTGTAGATTGCTCATATAACAAAAATCAGCACCACAAATTTCACATTTGTATAGCTTCTCTCCGTTATGTTTTTTTTTATGCATTTGGAGATTACTTTTGTCTGAAAATTCTACACCACAAATCTTACATAAGAATGATTTATCTAACGCACTTGTCTCCAGCTGATTGTCAATAAATATGTGACTGTGTAATGTGTCACCCACATCAACTGTATGAAGATCATCATTCTTCTCACACACAGAAAATATTTTATCTGATTCTTGTATACAGTCTTCATTCTGTAATGTTGGATGACTGTCAGTCTGAGTGTCACAAACATCTTCTGTCTTTACATGACAACCAAGAGAATCCAGAGATGATTCATTTTCAGACATTCTTGATTCTTTCTTAATTTCTGTGATCATTTCTGAAACACTTGTACTACTGTTCTTGTTTACCATTGTATTTAATTTGTTACTGTCATATTCAGGTAACACATCTGAAAGTTGACCATATTCTCTCAGTTGCAAGTATTTCTCATCACTTGTCATATTCTTATCAGAATGTAAATATTCTTGTTTGATGTAGGGAAGATGGTCATCACTATTGCAGTATAATTCTGAAATACACAAACACTAAAACTAGAAAAACTAGCATATTATCGGCAGTGATCTCAAGTTTTGAAATTAACAAAATTGTAAATAAAGATATTCATTTCTACTGACATTTGAAGAGATCTGATTAATGAGAACATGTACTTTATTCTATTGAAATTAATATTAATGAACTCACATGACCAAGATATTCCTCAGTCCCTGATACTTTATTCTAACAATTTTGAAATGTATTATTGCCTCAGTTTGCTATTTATAGTTGTATTAGTGAAATATTAAACACAATGAAGAACATAATACAAAGTGTACATAATAAAGGAATGTTTATACAGGCATCTCTGCAAGGATAAGGAAAGAGAAGGCATTATTCAAGAATAGTTGAATGGGGTTATGTTCTAAAAAAAACTCAAAGATGGGAGAATAATATGTAAAGTTTTCCAACAGGGAACTTCTCCACCAATCACAGAACAGAAGCAGTTGTACTCCATGATGCACAAAAAGTTATCACAGAATCAGAACTGCACAGAACACAGAAGATAGTTATATTCACTCACTACAGAGTTCTACTGGAATCAATCTAGAAATATGGTAACATAGAAGAACACATACTGGAAATATATAGAAAAATAGAAATATCTAGATATATGAAAGTCTTCTGCACAACAAACATCACAATTATATAGTTTTATGTATGTATTATTCTATGATGTTGCACACCTCCCCTTTGAGCACATCACGCACAACAAACATCACATTTATACAGTTTATCTTCTGTATACAAATCTCAAAAAGCCCAAAAAGATCTGACAATCAGTTATGGGCCCCAGTAAAACAAGTAACAAAGCAATTATATAACTAAATATTGCACCATTTCTCTCCTGTATGCTTTATTTCATGATGTAGTAGAGCCCTACTATGAGCAAACACTGCAGTCCTCCACGAATATATCACACACTTGTATGGTTTCTCTCCTGTATACTTTCTTCCATGTCTTATTAGAATAATGCTCCAATTAAAACATACACAATAAATAATAATATCCTGTATGGTTACTCTCCTGTATGGGTTCTTATATGACATAATAGACTACCACTATGAGTAAACAGTGTACCACACAAAACACAATTTTATAGTTTCCATTCTGTATATTCTCTTTTATGATGTAGACCATTACTATAAGCAGAAACTGCACAACAAACATCACATTTGTATGATATTATCTCATTTATGTGTTCTCTTATGATTTTCTTAACCACAACTATAAACAAAAAATGCACCACCACATTTGCATGTGTAATATTTCTCTCCGGTGTGTGTTCTTCTATGATATCCACTCCAAACTCTGTTGTTTGTCCAAATTTTAATTGTGACCATTTCACTAAATGAGACCGAATCAGAGATTTCTGGCTACAGGTACAACCAATGACCTTCCAAGACCTTGTGTAACAAAGGTAGCTAAAGATCATCAAATTCAATTGCTGCATCTGAGCAACCGTTTCTGAACAGCAACTCAGACACTGTGCAATAGCATGACACACCGATGTCAAACTTGTATGGATGCTACAGGGGGTCATAACTGATATTAATTATGTCCCTGACTTATTGACAGTGGATGAAAAAAAAATTTTCACTTAGTGTAAACAACTGCTTAGGCAATGGTCCTGTATTTGTTCACTTTTTAGAAATATACACATTTGGGTCTGTAAATGGATCAGATTTGTACATTTACTTGTTTTGTGCATTTTAAAATCAGCACAAAAATTGCTACACTTAAAACAATGTGATGCGTTTTTAATGATCGCTTGTATAGTTCATAGATGGCTAATAAACCCTATTCGAGCTGCATATGTCCTTGGACAGGTCAGACATGGAATGACCACTGTAGAAGGATTTTGGTCTATCCATGACTTTCTAGCTACTCTCCACTGTTGAGTAGCTGCATATCATCCCTTTTCACAAGTTGATGCCCCCTTTTTGACTAGAGTGCCATATAGATCTATTTTGTGTAAGTTCTTCCCATGTATTTTGGTTTATTTCAAAGGCATTCAGAGAGGTAATTCCCACCTCTAACTGGGGGTAGAACTTATGATTATTGACAACACAAGAGACATGGAGAAACATGATCATCTACACCATTTGGCATGGCACTTGATTGATTGATTGATGTGTTCTTTTATGCCTATGTAGATTGCTCATATTACAAAAATCAGCACCACAAATTGCACATTTGTATTGTTTCTCCCCGTTATGTGTTCTCTTATATACTTGGAGATTACTTTTGTCTGAAAACTCTACACCAAAGAACTTGCATAAGAATGATTTATCCTTAGTACTTGTCTCCATCTGATTGTCAACAAGACTTTCTAATGTGTCAGCAACATCAACTGTATGAAGATCATCATTCTTCTCACACACAGAAAATATTTTATCTGATTCTTGTATACAGTCTTCATTCTGTAATGTTGGATGACTGTCAGTCTGAGTGTCACAAACATCTTCTGTCTTTACATGACAACCAAGAGAATCCAGAGACGATTCATTTTCAGACATTCTTGATTCTGTCTTAATGTCTGTGATCATTTCTGAAACACTTGTGTGTATTCTTCTATGGCATTGTAATCCACTCCGACTTTTACATTCTGTTCCACAAACATCACATTTGCATGGTGTCTCTCCGGTATGTTTCTTTCTATGAAGTATTAGACCGCCACTATAAGCAAACAGTGTACCACAAACATCACATTTGTATGGTTTCTCTCCAGTATGTGTTCTTCTATGACGAAGTAGACCATCACTACGAGCAAACACTGCACCACAAATATCACATTTGTATGGTTTCTCTCCAGTATGGGTTCTTCTATGCGATTGCAATCCTCCCTTATCTATAAATGCTGCACCACAAACATCACATTTGTATGGTTTCTCTCCAGTATGTGTTCTTTTATGAAGTATTAGACCACCACCATAAGCAAACACTGCACCACATATATCACATTTGTATGGTTTCTCTCCAGTATGGGTTCTTCTATGCGACTGTAATCCTCCCTTATCTATAAATGCTGCACCACAAGCATCACATTTGTATGGTTTCTCTCCAGTATGTGCTCTTTTATGAAGTATTAGACCACCACCATAAGCAAACACTGCACCACATATATCACATTTGTATGGTTTCTCTCCAGTATGGGTTCTTCTATGTGACTGTAATCCTCTCTGATTTATAAATGCTGCACCACAAAGATCACATTTGTAATGTTTCTCTCCAGTATGTGTTCTTTTATGACGTAGTAGACCATCACTATGAGCAAATAGTGAGCCACAGATTTCACATTTATATGGTTTCTCTCCAGTATGTGATCTTCGATGTTGTAGTAGACCATCACTACGAGCAAACACTGCGACACAGATATCACATTTGTGAGGTTTCTCTCCTGTATGTGTTCTTTTATGATGTAGTAGACTACTACTACGAGCAAACACTGCACCACAGATATCACATTTGTAAGGTTTCTCTCCAGTATGTGATATTCTATGGGAATGTAATCCTCTCTGATTTATAAATGCTGCAGCACAAAGATCACATTTGTATGGCTTCTCCCCGGTATGAGCAAATATATGTGATTTAAGATAACAGTAATGCGAAAATCTTGCACCACAAGTATCACACTTATATGGTTTATCTCCTGTATGTGTTCTTTTATGTCTGTGTAGATTGCTCATATTACAAAAATCAGCACCACAAATTTCACATTTGTATAGCTTCTCTCCGTTATGTTTTCTTTTATGCATTTGGAGATTACTTTTGTCTGAAAATTCTACACCACAAATCTTACATAAGAATGATTTCTCTAATATTGAATGACTGTCAGTCTGAGTGTCACAAACATCTTCTGTCTTTCCATGACAACCAAGAGAATCCAGAGATGATTCATTTTCAGACATTCTTGATTCTGTCTTAATTTCTGTGATCATTTCTGAAACACTTGTGCTACTGTTCTTGTTTACCATTGTATTTATTTGGTTGCTGTCATATTCAGGTAACACATCTGAAAGTTGATCATGTTCTCTCAGTTGCAAGTATTTCTCATCACTTGTTATATTCTTATCAGAATGTAAACATTCTTGTTTGATGAAGGTAAGATTGTCACTATCGCAGTATAATTCTGAAATATACAAACACTAAAACTAGAAAAACTGACACATTATCAGCAGTGCTCTCAAGTTGTGAAATTTAAAAATGGAAATAATGATATTCATTTCTCCTGACATTTTAAGAGCTCTGAACAAAGGAGAGCATGTACTTTATTCTATTGAAATTAATGTTGATGAATCAAGATATGTCTGTCAGTCCTCAATACTTTTATCTATCAATTTTGAAATATATTATTGCCTCAGTTTGCTATTTATAGTTGTGTTAGTGAAGTATTAAACACAATGAAGAACATAATACAAAGTGCACACAATGAAGAAATCTAACGGGAATTAAATAGAACAAACGTTTCTGAGATAATAGAATGGGACACCATCTATAACACATGTCTATACAGGCTGATCTGTAAGGATAGGGAAAGAGAAGGCATTATTCAAGAATAGTTGAAAGGAGTCATGTTCTATAAAACTCAAAGATGGGAGAATAACATGTAAAGTTTTCCAACAGGGAAATTCTCCACTCTATTACAGAGAACAACTCAGACTTCACTCTATTACAATGAACAACCCAGACACCACTCTATTACAGATAACAACCCAGACACCATTCTCTTATAGAGAACAACCCAGACACCACTCTATTACAGATAACAACCCAGACACCATTCTCTTATAGAGAACAACCCAGACACCACTCTATTACAGATAACAACACAGACACCATTCTCTTATAGAGAACAACCCAGACACCACTCTATTACAGATAACAACCCAGACACCATTCTCTTATAGAGAACAACCCAGACACCACTCTATTACAGATAACAACACAGACACCACTCTATTACAGATAACAACCCAGACACACCTGCCTTATACAGAACAGCCCAACAACCCTGTTCTAGAGAGAACAACTCAGACACTCACTGTTCAACATAGAGTAACCAAGATATCACTGTCCTACAGAGAACAACCTAGACACTGACAGTTCATAGAGTAACCAAGATATTGCTGTTCTACAGAGAAATATCCAGACACCCACTGTTCAACAGAGAATAATCCAGGCACACACTGTTCAAAAGAGAACAACGCATGAACCCACTTTTTAAAAAAGAGAACCAGTGAAGTGGAAGACAAACCCGATGCAATACTTTACCTCCAAAGACATCAGCAGACCACACTTATTATGAAGTGTCATCTTTGCAACAAAGCTTGACTGCAATGGACTTCCATCATCCTCTCCCTCTCATCTTGGTGGTGCACTCTGCTAGACTGTATCAGGTCCATCTTGGGATGTTTTACTTCCACATATATCTCTGCCCACCACCTGCTCACCTGTCCTCAACTCTACCATCAAGTAAATCTTCAACAAGATGTCATGTCTTCTAATATGTCCACAGTTTTTATATTTGTTTATTTTCTTTAATAGTTCTTTTTTTCATACACAGTGTTTGCCGGTTCTTTATTTATTTTCATATCTTTCTTTGTAGTTCTGCCTATTCTTTGGAATATACACATCTCAAACACATCAATTCTGACTTCTAATTTGTTATTCTTCAGCATTTATTCTCACACTCTCACTGGATCTCTCTTGTAGCAATAGTACTTATGTAGAACACTCTATTTAGTACTTTTACATAGAACATTTACGTAGAACACACGTAAGTAATATTGTTGTTACGTTTCATGTTCTACAGCAATGGTCCTACTAAGATTTCCAGCAGTATGTAGTCCAGAAAATTGAAATGCATTGTGTCACCATTTTGTTTGTGACAATGACCTAACACATCCATCTTCCTGAGCCACCATTAATGTAGTTACATTTGTAATGTAACATTTTATAATTCTCAATTTTTAATTTGTTTATGATTATATATTGAAAACATATAGAAAGGATGAAACAGCACTTTTACTTTGAATAATACATAGGATCAACATTTCTACTACAGGGTCTTTATCAAGATAAGGTCACACAAAAAAAGAACAGAATCACAAAATCAAATTGAGACTACATACAAACAAAGTAGTTGAAACTGGCAGGTCTGGAAAACAAGAGAATAAAAAATGAAATTAAAAACGATGGAAATGTGAAATTAAAGTAAATAACTTCACCTTTTATCTTCACTTCATCATCATCTTCAGTTTCCAACTTCACTGTAGGTTTCTGAAAACAAAATATAAAACTCTTTAACCTTTAGGACCCTGAATTAAAATTAAGAAATATCCCCCTGGGCCTGAATTCTTTTTTAGAAAATTTGCGTTATTGATGGTGGGTGTTTTGAAAACGTGATATCTTTTTTGTTTTAAAAGATATCAAAATAATGTTTGCACATCTAAATAAAGGAGTGAATAGTGAATATAATCATGTTTGTGTTGTTGTTGTATGTGTGATATAACAGTTGTGAGCAAGTTGTGAAGTTGAAAATTCGGGAAAAAATCGCAAAACGCCATTTTCAAAATCGCAAATATATCTTCTTGACGACCCTAATACATGAGCAATGTGTGGCAACATTGATAAAATACTCATAAATACCTATACTTATTGTATATGTATTGTTTTATATCCAAACTAATATAATATGAACTAAAATAACTAATAAAACGTGAAGAAATCGCATATAATGACCGTCCGGTCAACACTAGGTCTATGCCAACACGCAACGTAATTATTGTCCATGCACACATGTGGCACCTCTGATACATATTATTTTTGTGTTTTTGAATGAATAAACACACATTCTTATTAAACAACAACATATTAAACACAAAGAACAACAATTAGAACATGTAGTCACGATCATTTACCCATGCCACACGGTACTCAATTTGATAGTAAAATACGGCCGAAAATGGCAAAAGTCGCTCCCGAAAAGCGTTGATAACATCAGCCGGCTTTCTCCTTCTATACAACGCTAATGTGTAAAAGAATTTGACCTTTACACTGTGACGTATTCCTAGCTTCGTTTGGCGGGCTTTATACGTCACTGGTTCATTACTTCGTGAAGTTCCGAGCTCGGGAATCGGGCGATATCGTATGATGCTTGGCCTCACCCACAGACACACGGGAATGTGTACTCCAGGTGCGTGACCTCACCCATAGGGGCCTAAAGGTTAAGCACAAGTAAAAATTTACAACACAAAATTGAGATTAGCCAGTTATTTTTGAAATTTATACCAGCAAGGCTATTGAAAAACACACACAAAAACATAAAACAAGCAGAATACTATGGGTTCATGGATGACATAACAATTGTTAACATAAATAGTAGACCTATATTATAGCATATTTTGGGGATAGGGGGATTTTATTGGATAGGGTAAATCAAATGTGTGTAGAACTTGTGATATGAAACTTGTGTAGAACGTGTGATATGAAACTTGTGATATGAAACTTGTGATATGAAACTTGTGTAGAACTTGTGATATGAAACTTGTGTAGAACTTGTGATATGAAACTTGTGATATGAAACTTGTGTAGAACTTGTGATATGAAACTTGTGTAGAACTTGTGATATGAAACTTGTGTAGAACTTGTGATATGAAATTTGTGTAGAACGTGTGATATGAAACTTGTGATATGAAACTTGTGATATGAAACTTGTGTAGAACTTGTGATATGAAACTTGTGATATGAAACTCATGTTATGAAACTTGTGTAGAACTTGTGATATGAAACTTGTGCTATGAAACTTGTGATATGAAACTTGTGTAGAACTTGTGATATGAAACTTGTGTAGAACTTGTGATATGAAACTTGTGTAGAACTTGTGATATGAAACTTGTGTAGAACTTGTGATATGAAACTCGTGTAGAACTTGTGATATGAAACTCGTGTTATGAAACTTGTGATATGAAACTCATGTTATGAAACTTTTGTAGAACTTGTGATATGAAACTTTACTGGTTGTATCATTTATTAATATTTGATGATATAGCAAAATGTTTTTGGCAGGAATGACAACATTTATTTTATTTTATTTGAGAATTATCTATTATGATGGCTATAGTGTATTTATTAGGTCTACAGTGCAGATCTATTTACCTTTGGCACATATGTAGAGTACACCAAGTTCAAAACAAATATTGTTAATTATTAACTACTACTTCACCTGAGCATGATAGCACGGAGTATGTTCTAGTTGTAATTCAAAGTAAACATCACCACGGTGGACAAATATAAAACAGATAATGAAGATTTTCCTGTGGAAGTTACGATAGCATCAACAAGGGTCTTGTATACAGCTGATGTAATATCTAAGGCTGTGTACATACACTGTGTTTAAAAGTCATTCAAAGCTTGGAACAAAGACAGTTCCAGCAAAATTATGCAAGATGATGGTTGTGCTGTTTTTTAGTCATCACAAATGGAAGAGTAGTTCGTTGTTTCAGAATTCTTCATCTGGAATAAGTGGACTCATTAATGTATGTTAATTAGAGATCACAGCGTAGTCAGGTGAGGTTTTCCTGAAACAACATTGCGACAGGATTAGCAATCAGACAATGAGAACTTAAATTGCTCATAGTAAAATGGAGGATTTTCCAAAGACAAACGCTAAACACTGAATACAGAAACATCACATTAAATATGCTACAATCAATATTTGTGGACTAAGAAATAAAAAACAAGATCTTATAGATGAGATAAAAAGGAGAGGCATCAAGGTCCTAAGGTTTGCCAATACAAGAATTAAAGACAAAGGCTGTAAGAAAGTATACCAAGATTACATGTTTATATTTAGCGGAGTTGGCCCAGTTTCAAGAGGTAAACTCGGGGTAGGCAGCCTCATAGATTCGACACTAGCCAAGAGCATTGTTCACATCACACATCAAAACAAACATTCAATAGCAGTCACAATTACAATAGACAGCACAACATTTATACAGGCCTATGTCTCATGTAACACACCGAACAATGAAAACGAATGAGAGGAATTTTTTTAGGATTTAAACAGATTAACAAATAGCAGCAACAATGAAGATGATCCCAAAATATATATATATATATATATATATATATATCTTGGGAGATTTTAATGCACATCTTGGCACAAAAAGAGAAGGAATAAAGAAATATAAAGGACCTTTTGACACAAGAAACAATATTAACGACAACGGTTATAAACTAATAAATACATGCACAACCTCTTTATAACTAACACCTTTAAATATACAGTCACAAGTGTACACATGATATAAATGGAACAGCTTGAAATGCAAGAGCCAGATAGATTTCATACTCACACAAAAAGAAACAATAGATGAAATATAACAGACCCAAGAGTAAAACCTAACATATGCAGACACTGACCTTAAGGCAGCAATAATAACAGTCAAAACAGAGCGGAAAATAACAAGCACAAAGCGCCAAGGGCAAACAGCTATACAGAAAATGGAAGAACTAAACATTCCAGAAAAATAAATTAAGGAAGTTAATGAATAATTCGCAAAGCTACCAGAAAACACCCAGCACATAGAAGAAGAATGAAAATATTTAAAAAATGCCTAATTCAAACAGCAGGAAACATGCAGATATAAAAACCATAAAAGTACAAAACCAAAGATAACAGCTTCGTGGACAGAAGTGGTAAAGAACGCAACGAAAGATAAGAAACAAAAAATACAAGAAATGGGCAACAAGCAAAACACATGAAGATTCATTAGCATACAAGACAGCAAAGATTGACACGAGGAAAATCCTCAATTATGCAAAACTTAAGTCATGGCAAGAATATGGAGAAATGCTTAACAAGGATAGACAAGACGTACGTTCTACAAGAAAGTACAAAACATGAGATGTAATAAAGACACAAACCAACAGAAAAAATTGATGATAAACATGACAACATACTAAATAGGCTCCAAGGAATCTTGAACAAATTACTTCTATCAACTGTTAAACTTAGAGGACGGACAATACGACACACACTCCAGGGAGCCGGCTGTGCACACATCCCTACGAAACTGTTGACCACCACCTCTTTGAATGTCCAGCGTTGGATGATGTCAGGAAAATTTTTCTCCCTCCAAGGCAGATAAATAGAACACCTTATATGGAACAAAATAGCTCACATACACATGTATATAACACACAATGGCATTGGGTCAAAGGGCATGAGTCCATGTACCGCTGGATCAGCAACCAACCAATCAAAGAAGATAAACAGGGAATGGTTTAACAAACAGACATCTATTATAAATAGCCTAATTAAAACTCTTACTTGTTCCAGTTTTATTTGTTCTTCAATGTATGGGACTTGACTTTCAACATCCATTGTGATCTGAAATTAAACAATTGTTCAACTCTAAGTAATAACCAATTTGCCAGAGGATATCTGATATAGCACTGAGTATTGCAGTAACAAAAATAAGAAGTGATTATAAAATAATGAGATATTAGATGTAAATGGGAAAATAAAAGAATGATGTATTCTACACTGCAGTCCAATGTGGCTATTACAAAATTACAAACAATAAACTAGAACATCCCCCACCAAGTATCCAGAATTAAGGAATGTAATTATGACAGCAAATTTGTTGTCTTCTTCTGCGTTCAGCATCTGTGGTCAAGTTATATTGTCAGGCCTGTCGTCAGTGCAAAGTCCACTTCTTGAGGTCAGAGCGGCTGCCCCATAGCTTTTGCCTCAAGTCTGTATCCTCTGGCCAGGTCTGCTGTTTCTGATCTTTGTATGTTGGGCAGTCCTGAAGTATGTGTTCCGGATCCACATGGATATTCATCTGTGTATGATATCCTTAATCAGTAAACATGACCCAACAGTCTGCAGTGTGGCCTGTTCTAAGGTGAAATACTGTGGTCTGTTTATATCTCTGGAGGAGATGTATTGCATCATGTTTGTATTCAACTTCCATTTGTTTCTTCCACTTTGCTGTGTATTTGTTCTGCACTATTGTTTTTCTTCTCTGTAGGACAGTGGGTGTCTGTGTTGCTCCATTTCGCTTCCTGCTTTTGACAGAGCATCTGCTTTCTCATTTCCCATGATTCCACGGTGTGATTGTATCCAATGGAGGGCAATAGCTGATGATTTTGGGATCTGTCTTAGTTCATGCCTGATGTGCAGAAGGCTTTCGTTTCTGTTGTTCTGGATTGATTAACTGTGACAACCATTTTCTCACTTTCAAACCACCAAGAAAAAACACATCTTAAAATAAATGGAAGTGAGTGAGCACATGTGGAGAACCCTACATATCTCGAGGTCAAACTAGGCAAGCGACTCACCTGGAAACCACACCTAATAACCGCTGAGCAAAAAGCAACCAGGAAGCTATCCTTGATGAAGAAATTTGCAGGCACAAGCTAGGGAGCAAATGGAAGTATTCTCTGAAAAGTCTACATGAGTACAGTCTGACCTGTAGTAGAATATGGAATTACAGCTTGGGAATCAGCATCAAAAACAAATACTGATCACCTATCTAAAGTACAAAATTCAGGATTTCAACTAATCTCAGGAGGGATGTTTGTTTGTTTTTCGTTCGCTCCATTGTAACCATCACGGATATCCGTGCGATTTCCGCCGGGAGCGTGATTACGTTGTGCCACCGTTATGCGTCTTGTAGGCCTAGCACATCCGATTTCGGCATGCCTTGACAATTCGGGTGGGCTACCCTTAGCCTGTGACAGCCTCTATATCTGTCTCCAGGCACCTGTAATGGAGCCTCCTCGCCCAGACGATTTTTTGCTCTCATCTGACTCAAACGAGGTGTTCCACTGTCTATGAACTTGCCTCGTGTAATTGGACGTGCTGTGCCTGTGCCCATTGGGTACTGAACCGTTTCTCATCCGTGAGCCTGGTTCCTTAAGGGGAAGAACTCAACAGAGGAGTTGGATCCTGGCTCTTTCGCCCTCTTAGCCGAGGTGTCATTCACAGACATCATGTACCCCTTGTCCAAGTTCGAGTCTCACACCACGCATTTGAGAGCAAGGCGTTCTCGAGCTGAGCGTCCTTGTCCCAATAGCGCCTGAGCCCATCAGGTACTGAACCCTTTCTCTCTTCAAGTGTATTTCCGGTGTAGGAAAACCTGACAGTAGAGTTGGGCCAGGGCTAAATCGTTGTCCCTTTTGTGCCTGAGTGCATCGAGTACGGAACCCTTTCTATTCGCGAGCATATTTCCGGTTTAGGAAGGCTCGACATTAGAGTTGGATTAGGTCTTCTTGCTTTACCAAACGCCAATGAATGGGTCTGGGTCTCTGCCTGTAAGGAACACAGGTAACTAGAAGCTCGTCTCGAGCTGACGGAGCTTGTAGTTCCCCTTTCCTAGGAACTTTTCATTTTCTATTTGCAGTTCGCGCTGCCCTCTACACACCTGTTTTTCTGTACTAAAAATGTTGACTTTTAGTTCGGCCACACACGAGGCATTTCAGCTATTGTAGTCCTGAAGGGGTGTAACAGACCTGACATATTTATTACCCAGCGCTGAATGAAATAATTCGCGTGGAGGCTTGGATTTCGCTTCTGGTTCAAAGATACCATTTCTCAATTTTGCGAATTTTATACAGCAGCCAGAGTTTGTGCATTTGCAAGCACAAATCAACATTTTCCATCGTCATATTTTTGTACAAGTCCTATTTGGTTGTCATTGTTTTTGACCAGTGCACATTCAATATTTATACAGGTAAGACAATTTCGTTATTCTTCATGTTAATTTAGTAGGCCTAATATCATTACTTTACATACAGTGTCAAATTTGTTAGATCATCGTTTACCATAAGAATTTGCAAAATAAACCTATTATGCCACGATCAAACACTAGTTTAGCATGTATATCTAGTTAGATCTCATTTTACTTGTGCAAATATGATCAAAATTAGTTACATTGCGCAATTAGATCATGTAAAAGATTCATTCTTTGTGTAGCATTAACATTACGAACTTGTCTTCATGATAATTTTTCAATTGGTTGTCGGCAAATATTAAGTCCAAAATAAACCTATTATGCCACCATCAAACACTAGTTTAGCATGTATATCTAGTTAGATCTCATTTTACTTGTGCAAATATGATCGAAATTAGTTACATTGCGCAATTAGATCATGTAAAAGATTCATTCTTTGTGTAGCATTAACGCTACGAACTTGTCTTCATGATAATTTTTCTATTCGTGGTCGGCAAATATAAATCCAAAATAAACCTATTATGCCACCATCAAATACTAGTTTAGCTTGTATATCTAGTTAGATCTCATTGTACTTGTGCAAATATGATCAAAATTAGTTACATTGCGCAATTAGATCATGTAAAAGATTCAATCTTTGTGTAGCATTAACGCTACGAACTTGTTCTGTGTGATAGTTATCAATCGCGGTTGGATCCCCATAACCATTCGAATAAGTTCGTTGCATGCTACACATACACAGAAAAGTAATTTACTATTGTAATAAGTATATGTTATACGTTTCTTTTGTGAAAATGTGTTAATATTTTTAAATTTATTTCAAAACAGGATCGATCACTGCAGTTCACTACACATGCGATTTTTGAATGATTTGTGCAGAATTTGTGTAGGAAGAACATTATCGAAGAAAGATAAAAGGATGCAGAAGAAACCACGGTCCTGTAGCTTATATCAAAGTGACCTGGCTAGTATTTATGGGATAGATAACATGGACGATAGTGAAACAAAACATTCAACCACATTGTGTGTCAAGTGTGTAATGCGAATTCATAAACTCAAAATCAACAAGGATAGTAAATCTCTAGCTCGAGCCAAATTGATAGCTACTAACAGTGCCCACATCTGGATGGATTTTAATCCTAACCTAACTGTTTTAGAATGTTCCGTGTGTAGTCATCATCAAAGTATGAACTGTGGCAGCATAAAAAGAAAGAGAGTTTTTGATAATTCTGATAATGATCATGATGTATCTGTGTCTGTGTTATTTCCTGCTACAGAAACAGAGGAAGATATTCTAATGCCAGTGACAGCAAGATTGTCTCCACAACTCACCAATAGTAATAACAATCCAACAAATTTAACAGTACCCACAGCTCGCCGTTGTCTTCAATATAATAATGGAATATTTTCCACATTTGCAACAACTGCATATCCACAATGTAGCTATACCAGCACACCTTCCATATTTACACCTGCATTTGCACATCTTCACTATAACAGCACACCTTCCACATTTACAACACCTGCATATCCACAATGTAGTTATACCAGCACACCCTCCACATATTTTAGACCTTCAACGCCCAATAACATACACGATTCTGCTATATCTAGCATATATCCTGCAGTTACAACATGTACAGTTTCTGAATTCAGAAAGTTAACATCAGACAGCGCCACTTCTCCCATGATGAAACATGACTTTAGTTTTTAAAAATCTATCAGCAAACCTATATCAGAACCATTGACAAATAAGGAGGAATTATTACTCACACATCTAATTAGAAGGAAGCTTTACAACAACCCTAATAAACTTTTACGGTGCAAAACAGGAGGACAACCTTTAGTGTTTCAAAGAATAATAATTCCACGAAAACAAACAAATCTAATTGGCACACCAACAAAAAGAAGAAGAACTAATTTGCTATGCAGTGTACGGAAACATATTGCATGAGATACGCGATACGTGTGGGAGAATAACATCACAAGATGGACAGGGTACAGTCTAGCAGAGTGCATCACCAAAACAAGAGGCAGGGGATGTTGAGATCTGTTGCAGCCAACCTTTGTTGCAGAAATGGTACTAGATGATGTCTACCTGCCAAGTTTCTGGCTTGCCTCCCCTGATTTCACCAGGGGACAATTGAAGGGTTTCTCTTATTTCCCTTGAATTTTCTAATTGCAATTGAATTGACAGTGGGCGTGAACAGTGAACACGCCCACCTCTGGTTTATTGATATCTCCTTAAAAACTAAAAGTCCATCTAGTTACAGGTGTGGGCCCTAGCCTGTAAAAACCTGCTTATTTGTCAACAGGTGGTGGTTATGTATTGACTCTTCACCCAGACGATTGTCATTCATGTCTATCTCACACTAGGTGTTCTACAGCCAGCGAACTTGCCTTGTGTAATTAGACGTATTGTGCATGTGCCCATCCAGTACTGAACCTTTTCTCTCCATGTGCATGTTTCCAATATGGGAAAAACTTTACAGTAGAGTTGGAGCCGGACTGCCCTTCTTGACCGAGCTCTCACATTTGGGTCTCTGTCCATAATGGGCACCAGTAACTAGAAGAACTAAGAGAATGTTTGGTTTTGATTTCCTTGAAATGTTGTCCCACATGGCAATGCCCTCTGGAACTGTGCTGCCCTTTCATTGTACTTAGTATATGATCACAGAAGAAGAAGAAGTATGTTATTTTTCGACTCTCACTACGTTTCTGTCAATTTTGTGTCAATTGCATTGGCTGCCCCCTCCAATGCTAGGAACAGGCTTGTCTTGCGTCACTGTGTGTCAACATGATGCTGTATGTTTTTTTGGCACAGAGGTGTCTGAGATATTGCTTGTGTATGCAGTCAAATCTCATTCTGTCTGCAGCCTCCACACTCATGGACACGAGCCTAAAAGTGTTGGCTAGAAATACAGTTAAAGCAGCTGTATTTCTGTTTCCAGGGTGCACCACTAGGAGGTACTTTTAGGATCTTGGTTATCTGCTAACCCTGGGTCTGCATGGCTGCAGCAACAAAAATAAGAAATGATTATAAAATAATGAGAAATTAGATGTAAATGAGAAAATAAAAGAATGATGTATTCTACACTGCGGTCCAATGTGGCTATTACAAAATTACAAACAATAAACTAGAACACCCCCCCACCAAGTATCTAGAATTAAGGAATGTAAATACGACAGCAAAATTATTGTAACTAATGTAATGCATCAGCAGTTGAAAAATTACATTGAGGATTGGGGGGTGGATGAGGGATGTACTGACAAAGTGAGACAAAAGTTGATGTCATCAAAAATGTTTTTATGGACCAATGAAACTATTTAAAATGTGTGTTACTTTAACATTTATCCATATAAAATCACCCGAAACAGACCTAATATAAGTGTTTTAAATAGAAATGAAATCATGTGATCGACAAAAATATCAACTTGTGAAGGAAATTTGCAAGATCTTCTTTGGTATCTTGAAGGTAAAAAAAACCCTGGGTCACAGTATTTTTGTGTATGTGACCTACATTTATGATATATATATGTGAGGCCCTGTTTGGGTAAAGGATTTGTATGTGGAAACTGTCCGCAACCTATGAATAGTAACTTCTTGACTAAAGCTGCTGCACATAAATAGAACTGAATCATCAACATTATCAAGTGTCGTATCCGCAACGAAGGTTGACTGCAACAGATCCCCAGCATCCCTGTCTTTTGTTTTGGTGGTGCATTCTGCTAGACTGTAACCTGTCCATCTTGTGATATTACTCTCCCACTTGTATTTCTGCCTGTGTCTTGCTCATTTCCCTTCAACTTTACCCTCAAGTAAGGTCTTCAACAAGGTGTTATGTCTTTTAATGTGTCCAAAATTATTTTATTTACATGATCTGTATTTCCCTTAATAATTCTTTATTCATATTAAGTGTTGTCTTCTTCTGCGTTCGTTCTCAAACTGCTGCAGATTAGCAGGATGTAGTCCAGAGAACGGAATGTGTTGTGTCATGGTTTACAGCATTGCTGCGATATCTGCGCCTTTCGGCCTGACATATTCGACTTCAGCATGGCTTTGGTCACTGACCCTATATGGGATGGAACAGCCAACTCCATCCCATAACCTCCTTAGTCGCCTTTTACGACATGCGTGGAAGGTAAACAGTGTTGCTATTCTTTGCTCCCCTTTCAGGCCCCAGCAACACATGGGTGATTTAAGTGTTGTTAGAACCCCTTTGTTTGTTTTCTTCTCTTTCCATGATGATCTCCCTATTCTTCTGTATATCCATATCTCAAAGGCATCAATTCTGACTTCTAAGCCATACATTAATATAGAATAGATATCACATATTATAATTCTCATTTTTAGCTTGTTTGTAATTTTTTTTTAGATTTTAATATTTTCCTCATGTCATTGAAGATACTTTTAGCCATTCCTATTCTTCTTTTAACTTGTTTTACATCTGCTGTCATTTGTGACTATGTGTCGAAGATATTGAAAGTGTTCTACTTGTAGTTTCTCCATGGCTGTTTATGTTTAACACCTGTTACTAATTATCATGATTTTTTTATATTTATATCCAGTCCATATTCTTTACTATGTGACTTGATCTATTAGTCTTTGGGTAAAAATTTGGTTTCATCCACCACTGCATTATAAATAGCACACAGTTTACATTTTTAACTAGCCGACGTCACGGATTCCGTGTAATGCTAATAAAATTGAAGGATGCCATGACATCACATTCCCCAATATAACCTATGTTTTGTGCTGCAGCATCCCTCAATTTTATTAGTTTTACATGGAAAACCATAGTCGGCTAGTTAAAAATGTACAGTGTTCTATTAAATGAAACACTTACCTTATCCGAATTTATGTAAGCAACTCACAGAGCTGGTCATGTTTTCTGTCTATAATTTTTCTACTTTCTGCTAATAATCATGTGCTGTAACATGTGTCCAGTGGTTCCTTTTTTACACATGCGCAATTGACTAGATCGTCTCAGCACAGACTAGAGATTTATTTGTTTTGCAATTACTTCATTATTGGGGGGGGGGGAGAGGACCCCCTACTCCCTTCTTTAAAGGTTTAAAGTTTGGTTAGGGGGAGACCTCCAACACCCCCCTCTCCTTTAAAAAACCCCTTTTTATAAACTAAGCACCTTTCCACGGAACTGCATAAGTTCAAACATATACCAACCTCCCACCTCGGAACTGTCTAAGCTCAAACCTTGACCATACTTGATTCCCATACTGGCTTGCACAGGTTAGGGAATACTTTGAAAGTAGAACAAAGGTCACAGTGGTGGACGAAACCGTAGATGCGCCAGTTTTTGTAGTTCATTTTCACTTTCTTATGTTAAAAAAACTAAAAGGAAAGTGTCATCTGCATATAATGATATATCAGGCTATTATTTTCCCATTGTTCTTGATTTCTGACATTCCTTCCATATGTTTAAAGATACTCTCTGTGTAGATAAGATCTTAAATAAGATGGGTGATACAAATCATACATCGATGTCTTACCCCTCTTCTTATTTTTAGGCAGGTGACATGTCAGGTGACAAATGTCATGCGAAAATGTGCAGATATTGTAGACAAGTTATAAACCATAACACAGTGCATTCCGTTCTCCAGACTACATCCTGCTAATCTACAGGAGTTTGAGAATGAACGCAGACGTATGATGTAATCTAGAACTCGTTGTTAGTTAGATAAATAACAATATCCTCAATCACAAACCTAAAATGAGTTTCCAATAAAAACAAAGGGACTTCCGCCACAGTGTTGCCAATTCATTTCGTAAAATAAAAAATACGTCGTCAGAAAAAAAGGCCAATCCCAGATCAAGTGCCTACCGCGTTCACAGTTTTTACATAACCAATTTCAGTTTTTTAGTAGTTTGCGATATTGTGCTGTCTCCCTAAGACAGAGAGGTCTAGAGTTTAGGAGGGGGGCGAGTTGTGGTTAGAATTACTACCAACCCTATCATTAACACCCCTCCTAAGCTCTAGGATCATGCCTTCTGCGCATATTTTTTTTTCTTTTCACTTTATACAACTTTATGCGTTGTAGCGTCAGTGGTAGAAGAGTTCTCTGGGGATGGCTTTTTTCTGTGCTTCATGTAGGTCAATTTTTGTTTTCGTTGACTCTTTCATTTCTGTAAGCTATCGTTTGCAAGGTCTGCCCATGGCTTTATATCCACCGTGTCTGTATAGTAGGCCTAATGCTTTTTGAGGGGCACTGTCTGGTGTAATCTGGAAGCATGCGAAAAAACTTAATCTGTTGTCTTCTGATATAATCCAAGATTGATATTGTCATTATTGTGTCTGTTAGTCCTCTAGTGTTTTCGTTGCTGAGTCTGTCTCTTATTGTTACTCCAATATAACAGCTGAAGAGGCAAATAGAAGAGCAAAAGCCTGCACACTCACTCTCCTCTCAACACCGAAAGGTACATGAGAACAGAAAGAAGAAGAAGAAGAATTGTTAATCCGAGGTAGACTACGTAGTTACTAAGTAGACAAGTCATTTCTATTATAATAAGCTTTCTTTTGGATTGTGATGTTAGTGTCCACGTTTGACATTGGTAGCATAGTGATCGTATGATGATCGTTTTACATAGTGCAGTTTTTGGTGTTCATAACACATTTGTTTTTGAAAATAGGTGACATCTGTCCTAAGATCTGGTATGCTATGTTGCATCTATGTTGGATTTCTTTGGTGTATCTCCATTCGATGATATTTATATGTTTTTGTAGTTATTCTTTTGTTGTTGATATTATTGTTTGATCGTCTGCAAAAAATAAGTTCGCTCAGAAGTTTGTCTTCTTCATTAGTGTTGGCAATTTACATGTGCAAATGATATAGGTGATGAATAACAAGGAAAATAGAACACATCCTTCAGAGTGTATGTGGAATTTATATTAAACCCCAACACTCGTTCTATCTGCACATTGACTGCATGTGTAACTACTTCTACACACGCTGATTTGGTGTTGTGAAACCCCATATTTTGATAGTATTGTCCAAAGTTGTTTGTCTACTATGTGAAAGCTTTTTCTTGGTCAACAAACGCAATATACAATTCTTTTCTTTTTTTTTGGCTAGTTGTTTTAGTGTAAAAATGACATCTATACAGTTATTATTGTTGCGGAATCTTATTTGAGTGTTGTTAAGCTGTGGTTCGACGAATGCTCGTAATCTTCTTTCTAGAATTCCGTTGAGCATGTTTCCAGTGTGGCTTAAATAGTGAAATAGCTCTGTATTTTGTACATTCTCCTTTGCTGTCTTTTCTCTAACAGATAGGTATTATTACAGCGCTTTTCCAGTCTTCTGGTGTTACTTGTATGTTCCATATTATATTAAACAGCCTATGTAACTATTGTATCCCCATATATGTTTCTGCTTTGACTATTCAACTTGTATATTATCGGTTTTTGGGGTTTTGTTTGATGGAGCTGTTTGTATGGCATTTTCTATTTCTGTAGCTGTTAGCAATATGTTTGGTTCTAAAACTTCCGTTATATTTTTTAATATTATGTCGATCCTTCCATCTTTTAGAATGGGGCGGCAACATACCCTTCTTCGCATCGTGCATAATATCTAACTTCGTTCACATTTCGGAAATTCTCAACAAAATATGTGGTAAATACTTCATCTGTTATTGGATCCAAAAAGTACTAAAAATCGCAAGAATGTTTTGAAATTGCGAAAACCAGAAATTTAAAAAAATCACAGTGAACATGTCATGACGAAAGAAAGGACATGCAACATTTATAATACATGTCACTGGAAACTCCAATTTAACTCAGCATGCAAAGGAACAAAATACGGTATTGATAGTTTGACTAAAAGAAGAGCAATATGTAGAACTACTCACTGCAGCAAAACTGAAATCCAACTGTCCCATATGTCTTGTGGATATTCATCGTTCAGGAAACTGAGTGTGGCTATCCTTCGCTGCTGAACACTGTTCTGTTCGTCCTCGCTCAGTTGTTCTTTCACATGGGTTTGAATGTATATTGGTATTCCATGCCTTTCACTCCACGGGGTTTGTTCTATAAGTTGTCTACGGAGTCGTTTAGCTTGGTGGATTAAGCTGCTTCTTTTCAGTCACCCCATTGCTAGATTTTGCAATCTTTCCTTCATTGGATGGCTTGGCATACACTGTAACATTTCTGCTTGTATTAGTAGCTTTGCGTCTCTGCGTTCGCCAAGTGTTTGCGTTCTCCCCATTTTGTGTATCTCTACTATGTGTGTTGATTTCATTGCTCCCAACATTATCCTAAGAGTGGTTTTGCACTTTATCTAGATTCTGTAATGTGGTATTTGCAATTTCTCAAGATGTCCTCATTTTCACAACTTGTCAAAAGCTTTATTCCGGTCTATCCAGGCTGCTAGAACCAGTTTCTTATCTTAGAATGCTCTATCTCATGAGATATGTAATTAGACTTACGTAAAACACAGGTTTATATTTCGTCTCAATGGGACATGGCAGACTATATCTAAAACTAGTGGGTAATGATGGGCAATGATGAGCACACAAGAAATCATAAAACTTACAATATACAAATCACATTCAACGTTTCAACCAAAAGGTCTTTATCAAGACACAAAAACAACATTAAAAGACGACGAATAGAAATTATATTTTTCTATAGATAGGCCTATAGTCTGTTGTGTCCCATTGAGACGAAATATAAACCTGTGTTTTACGTAAGTCTAATTGTTACGTTTCACGCAGTTACCTTGTATTGATTGTCTCGTGAGAAATGTAGTGTGTCTGATGTTCAGTATAGTAGCATTGCCCGAAGTCTGCCTTCTGCGATACACGGTTTTTGCTTTCACGTTACCACTGCAGCCTGTGGTTGAGAATATGCTCCATAGTTTTGCATAAATAACTTGTGAGACTGATTGGTCTGTAGTTGAAGACTGTAGTGCTGTCTTTACCTGATGTGGGGATTGGTATCATTACTTCCATTGAGGTATGTTAAACTTTGCCCTTATTCCAGCATATATTAATGATTTGTGACAGCTTTGTTTTTGCAGCAATTTCCAGATTTTTATCTTTTCATTGGACTCTCCATCAGCACCTGATGACTTCTTCATTTTCAGTTTAGATACTGCATGCTCCATTTCTTTGAGTGGGATCGGTGCATCCATGACTTCAGATATGGTTCCATCTTGTTCAATGTTTTCTCGCATCTCACAAATCTCCTGTTGTTTCTCTAGGCTAATTTTTATGTTGCTGTCATCAGCAAATGAGTCTGCAGGGTAGCTGGATGCCTGTTTTCCATTGTGGATGTCTCCATCCTTTTGTAATTTGACCTTTTGATTTTTTTTCAGTACCCTTATAATTTAGTTGTTTTACCAAGTTCCAGTTTCCTCGTATCCCTCTTAAGGTTCAGTGATTATGATTTCTCTTTCCAACTGCTCAGCGTGGCTTGTAGCTTGATTCTAAGTTTGGCCTTAGCTTGTTGATATTTATTGTGGTGCACTTGACATGGCCTTGTCTCTGACTGTTGTCGAGATGTTTCCACTTCATTTTGCAATATCTCTAGTTCACTACTCCAATAAAATTTGTAGCATTTACGGACAACTCTAGGGATGGTTTTACCATGTAAATGCAAATAAAGTAAATAGGTTACTAGAAAACTATAAATGTAAAATAATAAAATAACAATATACAAAAATAACAAATACAATTGTCAACGTGTCGGTCCAATTGGGACCTTTATCAAGACAACAAAAACAGTTAAGAACAAAAAACCATAACGAATATAAACAAAATGGATTTCTCCCACCAGGAAATCAACACCCAGCAACAACAGATCCAGTGCAATACAATTTCAACAAGTGCATATCGATGCGTTCAATATGTCTAAATTATGAAATACCCAAAGATGAAAGATGCAGAACTAAAGAAAGGGGGACACCAAATAGCACTGCCAAGAACGGGGTTGTGGGGGGGGGGGGGGCAAGTCGGCAACGGGAGACAAAAGGGGAAAGGACAGAGAAAGACAGTGCACGTAGGAGCGGGGGGGGCACAAATAAAAATAGGGAACACAGAAATGTGCAAAGAAGAATATCATTTGACAGCACAGGATAGACAACAAAAATATACACACATCCAAACACAATCACGATAACTTTCATCTTTGGGTATTTCATAATTTAGACATATTGAACGCATCAAAATCTACTTGTTGAAATTGTATTGCACTGGATCTGTTGTTGCAGGGTGTTGATTTCCTGGTGGGAGAAATCTATTTTGTTTATATTCGTTATGGTTTTTTGTTCTTAACTGTTTTTGTTGTCTTGATAAAGGTCCCAATTGGACCAACATGTTGACAATTGTATTTGTTCTTTTTTTTAATTATTATTTTCTATATTTTATTATTTTACACTGATAGTTTTCTAGTAACCTATTTACTTTATATTCATTTACCTCTATTTGTATGGTTACTGCAGCACTTCCTTTTTGTCTGTCATCTTCCGATATTTGGGTTATTTATATGGTTTTACCAGCAGCCTAACATGGAAGGAACACATGAACATAGCCACAACAAAGGGACCAGCAGAAAATTATCCATCCTTAGAAAACTAAGTGGAACTACATGGGAAGCAAATGGGACAATACCTATAAGAAAAGTTTACTAACAGGGCAGATGCCCACACCTGGAATATGTGTCTACTGCAAATACTGCATTATAGGAGCTAGATAAGGTGCAAAACCATGCGCTTAGAATCATCACTGGGGCAATAAATTCAACACATATAGTATCTTTCTAATGTCTTTTCTCTGCTTTAGCTGTGATGTATCGTAGGATTGTATGACGATCTCTGCCGACGATGGATGTGTCTGGCCATTTGTGCAAATAAACCAGTGATACAACACATTTCCATTCTCTGGACTACACCCTGTTGGAAATCTAATATGGACATGGTCCTGCTACAAGAGAGATCCAACGGGAGTTTGAGAATGAACGCTGAAGAAGAAGAAGAATGACAATCAGTTTTCAGAATATAGCACATTTGATCGCTTGATATGCAATAATACTGTACCACGTAGAAATGTTGGTAACTCCTTCAATCCATCTTCTTCTGGGTAGTCCTCTGTATCTTGATGTTTCCATTTTCATGTTGTATACTCTTGCCGCTGGCCAATAAGGGTTCATTCTCTTCAGGTTCAGTTACCGAAACATTTCAGCCTCTGTTTTTCAATATACTTGACCACTAATGTTTCAACAGTTCTGGCAATTTCCCCATTTCTTACATTATCTCTTCTTGTTCTGTTTGCTGCTTACACCCATAGTATAAGAGATGGAGAAAGTGGGGAGGATACAAACACTGAGTGAAAGCAGAGACGCAAAGGCGCTAATACATGCAGAAAAGTTCAATTGTATGCCAAGTCACCCAATGAAAGACAGGTTTCAAAACTTAGCAATGTGGCAACTGAAAAGGAGTAGCTTTATTTATCAGGTAAAACAACTCCGTAGAAAAATATCAGACTAGTTTGAAGTTGACAGCCCCCTAAACTCTTTACCAGAACGAAATCCTTGGAGAGATGATAGTGGATTATCTATTCATATTCAGACTGATGTGAACATAATTTTCAGTGAGAGTGAACATAATTAGTGTACAATGTAAGACAGTTACTCTCAGTCATACTGGAACACAGTTACTCTCAGTCCCACTGGAACACAGTTACTCTCAGTCCTACTGGATGATAAATATCCACAAGTCATAGGGATTAGAGTCTATACAGATAGGTCAGCTGAGGATGCAATAAAAAAAACGGAGGAACAGGATTATGAGTACACAAACAATGTTAGGGATGCAATGGGGAAATTCTATCATAATTATGATGCAGAAATCCATGCAATCAAGGTGCCAACTAAGAATGATGCAGTAGAGCCAACACTATGAGCAAACACTGCGCCACAGATATCACATTTGTATGGTTTCTCTTCAGTATGTGATCTTCTATGATGTGGTAGACTACTACAAACAAACATTGCACCACAGGGCAACCCTTCGAAAGCATGTAAGACAAATGTGCATGACATAAGCGTGCAGGGTAAATGAGATCAGGGCAAAAACATGCAAAATATTTAAAAGGTTGGTTAAAAATAAACTGTTTAATTAACTATAATCACCTAAATCTGAGTCAGAAACACTTTCTCATGATGTGGTTGTCATATCAGAACACAATCATGCCTCAGATCCTGATGATGTGGTTGCTATGTCAGAACACAATCATGACTCAGATCCCGATGATGTGGTTTTTGTCTCAGAACACAATCATGCAAAAGATCCCGATGATGTGGTTGTTGTCTCAGAACACAATCATGCAAAAGATCCTGATGATGTGGTTGCTATGTCAGAACACAATCATGACTCAGATCCTGATGATGTGGTTGTTGTCTCAGAACACAATCATGACTCAGATCCTGATGATGTGGTTGTTGTCTCAGAACAAAATCATGCAAAAGATCCTGATGATGTGGTTGTTGTCTCAGAACACAATCATGCAAAAGATCCTGATGATGTGGTTGTTGTCTCAGAACACAATCATGCAAAAGATCCTGATGATGTGGTTGCTATGTCAGAACACAATCATGACTCAGATCCTGATGATGTGGTTGTTGTCTCAGAACACAATCATGACTCAGATCCTGATGATGTGGTTGTTGTCTCAGAACAAAATCATGCAAAAGATCCTGATGATGTGGTTGCTATGTCAGAACACAATCATGACTCAGATCCTGATGATGTGGTTGTTGTCTCAGAACACAATCATGACTCAGATCCTGATGATGTGGTTGTTGTCTCAGAACACAATCATGCAAAAGATCCTGATGATGTGGTTGCTATGTCAGAACACAATCATGACTCAGATCCTGATGATGTGGTTGTTGTCTCAGAACACAATCATGACTCAGATCCTGATGATGTGGTTGTTGTCTCAGAACACAATCATGACTCAGATCCTGATGATGTGGTTGTTGTCTCAGAACACAATCATGACTCAGATCCTGATGATGTGGTTGTTGTCTCAGAACACAATCATGCAAAAGATCCTGATGATGTGGTTGCTATGTCAGAACACAATCATGACTCAGATCCTGATGATGTGGTTGCTATGTCAGAACACAATCATGACTCAGATCCTGATGATGTGGTTGTTGTCTCAGAACACAATCATGACTCAGATCCTGATGATGTGGTTGTTGTCTCAGAACAAAATCATGCAAAAGATCCTGATGATGTGGTTGCTATGTCAGAACACAATCATGACTCAGATCCTGATGATGTGGTTGTTGTCTCAGAACACAATCATGACTCAGATCCTGATGATGTGGTTGTTGTCTCAGAACACAATCATGCAAAAGATCCTGATGATGTGGTTGCTATGTCAGAACACAATCATGACTCAGATCCTGATGATGTGGTTGTTGTCTCAGAACACAATCATGACTCAGATCCTGATGATGTGGTTGTTGTCTCAGAACACAATCATGCAAAAGATCCTGATGATGTGGTTGCTATGTCAGAACACAATCATGACTCAGATCCCGATGATGTGGTTTTTGTCTCAGAACACAATCATGCAAACGATCCCGATGATGTGGTTGTTGTCTCAGAACACAATCATGCAAAAGATCCTGATGATGTGGTTGCTATGTCAGAACACAATCATGACTCAGATCCTGATGATGTGGTTGTTGTCTCAGAACACAATCATGACTCAGATCCTGATGATGTGGTTGTTGTCTCAGAACAAAATCATGCAAAAGATCCTGATGATGTGGTTGTTGTCTCAGAACACAATCATGCAAAAGATCCTGATGATGTGGTTGCTATGTCAGAACACAATCATGACTCAGATCCCGATGATGTGGTTTTTGTCTCAGAACACAATCATGCAAAAGATCCCGATGATGTGGTTGTTGTCTCAGAACACAATCATGCAAAAGATCCTGATGATGTGGTTGCTATGTCAGAACACAATCATGACTCAGATCCTGATGATGTGGTTGTTGTCTCAGAACACAATCATGACTCAGATCCTGATGATGTGGTTGTTGTCTCAGAACACAATCATGCAAAAGATCCTGATGATGTGGTTGTTGTCTCAGAACACAATCATGCAAAAGATCCTGATGATGTGGTTGTTGTCTCAGAACACAATCATGCAAAAGATCCTGATGATGTGGTTGCTATGTCAGAACACAATCATGACTCAGATCCTGATGATGTGGTTGTTGTCTCAGAACACAATCATGACTCAGATCCCGATGATGTGGTTGTTGTCTCAGAACAAAATCATGCAAAAGATCCTGATGATGTGGTTGCTATGTCAGAACACAATCATGACTCAGATCCTGATGATGTGGTTGTTGTCTCAGAACACAATCATGCAAAAGATCCTGATGATGTGGTTGTTGTCTCAGAACACAATCATGCAAAAGATCCCGATGATGTGGTTGTTGTCTCAGAACACAATCATGCAAAAGATCCCGATGATGTGGTTGTTGTCTCAGAACACAATCATGCAAAAGATCCTGATGATGTGGTTGTTGTCTCAGAACACAATCATGCAAAAGATCCTGATGATGTGGTTGTTGTCTCAGAACACAATCATGCAAAAGATCCTGATGATGTGGTTGCTATGTCAGAACACAATCATGACTCAGATCCTGATGATGTGGTTGTTGTCTCAGAACACAATCATGACTCAGATCCCGATGATGTGGTTGTAGTCTCAGAACAAAATCATGCAAAAGATCCTGATGATGTGGTTGTTGTCTCAGAACAAAATCATGCAAAAGATCCCGATGATGTGGTTGTTGTCTCAGAACACAATCATGCAAAAGATCCTGATGATGTGGTTGTTGTCTCAGAACACAATCATGCAAAAGATCCTGATGATGTGGTTGTTGTCTCAGAACACAATCATGCAAAAGATCCCGATGATGTGGTTGTTGTCTCAGAACACAATCATGCAAAAGATCCTGATGATGTGGTTGTTGTCTCAGAACACAATCATGCAAAAGATCCTGATGATGTGGTTGTTGTCTCAGAACACAATCATGCAAAAGATCCTGATGATGTGGTTGTTGTCTCAGAACACAATCATGCAAAAGATCCTGATGATGTGGTTGTTGTCTCAGAACACAATCATGACTCAGATCCTGATGATGTGGTTGTTGTCTCAGAACACAATCATGACTCAGATCCTGATGATGTGGTTGTTGTCTCAGAACACAATCATGACTCAGATCCCGATGATGTGGTTGTAGTCTCAGAACAAAATCATGCAAAAGATCCTGATGATGTGGTTGTAGTCTCAGAACACAATCATGCAAAAGATCCTGATGATGTGGTTGTTGTCTCAGAACACAATCATGCAAAAGATCCTGATGATGTGGTTGCTATGTCAGAACACAATCATGACTCAGATCCCGATGATGTGGTTGTTGTCTCAGAACAAAATCATGCAAAAGATCCCGATGATGTGGTTGTTGTCTCAGAACACAATCATGCAAAAGATCCTGATGATGTGGTTGTTGTCTCAGAACACAATCATGCAAAAGATCCTGATGATGTGGTTGTTGTCTCAGAACACAATCATGCAAAAGATCCTGATGATGTGGTTGTTGTCTCAGAACACAATCATGCAAAAGATCCTGATGATGTGGTTGCTATGTCAGAACACAATCATGACTCAGATCCTGATGATGTGGTTGTTGTCTCAGAACACAATCATGACTCAGATCCCGATGATGTGGTTGTAGTCTCAGAACAAAATCATGCAAAAGATCCTGATGATGTGGTTGTTGTCTCAGAACACAATCATGCAAAAGATCCTGATGATGTGGTTGTTGTCTCAGAACACAATCATGCAAAAGATCCTGATGATGTGGTTGTTGTCTCAGAACACAATCATGCAAAAGATCCCGATGATGTGGTTGTTGTCTCAGAACACAATCATGCAAAAGATCCCGATGATGTGGTTGTTGTCTCAGAACACAATCATGCAAAAGATCCTGATGATGTGGTTGTTGTCTCAGAACACAATCATGCAAAAGATCCTGATGATGTGGTTGTTGTCTCAGAACACAATCATGCAAAAGATCCTGATGATGTGGTTGCTATGTCAGAACACAATCATGACTCAGATCCTGATGATGTGGTTGTTGTCTCAGAACACAATCATGACTCAGATCCCGATGATGTGGTTGTAGTCTCAGAACAAAATCATGCAAAAGATCCCGATGATGTGGTTGTTGTCTCAGAACACAATCATGCAAAAGATCCTGATGATGTGGTTGTTGTCTCAGAACACAATCATGCAAAAGATCCCGATGATGTGGTTGTTGTCTCAGAACACAATCATGCAAAAGATCCTGATGATGTGGTTGTTGTCTCAGAACACAATCATGCAAAAGATCCTGATGATGTGGTTGTTGTCTCAGAACACAATCATGCAAAAGATCCTGATGATGTGGTTGTTGTCTCAGAACACAATCATGCAAAAGATCCTGATGATGTGGTTGTTGTCTCAGAACACAATCATGCAAAAGATCCTGATGATGTGGTTGTTGTCTCAGAACACAATCATGCAAAAGATCCCGATGATGTGGTTGTTGTCTCAGAACACAATCATGCAAAAGATCCTGATGATGTGGTTGTTGTCTCAGAACACAATCATGCAAAAGATCCCGATGATGTGGTTGTTGTCTCAGAACACAATCATGCAAAAGATCCTGATGATGTGGTTGTTGTCTCAGAACACAATCATGCAAAAGATCCTGATGATGTGGTTGTTGTCTCAGAACACAATCATGCAAAAGATCCTGATGATGTGGTTGTTGTCTCAGAACACAATCATGCAAAAGATCCTGATGATGTGGTTGTTGTCTCAGAACACAATCATGCAAAAGATCCCGATGATGTGGTTGTTGTCTCAGAACACAATCATGCAAAAGATCCTGATGATGTGGTTGTTGTCTCAGAACACAATCATGCAAAAGATCCCGATGATGTGGTTGTTGTCTCAGAACACAATCATGCAAAAGATCCTGATGATGTGGTTGTTGTCTCAGAACACAATCATGCAAAAGATCCTGATGATGTGGTTGTTGTCTCAGAACACAATCATGCAAAAGATCCTGATGATGTGGTTGTTGTCTCAGAACACAATCATGCAAAAGATCCCGATGATGTGGTTGTTGTCTCAGAACACAATCATGCAAAAGATCCTGATGATGTGGTTGTTGTCTCAGAACACAATCATGCAAAAGATCCTGATGATGTGGTTGTTGTCTCAGAACACAATCATGCAAAAGATCCTGATGATGTGGTTGCTATGTCAGAACACAATCATGACTCAGATCCTGATGATGTGGTTGTTGTCTCAGAACACAATCATGACTCAGATCCCGATGATGTGGTTGTAGTCTCAGAACAAAATCATGCAAAAGATCCCGATGATGTGGTTGTTGTCTCAGAACACAATCATGCAAAAGATCCTGATGATGTGGTTGTTGTCTCAGAACACAATCATGCAAAAGATCCCGATGATGTGGTTGTTGTCTCAGAACACAATCATGCAAAAGATCCTGATGATGTGGTTGTTGTCTCAGAACACAATCATGCAAAAGATCCCGATGATGTGGTTGTTGTCTCAGAACACAATCATGCAAAAGATCCCGATGATGTGGTTGTTGTCTCAGAACACAATCATGCAAAAGATCCTGATGATGTGGTTGTTGTCTCAGAACACAATCATGCAAAAGATCCTGATGATGTGGTTGTTGTCTCAGAACACAATCATGCAAAAGATCCCGATGATGTGGTTGTTGTCTCAGAACACAATCATGCAAAAGATCCCGATGATGTGGTTGTTGTCTCAGAACACAATCATGCAAAAGATCCCGATGATGTGGTTGTTGTCTCAGAACACAATCATGACTCAGATCCTGATGATGTGGTTGTTGTCTCAGAACACAATCATGACTCAGATCCTGATGATGTGGTTGTTGTCTCAGAACACAATCATGCAAAAGATCCTGATGATGTGGTTGCTATGTCAGAACACAATCATGACTCAGATCCTGATGATGTGGTTGCTATGTCAGAACACAATCATGACTCAGATCCTGATGATGTGGTTGTTGTCTCAGAACACAATCATGACTCAGATCCTGATGATGTGGTTGTTGTCTCAGAACAAAATCATGCAAAAGATCCTGATGATGTGGTTGCTATGTCAGAACACAATCATGACTCAGATCCTGATGATGTGGTTGTTGTCTCAGAACACAATCATGACTCAGATCCTGATGATGTGGTTGTTGTCTCAGAACACAATCATGCAAAAGATCCTGATGATGTGGTTGCTATGTCAGAACACAATCATGACTCAGATCCTGATGATGTGGTTGTTGTCTCAGAACACAATCATGACTCAGATCCTGATGATGTGGTTGTTGTCTCAGAACACAATCATGCAAAAGATCCTGATGATGTGGTTGCTATGTCAGAACACAATCATGACTCAGATCCCGATGATGTGGTTTTTGTCTCAGAACACAATCATGCAAAAGATCCCGATGATGTGGTTGTTGTCTCAGAACACAATCATGCAAAAGATCCTGATGATGTGGTTGCTATGTCAGAACACAATCATGACTCAGATCCTGATGATGTGGTTGTTGTCTCAGAACACAATCATGACTCAGATCCTGATGATGTGGTTGTTGTCTCAGAACAAAATCATGCAAAAGATCCTGATGATGTGGTTGTTGTCTCAGAACACAATCATGCAAAAGATCCTGATGATGTGGTTGCTATGTCAGAACACAATCATGACTCAGATCCCGATGATGTGGTTTTTGTCTCAGAACACAATCATGCAAAAGATCCCGATGATGTGGTTGTTGTCTCAGAACACAATCATGCAAAAGATCCTGATGATGTGGTTGCTATGTCAGAACACAATCATGACTCAGATCCTGATGATGTGGTTGTTGTCTCAGAACACAATCATGACTCAGATCCTGATGATGTGGTTGTTGTCTCAGAACACAATCATGCAAAAGATCCTGATGATGTGGTTGTTGTCTCAGAACACAATCATGCAAAAGATCCTGATGATGTGGTTGTTGTCTCAGAACACAATCATGCAAAAGATCCTGATGATGTGGTTGCTATGTCAGAACACAATCATGACTCAGATCCTGATGATGTGGTTGTTGTCTCAGAACACAATCATGACTCAGATCCCGATGATGTGGTTGTTGTCTCAGAACAAAATCATGCAAAAGATCCTGATGATGTGGTTGCTATGTCAGAACACAATCATGACTCAGATCCTGATGATGTGGTTGTTGTCTCAGAACACAATCATGCAAAAGATCCTGATGATGTGGTTGTTGTCTCAGAACACAATCATGCAAAAGATCCCGATGATGTGGTTGTTGTCTCAGAACACAATCATGCAAAAGATCCCGATGATGTGGTTGTTGTCTCAGAACACAATCATGCAAAAGATCCTGATGATGTGGTTGTTGTCTCAGAACACAATCATGCAAAAGATCCTGATGATGTGGTTGTTGTCTCAGAACACAATCATGCAAAAGATCCTGATGATGTGGTTGCTATGTCAGAACACAATCATGACTCAGATCCTGATGATGTGGTTGTTGTCTCAGAACACAATCATGACTCAGATCCCGATGATGTGGTTGTAGTCTCAGAACAAAATCATGCAAAAGATCCTGATGATGTGGTTGTTGTCTCAGAACAAAATCATGCAAAAGATCCCGATGATGTGGTTGTTGTCTCAGAACACAATCATGCAAAAGATCCTGATGATGTGGTTGTTGTCTCAGAACACAATCATGCAAAAGATCCTGATGATGTGGTTGTTGTCTCAGAACACAATCATGCAAAAGATCCCGATGATGTGGTTGTTGTCTCAGAACACAATCATGCAAAAGATCCTGATGATGTGGTTGTTGTCTCAGAACACAATCATGCAAAAGATCCTGATGATGTGGTTGTTGTCTCAGAACACAATCATGCAAAAGATCCTGATGATGTGGTTGTTGTCTCAGAACACAATCATGCAAAAGATCCTGATGATGTGGTTGTTGTCTCAGAACACAATCATGACTCAGATCCTGATGATGTGGTTGTTGTCTCAGAACACAATCATGACTCAGATCCTGATGATGTGGTTGTTGTCTCAGAACACAATCATGACTCAGATCCCGATGATGTGGTTGTAGTCTCAGAACAAAATCATGCAAAAGATCCTGATGATGTGGTTGTAGTCTCAGAACACAATCATGCAAAAGATCCTGATGATGTGGTTGTTGTCTCAGAACACAATCATGCAAAAGATCCTGATGATGTGGTTGCTATGTCAGAACACAATCATGACTCAGATCCCGATGATGTGGTTGTTGTCTCAGAACAAAATCATGCAAAAGATCCCGATGATGTGGTTGTTGTCTCAGAACACAATCATGCAAAAGATCCTGATGATGTGGTTGTTGTCTCAGAACACAATCATGCAAAAGATCCTGATGATGTGGTTGTTGTCTCAGAACACAATCATGCAAAAGATCCTGATGATGTGGTTGTTGTCTCAGAACACAATCATGCAAAAGATCCTGATGATGTGGTTGCTATGTCAGAACACAATCATGACTCAGATCCTGATGATGTGGTTGTTGTCTCAGAACACAATCATGACTCAGATCCCGATGATGTGGTTGTAGTCTCAGAACAAAATCATGCAAAAGATCCTGATGATGTGGTTGTTGTCTCAGAACACAATCATGCAAAAGATCCTGATGATGTGGTTGTTGTCTCAGAACACAATCATGCAAAAGATCCTGATGATGTGGTTGTTGTCTCAGAACACAATCATGCAAAAGATCCCGATGATGTGGTTGTTGTCTCAGAACACAATCATGCAAAAGATCCCGATGATGTGGTTGTTGTCTCAGAACACAATCATGCAAAAGATCCTGATGATGTGGTTGTTGTCTCAGAACACAATCATGCAAAAGATCCTGATGATGTGGTTGTTGTCTCAGAACACAATCATGCAAAAGATCCTGATGATGTGGTTGCTATGTCAGAACACAATCATGACTCAGATCCTGATGATGTGGTTGTTGTCTCAGAACACAATCATGACTCAGATCCCGATGATGTGGTTGTAGTCTCAGAACAAAATCATGCAAAAGATCCCGATGATGTGGTTGTTGTCTCAGAACACAATCATGCAAAAGATCCTGATGATGTGGTTGTTGTCTCAGAACACAATCATGCAAAAGATCCCGATGATGTGGTTGTTGTCTCAGAACACAATCATGCAAAAGATCCTGATGATGTGGTTGTTGTCTCAGAACACAATCATGCAAAAGATCCTGATGATGTGGTTGTTGTCTCAGAACACAATCATGCAAAAGATCCTGATGATGTGGTTGTTGTCTCAGAACACAATCATGCAAAAGATCCTGATGATGTGGTTGTTGTCTCAGAACACAATCATGCAAAAGATCCTGATGATGTGGTTGTTGTCTCAGAACACAATCATGCAAAAGATCCCGATGATGTGGTTGTTGTCTCAGAACACAATCATGCAAAAGATCCTGATGATGTGGTTGTTGTCTCAGAACACAATCATGCAAAAGATCCCGATGATGTGGTTGTTGTCTCAGAACACAATCATGCAAAAGATCCTGATGATGTGGTTGTTGTCTCAGAACACAATCATGCAAAAGATCCTGATGATGTGGTTGTTGTCTCAGAACACAATCATGCAAAAGATCCTGATGATGTGGTTGTTGTCTCAGAACACAATCATGCAAAAGATCCTGATGATGTGGTTGTTGTCTCAGAACACAATCATGCAAAAGATCCCGATGATGTGGTTGTTGTCTCAGAACACAATCATGCAAAAGATCCTGATGATGTGGTTGTTGTCTCAGAACACAATCATGCAAAAGATCCCGATGATGTGGTTGTTGTCTCAGAACACAATCATGCAAAAGATCCTGATGATGTGGTTGTTGTCTCAGAACACAATCATGCAAAAGATCCTGATGATGTGGTTGTTGTCTCAGAACACAATCATGCAAAAGATCCTGATGATGTGGTTGCTATGTCAGAACACAATCATGACTCAGATCCTGATGATGTGGTTGTTGTCTCAGAACACAATCATGCAAAAGATCCTGATGATGTGGTTGTTGTCTCAGAACACAATCATGCAAAAGATCCTGATGATGTGGTTGTTGTCTCAGAACACAATCATGCAAAAGATCCTGATGATGTGGTTGCTATGTCAGAACACAATCATGACTCAGATCCTGATGATGTGGTTGTTGTCTCAGAACACAATCATGACTCAGATCCCGATGATGTGGTTGTAGTCTCAGAACAAAATCATGCAAAAGATCCCGATGATGTGGTTGTTGTCTCAGAACACAATCATGCAAAAGATCCTGATGATGTGGTTGTTGTCTCAGAACACAATCATGCAAAAGATCCCGATGATGTGGTTGTTGTCTCAGAACACAATCATGCAAAAGATCCTGATGATGTGGTTGTTGTCTCAGAACACAATCATGCAAAAGATCCCGATGATGTGGTTGTTGTCTCAGAACACAATCATGCAAAAGATCCCGATGATGTGGTTGTTGTCTCAGAACACAATCATGCAAAAGATCCTGATGATGTGGTTGTTGTCTCAGAACACAATCATGCAAAAGATCCTGATGATGTGGTTGTTGTCTCAGAACACAATCATGCAAAAGATCCTGATGATGTGGTTGCTATGTCAGAACACAATCATGACTCAGATCCTGATGATGTGGTTGTTGTCTCAGAACACAATCATGACTCAGATCCCGATGATGTGGTTGTTGTCTCAGAACAAAATCATGCAAAAGATCCTGATGATGTGGTTGTTGTCTCAGAACACAATCATGCAAAAGATCCCGATGATGTGGTTGTTGTCTCAGAACAAAATCATGCAAAAGATCCCGATGATGTGGTTGTTGTCTCAGAACACAATCATGCCTCAGATCCTGATGATGTGGTTGCTATGTCAGAACACAATCATGACTCAGATCCCGATGATGTGGTTTTTGTCTCAGAACACAATCATGCAAAAGATCCCGATGATGTGGTTGTTGTCTCAGAACACAATCATGCAAAAGATCCTGATGATGTGGTTGCTATGTCAGAACACAATCATGACTCAGATCCTGATGATGTGGTTGTTGTCTCAGAACACAATCATGACTCAGATCCTGATGATGTGGTTGTTGTCTCAGAACACAATCATGACTCAGATCCTGATGATGTGGTTGTTGTCTCAGAACACAATCATGCAAAAGATCCTGATGATGTGGTTGTTGTCTCAGAACACAATCATGCAAAAGATCCTGATGATGTGGTTGTTGTCTCAGAACACAATCATGCAAAAGATCCCGATGATGTGGTTGTTGTCTCAGAACACAATCATGCAAAAGATCCTGATGATGTGGTTGCTATGTCAGAACACAATCATGACTCAGATCCTGATGATGTGGTTGTTGTCTCAGAACACAATCATGACTCAGATCCTGATGATGTGGTTGTTGTCTCAGAACACAATCATGCAAAAGATCCTGATGATGTGGTTGTTGTCTCAGAACACAATCATGCAAAAGATCCTGATGATGTGGTTGTTGTCTCAGAACACAATCATGCAAAAGATCCTGATGATGTGGTTGCTATGTCAGAACACAATCATGACTCAGATCCTGATGATGTGGTTGTTGTCTCAGAACACAATCATGACTCAGATCCTGATGATGTGGTTGTTGTCTCAGAACACAATCATGACTCAGATCCCGATGATGTGGTTGTTGTCTCAGAACAAAATCATGCAAAAGATCCCGATGATGTGGTTGTTGTCTCAGAACACAATCATGCAAAAGATCCTGATGATGTGGTTGTTGTCTCAGAACACAATCATGCAAAAGATCCTGATGATGTGGTTGTTGTCTCAGAACACAATCATGACTCAGATCCCGATGATGTGGTTGTTGTCTCAGAACACAATCATGCAAAAGATCCTGATGATGTGGTTGTTGTCTCAGAACACAATCATGCAAAAGATCCCGATGATGTGGTTGTTGTCTCAGAACACAATCATGCAAAAGATCCCGATGATGTGGTTGTTGTCTCAGAACACAATCATGCAAAAGATCCTGATGATGTGGTTGTTGTCTCAGAACACAATCATGCAAAAGATCCTGATGATGTGGTTGTTGTCTCAGAACACAATCATGCAAAAGATCCTGATGATGTGGTTGCTATGTCAGAACACAATCATGACTCAGATCCTGATGATGTGGTTGTTGTCTCAGAACACAATCATGACTCAGATCCCGATGATGTGGTTGTAGTCTCAGAACAAAATCATGCAAAAGATCCTGATGATGTGGTTGTTGTCTCAGAACAAAATCATGCAAAAGATCCCGATGATGTGGTTGTTGTCTCAGAACACAATCATGCAAAAGATCCTGATGATGTGGTTTGTTGTCTCAGAACACAATCATGCAAAAGATCCTGATGATGTGGTTGTTGTCTCAGAACACAATCATGCAAAAGATCCCGATGATGTGGTTGTTGTCTCAGAACACAATCATGCAAAAGATCCTGATGATGTGGTTGTTGTCTCAGAACACAATCATGCAAAAGATCCTGATGATGTGGTTGTTGTCTCAGAACACAATCATGCAAAAGATCCTGATGATGTGGTTGTTGTCTCAGAACACAATCATGCAAAAGATCCTGATGATGTGGTTGTTGTCTCAGAACACAATCATGCAAAAGATCCTGATGATGTGGTTGCTATGTCAGAACACAATCATGACTCAGATCCTGATGATGTGGTTGTTGTCTCAGAACACAATCATGACTCAGATCCCGATGATGTGGTTGTAGTCTCAGAACAAAATCATGCAAAAGATCCTGATGATGTGGTTGTTGTCTCAGAACACAATCATGACTCAGATCCCGATGATGTGGTTGTTGTCTCAGAACAAAATCATGCAAAAGATCCTGATGATGTGGTTGCTATGTCAGAACACAATCATGACTCAGATCCTGATGATGTGGTTGTTGTCTCAGAACACAATAATGACTCAGATCCCGATGATGTGGTTGTAGTCTCAGAACAAAATCATGCAAAAGATCCTGATGATGTGGTTGTTGTCTCAGAACAAAATCATGCAAAAGATCCCGATGATGTGGTTGTTGTCTCAGAACACAATCATGCAAAAGATCCCGATGATGTGGTTGTTGTCTCAGAACACAATCATGCAAAAGATCCTGATGATGTGGTTGTTGTCTCAGAACACAATCATGCAAAAGATCCTGATGATGTGGTTGTTGTCTCAGAACACAATCATGCAAAAGATCCCGATGATGTGGTTGTTGTCTCAGAACACAATCATGCAAAAGATCCTGATGATGTGGTTGTTGTCTCAGAACACAATCATGCAAAAGATCCTGATGATGTGGTTGTTGTCTCAGAACACAATCATGCAAAAGATCCTGATGATGTGGTTGCTATGTCAGAACACAATCATGACTCAGATCCTGATGATGTGGTTGTTGTCTCAGAACACAATCATGACTCAGATCCCGATGATGTGGTTGTAGTCTCAGAACAAAATCATGCAAAAGATCCTGATGATGTGGTTGTTGTCTCAGAACAAAATCATGCAAAAGATCCCGATGATGTGGTTGTTGTCTCAGAACACAATCATGCAAAAGATCCTGATGATGTGGTTGTTGTCTCAGAACACAATCATGCAAAAGATCCTGATGATGTGGTTGTTGTCTCAGAACACAATCATGCAAAAGATCCTGATGATGTGGTTGCTATGTCAGAACACAATCATGACTCAGATCCTGATGATGTGGTTGTTGTCTCAGAACACAATCATGACTCAGATCCCGATGATGTGGTTGTTGTCTCAGAACACAATCATGCAAAAGATCCTGATGATGTGGTTGTTGTCTCAGAACAAAATCATGCAAAAGATCCTGATGATGTGGTTGCTATGTCAGAACACAATCATGACTCAGATCCTGATGATGTGGTTGTTGTCTCAGAACACAATCATGACTCAGATCCCGATGATGTGGTTGTTGTCTCAGAACACAATCATGCAAAAGATCCTGATGATGTGGTTGTTGTCTCAGAACACAATCATGCAAAAGATCCTGATGATGTGGTTGTTGTCTCAGAACAAAATCATGCAAAAGATCCTGATGATGTGGTTGTTGTCTCAGAACACAATCATGACTCAGATCCCGATGATGTGGTTGTTGTCTCAGAACACAATCATGCAAAAGATCCTGATGATGTGGTTGTTGTCTCAGAACACAATCATGCAAAAGATCCTGATGATGTGGTTGCTATGTCAGAACACAATCATGACTCAGATCCTGATGATGTGGTTGTTGTCTCAGAACACAATCATGACTCAGATCCTGATGATGTGGTTGTTGTCTCAGAACACAATCATGCAAAAGATCCTGATGATGTGGTTGCTATGTCAGAACACAATCATGACTCAGATCCTGATGATGTGGTTGTTGTCTCAGAACACAATCATGCAAAAGATCCCGATGATGTGGTTGCTGTGTCAGAACACAATCATGCATCAGATCCTGATAAAAATTAAGCAAAAACAAAAACAAACTGACATATCCATTTCCGCTGACATTTTAAGAGATCTAATTACTGGTAATGAGAACATGTACTTTTTCTATTGAAATTATTAATGGACTCACATGGCCAAGGTATGTTTATGCTTGCCTCAGTTTGCTATTATTGTTGTGTTGGTGAAGTATTTAACACAGTGGAGAAGATAATACAGTGCACACAATAAAGAAATGTAACGGGAACTAAACACAACAAACATTTCTGAGATAATAGAATGGGACACTATCTATAACACATGTCTATACAGGCAGATCTGTAAGGATGGAGGGATGGGAAAGAGAAGGAAATATTCAAGAATAGTTGAAGGTTCTATAAAACTCAAAGATGGAAGAATAATATGTAAAGTTTTTCAACAGGGAAATTCTCCACCAATCACAGAATAGAAGCAGTTGTACTACATGATGCACGAAAAGTTCTCACAGAATCAAAACTGCACAGAACACAGAAGATAGTTATATTCACTCACTACAGATCTATACTGGAATCAATCAAGAAATGAAAGTCTTCTGTACAACAGCTCAAACATATCCACAAATCCCATTATAACGCTTCAATGGATACCCTCACACTGCAGAATAATAGAAAATAAAAAAGCTGATGCACCATCAAGAATGCATGGTAAAATGCAACAGCTCAGACACACATTTTCTACAGAGAACAACATTCCTCTGGATGAGAAGAAAAATTCTTCTTTAAAAATTCTGTCCTATCTTCCATAGGTCAGATAAATGAAACACTCTATACAGAACAAAACAACAGCTCACAAACACATGCATATATCACACAATGGTGTTGGCTCAAAGGGCATGGTCATATAGATGCAAAAAAAATGAACACATTTTTTTCTAGTTTGTTTTTTAATAATCTTAAAACAAAAGATTTATAATTATCAAAATGAAAACAAATACAATACATTCATCAACATCAACTTCTTTTATTAATACATTGATTACTAAATTATATAATGTGCAGTAATTTGTGTTAAATTTCCACCACTTGAGATGGTAATAAAGAAACTAAACTGTTGTTTTTATTAATTTATAATAGATTTTGATGAAAAATACATCATTGTGAAGACAAAACAAAACTAATATTCTTATCAGTTAATAGAATTCTATATTTTGATTGTTAATTTTATTTTAGAAAAAAATACAAAATGATTTATTCACAAAGAATTAAAAAAACTAGTGCAAAATAGACAAACTCAGAATTCCTAAAGCATGATATGCCTTTATCTTGGTGATTTTCAAATAGCATATTCAATTCTGAAGACATGAAGAACAGGAATGTCTAGTAAAAATTGACAAATGATTATACAGGTACTGACAATGATAAATGTAATCATATCCACATCATTTCAAATACAATTGAAAAACAAAGATCATTCATGAAAAGTTATTTACACTAAACCCATAGCTTGGCTATACTTGATAGATTATATGTTGATAATATCAATATTATCAGATGTTCTTGCGTATTTAAGACATTATTATAGTCAACACTTTATTTGAAGGAAGAATTATTATAGTCAACATTTCATTTGAAGGAAGAATTATTATAGTCAACACTTCATTTGAAGGAAGAATTATTATAGTCAACACTTCGTTTGAAGGAAGAATTATTATAGTCAACACTTCATTTGAAGGAAGAATTATTATAGTCAACACTTCATTTGAAGGAAGAATTATTATAGTCAACACTTCGTTTGAAGGAAGAATTATTATAGTCAACACTTCATTTGAAGGAAGAATTATTATAGTCAACACTTCGTTTGAAGGAAGAATTATTATAGTCAACACTTCATTTGAAGGAAGAATTATTATAGTCAACACTTCATTTGAAGGAAGAATTATTATAGTCAACACTTCGTTTGAAGGAAGAATTATTATAGTCAACACTTCATTTGAAGGAAGAATTATTATAGTCAACACTTCATTTGAAGGAAGAATTATTATAGTCAACACTTCATTTGAAGGAAGAATTATTATAGTCAACACTTCGTTTGAAGGAAGAATTATTATAGTCAACACTTCGTTTGAAGGAAGAATTATTATAGTCAACACTTCGTTTGAAGGAAGAATTATTAAATGAAATAAAGATCAAATCAGTATCATCTGCATATTTCAGGTTGTTTAATATTTTCCCAATGATCTGAGTCCTGGCATTTCTTATATATTTTTAAAGATATTCTCTGTGTAGATATTAAATAGACTTGGTGATAAAATACATCCTTGCCATACCCCTCTTCTTTTAAGACTTTGTTGAAGACCTTACTTCAAGAAAATCAAATGTTACTTTAAAAGGATGAATCCCAGTTAGCCAGCAAGACTGTATAAATGACGAAAGAAAAGGTGAAATTGTTCAGTTTTTTTTTCAAAAGTGAAACTAGTTTTGTTGTCACTTTTACTACCAGTGGAAATTTTGGTGATATCAACTATAAATCCATATTTTAGCTGGGTTGGTTTATACTGTGAGTCAATGTCTGATCATTTAGTAAAAACTGACAAAAATATAGATGAGATCACCTTTCAGGTGTTTCAGGGTACAATTATTTTCTTTTTATGGACATGAAATTTTCTGTAGGTTGACACACAGAACAAAAATGACCAAAGAAAAAAAGTATACCCAGAACAAAAACACTGAATAAACTAATTGGGAATTTTGATTCACTTAATTAATCAAATACATTAACAATAATTTTGTGATATTTAGAATTGAAGGCTTGAAATGGTATGACACGACCATCTTTGAGGAACTCACAAAGAGAACAAATTGAGACCAGTAGAGAGAGAACTCAAGAAATGGTGCTAGATATGGATATATATAGGTTAAACATTACAATGACCAACAACAAGCAAGTAAGACAAGTGTTAAGATAAACAAAAATAGGTAGATGTGTTACCAAAATAAAACATAACACAACCTAACAACGCGATACAGACGACGTTTCGACTATTAAGCCTTCATCAGGACAAACGAAAGACAACGGTACAACGAATCTTACATGGACACAAACGTGGTTGATAGGGAGGAAAGAGGAGGAGAGATAGTGAATAGATAGTGGAGGAAGTAAATAGGGAGCGGCATATTGGGGAGGAAGAGAGTATGGGGAGAAGAAGTGAGGAGGGAAAGTGCACGGAAGGAGGTGAGTGAAAATAGTTAATGTGTAGTAGCAAGTAAAATAAAATAAATGAGGATAAATTAAGATACTTACCTTAAAAATGGCAACATGCAATGAGTATTAGCATACAGTCGTGATGGAAACGCAAAAGAGGATAGTACGAGAGATCAGATGGAGATGAAAAAGAAAAAAGAGAAAAAAAGGAGAAAAGAAAGATACGACCGAGCAGATATGGGCAGTGGAGAGAAACTATAAGTAGGAGTAGATAATGGTGGGAAGAAAATACAGTGATAATACAATGATGTATGCAAGTGAGAGTAAAATATAGGTGATAATAGGTAAAAAAGGAAGAAAAAAACAACTTATCTGATACGTTGAGAACTGGCTAGCTTGAGACCAACAGTCACACTGGTGGGTCAGGGTCAATGAAAGCTAGTGAGGCAGTAGCGCCAATAAAATACCAACATGCCAGATTGTCACACCACAGGAAACAAGAGGACTACAGAAACAGCCGCAGGGAGGAAAGAGCGATATAGATAATGATCTAGTAGTATGACGAGAGACCAACTGAAATAATAGGCAGGGCCGTAGAGAAAAACCCGAGGCGGGTAAAAGTTACAACCGTGACTCCTACCAAATAGCCATAGAGACAGATAACAAAGGACAAGAGGAATGCAGAGGAGAAGAAGAAGAAAAGGGTGGATGGACGTGGGCCCCGAGCCGGAAATACGCCACGCAAGGACGGGATGTGGAAGTAGTTGGAGCCTACCAGACACAGCAAGGTAGGATAGGGGACTATCACGGGGAAGCGCGTCGTGCGAAGGTATCGGGCTGATAAAGAAAGAAGGTGCAGAAGAGAAGGGCACCAGAGTAGGAGAGAAAAAGGAAAAGGAGGCCATGTCAGATGGAGGCAGACCCAGAACTACAGCCACAGCATGTGAGGTGGTGGGGAGTCGTATGTGATGAAGTCGGGGTCATCAGTCCACAATGTCGTTGTAAGTGGAGGTCGGTGTAGCAGAAGTCCCGATAAAATAAATATGGCGGAAGATGGACCAAGGTCACAACCGCAATGACAAGTACCTTTTAGGCCCCGTGTTTGGAAGTGAGACCCGTCGCATCAACCGAAGATGATAAGAGGATGGACTAGCCGCACATCACAACCCCTAAGTGGGTATTGCCCGCACTGTACGCTAGCCAATCTATGGAACAACGATCAATGGACAGAACCTCGAGCCACGATACACGATACCTTAGTCCGGGCCATGTACCGTGGTGAGAAACATGTCAGATGAAACGATGTTCGTAGTTGAGTGAGACCAACCGTACATTGCAACCCACTGGAGGTGTTGCCCGTACCGCACGCTGGCTCCATAAATAGACATATGGGACCCCTGCATCCGAGTCGTGTGGAAAAAAATAAAATAAATATATATATATATTCTAAATATATATATATGATATATATATATATATATATATGTAGTCGGTGAAAAGGTCTCCCAGCCTCGGCATGCTAGGTAGCTGTAAGGGTAGCCGACCCAAAAAGACCAAAAAAGGACAACCAGAGAGCGGCCAAAAGTAATAAGATGATAGGTACGTGGTGGCGCCCATGGATATATTTATTTTTTTTTTCCACGCGACTTGGATGGCTCGGATGCAGGGGTCCCCTATGTCTATTTTCGAACATCGTTTCATCTGACATGTTTCTCACCACGGTACATGGCCCGGACTAAGGTATCGTGTATCGGTGGCTCGAGGTTCTGTCCGTTGATCCCATAGATGAGCTAGCGTACAGTGCGGACAATACCCACATAGGGGTTGTGACGTGCGGCTAGTCCATCCTCTTATCATCTTCGGTTGATGCGACGGGTCTCACTTCCAAACACGGGGCCTAAAAGGTACTTGTCGTTGCGGTTGTGGCCTTGGTCCATCTTCCGCCATATTTATTTTATCGGGACTTCTGCTACACTTACCTCCACTTACAACGACATTGTGGACTGATGACCACGAATTTGTCACATACGACTCCCCACCACCTCACATGCTTTGGCTGTAGTTCTGGGTCTGCCTCCATCTGACATGGCCTCCTTTTCCTTTTTCTCTTCTACTCTGGTGCCCTTCTCTTCTGCACCTTCTTTCTTTATCAGCCTGATACCTTCGCACGACGCGCTTCCCCGTGATAGTCCCCTACCCTACCTTGCTGTGTCTGGTAGGCTCCTTCCTACTTCCACATCCCGTCCTTGCGTGGCGTATTTCTGGCTCGGGGCCCACGTCTATCCACCCTTTTCTTCTTCTCTCTTTTCTTCTTCTTCTCCTCTGCATTCCTCTCATCCTTTTTGTCACGGTTGTAACTTTTACCCGCCTCGGGTTTTTCTCTACGGCCCTGCCTATTATTTCAGTTGGTCTCTCGTCGTGCTACTAGATCATTATCTATATCGCTCTTTCTTCCCTGCGGCTGTTTCTGTAGTCCTCTTGTTTCCTGTGGTGTGACAATCTGGCATGTTGGTATTTTATTGGCGCTACTGCCTCACTAGCTTTCATTGTCCATTGACCCTGACCCACCAGTGTGACTGTTGGTCTCAAGCTAGCCAGTTCTCAACGTATCAGATAAGTTGTTTTTTTCTTCCTTTTTTACCTATTATCACCTATATTTTACTCTCACTTGCATACATCATTGTATTATCACTGTATTTTCTTCCCACCATTATCTACTCCTACTTATAGTTTCTCTCCACTGCCCATTTCTGCTCGGTCGTTTCTTTCTTTTCTCCTTTTTTTTTCTTTTTTCTTTTTCATCTCCATCTCTCTCATCTGATCTCTCGTACCATCCTCTTTTGCGTTTCCATCACGACTGTATGCTAATACTCATTGCCTGTTGCCATTTTTAAGGTACCGGGTAAGTATCTTAATTTATCCTCATTTATCTTATTTTACTTGCTACTACACCATAACTATTTTCACTCCTCATCTCCTTCTGTGCACTTTCCCCTCCTCACTTCTTCCCATACCCTCTTCCTCCCTGCTAGGCTGCTCCATCTCTGCTATCTATTCGTTATACTCATTGCGTGTTGCCACTTTTGAGGTATCTTAATTTAACCTTATTTATTTTACTTGCTACCACACCTTATACATTTTCGCTCCTCACCTCCTTCCGTGCACTTTCCCTCCTCACTTCTTCTCCCCATACTCTCTTCCTCCCCAATATGCCGCTCCCTATTTACTTCCTCCACTATCTATTCACTATCTCTCCTCCTCTTTCCTCCCTATCAACCACGTTTGTGTCCATGTAAGATTCGTTGTACCGTTGTCTTTCGTTTGTCCTGATGAAGGCTTAATAGTCGAAACGTCGTCTGTCCCTGTATCTCGTTGTTAGGTTGTGTTATGTTTTATTTTGGTAACACATATACCTATTTTTGTTTATCTTGACATTTGCCCGGTGTTACTCCAGCCACCTGCTTCCTGTTTAGGGATGTTACCCAACACTGGAACATTTATCCCTTAAGACAAGTGTTGCCTATTCCAGATAAAAGGGCAAAGACACCTGGGTGCAAGAGCGATGAGTTAAAACTAGGAAAGAAAGAAATAGTTAAAGATAGGACATAATTCAGAAGGTCTGTTCAGGATCTGCACCCAGCAAGGAGTTGAAATATGGATAGAAAAGCTGTCTCTCCAGTATATTTCTCTTATGTGAAACTATACTACTGCTGTTTAGAAAATTCTTCACTCCCCCCTCCAAAAAAAAAAAATCACATTTATATCGTATTTTCTTCTACTATGAGTATTTTCTTTACCGAAAACATCATGGTGTATGATTTGCTCAAAGGTGAGGTATGTAACATCATAAAATATTATATACAGGAGAGAAACTATACAAATGTGATGTCAGATTTGAAATTGATAGGACTGTGGAGGACACAGATGCAAATCAATTCCTGATGTGATGCAACCAAATGAAGTGACCTTCTGCAGGAGTTGTGATTCTGGGTCTTTCACCCAGCTACCAGTATGCCACTGAGCCAGTTTGTTGAAATTGCCTCCAAAAACACATCATGACTAGTGATGCTTCTAACCACATTAAACTGTCTAGCCACTACACTTTGTGATTGTCCAGTCTGTAAGCATCCAATGATGATGTATCATTGATCTGTAGTGAGATGAGTCATACTTGCATATTGAATTTTCATCTGAATTTATTAGAAGACCATCAATCTTTTATAGGCTTTCAATAATTTGGTCTGACAGTTTTTGTGTTCAGTACGTTTCATGGGATTCTCATGAACCTGTAATGAATTATTGCCAAAAATGTTGTTTTGACCTTTACCTATTTCATGACCTCATGAGGTGAGTACAATTCAAGTAACCACAAGACGTTAATGACCAGGTGAACACAATCGATAGGTTGAATAATACTGATAAGCTAATATCTTTTATAAAAGTAACTCCAAAAAAAGTTGTATTTCTTATTTTTAACAGTATAGGTTACCTCCTCTATGAGTAAACTCTGCACCACAAAAATCACAATTTTATGCTTTCCTTCCTGTATTGTTCTATTTATGCTGTAGCAGACCATTACTATAAGCAAATGCTAAACCACAAACATCACATTCTTATGGTTTCTCTTCTCCAGTATGTGTTCTTCTATGACATTGTAATCCACTCCTCATTTTTAGATGCTATACCGTCCGTGTGTTGCCAGGGCCTGAAAGGGGAGCAAAGAATAGCAACACTGTTTACCTTCCACGCATGTCGTAAAAGGCGACTAAGGAGGTTATAGTGATGGAATTGGCTGTCCCATCCCATATAGGGTCAGTGACCCAAAGCCATGCTGAAGTCGGATGTGTCAGGCCGAAAGGCACAGATATCGCAGCAATGCTGTAAACCATGACACAACGCATTCCGTTCTCCGGACTACATCCTGCTAATCTGCAGGAGTTTGAAAATGAACGCAGAAGAAGATGCTATTCCACAAACATCACATGTATATGGATTCCCTCCAGTATGTATGCTTCTATTGCATTGTAAATAAATCCTAGTTTTAAATTTAGCATCACATGTGTATGGTTTCTCTCAATATAGGTTCTTATATGGCATCTTAATCCATTCCCACTTTTAATTTTGCACCACAAACATCACATTCTATTTTCCTCTCCAGTATGGGTTCTTCTATGAGATTGTAATCCACTCCTAGTTTTAGAAGCTGTACCACAAACATCACATTTGTATGGTTTCTCTCCAGTATGTGTTTTTCTATGAGATTGTAATCCAATCCTCCTTGTAAATGCTGCGCCACATACATCACATTTATATGGTATCTCTCCAGTATGTGTTCTTCTATGAGATTGTAAACTACGGTTGTGAAAAAATCTAGCACTACAAATATCACACTTGTTCTCTACAGTATGTATTCTTTTATGAGATTGTAATCCACTCATATATGTAAATGCTGCACCACAAACATCACATTTGTATGGTTTCTCTCCAGTATGTGTTCTTTTATGACATCGTAGACCTGCCGGACAAGTAAACCCTGCACCACAGATATCACATTTGTATGGTTTCTCTCCAGTATGTATTCTTTTATGATATTGTAAATTACGGTTGTGAACAAATCTAGCACCACAAACACTACACTTATTCTCTCCTGTATGAACAATGATATGTGATTTAAGATAACAGTTTTGAGAAAATCCTGCACCACAAATATTACATTTGTATGATTTTTCTCCTGTATGTGTTTTTTTATGACATTGTAATTCACTTCTACTTTTAAATTCTGCACCACAAGCATCACATTTGTATGGTTTCTCTCCAGTATGTGTTCTTCTATGATATTGTAACACACTCTTACTTTTAAATTCTGTTCCACAAACATCACATTTGTACAGTTTCTCTCCAGTATGTGTTCTTCTATGCAATATTAATCCTGCCTGGCCTATAAATACAGCACCACAAAGATCACATTTGTATGGTTTCTCTCCTGTATGTGTTCTTCTATGACGAAGTAGACCATCACTACGAGCAAACACTGCACCACAAATATCACATTTGTATGGTTTCTCTCCAGTATGGGTTCTTCTATGCGATTGCAATCCTCCCTTATCTATAAATGCTGCACCACAAACATCACATTTGTATGGTTTCTCTCCAGTATGTGTTCTTTTATGAAGTATTAGACCACCACCATAAGCAAACACTGCACCACATATATCACATTTGTATGGTTTCTCTCCAGTATGGGTTCTTCTATGCGACTGTAATCCTCCCTTATCTATAAATGCTGCACCACAAGCATCACATTTGTATGGTTTCTCTCCAGTATGTGCTCTTTTATGAAGTATTAGACCACCACCATAAGCAAACACTGCACCACATATATCACATTTGTATGGTTTCTCTCCAGTATGGATTCTTCTATGTGACTGTAATCCTCCCTGATTTATAAATGCTGCACAACAAACATCATATTTGTATGGTTTCTCTCCAGTATGTGTTCTTCTATGCGATAGTAATCCACTCTTTCTTTTAAATTCTGCACCACAAACATAACATTTGTATGGTTTCTCTCTAGTATGTGTTCTACTATGTGATAGTAAACCTCCCTGATCTATAAATGTTGCACCACAAACATCACATTTGTAAGGTTTCTCTCCAGAATGTGTTCTTTTATGATGTAGTAGACTACCACTATGAGCAAAAACTGCACCACAGATATCACATTTGTATGGTTTCTCTCCAGTATGTGTTCTTCTATGAGACTGTAATCCTCTGTGATTTGCAAATGATGCACCACAAAGATCACATTTGTATGGTTTCTCTCCAGTATGTATTTTTCTATGACATAGTAGACCATCACTACGAGCAAACATTGCACCACAGATATCACATTTATATGGTTTCTCTCCTGTATGTGTTCTTCTATGATGTAGTAGACCACTACTACGAGCAAACACTGCAGCACAAAGATCACATTTGTATGGCTTCTCCCCGGTATGAGTAAATATATGTGATTTAAGATAACAGTAATGCGAAAATCTTGCTCCACAAGTATCACACTTATATGGTTTATCTCCTGTATGTGTTCTTTTATGTCTGTGTAGATTGCTCATATAACAAAAATCAGCACCACAAATTTCACATTTGTATAGCTTCTCTCCGTTATGTTTTTTTTTATGCATTTGGAGATTACTTTTGTCTGAAAATTCTACACCACAAATCTTACATAAGAATGATTTATCTAACGCACTTGTCTCCAGCTGATTGTCAATAAATATGTGACTGTGTAATGTATCACCCACATCAACTGTATGAAGATCATCATTCTTCTCACACACAGAAAATATTTGATCTGATTCTTGTATACAGTCTTCATTCTGTAATGTTGGATGACTGTTAGTCTGAGTGTCACAAACATATTCTGTCTTTACATGACAACCAAGAGAATCCAGAGATGATTCATTTTCAGACATTCTTGATTCTTTCTTAATTTCTGTGATCATTTCTGAAACACTTGTACTACTGTTCTTGTTTACCATTGTATTTAATTTGTTACTGTCATATTCAGGTAACACATCTGAAAGTTGACCATATTCTCTCAGTTGCAAGTATTTCTCATCACTTGTCATATTCTTATCAGAATGTAAATATTCTTGTTTGATGTAGGGAAGATGGTCATCACTATTGCAGTATAATTCTGAAATACACAAACACTAAAACTAGAAAAACTAGCATATTATCGGCAGTGATCTCAAGTTTTGAAATTAACAAAATTGTAAATAAAGATATTCATTTCTACTGACATTTGAAGAGATCTGATTAATGAGAACATGTACTTTATTCTATTGAAATTAATATTAATGAACTCACATGACCAAGATATTCCTCAGTCCCTGATACTTTATTCTAACAATTTTGAAATGTATTATTGCCTCAGTTTGCTATTTATAGTTGTATTAGTGAAATATTAAACACAATGAAGAACATAATACAAAGTGTACATAATAAAGGAATGTTTATACAGGCATCTCTGCAAGGATAAGGAAAGAGAAGGCATTATTCAAGAATAGTTGAATGGGGTTATGTTCTAAAAAAAACTCAAAGATGGGAGAATAATATGTAAAGTTTTCCAACAGGGAACTTCTCCACCAATCACAGAACAGAAGCAGTTGTACTCCATGATGCACAAAAAGTTATCACAGAATCAGAACTACACAGAACACAGAAGATAGTTATATTCACTCACTACAGAGTTCTACTGGAATCAATCTAGAAATATGGTAACATAGAAGAACACATACTGGAAATATATAGAAAAATAGAAATATCTAGATATATGAAAGTCTTCTGCACAACAAACATCACAATTATATAGTTTTATGTATGTATTATTCTATGATGTTGCACACCTCCCCTTTGAGCACATCACGCACAACAAACATCACATTTATACAGTTTATCTTCTGTATACAAATCTCAAAAAGCCCAAAAAGATCTGACAATCAGTTATGGGCCCCAGTAAAACAAGTAACAAAGCAATTATATAACTAAATATTGCATCATTTCTCTCCTGTATGCTTTATTTCATGATGTAGTAGAGCCCTACTATGAGCAAACACTGCAGTCCTCCACGAATATATCACACACTTGTATGGTTTCTCTCCTGTATACTTTCTTCCATGTCTTATTAGAATAATGCTCCAATTAAAACATACACAATAAATAATAATATCCTGTATGGTTACTCTCCTGTATGGGTTCTTATATGACATAATAGACTACCACTATGAGTAAACAGTGTACCACACAAAACACAATTTTATAGTTTCCATTCTGTATATTCTCTTTTATGATGTAGACCATTACTATAAGCAGAAACTGCACAACAAACATCACATTTGTATGATATTATCTCATTTATGTGTTCTCTTATGATTTTCTTAACCACAACTATAAACAAAAAATGCACCACCACATTTGCATGTGTAATATTTCTCTCCGGTGTGTGTTCTTCTATGATATCCACTCCAAACTCTGTTGTTTGTCCAAATTTTAATTGTGACCATTTCACTAAATGAGACCGAATCAGAGATTTCTGGCTACAGGTACAACCAATGACCTTCCAAGACCTTGTGTAACAAAGGTAGCTAAAGATCATCAAATTCAATTGCTGCATCTGAGCAACCGTTTCTGAACAGCAACTCAGACACTGTGCAATAGCATGACACACCGATGTCAAACTTGTATGGATGCTACAGGGGGTCATAACTGATATTAATTATGTCCCTGACTTATTGACAGTGGATGAAAAATTTTTTTTCACTTAGTGTAAACAACTGCTTAGGCAATGGTCCTGTATTTGTTCACTTTTTAGAAATATACACATTTGGGTCTGTAAATGGATCAGATTTGTACATTTACTTGTTTTGTGCATTTTAAAATCAGCACAAAAATTGCTACACTTAAAACAATGTGATGCGTTTTTAATGATCGCTTGTATAGTTCATAGATGGCTAATAAACCCTATTCGAGCTGCATATGTCCTTGGACAGGTCAGACATGGAATGACCACTGTAGAAGGATTTTGGTCTATCCATGACTTTCTAGCTACTCTCCACTGTTGAGTAGCTGCATATCATCCCTTTTCACAAGTTGATGCCCCCTTTTTGACTAGAGTGCCATATAGATCTATTTTGTGTAAGTTCTTCCCATGTATTTTGGTTTATTTCAAAGGCATTCAGAGAGGTAATTCCCACCTCTAACTGGGGGTAGAACTTATGATTATTGACAACACAAGAGACATGGAGAAACATGATCATCTACACCATTTGGCATGGCACTTGATTGATTGATTGATGTGTTCTTTTATGCCTATGTAGATTGCTCATATTACAAAAATCAGCACCACAAATTGCACATTTGTATTGTTTCTCCCCGTTATGTGTTCTCTTATATACTTGGAGATTACTTTTGTCTGAAAACTCTACACCAAAGAACTTGCATAAGAATGATTTATCCTTAGTACTTGTCTCCATCTGATTGTCAACAAGACTTTCAAATGTGTCAGCAACATCAACTGTATGAAGATCATTATTCTTCTCACACACAGAAAATATTTTATCTGATTCTTGTATACAGTCTTCATTCTGTAATGTTGGATGACTGTTAGTCTGAGTGTCACAAACATCTTCTGTCTTTACATGACAACCAAGAGAATCCAGAGACGATTCATTTTCAGACATTCTTGATTCTGTCTTAATGTCTGTGATCATTTCTGAAACACTTGTGTGTATTCTTCTATGGCATTGTAATCCACTCCGACTTTTACATTCTGTTCCACAAACATCACATTTGCATGGTGTCTCTCCGGTATGTTTCTTTCTATGAAGTATTAGACCGCCACTATAAGCAAACAGTGTACCACAAACATCACATTTGTATGGTTTCTCTCCAGTATGTGTTCTTCTATGACGAAGTAGACCATCACTACGAGCAAACACTGCACCACAAATATCACATTTGTATGGTTTCTCTCCAGTATGGGTTCTTCTATGCGATTGCAATCCACCCTTATCTATAAATGCTGCACCACAAACATCACATTTGTATGGTTTCTCTCCAGTATGTGTTCTTTTATGAAGTATTAGACCACCACCATAAGCAAACACTGCACCACATATATCACATTTGTATGGTTTCTCTCCAGTATGGGTTCTTCTATGCGACTGTAATCCTCCCTTATCTATAAATGCTGCACCACAAGCATCACATTTGTATGGTTTCTCTCCAGTATGTGCTCTTTTATGAAGTATTAGACCACCACCATAAGCAAACACTGCACCACATATATCACATTTGTATGGTTTCTCTCCAGTATGGGTTCTTCTATGTGACTGTAATCCTCTCTGATTTATAAATGCTGCACCACAAAGATCACATTTGTAATGTTTCTCTCCAGTATGTGTTCTTTTATGACGTAGTAGACCATCACTACGAGCAAATAGTGAGCCACAGATATCACATTTATATGGTTTCTCTCCAGTATGTGATCTTCGATGTTGTAGTAGACCATCACTACGAGCAAACACTGCGACACAGATATCACATTTGTGAGGTTTCTCTCCTGTATGTGTTCTTTTATGATGTAGTAGACTACTACTACGAGCAAACACTGCACCACAGATATCACATTTGTAAGGTTTCTCTCCAGTATGTGATATTCTATGGGAATGTAATCCTCTCTGATTTATAAATGCTGCAGCACAAAGATCACATTTGTATGGCTTCTCCCCGGTATGAGCAAATATATGTGATTTAAGATAACAGTAATGCGAAAATCTTGCACCACAAGTATCACACTTATATGGTTTATCTCCTGTATGTGTTCTTTTATGTCTGTGTAGATTGCTCATATTACAAAAATCAGCACCACAAATTTCACATTTGTATAGCTTCTCTCCGTTATGTTTTCTTTTATGCATTTGGAGATTACTTTTGTCTGAAAATTCTACACCACAAATCTTACATAAGAATGATTTCTCTAATATTGAATGACTGTCAGTCTGAGTGTCACAAACATCTTCTGTCTTTCCATGACAACCAAGAGAATCCAGAGATGATTCATTTTCAGACATTCTTGATTCTGTCTTAATGTCTGTGAACATTTCTGAAACACTTGTGCTACTGTTCTTGTTTACCATTGTATTTATTTTGTTGCTGTCATATTCAGGTAACACATCTGAAAGTTGATCATGTTCTCTCAGTTGCAAGTATTTCTCATCACTTGTTATATTCTTATCAGAATGTAAATATTCTTGTTTGATGAAGGGAAGATTGTCACTATCGCAGTATAATTCTGAAATATACAAACACTAAAACTAGAAAAACTGACACATTATCAGCAGTGCTCTCAAGTTGTGAAATTTAAAAATGGAAATAATGATATTCATTTCTCCTGACATTTTAAGAGCTCTGAACAAAGGAGAGCATGTACTTTATTCTATTGAAATTAATGTTGATGAATCAAGATATGTCTGTCAGTCCTCGATACTTTTATCTATCAATTTTGAAATATATTATTGCCTCAGTTTGCTATTTATAGTTGTGTTAGTGAAGTATTAAACACAATGAAGAACATAATACAAAGTGCACACAATGAAGAAATCTAACGGGAATTAAATAGAACAAACGTTTCTGAGATAATAGAATGGGACACCATCTATAACACATGTTTATACAGGCTGATCTGTAAGGATAGGGAAAGAGAAGGCATTATTCAAGAATAGTTGAAAGGAGTCATGTTCTATAAAACTCAAAGATGGGAGAATAACATGTAAAGTTTTCCAACAGGGAAATTCTCCACTCTATTACAGAGAACAACTCAGACTTCACTCTATTACAATGAACAACCCAGACACCACTCTATTACAGATAACAACCCAGACACCATTCTCTTATAGAGAACAACCCAGACACCACTCTATTACAGATAACAACCCAGACACCATTCTCTTATAGAGAACAACCCAGACATCACTCTATTACAGATAACAACACAGACACCACTCTATTACAGATAACAACCCAGACACACCTGCCTTATACAGAACAGCCCAACAACCCTGTTCTAGAGAGAACAACTCAGACACTCACTGTTCAACATAGAGTAACCAAGATATCACTGTCCTACAGAGAACAACCTAGACACTGACAGTTCATAGAGTAACCAAGATATTGCTGTTCTACAGAGAAATATCCAGACACCCACTGTTCAACAGAGAATAATCCAGGCACACACTGTTCAAAAGAGAACAACGCATGAACCCACTTTTTAAAAAAGAGAACCAGTGAAGTGGAAGACAAACCCGATGCAATACTTTACCTCCAAAGACATCAGCAGACCACACTTATTATGAAGTGTCATCTTTGCAACAAAGCTTGACTGCAATGGACTTCCATCATCCTCTCCCTCTCATCTTGGTGGTGCACTCTGCTAGACTGTATCAGGTCCATCTTGGGATGTTTTACTTCCACATATATCTCTGCCCACCACCTGCTCACCTGTCCTCAACTCTACCATCAAGTAAATCTTCAACAAGATGTCATGTCTTCTAATATGTCCACAGTTTTTATATTTGTTTATTTTCTTTAATAGTTCTTTTTTTCATACACAGTGTTTGCCGGTTCTTTATTTATTTTCATATCTTTCTTTGTAGTTCTGCCTATTCTTTGGAATATACACATCTCAAACACATCAATTCTGACTTCTAATTTGTTATTCTTCAGCATTTATTCTCACACTCTCACTGGATCTCTCTTGTAGCAATAGTACTTATGTAGAACACTCTATTTAGTACTTTTACATAGAACATTTACGTAGAACACACGTAAGTAATATTGTTGTTACGTTTCATGTCCTACAGCAATGGTCCTACTAAGATTTCCAGCAGTATGTAGTCCAGAAAATTGAAATGCATTGTGTCACCATTTTGTTTGTGACAATGACCTAACACATCCATCTTCCTGAGCCACCATTAATGTAGTTACATTTGTAATGTAACATTTTATAATTCTCAATTTTTAATTTGTTTATGATTATATATTGAAAACATATAGAAAGGATGAAACAGCACTTTTACTTTGAATAATACATAGGATCAACATTTCTACTACAGGGTCTTTATCAAGATAAGGTCACACAAAAAAAGAACAGAATCACAAAATCAAATTGAGACTACATACAAACAAAGTAGTTGAAACTGGCAGGTCTGGAAAACAAGAGAATAAAAAATGAAATTAAAAACGATGGAAATGTGAAATTAAAGTAAATAACTTCACCTTTTATCTTCACTTCATCATCATCTTCAGTTTCCAACTTCACTGTAGGTTTCTGAAAACAAAATATAAAACTCTTTAACCTTTAGGACCCTGAATTAAAATTAAGAAATATCCCCCTGGGCCTGAATTCTTTTTTGGAAAATTTGCGTTATTGATGGTGGGTGTTTTGAAAACGTGATATCTTTTTTGTTTTAAAAGATATCAAAATAATGTTTGCATATCTAAATAAAGGAGTGAATAGTGAATATAATCATGTTTGTGTTGTTGTTGTATGTGTGATATAACAGTTGTGAGCAAGTTGTGAAGTTGAAAATTCGGGAAAAAATCGCAAAACGCCATTTTCAAAATCGCAAATATATCTTCTTGACGACCCTAATACATGAGCAATGTGTGGCAACATTGATAAAATACTCATAAATACCTATACTTATTGTATATGTATTGTTTTATATCCAAACTAATATAATATGAACTAAAATAACTAATAAAACGTGAAGAAATCGCATATAATGACCGTCCGGTCAACACTAGGTCTATGCCAACACGCAACGTAATTATTGTCCATGCACACATGTGGCACCTTTGATACATATTATTTTTGTGTTTTTGAATGAATAAACACACATTCTTATTAAACAACAACATATTAAACACAAAGAACAACAATTAGAACATGTAGTCACGATCATTTACCCATGCCACACGGTACTCAATTTGATAGTAAAATACGGCCGAAAATGGCAAAAGTCGCTCCCGAAAAGCGTTGATAACATAAGCCGGCTTTCTCCTTCTATACAACGCTAATGTGTAAAAGAATTTGACCATTACACTGTGACGTATTCCTAGCTTCGTTTGGCGGGCTTTATACGTCACTGGTTCATTACTTCGTGAAGTTCCGAGCTCGGGAATCGGGCGATATCGTATGATGCGTGGCCTCACCCACAGACACACGGGAATGTGTACTCCAGGTGCGTGACCTCACCCATAGGGGCCTAAAGGTTAAGCACAAGTAAAAATTTATAACACAAAATTGAGATTAGCCAGTTATTTTTGAAATTTATACCAGCAAGGCTATTGAAAAACACACACAAAAACATAAAACAAGCAGAATACTATGGGTTCATGGATGACAAAACAATTGTTAACATAAATAGTAGACCTATATTATAGCATATTTTGGGGATAGGGGGATTTTATTGGATAGGGTAAATCAAATGTGTGTAGAACTTGTGATATGAAACTTGTGTAGAACGTGTGATATGAAACTTGTGATATGAAACTTGTGATATGAAACTTGTGATATGAAACTCATGTTATGAAACTTGTGTAGAACTTGTGATATGAAACTTGTGCTATGAAACTTGTGATATGAAACTTGTGTAGAACTTGTGATATGAAACTTGTGTAGAACTTGTGATATGAAACTTGTGTAGAACTTGTGATATGAAACTCGTGTAGAACTTGTGATATGAAACTCGTGTTATGAAACTTGTGATATGAAACTTGTGATATGAAACTCATGTTATGAAACTTTTGTAGAACTTGTGATATGAAACTTTACTGGTTGTATCATTTATTAATATTTGATGATATAGCAAAATGTTTTTGGCAGGAATGACAACATTTATTTTATTTTATTTGAGAATTATCTATTATGATGGCTTATGATGTATTTATTAGGTCTACAGTGCAGATCTATTTACCTTTGGCACATATGTAGAGTACACCAAGTTCAAAACAAATATTGTTAATTATTAACTACTACTTCACCTGAGCATGATAGCACGGAGTATGTTCTAGTTGTAATTCAAAGTAAACATCACCACGGTGGACAAATATAAAACAGATAATGAAGATTTTCCTGTGGAAGTTACGATAGCATCAATAAGGGTCTTGTATACAGCTGATGTAATATCTAAGGCTGTGTACATACACTGTGTTTAAAAGTCATTCAAAGCTTGGAACAAAGACAGTTCCAGCAAAATTATGCAAGATGATGGTTGTGCTGTTTTTTAGTCATCACAAATGGAAGTGTAGTTCGGTGTTTCAGAATTCTTCATCTGGAATAAGTGGACTCATTAATGTATGTTAATTAGAGATCACAGCGTAGTCAGGTGAGGTTTTCATGATACAACATTGTGACAGGATTAGCAATCAGACAGTGAGAACTTAAAGTGCTCATAGTAAAATGGAGGATTTTCCAAAGACAAACGCTAAACACTGAATACAGAAACATCACATTAAATATGCTACAATCAATATTTGTGGACTAAGAAATAAAAAACAAGATCTTATAGATGAGATAAAAAGGAGAGGCATTAAGGTCCTAAGGTTTGCCAATACAAGAATTAAAGACAAAGGCTGTAAGAAAGTATACCAAGATTACATGTTTATATTTAGCGGAGTTGGCCCAGTTTCAAGAGGTAAACTCGGGGTAGGCAGCCTCATAGATTCGACACTAGTCAAGAGCATTGTTCGCATCACACATCAAAACAAACATTCAATAGCGGTCGCAATTACAATAGACAGCACAACATTTATACAGGCCTATGTCTCATGTAACACACCGAACAATGAAAACGAATGAGGAGGAATTTTTTAAGGATTTAAACAGATTAACAAACAGCAGCAACAATGAAGATGATATATATATATATATATATATATATATATATATATATATATATATATATATATATATATATATATATATATATATATATATATATATATATATATCTTGGGAGATTTTAATGCACATCTTGGCACAAAAAGAGAAGGAATAGAGAAATATAAAGGACCTTTTGACACAAGAAACAATATTAACGACAACTGTTATAAACTAATAAATACATGCATCCTGCATCCAGCACAACCTCATTATAACTAACACCTTCTTTAAATATACAGTCACAAGTGTACACATGGTATAAATGGAACAGCTTAAAATGCAAGAGCCAGATAGATTTCATACACAAAAAGAAACAATAGATGAAAAATAACAGATTCACAAGTAAAACCTAACATATGCAGACACTGACTTTAAGGCAGCAATAATAACAGTCAAAACAGAGCAAAAAATAACAAGCACAAAGTGCCAAGGGCAAATAGCTATACAGAAAATGGAAGAACTAAACATTCCAGAAAAATATATTAAGGAAGTTAATGAAGAATTCGCAAAGCTACCAGAAAACACCCAGCACATAGAAGAAGAATGAAAATATTTCAAAAATGCCATAATTCAAACAGCAGGAAACATGCAGATATAAAAACCATAAAAGTACAAAACCAAAGATAACAGCTTGGTGGACAGAAGTGGTAAAGAACGCAACGAAAGATAAGAAACAAAAAATACAAGAAATGGGCAACAAGCAAAACACATGAAGATTCATTAGCATACAAGACAGCAAAGATTGACACGAGGAAAATCCTCAATTCTGCAAAACTTAAGTCATGGCAAGAATATGGAGAAATGCTTAACAAGGATAGAAAGACGTACGTTCTACAAGAAAGTACAAAACATGAGATGTAATAAAGACACGAAACATAAAAAAATTGATGATAAACATGACAACATACTAAATAGGCCCCAAGGAATCTTGAACAAATTACTTCTATCAACTGTTAAACTTAGAGGACGGACAATACGACACACACTCCAGGGGGCCGGCTGTGCACACATCCCTAGGAAACTGTTGACCACCACCTCTTTGAATGTCCAGCGTTGGATGATGTCAGGAAAATGTTTCTCCCTCCAAGGCAGATAAATAGAACACCTTATATGGAACAAAATAGCTCACATACACATGTATATATCACACAATGGCATTGGGTCAAATGGCATGAGTCCATGTACCGCTGGATCAGCAACCAACCAATCAAAGATGATAAACAGGGAATGGTTTAACAGACAGAGACTATTACAAATAACCTAATTTAAAGATGATATATATATTTGGAATGGTTTAACAAAGTGCTGATTTAAAAACGATGTGTCTAAAAAGATAGTACCCTTGATCAAATAAGGTATGCAAGGAATGAGTTAACACAAACAGACATCTATTATAAATAGCCTAATTAAAACTCTTACTTGTTCCAGTTTTATTTGTTCTTCAATGTACGGGACTTGACTTTCAACATCCATTGTGATCTGAAATTAAACAATTGTTCAACTCTACGTAATAACTAATTTGCCAGAGGATATCTGATATCTGACATAGCACTGAGTATCGCAGTAACAAAAATAAGAAGTGATTATAAAATAATGAGATATTAGATGTAAATGGGAAAATAAAAGAATGATGTATTCTACATTGCGGTCCAATGTGGCTATTACAAAAGTACAAACAATAAACTAGAACACCCCCCACCAAGTATCTAGAATTAAGGAATGTAATTATGACAGCAAATTTGTTGTCTTCTTCTTCTGCGTTCAGCATCTGTGGTCAAGTTATATTGTCAGGCCTGTCTCAGGGCAAAGTCCACTTCTTGAGGTCAGAGCGGCTGCCCCATAGCTTTTGCCTCAAGTCTGTATCCTCTGGCCAGGTCTGCTGTTTCTGCTCTTTGTATGTTGGGCAGTCCTGAAGTATGTGTTCTGGATCCACATGGATATTCATCTGTATATGAGATCCTCAATCAGTAAACATGACCCAACAGTCTGCAGTGGCCTGTTCTAAGGTGAAATATTGTGGTCTGTTTATATCTCTGGAGAAGATGTATTGCATCATGTTTGTATTCCACTTCCATTTGTTTCTTCCACTTTGCTGTGTATTTGTTCTGGACTATTGTTTTTCTTCTCTGTAGGACAGTGGGTGTCTGTGTTGCTCCATTTCGCTTCCTGCTTTTGACAGAACATCTGCTTTCTCATTTCCCATGATTCCACGGTGTGATTGTATCCAATGAAGGGCAATAGCTGATGATTTTTGGATCTGTCTTAGTTCATGTCTGATGTGCAGAAGGCTTTCGTTTCTGTTGTTCTGGATTGATTAACTGTGACAACCATTTTCTCACTTTCAAACCACCAAGAAAAAACAAATCTTAAAATAAATGGAAGTGAGTGAGCACATGTGGAGAATCCTACATATCTCGAGGTCAAACTAGGCAAGCGACTCACCTGGAAACCACACCTAATAACCGCTGAGCACAAAGCAACCAGGAAGTTATCTTTGATGAAGAAACTTGCAGGCACAAGCTAGGGAGCAAATGGAAATATTCTCCTAAAAGTCTACATGGGTACAGTCTGACCTGTAGTAGAATATCGAATGACAGCCTGGGCATCAGCATCAAAAACAAATACTGATCACCTATCTAAAGTACAAAATTCAGGATTTCAACTAACTCAGGAGGGATGAAAACCACTCCAATCCATGCAATGGAAAAACATGTAAACATCCGTCCACTGGATGACAGAAGAGAAGAAAGAGTGCTTGTTCAAAGGGAAAAAAATTAAGCGCATGCCAAACTATACAATGCATGTGCAAATTTCTAGATCAACCACAAGCAGGTTGAAGAGAACCAGCTTCTGTCATATCTCCAACCATCTCCATCAACAACATAAAGATATCCTCACAAACCTCCCAAATGAAACAAACACTAATGGATTTTGAAGAGCCAGACAATAGTCTCCAAAACGTCTCCATAACACAGGTTCCTGGAATAATTAATAAGGAATACCAGACTCCACCTCAACTAAAAGCATTGACACTAGAGATGATAGAAATAAAATACAATCCCAGGGAATGGACACATGTCTACACAGATGGATTGGCAGAGGGAGCAGTAAGGAATGGAGGAGGTGGAATTCTTATAGACTCAAAGACAGGAAGACAATATCAAAAGCTTTTTCAACCGGGAAATACTCCTCTAACTTTAGAGCAGAAGCAGTTGCACTATATCAAGCACAAATTAAGCCTTCACTGAACCAGGACTGCTAAGACCAAATTTGTTGTAACTAATATAATGCACTTGCTGTTGAAAAATTACATCACGGATTGGGGAGGGGAAGAGAGAAGGTAGGGGGTGAAATGTTCCGACAAGGTGTGACAAAAGTTGATGTCAACAAAAAAGTTATTTACATCCTATGCAGAAGTAGGATGTAATCTAGCGAACAGAATGTGTTGTATCATGGTTTACAGCATGGTTGTGGTAGATGCACTTGTCACATCCTACTTTATCATGGTTTCTGGGTAAATGACTTGCTATGCAATCCATCCAAAAAATCCCAACCCTCATCCCCAAAACTTCCTTTAGTCATTTCTTAGTGGCTCAAAAAGGAGCATAGAATAGTGAACCTGTTACCTGCCATCCACATTGTAAGAGGCAACGAAAGAAGTATTGGGGGGGGGGGTGCGAAGTTAGTTGTTCCACCTCATATGGGGTACATGTAGCTACTGTGTTCTTTCATGACATTTTTTAAAGTTATTAACGATATGGTTTGAGGTAAAAAATATGCACTGTTAGTGGGGCAAATATGTGCGGCGGACTCAATGCGAAAATAACTTTGAAATTGTTTTGGATGGTATTTTTACAAAAAATAAATTTCAACAATCGCCACATTTCTGAAAAATGAGTGAATAGGCATTCTTTATATTAATGGTTTTTTCATATTTCCGTATTAAAGTTACATAAATAGGCCTAGTCTTTGTTTTAAAATTTTCACACTATGTAACTGACTATGAGATGACAGAAAGTGATACAGTTATTTTGCTATTTTTATCAATGCTCCTTGATTTTGTAACTGTTTTTACCCAAAAATGGGGCAAAGACAGAATTTTTAAAATGTTCATAAATTATCATTTTACCATCTGCAAGTAATTGTATGTTTTCAATACTCTCACTAAAGTTAGATGGATGGATAAGCTATACACTGATGGCAGTTTAGTCTCTCATAGTTAAGTCTAGTTGTCATCATCATCAAGTGCCGTCTCCGCAACGAAGGTTGGCTACAATGGATCTACAGCATCCCCTGTCTCTTGTCTTGGTCGTGCATTCTGCTAGACTGCAACCTGTCCATCGTGTTACTCTCCCACTTGTATCTCTGCCTACCTCTTGCTCGCCTTCCTTTGACTTTTCCCTCAAGTAAGGTCTTCAATAAGTTTCATGTCTTTTAATGTGACAAAATATTTTATTTGCTTGATCTTTATTTCTCTTAGTAGTTCTTTCTTCATATTAAGTGTCTTTAGCACCTCTTTATTTGTTTTCTTCTCTTTCCATGATTTCTCCCTATTCTTCTATATACCCACATCTCAAAGGCATCAATTCTGTCTTCTAATTGTTTATTTAGTGTCCCCATGTTTCTGAGCCATACATTAAAATAGAGAAGATATAGCATTTTATAATTCTTATTTTGAACTTGTTTGTAATTTGTTTAGATGTTAATATTTTCCTCATGTCATTGAAGGTACTTTTAGCCATTCCTATTATCTTTTTAGCTTCTGTTTCACATCTGCCATTATTTGTGACTATGTGCCCAAGATATTGATATTGCTTTACTTGTTGTAGTTTCTCTCCATGTATGTTTATCTCTTGTTCTTCTGTGTCTTTGCTGATTATCATGGTTTTTGTTTTATGGATGTTTATATTCAGCCCATATTCGTTGCTTGATTTATTGACGTGGTCTATTAGTCTAGTTGTCAGAATTTGCTAAAAGTGAAAAGCACATATTTTTGCCCCCCCCCCCACCCCCCCCACCTACCCTAATTGAGATTTGTATGAATGTGAACATTTTCTAAGAATGTAAAATAAATTTTGTAGGCCTAATTCTTGCCTACTTATTCTGCTCCATTTGGTAGGGGAGGGGAGTTTAAAATATGTAATGTGATTAAGCAGGAGGGCATGACTGACCCCTGAATTTGAATCAGTTACTAAAGGTGGGGGGGGGGGTGTAAATATATACGATAATATTTTTGCCATAAGAATGACACTGTCCATTGCATCAACAATATTTTGACTTCCTCTCCCGCCCTTGTCAACAGCATTTTAAGAATTCAGGAACAGTGCACGAACTCGCCCAACTACACTCGAAACCACAAGAAATAATTATATATACAGATGGCTCTGTTAGCAGAAACACAAATAAAAGTGGTTGGTGTTTTGTTGCCTACAGAAACGGAGTGCAGTTTAAGAAATCGTCAGCATACTTTCACATCGAGCATGAGGATGGAGATAGAGGGAGTTACAGCAGCTCTTAATTGGTTGATAACTGATAACAACACACTCGGTAATACTCAGACTCTCAAAGCATGCTGCGCAAGATAAAAAATGGTGGGACTTATTGAACAACTCAGTTGTCCAGAGCATTACATGGATATACTGACCTGGTCATGCTGGGGTCAGAGGAAACGAAAGAGTAGACTTATTGGCAGGCAATGCTGTGCATTGCTGAGAAGAAATAAAGCAGACTTAATGAGGGCAGTAATAAATTCATTTCAAGATGCAGATGTCAATGAGGCTGAGAACGTACACATACAGAGAATGTTAGAAATGGGAGTATCTAGAGTGAGGGAAGGAAAAGTAAATTTTTTGGAAAGTCCCGAAGATCACACAATCAACACCTGACCGGGACTCTTGAGTATGTATAATACATACACTGGGATGGCCGCTGGAGCGGAGGATGGAACACTTATGGGAAAGTCCCGCGTGCTGTGCAGCCAGTTTCTAATCAAGAACTGTAAATTAAATTAAGTCAGAGAATGAAGAATGAGTTAGCCTAGTGTTAGGTCTATCTCTGCAAGTTATCGTCAGTGCAGCGTACTTCAGAGAGGTCTCATCCCATGGCCATAGCCATGATGCTCCGATCCCCGTCCAAATAAATCCATCAGAATGTTATTGATTGAATGTAGCTTCCGATAGTTTCAGTTCGATGCCAATTTATCAGTCTCTTAGTTCAAATTATTAATTAACTATTATAATAAAAAATAATTATTTTATTCTTTATAATTATAATGTTTCTACGGCACGGGCTGTTCCGATCTTACCCAATCTTGCGACTCAAATGACAGATTTTGATTCACGCTTTTGAAAATCTTCTGAGTGGACGAAGTCCCTCAACGCATTACTATGATGATGTTAGATCGATCAATTCATGTACCATTGGCAATTTAGCCATTGTTCGCAAGTGTATCGGCCCGTTTGTTAGAGAAATGACAATGTATGCTATATGCTACAGGATCCACTCACCTGAAATCAGAGTTGCCATATAGTTTTGGCAAAACTTTCGGCAGGGCAACGGCCGTTTAAAAGTAGCCCAAACCCGCTGATCGACAACCCAAAAGTAGCCAAACTAATCTACATGAGTTATTGTTTTACTAATTTAGCACATTTTACGAGATATGAATATAATAAAGTTTAATACTACATATATATATATATATATATATATATTCTATCATATGGATGGCAAAGTTGAAAAGCCACAGATAAGAGATTCGACTCTGAAAACAAATGCCTACGTACCATTCTGAATGTTAAGTAGAATGACTTTAAATCTAACACTACTATAAGAGAGGAAAGCAAACAAACCTATATATCTTCCTTCATTAGACAAAGGCTTTGGACTTACATCGGCCATGTTCTCAGAATAAACAGATTAAAAATTCCCCTGTTGCCGCCAACCTTTGTTGCGAAGACAACGTATACTGATGATTAGGCCTATATAGGCCTACATCATACGATCCTTTTTTCATTAAAACATATTTAGTACCTTATTCTTCTGCGAACAATTATTAAATATCCAATCCAACATTAGTCATGTATAGAGATGCTTGTTTTAGGTTAAATTGGTCCCCACAACTTGTTTTGTCGAGAAGCTCATGTGTGCTAGATTATCATTCTGTCGACTGAGAAGCTGGAATAATTCTGTAGTGGGCCCTATTTGTTCTGATGTCCTTGCTGCTTTCGCGGCATACTTCTTCGGCGTACATTCTCAAACTCCTGCTGAATTATCTTGTAGCAGGACATGTCCTACTAGATTTCCAGCAGAATGTAGTCCAGAGAATGGAAATGCGTTGTGTCGCCGTTTTATTTGCGCCAATGGCCCGACACATCCGTCTTCGACGGTCCGCGGCATATGTGGGCTGCAAAGTCGATAATACAATTAGGTGTAAGCAGACCCTTATATAAGTATCCCCCCCCTCTTAGCAAATGTATCATAACTTTTTAGCACTATTAACCAATACGTCGATAAAAATCCCCCCCCCCCCCCCTCGTAGTAATTTATTGCAAAAGGGTCTTCAAATGCCCTATCAAAAAGTGAAATTTACACACATTAGCGGACTAAAATCATTTTTTTTAAATAATTTAGGTAAAACAACTCCTTAATGTACTTATATATACGACCGTGTATAAGATCGTAGAACTAAGTTACCTGTACATAGGGCCTATATTCTGTCAAAGAATTTGTTTGGAGTACTCCCCCCCCCCCCCGTTATCAGGCATACCACAGTGAGTTGTAGGCCTACTCATGTAGTTTTTCTGGATAATCCGAAGATGAGCCCGAATTCAAAAATACTGATGTTTTATGTGAATAAGTTTGTCTTGTTGAGTATTTTGAATGGCTTGTAATACTGATTTTGAGCCATTGAAGTTTGCGGCTTTTTTGTGGGTGTAGACTCTCGATTGTTGAGCATTTCATTTGAACAGTGGTGAGTATCTCAATTGCCTTGGCTCTGAAATTTATTGCTGTGGCAAGGGATTATTCCAAGTGTGGAATCGTTTAAAATTATAATATATATTCTACTGCTGCCATTTGTTCTGGCTTTTGTTGCTGATCAGTCTGTACACGTGCGTCAATGTATTTATGGTATTAAGACAAGATTCCAGATTCTTCTTCTTCTTTCGTTCACTTGAAACATGTCTATATCTGTAATTCTGTCTCCGTAATAAAAACTCACTGTCTTTTGTAGTTCATACAATGTCCCATACAGCTTTGATTCCAGTGTTGTTTCCTCTGGCCAATATGTTTGCCTCAGCGTTTCATGCTCAGAACACTCTTGAAGTATATGTTTGGCACTCTGTGCTGTGTCCACATGGCCGTGTTGCCAATCTTGAACTTTGTATACATGTAACTGCGGAGTCGGTTGTGTCCTGTTCTGAGGCGTAGAATTATAACTTGTTCTGATCTGTTCATAATGTGGTAGTCATCTTGTATTGGTGTTTGTGGCTTTCTTATTGACTTTTTTTCTCTGATGTTAGGTGATTGGTATATCTGGTTGGTCTTCGGCAGCACCTTCCTTAGCCAGTTGGTCTGCTTTTTCATTTCCTGGTATTCCACAGTGAGATGGTATCCACTGCATGGTTACCCTATAGTTGTACGACAATTCGCTAAGTAAAGATTCCAGATACTACTGTCCTTGATAAAGCTGGTATCCCAAGCATTGACACGATCCTGATGCAGACACAGATTCGTTGGGCATGTCATTTGGTGCGTATGCCAAAGATACTTTTCTATGGTGAGATGGGGAGAAGGGTATACGATCTCAAGGTGGCCAAAGGAAGCGCTACAAGGACTCGTTAAAAAAAACTCACTGAAAGCCTTTGAAATAGACCACGATACATGGGAAGAACTTGTACAAAATAGATCTACATGGCGTTCTAAAATAAAAAAGAGCGCATCATATTGTGAAAAGAGGAGAAATGTAGCAGCTCAACAGCGGAGAGTAGATAGAAAGTCACGGATAGACCAAGATCCGTCTACTGTCGTCATTCCATGTCCGAACTGTCCAATGACATTTACAGCTCGAATAGGGCTCACTGGTCATCTCATCATCATCAGGTGCCATGCCGGGTGGCGTAGGCGGTCATGGCTCTCCACAGCTCTCTATCCACAGTATTATGTATCAAAGTCGTTGTTGTTTCTTTGCCGTGCCAGGTTGTCAAACTGTCTAATATTTTCTCACGTTGTCGCCCTCTGTCTCTGGTGCCTTCAATCTTGCCTGTTGTGATTATGTTTTCTAAACCTGCCTGTCTCATGAAGTGGCCAAAAAAAGAAGATTGCCTTTTTCTTATATTCTTGATTAAGGTCCGTTTCGCATTTAACTCTTTTTAACACATCTAAATTAGTTTTTCTGGCAGTCCATGGTATTCTCAGCATTCTTCTGTAGAACCACATCTCTGTTGCCTCCAATCTCCCACTTTCCAGTTTTTTTATTGTCCAAGACTCGCACCCATATGTTAGTATAGGGGTTATATAGCACTGCAGAACTCTCTTTCTCACCTCTAATGACAAGGTCATATTACACAGTATATTTTTCATTTTTCTGAATGTTGTTTTTGCCTGTCCTATTCTGCATCTTATTTCTGTTGAACTTCTTCCATCTGCTGTAATAATTGTACCTAGATATTTGAATTGGTGGACCTGTTTTAATACTATATCATTCACTATGATCTCTCAAGGTGTGTTATTTTCTTTCTTTGAAATAACCATTACTTCTGTTTTCTTGATATTTAGGAAGAGGCCTTTCTCTTTGCTTTCTGTGACTACTACTTTAATTAAGTTTTGAAGGTCTTCCTCACTTTTTGCAATCAGAACAGTGTCATCCGCATATCTCAAATTATTTATGTCATCTACGAACTCATAATCAAGGACATAATTAAATTTGAATTTTCAAAAAGTGGATGTAACAAATGGTCATCATCACTTGTGATGGACGAAAAACAATAAACATTTATGGAATATTGTGTTTTTAACATTTGAAGCGATAAATATTTTTGCTCTGTTTCTGCTGCCTTGGAGTTCAGGCTTGATATTTCAGAGAATATTTTTGTAGATTTTTGGTTTAGCGCCTATGGTTCGGGAGATAAAATTGCTCATATTTTAATGTTCTGTCTATTCAGTATAGGTCTATTGTATAAATGATTCTCTTGCTAGATGATTTGGACTTTTCCTTAGATGTCTGTTACTAATTGTTACTGTAAGAGCTTTGTTTAGAGGGCGTCCTTTCAACCTTCTTTCATATTGAAAGATAAAATATTTTTTTCGCATATTTAGAGGTATGTTGTTGGCAGGTTACGTCATTTCTAGGATCAGGCTATTTTTCATTGTTCCAAGTATTCAAAGTCTCGTGTTTTGAATTCTGTAGAGTTTTCTGTGTTTGTTTTGTCTGCAGAAATCTAACAGCTAGAGATGTATTCCAATTGGTCTAGCCGCATTGGAAAAAATTATTTTTGAATTCGCATCCAATGTAATACTATATAAAACTACTAAGTAATATTTAGTATAAAACTGACAGATCCGGAGAACAACAAAAGAGAGACGAAGACAGGTTCTCATATTTTTTAATTTCTTCCTCTTTTGGTGTTCTTTAGACCTGTACGTTTTATACTATATTGCTTGCTTGTAGTCTCTGTGTAATTTTTTTATTATTACATTCTGTGTTTGTTGTGAAACAGAAATGTGTTGGGTCACTGGAACTAATAAGAACAGCAGTGTTGTGTTGAATCACTGGAACTGATAAGCAGTACAGCAATGTTGTGTTGGGTCACTGCAACTAGTCAGCAGGAGAGCAGTCATGAATGTTAGTTACATGCTTGCAAAGTTACATATTTTTAAACAGAACCAAGGATCTTGTAACACTAACACTGTATAAACAATACAGAACCAGGGATCTTTTAACAGTAACATAGTATAAACAATAAAAAATCAATGATTGTGATAGTATCTGGTTGCGGAACGCTTCACAGGCAGGGGGTTTCACAGTAAGAAGTGAGAACCCTTCACAGATAGCAAGAGATGGACGGCGTGAAATGCAACACATTGAATGTTTTGCTCTTGTGTAAATGTTGGTACTAATACTGAACGGCAGACGAGTTGTTCGCACACATGTCAGACAGAAAGTCTGAGACAAGCTAGTATGCTTTAGCTAAAGGCAATATTATTTATCACAAGTCTGCATCTTACGCACTCTAGACACGGGAGGTAGACACGACTAACTACAGAAGCAGAAAAACTATTGTGACGCTGCTATACCATACCTCAGGAAGGACAATGGGATGTTTAAACTGGAATAGATGAGTGTCTACAAACTCCAGAGTCCTACTGAAATTGTTGCTACACACAACAACCAGACAATAGAATCGGCAAGACGATTAAGTTACGTAACGCTAGGGGCATATCCTCTTACCAGAGAGGAACATCTAACGTTACGCATGGTTTAATAAACGCATACAGGAGTTTGACAGGTGATAATGTAGAGGTGGAGTCAGAAGCAGCAGAAGTGCGGACCGAGAAGAGAAGATGATAGGTGGGGAGTAAGAATAAGGGTGGGGCTGAGGACCTCACCGGAGCACACAAAAAGAGGGTGAAGCAGTGCTAGAGACAGCAGTCCCCGGAGTCAGTTCCCAGGTTAGAGGTCAGTCTCTATCAGTCTTGTCTCGGACAGTCAGTACTTGTCTCCCAGGAGAGGCAAGTCCTAGTTAGTCTCGCAACAGTCAGAGTTTTCGGTCTCCCAGGAGAGGCGAAAAAGTCAGGGTCAGATAGTTAGTCGGTATACTCTCTAAGACTTAGCTTATAACCAGAGTGAAGCAATTCCTGGATGTGTTAGCGTAATTTGTAATCTGAGATGATTATATTATTGCCCAGTTGCAGATAATTTAGGATTAGTCTGCAGAGTTGAGGACGGACTCGAATACGACTAGATTGGGACTTGTGCTTATTTGCCTCTCTCATGAGTATGATGCTATTAATTGATGTATATCAACTTGTGTAAATAAACCTCATATTCTTGTGAAGGAGTGCTTTGGTTAACTGATTGATGTCGAGCAGTATTTCACAGATTTAGACCTGGTCACAGCACCAGTATTCCAGTAAGTCCTAAAAGGCATTTTCTTCCGTCGCAAATTATTGTGACGCTGCAGATCTTCTTTCTGTCACACTAGTTTGTCCAGGACAGTCAACTATATGTTTTCGGTAACAAGTTGTTTCTGTCACACATAAGTGCAGATCATGTTACTGTTACATGATCTTGTAACACTAACACCATATAAACAATACAAAACCAAGAAACGTGTAACAGACCTATCTTCACATAAAAAATTATCACTGTAAAAAAAAAACCAGCACATAATTTTTCGTTTTTTTTAATAAACTTAAAACTAAACAATTAGAATAATTAAAATCTAAACAAATACAACAGTCATCATCATCAACTTCTTTAACTAACAAATTAGTTATTAAATTATATAAAAAACTGGAGTAATTTGTGTTCAATTTCCACCCTTGAGATGGTGATAAACTAAACTGTTGTTATTATTAATTTCTACTGGATTGATGAATAATACATCATTGTGAAGACCAGACACAAGTAATATTCTTATCCTTTAATAGAACTATATATTTTGATTGCGAATTTTATTTTAGAAAACATAAAATTATCTATTCACAACATGATGATGGCGAGTATTAAAATGACAACTTACAATTTCAAAAGCATGATATGCCTTTATCTTGGTGATTATCAAATAGTATATTCAATTTTAAAGAAATGAAAAACATGAGTGCACAATACAAACTAACAAATGCTTATACAAGTACCAATGACATATGTAATCATACCCATACCATTTTAAATACAATTGAATAACAAAGATATGTGAAAAATGCATACATAATGATTTTTTACACTAAATCCATAACTTGGTCATACATAATGGATGAGTCAATAAATATCGATATGAACAGATGCTCTTGCATATTTAAGATGTTGTGGTTCAGGTGTTGGCAAACTTCAGTCATTGTTACTTATGTCACTATTACAGCGGAATCCATTCCTAACAAATTGGTCTGGACCAGCAACAAAATGTACCCATTAAACTATATTCGCTATATACAATATCTCACTATGTTACCGAGAACATAAGACCAATGTGTTTGTGCATGATAGAATTAATGTAGTAGCTGGTCAACAAAAGTAGCTAAACCAGCAAGCTGATTTCAGGTAGAGGATGCCTTCCACGAAAAAAAGCAGACATCAGTGGTGTGGATAGACATGGAAAAAGCCTTTGATTGTGTGTGGAAAGATGGGATCCTCCTTAATTTACAACATAACAAAGTGACTGGGTGCATGTATTGCTGAATAAAATACTACCTGCACAACCGCACACAGCAGTGAATCTTTAAGCATGGAGTTCCACAGGGAGCTGTTCTATTCCCCCATTCTATTCCTTATATTCATGAACGACATTGAAAAAACCCTCTCACGTAAAGTAAATACTGCAATGTATGCAGATGAAATGCAGCTCGCCACCATGAATGAGTTTGGGATCTTGGTACACACCACCTGCTGCCTTGCAGGAAATCTGAGAACAGCCAAAGGCTAAGAAAAGCAAACCTCATAAAAATGATGGCTAAAGTCGAATATGCCAGACCAAAAGATGCAGATGTTGCAGCACAGCTGTAAACTGTGGCATGATGCAAATATCACTCCAAATGACTACAAATCTTGAAAATAGATTTGGCATTCTGTCTGAGAACACCCACCAGGCAGAGAGAAAGCCCAGCCATAACGGACTCACCTTTCGCTACTAGTGGTCAACCTGTCCTGTCACTGAGTGCCAGAAGGTGAGAAACTGGTAAATCCTACTAGTCAAAATAAAAATCCTACAGTGGAATGCAGAAGAAATCATGAACAAGAAACTGTTTGCTCTGTAATGGTATTATTTTCTGAGAAGTCTGTGGATTTCAAGTAGGTTTGTATCCATGCACTGCTTCAAGCTGTTGCAGTCAAGATTCATTGTGCTCAATTGACACCAATTACCAACTGATTATTCTCAACTTCTCTGTCTCTACAAATGTAACCAAATATTCAAGCAATGTGTCTCTATGTTCTCTTTTCCTCTGGTCATAGGAAAACAGTGCAGCTAGTCCTTCCCACCCCACCCCCATGCATAATTTTGTAGTAAATTTCTGGCTTCCTAAGAAGGCTCATACATATACACAAATAATAAAGCATAAAAACATAAACTGCATGAAAAGCATTAATAATTGTATAGATAATATGCTACAAAGCTTCAACAAGTAAAACACATCAATAAGCTGGCATAATGTCTACTTAGAACAAACAGTAGGAGAAGAAACTATAAGAATATACAAGTAAAACGCATCAATAAGCTGGCATAATGTCTACTTAGAACAAACAGTAGGAGAAGAAACTATAAGAATATACAAGTAAAACGCATCAATAAGCTGGCATAATGTCTACTTAGAACAAACAGTAGGAGAAGAAACTATAAGAATATACAAGTAAAACGCATCAATAAGCTGGCATAATGTCTACTTAGAACGAACAGTAGGAGAAGAAACTATAAGAATATACAATATTTACTGTTGGAAAACTATTTCCAGGAAAACTTCTGGAGTTGTCAGAAACACTCTCTCTAGTTGTGTTGCCAGGACCAGAAAGAGAACCAAAGAATAATAACATTGATCTGCCATGCATATTGTAAGAGGCGACAGAGGAGGCTTTGGTGGTGGAGACAGCCGTTCCATCCCATGGTTAAAGTGACAGAAGCCATGCTGGTCAAATGTGTCAATATATGCAGTTGTATATGACGCAGCACAATCCATCTCTGTACTACATCCTGCTAACCTGCAGGAGTTTGAGAGCGAATACAAAAGGAGTTAGTCTGCGAGTAACATGTGCCTGTCATTTTTCCGGAAATATTCTTGTCCAATCCATCACTGTTATGTTCAAACCACATTTTCCACGACACACTGCCTGCATTCACTGATGAATGTTGGTCGAGCAACATCTGTCCACTGTAAGAAACTTACTCACTGCTCGTTGCTAAAATTTGGACAGATTCATTATCACACCTGTCGACTGCCTGCACAGGACACAAAGAGAATGACCATGTGACCATTTGTTCATCAATGTGTACTTATTACATTAGTGATTACATCTTCACGTTCCTTACGTGCTGGCATACGTGGTACAGAATGGGTGAGTTTCCATTTAAAAACTTCTTATACAATTTTTATTCAAGTTCACAGTGAAACTTGATAGAACAAAACTTTGACGCAGTCTGCAACCAGTCTTTATATATTTCTGCTGCTGAGAATGACTTATGTTAATCTGTGAAGTATTTATTTGAATAAAACAACCATCCTACTTGGAAGACGAAATGAACATGACATTTCATAAACAAATGATAAAATTCACCCAATTACAGGACCAAATTTACAACACAAATACTCATTTATCGAAAGTCAAAATTATCAGCTACCAGTAGTTAAATGTTTTTGAATCCTCTCAAGTCAGATCAGTGTATTTGTTTATCAACACTGTACAATTATCTTCTACTTTTAGCATATCTCTAATTCCATTCACACTACCTTTAAGTTAACTTGTCTATGACAAAAAATAGCTTCCTAATAAAAAGTATCCATTATTAGAAAATATGAATCCCCTATTCTTGGCTTTGCTTATAAATCTATCAAAAATCTAATTACAATGTGATTATTTTTTGCTATCTTTTTGGAACTAGTAACCCATTGGATGTTTAACTAACATGTTAAGCTAGTAATGTTGTATGGACAAAAAAAAAAGGACAGCCAGAATGCTAGACTTTCATTAATGAATGCCCATATAGATTAGGATTGAAATGGTATTTAAATCCAACAGCGAAGAACTCATGGAAAGAACTAAACAGGCTAGCAAATAGAGAACTTAAGAAATGGCGCTGAATGTAGGTAATATACACATTAAGAAAATCAGCAGAAAGCATTATATAACAGATATGGAATACACAACAGAAAAAAAACCAAAGAAATGCCTGGAGGTATGAAAAGAAAAAATACTCTTCTTATTCTGTGTTCATTCTCAAACTCCTGCAGAATAGCAGTATGTAATCAGGAGAACAGAATGCACCAGGTCATAGTTTAAAAGCTTAGCTCAGACATCTGCACCTTTCGACCTGACACATCCAACTTCAGCATGGCTTCTGGGTCACTTTGACCCTATACAAGATGGTACCGCCAACTCACCCCATACCTTCTTTAGTTATCTCTTATGACATGCATGGAAAGTAAACAAGTGTTGCTATTCTTTGCTCCCCTTTTAGGTCCCAGGAACACACAGGTGAAAGAGGATAGGATATGATTTAGAACATTATTTAGAGACCTGAACTGTACAAGGAATTGAAATATGAATAGATAGACAACGCTACTCTTCGGTATATTATCCTTATGTACTTTTACAGTACTGCACACACAAAAAATAATATCACGTGTATAGCATCTCTTCTGTATTTGCTTTTCTGTAGTCAATTAAAATTAGTTATCTGAAGGATAACTTAAATTGCTATTTGCATACAACCAAGCACTAGTAGCATCAACAGAAGACCAACTACAAAGACAAATAGACAGGTTACATCAAACAAACATACCAAACCTTTAACATGAAGATAAATATAGAAAAGACTGAAGTAATGAAGATAGGAAGAACAGAGAGAAACACCAATATATATATACATATATTGGAAACAACAGACTTAAACAAGTGACAGTGTCGGGCCATTGGCACAAATAAAACAGCGACAACGCATTTCCATTCTCAGGACTACATCCTGCTGGAAATCTAGTAGGACCATGGTCCAGCTACAAGGGAGATCCAGTAGGAGTTTGAGAATGAACACTGATGAAGAAGAAAACGTGACAGAATTCACATACCTAGGAAGGAATATAACAACAGATGGCAATAGCAGCAAAGAAATACACAATAGATGTAGTAAAGCATACCAAGCCCTAGGGAAAATGACACCAATCTTCAGAAACAAAAATATAAATTTAAACACCAAAATATCACTATTCAAAACGATTATTATGCCAACGATGTGCCACAAAAGCCAGACATGGACAACGACAGCACAAGATAAACATAAACTTGTACAGCTGAAATGACATGCTTATGCAGAATCCTAGGAATATCGCTAAGAGACAAAGTGAGAAATGAGGACATTCAACAAAAAACAGGCACATCCCAATCTTGCAATATATTAAGAGACAACAGATCAAATGGTTTGCACACATCAGCAGACTACCATCAGATAGCATACCACAGCAAAAAAAAAAATATGCTACACAGATACAGTAAAGACAGACCACGAAAACGATGGAACATTGAAATAAAAAATTCCATAATATACTTAGTACACAAGAAGGTCGTCTCCAGAAAACTCATCTACCCCTGACAGGCAAAAAAGGGTATAGTGAATAGATAGATCCTGCCAGTCCCTACCAATTCGTTATAACCAGTTTCCACTGTATAGGCCTAGGCCGAAAAATTCCACAATATACTCAGCACAGACGAGGGCCATATCCAAAAATTTGCTTAGTTTAGTGAATAGATAGAATTAAAATGAGTAAATCCTGGACCTCTTAACTATAAAGTTTCTTACTGTATATGTAATTACACATGACTAACTTTCTAAATTTATTTTGCAAGGAACAGTTGAGGATGAAAGGAGGAGAGAATCCAAGATTGATAACATCAAGAAATGGTCTGGGCGTGATTTTCCTACACACTTCCAAATGGCCTTAGGATAGAGTTGTCTGGAAAGCTTTTCGGGCCAATTTATCCAGTGTAGCGCCCCTATGATCTTAATGGGTTATTGGTCTTATTATTATAATAACATGATTTCAGACTCCTCATGTGCTGTATCCACTGCAGTGGACAACAATTATTGGATATATTTTACAACTCTATGAGGTATATTTTATGTCGATTGACACATGCAGTAGACTAAGTGTCTGTCTTTTATAGGGGTGTTAAGATGTGACCTAGAAAGTAAAAGCTAGAGAAGATTATTTCCTACTTCTGTAAAGCCTAGATTTCAAACATTAGTGTAAAAGCATTAGGAGGAAACACCACATTTGTATAACTATTCTCCACTATGTACTCTTTTATGTGTCTTTAGATGACTGCTCTGAGTAAATCCCACATCACATACATCACACTTGTATGGTTTCTCTCCTGTATGTTTTCTTCCATGTCTTATTAAATGACTGCTCTGGCTAAACCCTACACCACAAATACCACATCTGTATGGTTTCTCTCCTGTATGGGTTCGTACATGACTTTGTAAACTACCACTACGAGTAAACCCTGTACCACAATAATCACACTTGTATGGCTTTTCTCCTGTATGTGTTCTTTTATGATGTTGTAAACTGCTGCTATGAGAAAATCCTGCATCACAAATATTACACTTGAATGGTTTCTCTCCTGTATGTATTATTTTATGATGTTGCAGACCTCCTCTAAGAGCAAAACTTGCATCGCACTCATCACACTTGTATGGTTTCTCTCCTGCATGATGTTCTCTTTTATGATAAAGTAGACCGCTGCTATGTGCAAATACTGCATCACAATCATCACATTTGTATGGTTTCTCTCCAGTATGTGATCTTTTGTGATATTGTAGACCACTGGTGTAAGCAAACTCCGCACCACAAACTTCACATTTGTATGGTTTCTCTCCTGTATGTTTTCTTGTGTGATGAAGCAGACCGCTGCTATGAGCAAACCATGCACCACAAATATCACATTTGTATGGTTTCTCTCCTGTATGTTTTCTTTTATGACATTGTAAACCACTACTGCGGGCAAATGCTACATCACAAACATCACATTTGTAAGGTTTTTCTCCTGTGTGTGTTAATTTATGATGTTGCAAGCTGCCCCTAATAGCAAACCCTACACCACAAACATCACATTTGTATGGTTTCTCTCCTGTATGTTTCCTTTTATGATATCGCAGTCCACCACTGTGGGCAAATCCTATACCACACATCTCACATTTGTAAGGTTTTTCTCCTGTATGTAATCTTTTGTGATAATGTAGACTACTTTTACAAGCGAAACCTGCACTACAGACGTCACATTTGTGAGGTTTCTCGCCTGTAAGTTTTCTTTTAATTTTGTCAAGATTACAGTTCTGAGTAATTCCTGCAGACAAAAACTCTTGCTTGTCAGGTTTTTCCTCAGAATGTGAGATGTTATGTACTTGTAGATTACTTTTGTCAGGAAGATTGACTTCAACACTATTACGTGATGATTTATGTTCAGCACTTTTCTTCCTATTTCTGGTAAGTATACGACTGTGTACTGTGTCACCCACATCAACTACATGAAGATTATAATTCTTCTTACTCACAGAAAATATTTTATCTGATTCTTGTATACAGTCTTCATTCTGTAATGTTGGATGACCGTCAGTCTGAGTGTCACAAACATCTGTGTTTCCATGGCAACCAAGAGAATCCAGGGATGATTCATTTTCAGACATTCTTGATTCTGTCTTAATTTCTTTGATCATTTCTGAAACACTTGTACTACTGTTCTTGTTTACCATTGTATTTATTTTGTTGCTGTCATATTCAGGTAACACATCTGAAAGTTGACCATGTTCTCTCAGTTGCAAGTATTTCTCATCACTTGTCATATTCTTATCAGAATGTAAATATTCTTGTTTGATGTAGGGAAGATGGTTGCCACTATTGCAGTGTAATTCTGAAATATACAAACAAAAAAACTAGAAAAACTAAAAAATCAAGTGTTCTAAAGTTTTGAAATTAAAATCATAAATAATTTCAAGATATTCATGTGTCCATTCTAACACTTTACTGACCAAATTCAACAGCCATCACATTTCTTTATATGCGTACCCTTGGCGACTAACATTGACGATCGTCAAAGCTGCTATGATACACCAGAAATATGTCAACCTATTACTAAGAATAGCTCATCTGGGAATAACCTGTTGAAAATGGCAGCACCTACAAAATTTATAGTAGTCTGTTAACACGGGTTAGGCTTGAAACAGGATAATGGTTTTGCTTATCACTGGAAACGTGTGTTATTATGTGTGGTTAAGTGTTACCTGTTGGATTTCAGTTTTGCACAGTGAGTATATATTGACATGGGTTAAGAGTGTTATTCTTGAGCAAATCAAACTCTGAAAGGTGAATTTTTTTGATATGTTTGTTTGAGAACACCAGGAATTGCGGGCAATTAGCTCTGACTTCTTATGTGCAGTCGGGTGGATTTTCTGAGTTTTCTTTCGTACCAAGGAGACTTCAGCTTTAAGCTTAGTGCAATGCCTATTGAAGGAGCTTTCTACTCAGAGGGAGTTTATAATTGTATAGATGACATGTTACAAAGCTTCCATAAGAGAGCCTCAACATAACGGCATGTCGTCTACTAAGGTTTTCAGTTGCACGGATGGTTTGTCTAGTGGTCCATTGGTGAGACCAACAGACGCAACCGAATGCGTAAAATTTTTGATATGTAGAGAAAGTAATGCAAATCTAGATTCAGCATCATAATACGTACAATTTTACTCTTGAAATAACTCTGGAGCTTTTAAATTCATTTGGGAAATGCAAACATTCATTATGGCAGAATATTTCCAAGCCCTATGTAGTGACTTCAATTTTATACAATATTTTTTTTTCAGGTGCTGTTACCAATATCACAAAAATTAACAACTATTGGTAATTATAGATAAGTATGCTCTGGATTGCTGTCAGTAAAGTATTAACTCATGTGTTCAAGATATGTGTGTCAATCCCAGATACTTTGTCTGTCAGTCTCAAACAGCAGCATGTGTGTTACCGGGACTGAGAGAGAAGCAAATAATAGCAACACTGTTTACCTTCCATGCATGTTGTAAGAGGTAATTAAGGTGGTTATGTGGTGGAGTTGGCTGTTCCATCCCATATAGGGCCAAAACATCATGCTAAGTTGGATGTGTCAGTCGGAAAAACGCATATATCACAGCAGTGCTGTAAACCATGACACAATGCATTCCATTCTCCGGACTACATCTTGCTAATCTGCAGGAGTTTGAGAACAAACACAGAAGTGCCAAATACTTTGATCTATCAATTATTAAAATTACTGTTGCTGCAGTTTCACATTTATAGTTGTGTTAGTGGAGCACAACGAAGTACAAGACACAAAGATTGACATTCAAGTATGCCAGAAATGTCTAACATACCACACAGTTTTTCTATATGCTGTAACCCTACTATACAAAATGCAGCAATAAATAGATGTAGTGATTAGGAGACTGCAGTAAAACTGAGCATCTTATGGGATTTAAATACTCAAAAAAAATATATATGAAGTTTAAATAACAATTTTAACCAAAAGATTTTATCAAGAAAGATTGTTTACCATAAAATCAAATGGAGACTGCTTACAACACTAAAGCAATATTATACAATATACAGGTCTAGAAATTAACAAAATAAGAGGTGACGTGAGGTGTGAACCAAATAAATGTGATTATATGACAAGAAAGTACAAGAAATGAACTAAGAACAAGGACACAGCAAATTAACATGGTGGTCAAATATAATAATACAGCATTACAAATATGAAAATATTGATAACATTTCTTTTATCAAAATAAACATGTAAATAAAATGCTTTACTGGTAGGATTCCACATGGTGCATGTTTGATGTTAGACTTATGTCTTGGTACATACATTGTCATGTGGTTCTCTGGATGGATCTCTGTACACATGAATATCATTGTGTTACATATTTGTTTTCTGAGGGTGGGGGGGGGGACAAATTTGTCCCTGAACTTAGTAAACAGCCCTTGTGGATATAACCTGCATTTAAGAGACATGTGCAAAAGAAAATAACAGGCTCCAAATACGAGAATCTGAAAACGGATGTGTCTGGCCATTGGTGCAAATAAAATGGTGACAACGCATTTCCATTCTCTGGACTACATCCTGCTGGAAATCTAGTAAGACCATTGTCCTGCTACAAGAGAGATCCAGCGGGAGTTTGAAAATGAATGTTGAAGAAGGAAAAATAAAGAGTATATCTGACCACACGAGTGGACATGATCACACAGAAAGGGGAGATTCTTATCACCCCATACTTCAGAAAGTAATATACAAACATGAGGACACACCAAGATGGCAGTAGACCTAGTTGTAGGACAAGAAACTATAATAATATACAAACATGAGGACACACAGAGACAGTGGGATTAGACATAGTTATAGACAAGAAACTATAATAATATACAAACATGAGGACACACAGAGACAGTGGGATTAGATATAGTTGTAGGACAAGAAACTATAATAATATACAAACATGAGGACACACAGAGACAGTGGGATTAGACCTAGTTGTAGGACAAGAAACTATAATAATATACAAACATGAGGACACACAGAGACAGTGGGATTAGACATAGTTATAGACAAGAAACTATAATAATATACAAACATGAGGACACACAGAGACAGTGGGAGTAGACATAGTTGTAGAATAAGAAACTCTCATGTGTGTTGCCCGGCCCGACAGGGGAGCAAAGAATAGCAACACATTTCACTTCCCATGCATGTCATAAGAACAACTAAGGAGGTTATGGGATGGAGTTGGTTGTCCCATCCCATATAGGGTCAGTGACCCAAAGCCATGCTGAATGCAGATGTGATTCCGTTCTCTGGACTACATCCTGCTAATCTGGAGGGGATTGAGAATGAATGAAGAAGGATAAGAAATTATATCATAATATACAAACATGAGGACACACAGAGATGGTGGGAGTAGACCTAGTTGTAGGACAAGAAACTATCATAATATACAATATTTACTTCCTCACCAGGAATACCTATGAAATAGTCTGCTGTGAAATACAGAAAAATAACTGCATTGTTTGGGGGAGAGTGCTTCAACAGACATTCAAAATGGTATCATGAACAAAAAATGTATTCCATTCTCTGGAATATGTCCTGCTAAACAATAGGAGTTTGAGAATAAATACAGGTTATACATTATCTGCTTACTTTCAGTAAAATAATTGTCCCAGATATCAGTTTTCTTGGTGTTGATCCTGAATATGCAATTATAACCAAACAAATTCTAAGTGATCACAAGTGGACATATGTCAGAAATGATTGTTCATCTTCTAGTTCCCTGTGGAGCATAGAGCTACATCTGTTGTTCTCCAATGATTTATGTGTTAATTGCTTTTCCGCCATCCAATTTTCCTCTTTCCCAGTGGGTTTCAGTCCAAATTGACTTGCTGTTGCTAGGATTTTTTCTGAGACATGTCCTATCCATTTCCATTTTCTACTTTTGATCTCTCTGTCCATAGAGCACTGGTGTGTTCTCTGTCATGTTTCATTATTTAATCACCCGTCACCTTTACTTTCCCAGAAGATCTGGTACCAATTTCCTTAGGCTGGGTCAACCGAGGAGCAGTTGCCGATTTCAAGATATTTATAGCCGGACCTTTTATCCACTGAAGACAGATGTGTTAGGCAGCGACACAACACATTTCCATTCTCTGGACTACATTCAACTGGAAATCTTGTAGGACCATTGTTTTTTTACAAAGACAACAACAGCGGGAGTTTGAGAATGAATGCTGAAGAAGAAGAACCTTGGATCACCTGACTAGGAAGCCAGTATACTAAACCTTGGATCACCTGACTAGGAAACCAGTATACTAAACAGTAAGCCATCGCATGAAGCACATTTTATAGTAAATAATTTTATGTCATTAGATTGGAACTCAAACATGATCACAGAATCAATGTGTATTGTTTTTCCAAACATATTTTCAGCCCATGTTACATGAAAATGTCATTTCATTGTAATTTTTAAAATTTCCCTGCAACAGAAATTTAGTTATTTCATACAAATGTGAAGCCATTATTTTATGGCTCAGAAAAATGGCATGTAACTCATAAAATTGCATATATTTGTCAATAGATGTTTCAGTCATTTGCTTCTCATTAGATGGCCAGACTTGATATCAAATGATGAATTGTGGAAGAGAACACACCAGTTCCCAGTGGAAGTAGAGATCAAAAATAGAAATGGATTCGATGCACCCACAGAAAGAAGTCTTACAACATAACCAGACAGGATCTGGTATGAAACCCACTTGAAACTAAGAAACACCTAAAGAAAAACCATGCAGCAAATGGGATTTGAACCAATGCCGCTCAGATGATGTCAACCACTCGCCTCGCACCTTGAGTTAAATGTTTATATATTTTTATATTTAAAGTTGCGCGGCGATTGGGTGCCATCATCTGAACAGACCTGGTTCAAATCTTGTTTACTGCATGATTTTTCTTCATTATTAAATCTTCAATGCTACTAAATTATATTATTGAGAAACACCAAAAGCACAGTGGAGGAAGAGACCACTTCACTTGGAACCTTGTGGGTACACATGAAAATGACAGCAAATAAATCTTTGGAGAGCAACAGCTGTAAACCTATGTTCCACAGTGAACTGAAAGGAAATAGATATACATCAGAAATAGTTACCGTAATATACAACTATTATTCAAGTTTACAGTGAAACAAAATATAACTAAACTTTGAAACAGTCTGAAACCCCTCTACATATTTCTGCTGCAGAGAATGGATTACGGGTGTTATTTTAATTTTTAAAAACCCATCATACTTGAAGTGTGCACAAAACATTACATTTTATAAACTAATGATAAAATTCATGAAATTATAGGACAAAATTTACAGCTTGCTTATAAATGTTTTTGAAAAAAACATTCACTTCAGTGTATTTATATTTTAGCATATTTCTCATCCGAAGTAACAGTAATCCCAGGGCAACAACCAGCTGTCAGGGATGAAGGTAACTCTTCATGTACTAAACTAGGGGTGCAAAGGTAATGCATTTCTCCTGGCGACCCATGGTTAGCAGATAACCATGATCCCAAAAATTGCCTACAAAAAACATAGATGAAAAATCTATGGCACGGGGCAAACAGAAAAAAGTTACAATTATTAAGAAGTTATATTTTTCCAGTGGCAACATATAGTTGTGAGAATTAGGCAGTGGCATCTGCAATGAAAAGTAAAATACCATTTGAAATGAAATGCTATTTGTATTTGAAAGATTAAAAAAATATGGACAGAAAGATGATCCAACACAGACATCCGTAAAGACCTAAGTGTAGAAGACTGGCTCTTCAAAGCTATCAAAAAATGCAAGCTACCATATTTTCGATATAAAAAGATACGGCTTAGAAAGATTAATCGTTGGAGGGGAAGGTTTGAGAAAAGAGAACACGGGACAGACAGAGACTATGATGGACAAAGAATATCAGATCCGAATATAACACTGGAAGAAGCTGGACAGTTTGCATACAGACAAGAGTGAGCAAGAAAAATATTCTGCAAATACATCAAATAGATAAGAGATTCCATTAGGAGGAAACGCCACATTTGTATGACTATTCTCCACTATGTACTCTTTTATGTGTCTTTAGATGACTGCTCTGAGTAAATCCCACATCACATACATCACACTTGTATGGTTTCTCTCCTGTATGTTTTCTTCCATGTCTTATTAAATGACTGCTCTGGCTAAACCCTACACCACAAATATCACATCTGTATGGTTTCTCTCCTGTATGAGTTCGTACATGACATTGTAAACTACCACTACGAGTAAACCCTGTACCACAAAAATCACACTTGTATGGCTTTTCTCCTGTATGTGTTCTTTTATGATGTTGTAAACTGCTGCTATGAACAAATCCTGCATCACAAATATCACACTTGTAAGGTTTCACTCCTGTATGTATTATTTTATGATGTTGCAAACCTCCCCTTTGAGCAAATCCTGCACCACATACATCACATGTATACGGTTTCTCTCCTGTATGCTCTCTCTTATGATGCAATAGACCGCTACTATGAGCAAAAACTGCATCACACACATCACATTTATATGGTTTTTCTCCAGTATGTATTCTTTTGTGATAGTGTAGACCACTACCATAAGAAAACTCTGCACCACAAACTTCACACTTGTATGGTTTCTCTCCGGTATGTTTTCTTGTGTGCTGTAATAGAACGCTACTATGAGCAAACCATGCACCACAAACATCACATTTATATGGTTTCTCTCCAGTATGTGTTCTACTATGAGATTGTAATCCACTCCCACTTGTAAATGCGGCACCACAAACTTCACATTTGTAAGGTTTTTCTCCTGTATGTGTTAACTCATGATGTTTCAGACTGCTTTTAATAACAAACCCAGCACCACAAATATCACATTTGAATGGCTTTTCTCCTGTATGTTTTCTTTTATGATATCGCAGACCGCTCCCATGGGCAAACCCTACACCACAAAAATCACACTTGTAAGGTTTTTCTCCTGTATGCTTTCTTTTATGACAATGTAAACCACCCCAAAGAGCAAACCCTGCACCACAAACATCACATTTATAAGGTTTCTCTCCTGTGTGTGTTCTTTTATGACGTTGTAGACCTCCCAGTCGAGTAAACCCTGCACCACAAACATCACACTTGTATGATTTGTCTTCTATATATGTACTTTTATGTGTTTCAAGATTGCAGTTCTGAGTAATTCCTGCAGACAAAAACTCTTGCTTGTCAGGTTTTTCCTCAGAATGTGAAATGTTATGTACTTGTAGATTACTTGTGTCAGGAAGATTGACTTCAACACTATTATATGATGATTTATGTTCAGTACTTTTCTTCCGATTTCTGGTAAGTATATGGCTGTGTACTGTGTCAGCAACATCAACTGTATGAAGATCATCATTCTTCTCACACAGAGAAAATATTTTATCTGATTCTTGTATACAGTCTTCATTCTGTAATGTTGGATGACTGTCAGTCTGAGTGTCACAAACATCTTCTGGCTTTACATGACAACCAAGAGAATCCAGGGATGATTCATTTTCAGACATTCTTGATTCTGTCTTAATGTCTGTGATCATTTCTGAAACACTTGTACTACTGTTCTTGTTTACCATTGTATTTATTTGGTTGCTGTCATATTCAGGTAACACATCTGAAAGTTGACCATGTTCTTTCAGTTGCAAGTATTTCTCATCACTTGTCATATTCTTATCAGAATGTAAATATTCTTGTTTGATCAAGGGAAGATGGTTGTCAGTATTGCTGTAGAGTTCTGAAATGCACAAAAAAGCTAGAGAAACTAACACTTTACCAGCAGTATTCTCGAGATTTGAAATTAACAAAATCATGAATATCTAAAGATATCCATTTGTCCTGACATTTTACGAAATCAAATCACTGACAATGTAACATTTTCATTTAAGTCTTGCCAGGTGTCAAAAGAAGAGCAAAGAATGTTAACACTCTTACCCACAATGCAAGTTGCAAGAAGCAACACCAAGATTTTGGGGTGGAATCAGCTGTCCTGTATAGGGTCAAAGTGCTAGGATTGGATGTGTTAGTCTGAAAGTTACAGATATTGCAATTAAGCTGTAAACCATGGCACAGAGCATTTTGGTTTCCGGACTATATTTTCCGAAGAAATTAAATGCAGAAATATGCAGCATGCTAACTACTGTATGTCTTATACATTCATCCTCAAACTTCTGTAGATTGTGAATGTTGGAAGTGTTGTGTCATGGTTAACAGCTTGGCTGTGATATCTGCACCTTTTGACCCAACACATCAGATTTAAGCACAGCTTCCAGGTAATTTTGATCCTCTATGGGATGTGACAGCCAACTTCATCCCTAAAATCTCAGCTGCATCTTATGATATGCATGGCAGGCAACTGTTATTATTTTTTTGCTCCCACTTTGGGCAAAGCAACACATGAGCGGAAAACCAGATATGAACATGTTCTGCTCTGTGCACACGTTTGGTTGCAGCATATTAGGAGCAATATTTTTTAGTTTTCATTCTTTTAGTATGTGAAAATTAAAATGTTGAAGGGTTTTAATGTTTCTTGTTTAAAATAATAGAGGGAGAGTGGTATTTAATACCATGATATAACAATAATGATGGGAGAGTGGTATTTAATACCATGATATAACAATAATGATGGGAGAGTGGTATTTAATACCATGATATAACAATAATGATAGGAGAGTGGTATTTAATAGTATTTTAGAGTATTTTCAAGTCCTAATGGTTTATTAAATGCAGCTGTGGAGTACAATGAAATGAGTTTTATCCTGTGGAATCCCATTATAACAATTTGGTCAAATACAACAAAATATGTATGTAATAACAGAAATTCATCATATACAGTACAGACAATATAGAATAAAAATAATTGGGGAACTTGAAAAGTGTTGTTATATAAGAACATTTATTATAAAAGAATGCTCTATAGAGTGATTCCACTGTATTTTGGAGGAAACTTTGCCAAGACTTGCAATCATTGGTTTATTACTTCCTGGCATCTGAGACATATCAACCTGGACTAGCTGACCAGACAAGTTTTTTGGTAGAACACTCATCAAAGAGTTAAAACAAGCAATAAGACTAATGTAAGTCTTAGCCCTCATGTATGAAGTACTGTCTTGGCTAGTGTGAGTCTTAGTGCTTATGTATCAAGACTGTCTTGGCTAGTGTGAGTCTTAGTGCTTATGTATCAAGACTGTCTTGGCTAGTGTGAGTCTTAGTGCTTATGTATGAAGTACTGTCTTGGCTAGTGCGAGTCCTAGTCCTTATGTACGAAGTACAGTCGTGACAAAAGCTAGTCTTAGCCCTTGTTTATGAAGCACTGTTTCGACTAGTGCGAATATTAGCCCTCATATATGAAGTACTATCTTGGCTAGTATGAGTCTTAGCCCTTATATATGAAGCACTGTTTTGGCTAGTGTGAGTCTTAGCCCTCATGTATGAAGTACTGTCTTGACTAGTGTTTCTCTTTGATAAGTATCAGTATGCGGTCACACCAAATGTCTGCGAGAACTTACGCATATCTAGTGTCAGAAAGGCCATCAGTCTATTCTAGAGCATGCAAGAGATGATTCCTGTGGCTCACTGGTTAAACACACTTCCCATTTTGTTAAACATAAGATCATTATCATTACAAGAACTGAATATAATATTTATTTACAGAGACAAAAATTATCTAAATAGTGTAAGTAAACAATTGGAAAACATGTACATTCATCTTATCAGAGTAAATAATAACTTCACCTTTCATTTCCTCGTCATCATCATCTTCAGTTTCCAACTTCACTGTAAGTGTCTGAAAACAAATGACACAACCCTTGAAACACAAGAAATAACACTGCATCTCTAACCACTATATACAGCAAGATAATATAAAACATGAACTCACCAAGTTATTCATAGTTTACATACAAGAACACTTATCTTTCTTCTTCTTCAGCTTTCATTCTCAAACTCCCATTAGATCTCTCTTGCAGCAGGACAATGGCCCTACTAGATTTCCAGCAGGATATAATCTAGAGAATGGAAATGCGCTGTGTCGCCGTTTTATTTGCGCCAGACACACCCGTCTCCGGCGGGCTATTATGATTTAAAAGTAACAATTATTTGATAAGTTCTTAACATTAAGATGAAGTCCTGCAGGGCAATCTATTACTGCAAAAACCTCCATCGAGGCCAGCTCCTTGGCGAGGAGATGGGGCGTAGTCCAGCCAGCAGAGGCTGGAAACTAAGACTAGCCGCCGGGCCCTCCCACATTCGGGCAGGACCACAGTCTTGCCTAGCAAGTAAAGGTGCTGAGGTCAGTGACATCTGGCCAGAAGGCATACTGCAGCAATCAGAATGTCATGTATTATCGCACATGAATTGAATGTCTATATCTGCAATAAATGGAAAACACTGTCCAATTTATACAAGAAACGACATTGCTGATATAGACATTACTAGCGAATGAAAGAGGAAGAACTACATGGTTTACAGCATTGCTGCGATATATGCACCTTTCAGCTTGACATATCCGCCTTCAGCATGACTTTGCGTCACTGACCCTATATGGGCTGGGACGGCCAACTCCATCCCATAACCTCCTTAGTCGCCTTTTATGACATGCATGGAAGGTAAACAGTGTTGTTATTGTTTGCTCCTCTTCGGGCTCCAGCAACACACAGGCAAAAATGCATATTTAACAACTGTTAGTCATTTATTCCTTTCAGGTTCAGCTGATCAGGAAAAACTCAGAGCTAAATTTCCAGGGCTGGGGGAATAACTCTGCACAACAATGAGAACTGATTGTGCAAGAAAATCAATTTTTTAAAAATTTGTAATCAATTTTTATAAATAGAAATCCTATTTACGAATAAATGAAAAAAAAACTGATCTGTGAACATGTATTTGTTAATATCATGTAACAAGAGGAAACAAATAAAACACGTTTCCTGTCAGCTTCACTTAAGTTACAATGTTTGCTGATGAATGTAAAAATGAAAAACTGCAGACCAGCCTTCCATAAACAGCATGACAACATGGTATCCTAGTCCATCTTTCATCTGTTTGTCTGATTATCCAGTACACACATTAGAGATAACCAGAATGATGACACGCAGCACAAAATTTATATTTCCCAGGGTTTGTATTTCATATAACGGGTAGATCTAGTTTGAACTGGAACTTGACTGTAAAACTTACATAGCTTCATTAATGCTAATATCTTGTTCATGCATCATCTCTCTGGACTTGGTTAGAATAAGATCAGAGATCTAACCTTAAAAATTATATGTCCATGTTGTCCTCGCAGCATAAATTTGGAAGTATCATTGCCATGAAAAAAGTGCGTTTATACATTCAAATATATTTCTGGACATTACACTTAACACTAGTCACAGTCAACAGTAGACCAAAACTCTAGGATCATATTTTTCTAAAATTTAGATACCAGTATACACATTGGTTTGCTCTCTGCACAGTACTCCAAAGAATGACTCACATAGAAATAGTGAAAGATAGGCCCAGTCCTAATCAAAAGCAGAGTAATCTGGATCAAAGTCATTTGTAAATGCCGATTTGTCATGAAATTGCTCAATATTGACATAGACCAGCTGTTTCGACTATTCTTTATCATGACTTTATGACAGGGTGGGAGCACATTATCAATTAGGCATACACTACAGATGAACGATTGCCGCTACTTTCAACTCCCAAGTCCTGAATTAATTCCTCATCATTATCTGTTTCATTCTCATCTAAAATTCTATCACAGAACTACCTACCAACCACATCTGAATCATAATTAGGTCCATTGTGATGAAGTTTTGACAAAGATTTAAGGCCATAATAAACAATTCAGAGTTCGAAAACTATAGGTTACAAACTATCGGAAGACTGCCATTTAATCCACCATTACTGCTAGTCACATGAGGGCTAAATTTAGCATGTCTATTCACACGTAAACAGTGAAAAAGAAGAATTTAAATCACTATGTCGACATCAGCTGTTTTTGGCTGGCTGGGAACAAATCAATAGCAGTCATTTTGAGAGGGATTTTTAGCAGTAGTAATAGTATCACAAGAATCTACTGTAATTAAATAAAGCACTCACTGAATCCAACTGTTCATCAATAAGTGGGACTTCTGTTTCAACATCCATTGTGATCTGAAATAATAAGAAAGTTCAAACATATAGTTTATAGCAGATGTGCCAGGCTGAAAAGAGCAGATATCACAGTTGAGTTTTTAACCAGACACAATGTATCCCATTCTCTGGACTACATCCTGCTAACCAGTAGGAGTTTGAGAATGGATGAAGAAGAATACTAATAACTGATCTTGGGTATTTAAGAATAACATAATACATGAGTTAAGAATGATTTAAGTTCTACAAATTGATCTATTCAATTATCAGAACAAAGGTATGTTGTAAACCTGCTAGTTAGAAAAATGCAGCATAACGTGATACATTCCAATAAGTGCTATGTTCCAGCAGCATCACAGTTTCAATTATGTGATCTTACTTATATTCCAATAAGTGCTATGTTCCAGCAGCATCACAGTTTCAATTATGTGATCTTAGTTATATTCCAATAAGTGCTATGTTCCAGCAGCATCACAGTTTCAATTATGTGATCTTAGTTATATTCCAATAAGTGCTATGTTCCAACAGTCTTCAAGACAGAAACCCAGTCTCAATTATGTGATCTTAGTTATATTCCAATAAGTGATATGTTTCAGCAGTCTTCAAGACTATGCAATCAGTCCCAGTCTTGATTATGTGATCCTCGAACCAATTCAGGACACACTTTCTCCCCTGTTACTTTCATTTATATAATTAATTGTACTTAGGCCCTATATGTTATCATCTACAGTATCATCTCCTTCATTATGCTTTCATTCTCAAACCAGCTGGCTAGTAAGATTGATAATGGGTCACATTACAACTGAAGCAAAATTGTAATCTGACAGGCACTTCTTCTTCTTCTTCGTTCGTTCTCAAACTCCTGCAGATTAGCAGGATGAAGTCCGGAGAACAGAATGTGTTGTGCCATGGTTTACAGCACTGCTGCGATATCTGCGCCTTTCGGCCTGACACATCCGACTTCAGCATGGCTTTGGGTCACTGACCCTATATGGGATGGGACAGCCAACGTGCTGTGCCTGTGCCCATTGGGTACTGAACTGTTTCTCATCCATGAGCCTGGTTCCTTAAGGGGAAGAACTCAACAGAGGAGTTGGACCATGGCTCTTTCGCCCTCTTAGCCGAGGTGTCATTCACCGACATCGTGTACCCCTTGTCCAAGTTTGAGTCTCACACCACGTGTTTGAGAGCAAGGCGTTCTCGAGCTGAGCGTCCTTGTCTTCAAGTGTATTTCCGGTGTAGCGAAACCTGACAGTAGAGTTGGGCCAGGGCTAAATCGTTGTCCCTTTTGTGCCTGAGCGCATCGAGTACGGAACCCTTTCTCTTCGCGAGCATATTTCCGGTTTAGGAAGGCTCGACATTAGAGTTGGATTAGGTCTTCTTGCTTTACCAAATGCCAATGAATGGGTCTGGGTCTCTGCCTGTAAGGAACACAGGTAACTAGAAGCAAGTCTCGAGCTGACGGAGCTTGTAGTTCCCCTTTCCTAGGAACTTTTCATTTTCTATTTGCAGTTCGCGCTGCCCTCTAGCGCTGTTCTGCCCTTTCATTGTACTCGGTATGAAATATATTTGTCTCTCGCCATGCATCTACCTTTACGTGCATTTTACGTTGGCCGCCCCTCCAATGTTCGGACTGGACTGACTAGCTTCACTGTATGTCGACAGTGTCGCTGCTGGTGGTGTCGGAGATATTGTCTGTCTCTTGTGCAGTCAAATCTCTTTCCATCTGCTACCTCCATATTCTCGGACACGATCCCCAAAAGATTGGCCAGAATCAGCACGAGCTGCTGTATTTCTGTTTCCAGGGTGCACCGCGTGGAGGTACATTTGGGATCTTGGTTATCTGCTAACCCTGGGTCCGCCTAGAGCAATGCGTTCCCTTTGCACCCCATCCCTAATGTAAATACTAAAACAAAATTAATATGCCTTATCAATTAATATACCTTAATTTTAAATACAAATTCTACCAATCACGCTGTAAAGGTTAGGTAACACCTCAAAACTAGAACAAAGGTCACAGTGAAGACTTAAACTGTAGTTGTGCCCTTATAATATATATGCAATAAGTCAGGAAGGGTAAAAGTACAGATTAGTTCTCCACTGTGCTATAAATAGCACACTGTTGACAATTTTAACTATCCAACGTCATGGATTCCTGTGTAACACCAATCAAAATAATGGCTGCAGTGACGTCACATCAGACAATCACAATCCAACTCTAGACACAGACGAACTTATGCATAATCTGTTTGTTTCCAATTTACACATTTTTTTCAATTTCCTATTATTTATGGTGAGTGATCAGTATTTCTACCCGCTACACACGGAGCAAGGTGCGCGCACATATTAGAAATATTATTTCTAATCCTAACCTTACTCTTAAGTACTTACCTGTAAGCTTGCCAAATCACACAACAAAAAACAAAGGTCTGGTAACACCTCGAAACTAGAACAAAGGTCACAGTGGAGAACTACACTGTACTTGAGCCATTATTTTGATTGGTGTTACACAGGAATCCATGAGGTTGGATAGTTTAATTACTTTAAATTGTCAACAGTGTGCTATTTATTAGCACAGTTGAGAACTAATCTGTACTTTTACCCTTCCTGAATTATTGCATATATAATTATATATTATAAGTCTTATTATGAGTATGTAACAGTGTGTTACATGCATTAGAGATCATGGAGATTTAAAGCCTACAACAACACTACACTAACCAGACAATTTTATACAATTCAATCAGTACCATGTAATACATGATGTATTATTGTACGCCCTGCTTGTGTGGGAAAATTTGAATAGTTCAGAATTATCATACCACATACACACTACTCCTACTCTATACACAACAGTGACAACTCAATCTTTACAATTCTCAGCTAGGCCTAGAAATAGTGTTTCCGCCACTAAAAATCTCACTTTCAGATATCTTTGTTGATGTATGGTGAGTATTTTTATTGTGTCCATCCATCAACTTCTGGGTCTGCCTCGTTTCGTCGTCCCACGGTTCCATCCCTGCACAATTTTTGATAACCCCTTCAAAGAAGTAGGGCCTACTTTTTTTTTCTCAGGGTTATCGCTTTGTTTGATTTGACGCCGGAAAAAAATTATCTTCAAGTAACGACAGAAATTGTTATAGATCTATAAATATATGGCCTAATCCTCTCTTAGTGACTTTTACTATTTTGTTTAGGACATCATATTGTTATTTATTGTTAATGTTAGAAGTGAGCGGCGCCGAAGTGAGCTAGCTAGGTTGCAACATTTAAAATAAAATTGCAGACACTAGTGAGACACAACATTCAACATCACTACAGTCCACATGTAACTCATTATTAATCTGTGACTTTATAAACCGATGGTGGTACACTCATATCGTTGAAGACGAACAATGCACTAAACATGGGCACGGTTTAAGTAAATGATTTCGTTATTTCAATTTAGGTCACAGAAATTACAATAATCCGACCACACTCACCTCAAAGGCTCCAGTACGGTAACGCGACGCAAAAAAAAAATCAGTGTTGCCATTACTTGTTTGTTTTTTTAAAGCATAGTCCTGTGCACTAATATTTTTGAAAAAGCTCTAAAGAAAAGCACTGACCTGTTTAATTAATGTAGCAGAATGTCGCATTATAACTTATTACTATTCGTTATACTATTTATGCTGGCGTAAAAAGATTAATAAGATCAAACATTAGAGGCAGACAGTCAATGTTTCTAGGGCATGTGCTGAGAAGAACACAGCTTGAGCACTTAATAACCACTGGAAAGATCAAGGGGAGAAGGGGACGACAAAGTTACTAGATGGACTTGTATTGTGGCATGGTAGAAGCTCACCAACCGAGCTTATTGGCAACACAAGAGACAGAGTCGTGGAGAAACATGATCACGCCATTCAGCATGACACTTGATTGATTGACTATTCGTTAAAAATAGAAAAAAAATGAACCTCCATTTTTTTCTACGTCCCAGAAAACTATTTCTCATGACGGTACAGTACGGACTGTAGTGTACCGCATTAATCATGTACTGTAGAGGGCCGAAAGGGGGGGGGATATTGACACTGTGATCTATCATGCATGATGTAAGATGAAACTAACAGTGGCGAGTGCCAATAGACGCCAGCTAATGAAGCTGGAAAGACAGCAAGAAAAATGGTTCTGTCATCTTATGAGAATGAACTCAAACCAAATATTTAAATACTAATAAGAGCTATAACAAAAGAATATCCGGACATAATACCAAAGGTAGATCAAGAAAACGGTGGATAGAAAACATAAAGATAGCCTTGAACAAACATGGAGTTAATGCAACAAAGGCGACACATCTGACATTGGAACAACAACTAAAGCTTCCACCCTATACTTAACGGCAAGGGTTAATAATGTCAACCATCGTTCACCTGGGGATAGACAATCTATAATCCCGTAAACTGTCAGGGTTGAAGGGGTACCACATTGGATGTTTCAGTATATAGATTCTTCCAGCGATTTCTAACTTCAATGATGCGGATGAGTAATGAAAGTCTTGTCCAGTCCTTGATGTTTTCTGTATATGCTTTTATTTGTTCTTCCACCTTCGACAGTTGCCTGCAGTATTGTGGCAGACTGAGATATAAGCGTAATATGTTCTAATTTTAATACAATGTTGTGTTTAGGGTTGTAAATACGTGATTGTGGCGGAAAAGGGGTACCTACTAATAAAATGTATATCGGAGTCCCCACTCTAAAAATTCACAATGTGCCACTAGTAACTAATGTGTTTTGATGTGAAGTTGGCTACCGCAACCAGTAGAGGGTCAAAATTATCCAGAAGTCATGGGAAAGTCAGATGTCTCAGCCCGAAATGATTAAATATCGCAACAGGTAGTTGTAGTAATAGGGTAGTAGAAATAGTTACTATGTGTCGTCAATACGACAACTAGATATATGTATATCTCATCCGCAACCATGACACAACACATTTGGATATTTAGACTACACCCTGCTAATCTAAAAAAACACTTTTAGAATGTACGCAGTAACATCTTAGCTGTTTTCTGATATATTTGTTTCTACTGTATTCAATAATGAAGACGTTTCAAACAAGCCTTCATAAGGCTCCTATTATATAATTTTTAGACACCTCTTAACACTTTACTGACCAATTTCATCGTTCTTTGACAGTTCGTTATATACCCATGGTGACCAACTCTACAGTAGTAGAAATAGTTAATATGTGTCGTCAATACGACAACTAGATATATGTCTATCTCATCCGCACTATGTAATTTTAAAATGGCTCTGCTCGTGAGTTACAAAGATTAGTGGCAATTGTTGGTTAAAAATTACAAAATCTCATGGTTTATTTTCTTTACGGAAAACTGTGCCTGTTAAATATAATAACCATGGCAGATAATGTTGACAACCTTACGGCAGAGATGATTCTGATGCTTGGAGTGGATCTGAAGCTGGAAGTGACGTTTCAAGAAGCAGCTTTGAAAGCCTAATAGGGGGCCTATGTTTTTTTTTTTAATTAAACATTGTATATTTATCTTTTTCTGTTGAAGAAAAGCAGTGTATATATCTATCCAAGTCTCTTCGGCGCCGAACACGGTGTATAGGACAGAACTAGTCTCCAGTTCGAGAGATTTAATGCTACTATGTGTAATTCTTGTATGTTGTTGAGACATAGTCATTTCCTATTTGGTGGTTGTTCAGTCTCTCTTGCTCTTTTTATTTTGCCATCTGGTACACGATTTAATGCTTGTAGTGACAATCTGTTTTCATTCATTCTAAGTACATGTCCCATATAATTCTTCTTATTGTTGTAGAAACATATTGATGTATGGTGTTGACTTTTACTTGCATGTTTAACTTGAATTCTTCCCAACCAATAATTAAGAGTCTTCTAAGACATGTGTATATATATACACGTATCGGGATCGAAGATACCTGAGAATTATTGCTTGAAGCTACGGAGTTACGTGCTATAAGTGGTACTCTCGGCAGGCGGCGTGCCGCTTCGTTGAGTGTGATGAAGTACATATGGGAAACCCTAGTACAGTGAAGTCAATCCTCCATGACGTTTGAATCTTCTTTTAAAGAAAGAAATATGATAGGTAAATATATATATATATATATATATATATATATATATATACACACACACATAAGAAAAAGAAAACTACGCCTGTTTGGTCATATAAAGAGACATAATTGTTTAGAAAGACAAATAATGGAGGGAAGAGTACATGTAGAGGAGAAAGGGCAGATCAAGAAGACGATTGACAGACGACATTAAAGATAACATGAATACATCGCTAGAAAATGCAAGCCACATCGCCCAAGACAGAGAGAGGTTCAGAGAGTTCATTGGGAAGACAACGTTCTGGAAGGAATACGTCACATGACATATAGGGTCTATATTTAATATATTTATAAGAAATTACTCTTTTTTCTCTTCGGAACTGGATTCTTTTCTAAATGTTGAGTGGAACCAGCATATGCTGCACTACTGAGTGCTTTAAATGTCTAAACTTGTCAGTGTTTTTTTTAAAATCATTAATAAATGTAAATTAATGTTGTAGGAAAGAACGTGTTACTTTACTTTGTGAATAACTTTTTGTGTAGAAGAGATTTATCATTTCAGATTGCACATCCAGGTTAATTAATATAGTGATAGCGAATAGATAGATATATATACTTTTATGGATTATTTATTGCAGAAAGACACAAGTCACAAGATCTTGCACTATTATTAATTATTAGTAGGTTATTAGTATTAATTTAATTAATTATCTATAAAAGATCTTATTAATCATATTATTTTATCACATCACTGCTTTCAGTGCAGGATAATCATCAATGACAGCGCAAGACAAAAGAAAAACAGTGACAGCAGAAATGGCATGTCTACGAAGAATACTCGAAGTGTCATTTCATAATTAAGAGATTAAATTAGAAACCATAATATCAGACATATAGGGCTTAACAAAAAAAATACCAGTAGGCCTACTATAGATAGGCTATAGTCTATAGTATTTGAAGACAACAGATGAAGTGGTTTTCACACATTTCCAGACTACAAACAGACGGCATACCATAGATGACCATTGTCACATAGACATCAGGACTATAAAGCCAGAGGCAGACCATGTAAAAGATGGACCACAGAAATAAAAGAAGCCACAGGAACAAGTTTACAAACAGCAAACAAGAAGGCAGGTCATCTCCAGAGAACTCCTCTACCCCTGGCGCCACAAGACACACAAGGACCACAGCTATAGATAGATAGATTATTGCTGGTGGTATAGTTTGTTCCATAATTCATCATTCAACATTGTTACCCAGTTTGAATTATTTTCCACCCATGTGTTGCCGGGCCCGAGAGGAGAGCAAAGAATGGCACCACGGTTTACCTTCCATGCATGTCGCAAGAGATTACTAAGGAGGTTATGGGACGGAGTTGGCTGTCCTATCCCATATAGGGTCAATAACCCAAAGCCATGCTGAAGTCGAATGCGTCAGACAGAAAGGTGCAAATATCGCAGCAATGATGTAAACCATGACACAACATATTCCAGACTAAATTCTGCTAATGTGCAGGAGTTTTAGAATGAACACAGAAGAAGAAGAATTATTTATATCCAAAACTACTTGTTAGATCGAAAAGTTCTTTTAAATCCAACTTGAATTTCTCCATGATGCTATGAAACTATTTTTTTGCCCTTTAAAAATGTCATTACATTAAAACATTTATTCGCCAAAGAAGGATGTGTTGGGCCATTGGCGCAAATAAAATGATGACACAATGCATTTCCATTCTCTGGACTACATCCTGCTGGAAATCTAGTAGGACCATGGTCCAGCTACAAAGGAGTTCCAGCAGGAGTTTGAGAATGAATGCTGAAAACAAAGAAAATATTTATAATTATAACAATACTCACAGGTCTTCCACCAGGGATCTTCCCTCTCACACTTATTATAATAATAATCTGTCACCATTGATGCGTCAACATCAATGACTCGGTAAAGAGTCAGCACAGAAAATAATAGACACCTACCCAGAACAATGGAATTTCCTACCCTCCTGTCCTGCTAAATACCTAGGTATGTTGGGTTTTTTTCACGATTTATTTCAGCTTCCTCAAGAATCATTTTAAGTTTCTTGGGTTTTTTTATTGTTAAGTGTAAATATGGTAAATGTGGTGTTTACCTTCAGTTTCCAGAAGTTGTAGTATGTTGATATTGTGAGAAGGGTTTTTCTAAGTCTCTTTGCAGCCAACTGTAAGTCTGATCCACTTGACAATTTGATCCCATATGACAAGGTCATCTGCAAACATGGCTTTGTAGGTGTTAAGCAAGTCAGGGAGGTCAGTTATTAAGGTTAGGGTGCAGCTGAGAACTGAGCCTTGGGTTAGCCATCCCTCAAGTTTGCATTTGGATGTTAGATTATTGTTTACTACAGTTTGTCTGGTTCTGTCACATATGCAATTCTTAATCCATTTGTATATTTTCCAACAAATGCCCATGTTTTGCACATTATTAGCAATTATCACTTTCTCCATACCTTGTCATATGCTTGCATTAGGTCTATAAAGACAGTGACTGTACTCTTCCCTTGATGAAAATTGTCCTTCACATTCTGGATGAAGAGAAAGAGTTGGTTTTCAGGTCTTGATCCTCTTCGGAAGCCTGTTTGAGAGTTGTTGAGGGATGCTGAAGCTTCCAGCCACCAGTATAATCTGTTGTTCAGCATTTGTTCTGCAAGTTTACTAATGTTAGAAGTTAAAGAGATTGACTGAAAACTTTTGATGTCATCTTCAGACTTATCCTTCTTTAGTATTTGCTTGATATGGTCTTTCAGGCTGTTGGTAGGGTTCCACTTTGCCCAGTTGTATTTATGAAGTTTAGGAGCTCTGTTTTTCCTTTGATTCCTAGGTGGTGGATCATCTCATTGGATATTTTATCAGGACTTGGTGCTTTTCTTGGCTGTAGTTTCTTTAGTTGGTTGGTTGCTGATCCAGCGGTCCATGGGCTCATGTCCTTTGACCCAATGCCATTGTGTGATATATGCATGTGTTTGTGAGCTGTTGTTTTGTTCCATATAATGTGTTCCATTTATCTGGCCCTGGAGGGAGAAACATTTTTCTGACATCATCCAGCGATGGGCATTCAAAAAGATGGTGGTCAACAGTTTCATAGGGATGACTGCACAGCCGGCACCCTGGAGTGTGTTAGTTTCTTTAGTGCAATCTGGAGTTCTTGAATAGTGACGTTTTCATAAAGAGTGCAGTGTTTGCTGGTTTTGATTTTTCTTTAGATGTTAGAATCTTGCCAATTGTATTGTCTAGTACTTCAAGCGGGAGGTTTTGTTAATGCTTCAAAACTATTTGTTGAAACTATGTGCTTTTTCTGTGTCTTCCACAGGGTGCAAAGGGTCTTGCGTTGCTCTCGTGCAGACCTATGGTTAGCAGATAACCAAGATCCTAAAAAAACCTCGTATTGCAAACTGTAAAGATAGAATGCTGGTGGGGTTTTCATTTAAAAAGCCTCATTATACTGTCTATAAATATAAAGTAGCATGTTGGTTGGTCTGATGGCCATTAGCGGTTGCCACCTTCCATATGCTGTTAGGAGGGCCTGGCCAGTCTTTCTTTCCAACCTCTAGTGACTTGACTAAGCCCCCATCTTCACGTCAAGAAGCTGGCGTTGATTGGAGATCATAGAGAAAGATAGTTGATTATAAATTGCATTGAATTATTGTAGAAAGAGATTATAATTACAAGTGTATGGCATCACTGTTCAGACTGTTGTTGCATTTTATTACAGTTTTAGGATTATCTTTTACCTCATTATTCTATGATATGTCTGTTTTATTTGATCAGGCTTCAGGGAATAATAGTTCTATTGTCCCACATTTAGTGGCAGGAATAAGTCAGGAACTAGATAATGAGAATGAGGTGATTGTTTAGTGGTAATACTTTGATAGATAACGAGGTTAATGTGTTTAAAGGAAATGCTATTTTAGATAATAAGGTCAATGTGTTTGAAATAATTATATTCTACATAATGAGGACAATGTGTCTGAAGGAAATATGATATTGAATTGTGCGAACATGAATTAATTGAATTCACCCAATAATTAAGTCTTTCAATCAACGAATTGAGTAGCATAGGCAACATTTCTCCACACCTTTTTGTCATTTGTGTTGTTAATAAGTTCAGTTGTGGACATTCTCTTGTGCCAACTCATTCAGTAATTTCTCTCTTTGCCTTCCCCTGACTCTCTACTCCCCTTGATCTTTCCATTGGTTACTAAATGTTCCAAGTTTTGCTCTTCTCATCAGATGCCCTAAAAATTTTGAATGTCTGCTTCTAATTTTTATTATAATTTGTCTTTTTACTCTAGCATCTCTAACTTCTATATTCGTTTTCTTGTCTGTCCATGGAATGTTCATCATTCTTCTCAAAAACCACATCTCAGCTGTCTTCAACTCACCTTGTTCTCTTTTGTTTACCGTTCATGCTTCACATCCATAAAGAATTAGTTTGATATAACGTCCTAGCAAGCTTAATTCGCATATGTATTTATAGTACTCCATTGCATAGAATGTTTCTCATTGTTTTAAATACTGATTTGGCTTTGCCTGTCCTGCTCTTTATCTTATTGGAACACCAGCCATCTGATGTTAAAATGGTGCCAAAATTCTTGACATCTGCTTGATTAACATCTTTACTTATACAAAAATATATGGTAATTAATATTTTGCCATATGCACTCCACCACTCATCTTGCTGCCTACAAGAGTACCACACATCACATAACTCAGTAGTTTAAAGTGATAATCCCCAGGGATCTCTAGAAAAATGTGCTTGTACACAAGATATCATGATGCAGGATTGAACCCACTACCTCTTGAACACAAGACAAATGGCTTAACCACTATGTTTCAGCCAAACCTCTAGTGAATAAAATAAAATAAAATATTGATATTATATTTAGTTGATGATCATTACTTAAGTGAATTGAATAATTATTTAAATGATTAAAGATGCATTATTATGCTAACACAGTTAGTTACATGTTGTTTTATTATTTGACATGTTCTTTGAATGTTTATTTCCAGAATAAACACGTACCATTCTTGACTGAATTAATCAAGCTTGAAAAGTTTGAGGTAAGATTTATTTTTAATGTGCAAAAAACAATTTGAATGTGCTAAAAGTGAACATTTTACATTTCTAGGGAAGATTTTGTGTTCCAGAGTTAATGAGTTAGTAAGTTATTGGTATCATAATTGCTTCCCTCCAGATCTGGTACTTTGTCGGTAGTCCAACATATATTGATGATTTGCGGCAGCTTTGTTTTTGCTGCAGTTCCCAGTTCTTTTATCCTTTTATTTACACTCCATCAGCACCAGGTGACTTCTTCATTTTCAGTTTAGATAATGCATGCTCCATTTCTCTGAGTGTTAATGGTGCCTCCATGGCTTCTGATATGGTTCCATCTTGTTCAATGTTTTCTCGCTTCTCATGAACTTCCTGTTGTTTCTCTGGATAAATTTTGATGTTGTTGTCTTCAGCAAATGAATCTGCAAAGTAGTCAGCGGCCTGTTTTCCCATGAGAATGTTTCCATCATTTTGTAATGTGACCTTTTGATTTCTCCAAGTACCGTCATCATTTATTTGCTTTACGAACTTGCACAGTTTCCTGGTATCTATCTGAAGATTGAGCGACTCTGTTTTTTCTTTCCAGTTGCTCTGCCTGGCATGTAGCTTGGCTCTATGAAATTTGGCCTTAGCTTGTTGGTATTTATTTTGGTGCTCTTGACATGCTCTTGTCTCTGACAGCTGTTGAGTTGTCCTCTTCATTTTGCAGTATTTCTAGTTCACTTCTCCAATAAAGTTTGTAGTGTTTACGGGCTCCTCTAGGGATGGTTTTATAAGCAGCCTGTAATACACTTCTACAGAATTCATTGACTACCTGTGATATATAACTACCTGTCTGTAGTTAGGTCTCTGGTTAGTACACTGGTGTAGTGTTGGTACATTGTCCAGATTACCTACTTGTAGTTCCACTTAGAGAGAGTGCTGCTATCTTGAATATAGTCACTATCTACAGTCAGATAGACTGGCCGGTGGTCGCTTCCTCCAAGCTGTTTTTAAACAACATGAATGATGTTCCACTCCACATTTGGTGAGTGGAATGCCAAGTCTGATGTAGAGGTGGTATGCCATGATCTGGAGTAGAAGATTGGGGGTCAATTGGTTGGTTGATCAGGAAGTTCATGTTCATCCTGCCAGTTTTCTAGTTCCTCACCTCTCCTGTCCATGTGATCATACCCTCAGCTCTGCGAGTGACTATTGAAATCTCCACACACACAATTAGTTTTTTTTTCACTGAGATTGTATTTAGTACTAATGTTCGGTCATTCGGAAAATAGTAGATGAAGAGGAGGTGGAAATTTGTATTTTCTGCCCTGAAGTGGAGTATCTGGTATTCTGCTCCTTCCATATATATTTCTAATATACATTGGCATGCACTGATAATGTTCTTATCCAGCTTAAGTATTCAACCTTTTTGCGTGTCTTTATGGTCTGATCAATAGCATTGGAATCCTCTTAGTTTGAAAGTTATATCCTTGTTGAGATGGGTTTCTTGCAAGCAGCACACATTTACTTTCTCTTATTTTTTTTTAGAAGAGAAACTTCTCTAGAAATAGAGCAAATTTTTGTTTTTGTTGCTCTATTCTCATGCCTCCTAGCTCTTTGGGACAATGAGAAGAAACTCCAGTAGCTGGGGTTGCACCCTTTTGAGGTCTGACACAGTCCCTGCCTGGATGTTCGTCACAGGGCAAGCACCATAACATATATCAGATATAAGCACATTCTCATTGCGTGGGTTGGTGTGTGGCATTTTGATTGCTGTGGTGCACCTCTTGGCTGGTTGCCTCTGTCTTCAGCATTTGTACTTGCTAGGGTAGACTGTGGTCTTGCTCAATTTTAGGAGGACCTGGCCATTGTTAGTTTCTAGCTTCTGCTGGCTGGACTAAGCTCCATCGTCTCACCATGGAGCCTCATTGGGATTAAGTTATCAAATCAAGAACAAATTGTCATACCTCCTAAGCTCATGTTGTCAGATGTAATTTAAAAAAAAAAATTGAAATGACGTAGCAGGATGTCAGACAGTCTTTGCAGCCCCTGTTCACTCTCTGCTCAATGCACTCTGTTATCTTTATATCACATTGTATAACAATGTTAGTTTTTCTTGAACCTTGATTAGGAACCAGCATCATGGCACTGGGGACATTCCATAAGTACTCAGCTCACCAGTCATCTAAGAGTAGGCTTATATACAATAATTTTGCCATTTAGTTGTGAGTTCTTCAAATCTATACAGAGAGGATGCACTTTCTCCCCTCTCCACAAATTACTTCCATTTCTATTATTCTCTGAACATATACATTATTTCTTTCAGCATCCTCTTCATTATTTTGTAGTGTAAACCTGACTGTCCTAATTAACTCAGACTTATCTCTTCTCATCCAATGTTGTTTATACAGAAGAAAACTTAGCATATATTCTTGTTATTATTTCAGATCTCTGAAGAGATGGTCAGCAATGAAGATGTCAACATTCAGCTCAGTCAGTTTGAAAATTTCAATGAAGTAGCAGGATGTCAGGAAGTTATACAGCCTGGTCTATGTAGAGTTGATAGACATATAAAAGAAGGTAAATATTATTCATTTGTGATATGTGGTCTGATACTTTTGTGATGTCTTCTGTGTTTATTGTTGGATAATTTCATATACTGTTTTGTTTTATTTCTACTAGAGATCAGATATGTCTGGATCAGAGCCCCTTGGTTACCCTCACCTGGTTTGGCCAGCCTGTCAAAGCCATTATTGGTGTGTTTCTGCTGCTGCATGCTGGCAACTACTGGAAGCCACAGGTTAGAGCTTAGTGCCAGATGGGGATCATGGACATGAGACATGATATACCAAAAAAATATGAGTCTCAACATCAGAGGTACTACTCCTCCCTGACACCCCATACTTTCATAAAAAGTGTATTTGTAAGATGGGAGAAGTTCTGGACAGCATGTAATAGAGGTGTTTTCTTCAGCATACATTCTCAAACTCCTGCTGAATATCTTATGTAGCAGGACCATGGTCCAACTAGATTTCCAGCAAGATGTAGTCCAGAGAATGGAAACGCATTGTCGCCATTTTATTTATGCCATAGGTCAGACACATTCATCTTCAGCGGGATAGGGGTATTTAAAATCTCTGGATTCCCAATATGTGTTGATGGTTTGAAATATTTCTACACGTTTCATTTTGTACATCACTCCACTCACACACTCCACTCACACAACCAGTACACACAAAGTGTTTTATCTAACATTGAATGTTATTGTCTTTATGTCATAGATTGTTTCAATCTAATGTTTTAAATTGTTATATTTAATATGATTTGCATTTCAAGACTTGCCACTGCTCATTGTTTGGATATTTCAGAGATCAGTGTTGACACATCGGAGCACTTCATCAACTCTCAGGCTGGTGTTCAGAAAATACAAATAGAAAGTGTATACAGTGTTCAACATTCACAACTTGTAAGCGATGATGTTTTCACAGAGAATCTTCCAGAACATATTAGAAACATTGAGAAGAATACATCGGATGAGACAGGAGATTGTGAGATATTTCATGAACACAAAAGAGATACAGTAATGAAATCAGAAAACAAGAATGTAAATCTGTGTTTGACATCAAGAGAACAGAAACTGAATGACTTAAGAGAGTTAGTTAGAGAACAGGTCATGGTTGAAAATGCCATTGGTAAGATTGTCCCAAATGAGGACAGTCTGAATATTAATAATGGAGAATGTAACAAACTGTCAGAAGATGAATTCTGTGTTTTTAAGAAAGGTACTAGACATAATTTGTGTAGTGTAAGTTGTGAGAATCTGGATAATTGTGATGTTTCTGGTGAACATCCAACATCTAAACTTGTTAGCTTGAATGGATACATAAAGAAATATAGAGGAGAGAAACTTGATAAGTGTCATGTTTTCAACTTGAGGTTTAATTTTTCTGGTAATCTGAAGTCATATAAAAATGTACACACAAGAGAGAGACATTACAAATGTGATCTTTGTAACAGGGGTTTTGTTCACATTGAAGCAATAATAAGACACATAGATCAACATACAAAATGTAAACATAAAGGTAATGTTTGTAGTGAAGGATTTGTTCAAACTGGTAACATTAAGATAGGCAGTAAAAAAAACACAAGTAAGAAGTCTTACATATGTGATGTGTGTGGTGTAGAATTTACTTATTCATTTGGCCTAAAGATGCACAGAAGAACACATACAGGAGAGAAACCTTACAAATGTGATGTTTGTGGTGTAGGATTTTCTCAAACTGGTAACCTGAAGAATCACAAGAGAACACATACAGGAGAGAAACCTTACACATGTGATGTGTGTGGTGCAGGGTTTTCTCAAACTGGTACCCTGAAGAACCACAAAAGAACACATACAGGAGAGAAACCTTACACATGTGATGTCTGTGGTGCAGGATTTTCTCAAACTAGTCACCTGATGTACCATGAAAGAATACATACAGGAGAGAAACCTTACAAATGTGACGTGTGTTGTTTAGGATTTTCTCGAATTAGTCATCTGATGCACCACAAAAGAACACATACAGGAGAGAAACCTTACAAATGTGATGTGTGTGGTGATGGATTTTCTCGAACTAGTCACCTGATATACCACAAAAGAACACATACAGGAGAGAAACCTTACAAATGTGATGTGTGTGGTGTAGGATTTTCTCGAACTAGTCACCTGATGTACCACAAAAGAACACATACAGGAGAGAAACCTTACAAATGTGATGTCTGTGGTGTAGGATTTTCTCAAACTAGTAACCTGAAAAAGCATAAAAGAACACATACAGGAGAGAAACCTTACAAATGTAATGTGTGTGGTGAAGGATTTTCTCAAACTAGTCACCTGATGTACCACAAAAGAACACATACAGGAGAGAAACCTTACAAATGTGATGTGTGTGGAGCAGGATTTTCTCAAACTGGTACCCTGAAGAATCACAAAAGAATACATACAGGAGAAAAACCTTACAAATGTAGTGTGTGTGGTGCAGGATTTTCTCAAACTAGTCAACTGATGTACCACACAAGAACACATACAGGAGAGAAACTTACAAATGTGATATAGGGTGTAGAATTTTCTCAAATTAGTCACCTAATAGACCACAAAAGAACATATCCAGAAGATAAACCTTACAAATGTGATGTGTTTGATGTAGGATGTTCTCAAACTGATACCCTGAAGAAGCACAAAAGAACACATACAGAAGAGAAAACTTACAAATGTGATATTTGTAACAGAGATTTTGTTAAACATCGAACACTGAAGAAACACATAGATCAAAATATTGTATATGAACTTTCCAAATCTTGTGTTTGAGATATAAGATTTATAGATAGATGTCTCCATTCAGCCCATTCTCGGGTTGGTAGGTAGGTGATGAGTTCACTTCTCCTATCAACCAACAGACAATGTCCAAGTAAGCTATATCATGACGCACTATCAAAAAGAAAGAAGTAACAAAGACCTCTTAGGTGGATATCCCATCCTCATCACGGAGATCGGGATTAGTCCAACCTCCAGAGGCTGGAAACTAAAATTGACCAGGTCCTCCTACTAGTATACGGAAGATCAGATGACAACCACTAATGACCACTAGACTGACTACCATTCAGCATTATGCAGTATAGACCAGTTATAATGAATGTGTCAGGATTGACAGAATAGGTGAGTAAAAACTGGGAGTTTGAGAATGAATGCTGAGGAGGAAGAAGATGATATTGATATATAGAAAAATATGGAATGAGTAGAAAATGAACAGAGATACTATAGCATGTTTCACCAGCTTTGCCCAACTTTAAAATGATGTATCTCAGCAAATATATTGTGCATATAATTGTGAAATTTTGTGTGAGAATTTGAAGTGATATAGATACTATGAATTAATTTTTTCATTAAAATGCAGTCATTGTTTTCAATTTTCATTTATATATGGTAGAGATCAAAAGTCTACTTGTAATCACACACACACAAATTAGGATGTTTACAGTCAACTATAAGATGTCATTTACACATGATTTGTTTATCATACAATTATCATGATCTAAGCGTGAAATTGCAAGATTTTGTACTCTCCAACACCAGACAGATGGTGTTTAAAGGAGGTTTCACAGCGAAATCTTAGTGTCATATTCAAATTCTCTGAGAAAAAGTGAGTCTGCCAGGTATTCATAAGCAAACATGGTGGACACATGATTGTAATAGTAGACACGCCTATGTCTAATCAACTCACAGAATCTGTGTCTGAAGAGGTAAAACTTCTTTTTTCGAGACACAATATGCCGACAAAGATCAACGGATTTCATTTGTGCATAAAAACTGCACATGATACACAAATATAAAGTACACATTTTTTGGATATAACAAAAATAACATCGCATGCAAAAAATGGCATTAATACTTTAGGTGGTTACTCAGATAATTACTTTTGCTTGCAGGCAAAGCTAGTGAAACCAAACAATTTATGAGCATTTTGGCTTCCTCTGTTATGGCTTCCATTTGTGCTTTTAAGTTTATTGAATATTTTCCAGTTGGTATGGCTTTTTAAAAATTTCTTTACCATCTGGTGATACTATATATATTTCTACCTCCACCAATACTGTTTTTTTTGCAGATCCATCTGTATACATGTGTCCATATATCATTTGAGTATCTTTTCTGTATGTGGTTCTTCATTGTATCTTTATGCATTTGTACTGGGGTTTCTGTTTTTCTAAATAATGCCTGGTATACTGTCCTTAATTATCTGAACGTTTTTTTGGTCCTAGGTTGGGTATATGGCTGGACTATTCCATCATAAAGGACCAACATATTTATTTTTAAAGTGCTAGACCACTAATTTAGTATAAACTATGTACCCACCCTGTCAAGTGTCATGCTCTAAATCTGTAGCAATGAATATTTAGCACTAAAGTGGAGGCTGATGATGAGGTAAAAATATTAATTTTATTGTTTGCTCTCTGTTCTGTAACTTAACTTGATAAAAACAGCATGGTTGAAAAGTCTATTCCTACGAAGATGGATGTGTCGTGCCATTGACGCAAATAAAACAATGACACGCCGCATTTCTATTCTCTGGACTACATCCTGCTGGAAATATAGTAGGACCATTGTTCTGCTACAAGAGAGATCCTGCTTGAGTTTGAGAATGAATGCTGAAGAAAGTCTATTTTGGATACTGTTGGTTATATTTGTTCATGTCAATCTGTTAACTGTAAAACTTATTACTTTGTGTTTTCATTAAAATACTATTGATAAATAGTTTTACTGAAGTCTCACCTATTTAACAAGAAATTTAAAGGGTACCGGTATGTATATTCCACGGAGAAGACCACAGACATCTAGGAATACAAGAGAGGACTAACTGTGGGCGTAAAAAAATAACAATGTTTGCATCTTATTACAGTATTCACCAAAACTTCCAGTGTAGTCCCTTGTGCTAATCTCCACACCTTACTGAAGATGTATCTATGGCCCTGATGAGTAACTCCTAGGTAAACCTCCACACCTTAACAAAAACATATCTACGGTCCTGATGAGTGACTCCTAGGTAAAACCTCCACACCTTACCAAAGACATATCTATGGTCCTGATGAGTGGCTCCTAGGTAAACCTCCACACCTTAACAAAGACATTTCTACGGTCCTGATGAGTGACTCCTAGGTAAACCTCCACACCTTAACGAAGACATTTCTACGGTCCTGATGAGTGACTCCTAATAATTCAATAATGGTTTAGAAATGTTGAACATCTTGTACACAATATGCTTTAGTTCTACATTTTTATCTTCATATTTGGTTATGTTTTTGGTTATGATATCATTTAAATCACTTTAGTCTGAGCTGAATTATTGATGTGAACTCAAGATTTTAACACAAGATGAGTTCTAGTGTGACTTCTTAAGGCAGAAATTACTGTATTTGTGTCAATAAAAAAAACAATTGGATGTAGAGTGCCATATTGCATGAAAGTTTCACGCTGTGTTTTGTGGAGACTATCTTTTAAAAAAAGTTCATTTCCTAATTTGGCAATTTTTTCAAAAACTTTTTTTATTCAGGGAAACTATTCATGCAGTGTGGGAAGGGTGTCGCAATATGTTTTTTTGTGTGCTTCCTTCCTAGTGGTATGTGTTCTAGTATAACTGTATCACCTGCAAGGTCAAAGAATAGATGTCATTTTCTGATTTCTTAATGTGTAAAGGTCAATACTCTGGAAAAATAACCAAAACACACCCCAATATACAGGTTTGGTGTTATGTCTAGTAGGTAGTAAGTTGCCTGTGTCTTGCCAGGGCCTAGAAGGGAGCAAAGGATAGTGACACTGTTTTATTCCATGCATTTCATAAGAGGTTTTGTAGGTGGGGTACTCTGAAAAATCCCATATACGGATAAGTGACAAAGAAGACATGCAAAAGTCAGATGTGTCAGGCTGAAAGTCTGATGTTTCTGTCTGATGTGTCTGTCTGAAGTCTGATGTGTCAAGCTGAAAGTCAGATGTGTCAGGTTGAAAGTCAGATGTTTCAGGCTGAAAGTCAGATGTGTCAGGTTGAAAGTCAGATGTTTCAGGCTGAAAGTCAGATGTGTCAGGCTGAAAGTCTGATGTTTCTGTCTGAAAGTCTGATGTGTCAAGCTGAAAGTCAGATGTGTCAGGTTGAAAGTCAGATGTTTCAGGTTGAAAATCAGATGTTTCAGGCTGAAAGTCAGATGTTTCAGGCTGAAAGTCAGATGTGTCAGGTTGAAAGTCAGATGTGTCAGGTTGAAAGTCAGATGTTTCAGGTTGAAAGTCAGATGTTTCAGGCTGAAAGTCAGATGTTTCAGGCTGAAAGTCAGATGTGTCAAGCTGAAAGTCAGATGTGTCAGGTTGAAAGTCAGATGTGTCAGGCTGAAAGTCAGATGTGTCAGGTTGAAAGTCAGATGTGTCAGGCTGAAAGTCAGATGTGTCAGGTTGAAAGGTGCAGATATCACCAGCAAGCTGTAAACCAAGATGCAGCATATTACATTATTTTGACCTGATAACATTCTGCGCTATTTACAGAAGTTTGAGGATGAAAGCAGAAGAATACATTCACCTACAGGTAAACCTAATTTCTAACCATACAACAATAGACCAAACGTCAACTTATTACATGTGTAATATAACACAGGAGTGAATGGTAGGTCATTAGCAGTATAATGAACTTCTATATATACAAGAAGTTCAAGTTCATTTAGACAGACATGGAAGTACGAGAAGTTCAAGTTCATTTAGACAGACATGGTAGTACGAGAAGTTCAAGTTCATTTAGACAGACATGGTAGTACGAGAAGTTCAAGTTCATTTAGACAGACATGGTAGTACGAGAAGTTCAAGTTCATTTAGACAGACATGGTAGTACGAGAAGTTCAAGCTCATTTAGACAGACATGGTAGTACGAGAAGTTCAAGCTCATTTAGACATGGTAGTACGAAAGCTTCAAACTCTTTTAGACATGGTAGTACGAAAGCTTCAAACTCTTTTAGACATGGTAGTACGAAAGCTTCAAACTCCGTTAGACAGGGTATTACGAGAACTTCAAACTCTTTTAGACATGGTAGTACGAGAACTTCAAACTCATTTCGACATGGTAGTGCAAGACAGTGAAAAGAGTTGGCCATAAATTGCAAACTCCCCTCTGCGAATTATGCCAGAAGAGTGCTTTAGATATGGTTTATTATAGACTAAATGTTGAAACAATTAAACAATGTTTCCAACAAACTCCCTGAAATTTATGTTAAGCAGAAAAAGTACACAAAAGCTACATGTTTTGTGTGTGTGTGTGTGTAAAACTAACTAAATTTTTAGAAAAATTTTCAATTTCAAACAATTTAATTGGTATATTTAAAGTAATTGTTGATGTTATCTTTTATCCAACAACACCCCCCAATCCCTTTCGCAACTAACAAACTATTTTAGCCTTCCCCACCCCCTCTTCTGTGAGATTAACTCACAGACAATCCGCATGTGAAAATGCTAGGGTGGTAAACAATCCTTGAATCAATTCCTCTTTATGGATGGTAAACAAAAAAGCTAAAAGTAAGCTTGAGGCTAATATGTTGGTTTTGAGAAGAATGATTAAACTTCCATCGACAGCCAAGAAAACGAACGTAGAAGTCAGCTGAAGTAAAATGACAAATTATAGCAAAAATTAGAAGCAAACAGTCAAGATTTTAGGACATCTCATTAGAAAAGCAAAACACGAACATTTAGTAACCACTGGAAAGATCAATGTGAGAAGAGAGGAAGACAAAGAGAGAAATTAATGGATGGGGTGACACGAGACCAACTGAATTTATTAACAACACAAAAGACAGAGTTGTGGAGAAACATGATTACCTATGCCAATTAGCATGACACTTGATTGATTTGTGTAGAACAAAAATTGTAGGCCAACGATGTAAATTATTCAAGAAACGCAGGATATATTAAGAACTACATTTTAATAAAGTACCTGCTGCGGTACTAAACACAACTAATGTATGCACTCGTAACACTGGTGTTAGTAGAAAGTTTATAACAATAGGCTACATTTCAGAACTTGGGACACTAAATAAAACGAATCATTATATTACAGCAAATAGAAAGTGACAAATGATCGAATTGTTAACAACCAGCAGAACTGACACAGAAAGTAGTGACAATAAGAAGTTGTTTTTATTTTAGAATCACCTGCATGGCTGAGTTAGCTAGTCGTCGGATCATCATCACTGCAAACTGGACACGTCCATACTTTCCCCGATCTCTCCCTGAGTGTATCCGCCATTACACTTCAACTGACAGTACCGGTCCTCTGCTAGTTGACCATCATTTTTCTGCCCCCTTTAAAAGATTCCCTTCTAGCAACACCGCATTTCAAACCCTGATATTTAATCCTAGCTGCCACTGAAAAGTAATCATCACAATATTCTCACTCTCACGTGCTATATTTCTTAAGGAGTTAAAAACGTCAGCTCGATCCATTGCCCCATCGCCATGTGCCACAATCGTGCATGACATCAGTTGATCTGCTCTTTCATTGCCTCGAACACCAACATGCCCCGGCATAAAAATTAAATGTAGATACTTTCAAACTCACCGTTTTCAAGGCCTCAATCCACTGTTGACGAACGAAACCCACTTGTACCTTTCTAATCATACTCATACAGTTATTCTTCTTCTGCGTTCATTCTCAAACTCCAACTGGATCTAGCTGGATCATGGTCCTGCTAGATTTTCAGCAGGATGTAGTCCAGAAAATGGAAATGCGTTGTGTCGCCGTTTTTTTTGCGCCAATGGCCCGACACATCCGTCTTCGGCGGGATAGAGTCGCTCAAGATGCAGATTTGCGTTACCGTCTGTGTGCCTACACATATTCCCTGGTCACCACCATAATCTCGATGGCCATGCTACTCGTTGTCACAGCAAAGGCCCCGCTCTCCTCCCTGATCGTTTTACGCGCACACTGAGCTGTGAAATCCCAAGCACCGCAAACATGTCTAATCACAGATCCATCAGTGTATAAAAACACATTCTCGCTGATAAAAGCCTGCACCTCTTCCTGCACCTCTTCCTCCACATCCGTGGGACACCATTCTCTACATTCCATGTTAAGTGTTACTACTACTCTCAAACAAGTTTCGAATTCTGTGGGTAGACCTATCCATTCTGCACATGTTGCCACATCTTGCAATCTGCACATGCGTTGAATGACATCCTCAGCACGTCCCATCCACTACCACCCTCTCTTGAGTCTGCTACCTTTAACTTTCAGTATTTCGGAATGCAATGTATGTTCCTTATCTGCATATATTTGAAGGTACGCCCGTGCACGGAAATACTGTAATCTGTGTTCTGCCGTAGGACAATCAAGTAGGTACCGCATAGATCTTGTCAATGTGTCTCGTGCAGCCAAGAATAACGCGCATTGTTGATTCTATAGTCAAGCAAAATGAATTAAACAGGTTACTAAAACACTTACCTTGCCTATTAATAAAAATATATTTTAAAAAGTATATATAAAAAAACATACAATAAAACTAAACAGGACAATTCTCCACGTATCGGCTCAAATTGAACCTTTTTCAAGAGACAAACAACAGAAAACAACAAAATAAAAACAAAATAGATGACTATATTTCATCAAGCCCCGTCTCCATAGCGCAGGGATGGCAACGCATCTAGTAAAAGAGAAAATGCGTGCATTCATTATAAACAAACCGAAATTGGGAAATTAGAGGCACTATAGATGAGTGCAAGAATAATAAAAGAAAAAGATAAGAAAAATACCCCTTTTGTCATTTTATCAGACAGGCAGGTTTTAAGAACATAGTCACAACAGGCAAGACTGAAGGGAACAGAGACAGATGGGGACGTGAGAAAATATTCGTGTGACAACCTAGCAAGGCTTGGAAACAACGATCCTGATAACAATACTGTGAACAGAGAACTATGGTCACCTACGCCAACCAGAATGGCATATGATAATGATAGATGAGTAATGACGAGGTTGTGGGGTGAGTGGGTTTGGGGAAGGAAGGATACAAGAAGAATCATTTGAAAACGCATGGAATGAATGTGAAACCAAATATAGACATAAACATATATATAAAACCAAACCTAAACATACATAGAAATGTATACACACACCAAGAGTTAAGAAATAAATATATAACAAAATGGACACAGATGTGTGAAGGATACCCACAAAAAATGCACAGGCATGTAAATGTATCCACACATAGGAAAGGGTTCACACCAGAATGGAGATACGTGCATTAACATAAACAAGCGTTCACATAAATATATATATATATATATATATATATATATATATATATATATATATATATATATATATATATATATATATATATATATATATATATATATATATATATATATATATATATATATATATATATATATATATATATATATATATGTATACATAAATATGAACATGCATCCAAATAAACACTTTCTCACATAAATAAAAACAATAACATGAACATTCGTATACATAGAAACATATACATATATTAATGTAAATTAAAAACTTTCGTTCACATAAAGATAATGCTATAACAACTGCATATGTATACATACACATGTGTGGCACAAAGTAATTGTGTGGATACATAGAACCATGTAAAACGAAATGCATATACAAATAACTATACATGTGTGGGCACCCATCGAAGAGACAACTGCAATAACAACGAGGAAATAAAAATCTAAATATGTAAATGATTTAACAATAACAAAATGGCAGAGTACAAAATAATCACATATTGACATACACAAACGAAAGAAGACATAAAGGAATTATATAGAAGTACGGCAAACACAAAAATAATTACTCACGAAAGTGTACAAAGACAAATAATTACAAGAATCAGTGCAATACGGGAGTAGAGGGTATAAAGAAAAGATGGGTAACTCAAACAAAACGGTGATTAATGTTCATTTCGTGTGGTTGCAAGACTCCCATATGACAAATGAGACGATATTCCAAGGACTGACGTTGCCGGTCACCGGTATAACAACGTAACAAACCGGTTACAGAGCTACCATGATGTGACGGGCTGTTAAAATGATTAGCCACTGGGGAGTCACGATGATTCGTGATATCTCTCAAATGTTCGGCGAATCTATCTGCTAAACGTCTACCAGTCTCACCAATATACTTCATATCACAACGCTTACATATGATAGAGTATACTCTATACTCTATCATACTCTATCAGTATGTAAGTATACTCTATCATATGTAAGCGTTGTGATATGACCCAAAAAGAGTCACAGTTGGGAAAAAAATCAATATTGAATTTTTGTATACTCAAGATGTATTTGTATACTTATTCAAGTTTGGATTTGTTGTTGGTGATGAACTGGCATCATTGTATTCCGAGAAGATACATTGGTGCTTAGTATTCTCAAGCGGACTACAAAGTGTATGCATTCTAGGGGTTCCTTTGGCCCGCTGGTTAAACATTGTTCTCGTCTCTCCATGCAGACGCCAAGTTTTACTACTACCACACTTAATACCGAAATCTTCAAATCTCAGCATCATTGTTTCCTTAATCTCGGGGTCTAAATCCAGTAGGTGTACAGGAAGTAGTTTCAGTACAACACCCCCCCCCCAATCATTGCCAACACCCCCGTTTAATGGTGCCTGTGATGCAAGCATGTCTCCTCTCTCGTTATCTTTCGCGCCTTGGAGTGGGAGTCTAACACAATAACTACTTTGACGACTCATGTCACAGAGAACCATTTCTTCTTCTTCTGCTATCACCATATATATATATATATATATATATAGAGAGCCATTTTAGTGCAGCTGTGGCAGCCTCAACTTCCATTCTCATATTGGATGTAGTTGTTCCGAATGTCCTACTGTTCTCGGCAATGACTGCCATAATAGTTGACTGTAAGGCCAGATTTCTTTACTACGAGAGAGATCCGTTGTTGTTTGTGTGTGCGCGCGCGCGCACGTGTGTGTTTGTTCTCATACTTCCAACGGATCTATCTTGCAGCAGGACAAGATAGATATCCAGCATGATGTAATCCAGATGACGGAAATGCGTCGTGTCGCCGTTTTATTTGCGCCAATTGCCCGACACATCTTACTTCAACGGTAGATACATCGATGAAAACAATGATACAGGGTATCATATCATCGTTTCCAGAATAATCTGCTGATCGATTTCCAGATTTGCTTTACTATTTTCCCCCAATCTCTACATGCCCTATATAGAGTGATGTGTATGTTGTTCGTTCATCACATGCAATGGTGACCATTTGTTACGTCCACTTTATCAAATTCAGTTAGAGTTATGTCCTTGACTATGAGTTCGAAGATGGCTAATAGGCTAGTAATAGGCCTACCTTGGGTGTCGCGTAGCTTAGTGGTTTCGCATATGAGTGGGCCTGAGTTCATTCCCTAGTTGAGACAGAAAAGTTTTTTAGATCGCATCTGCTCCCGGGTTGACCCAGCCTTCTCCTTTTTTCAGAAGGTGGTAGACCGCCATATTGCTCTATTTCGTGTAACCTCTTCCCATGTATCCTGGTTTATTTCAAAAGCTTTCAGTTACGTCTTTAACGATTACTTGTAGATAATTACTTTGTGAAAGTTTATAATGGTCTATCAATTGTACGCCATTCTTCTCCCATTGATAAGGTCGAAACTGTGGTTATCTGTCTTATAGTCCTTTCATCCTGCGTCATCAATGACATGTCACGCTTAAATCCTGCTCACTTTATGTTTTTGATATTCTTGTGGAATGCGTGTCTCTAGTTTGCAGTGACATACGTGCATGCTTTAGTGGATGTAATCTTAAGTAGATGTAAAATTGTAACTATGGTTATTGAAATAAACGGAAATAATATTTAAATATTGTAACATGCCATATAAGTCGGGGGATAATAATGCAGTGTCGGAGAATAACCTGACCGGCAGGAAATGCAAGAACGACGGCGATCCAAGGTAAATGGGGGGGGGGGGGCAGTAGAACGTGTTTCCAATATTATGCATACGACTAGCTAGAGACATAAACAAGGACGTACGACGTTTCGACTAAAAGAAGGACTTCATCTAGACAGAAAATAACTGGCAAACAAGGATTATGGCCTATGCCTATATAAAATGAGGCTATATAGGCCAGTTTGGTAAATTTCATGTTTTAATCTGTCAAAATATAAATATGGTTTTAAAATACACCAGTGACGTTCTTGTGACGGGAGTTCATCAACTATTTTCAGCATTTATTTAATTATCTATTCTTGAGACTAACGGGAATTGAACCAGTCCGTTCTACGGCACCAAATCGCCTAGCAACAATTGCACACGCGTTTTTCCGTACTTGACTAACCGCATCTCAAAAAAAAGATGCGATTTCATCAAGCCATTCAAATCGTGCACACAAAGTCACCCGAACGGACCAATCGAGACAGGGACTATTACAACAACAACAAACATCCCGTACAGGTATTGAAATATCCTCAGTAACAACAAACACATAATATAATACCCGTATTAGTTATACAAGGGCCGATAGGTCTTCTTGTAAACATGGATAACATATATAGACAATACAATTTTGCTTCAAATAATTGTTTATACAAGTAAATTTAAGTAAATTTAACTAATACGGATATTATATTATGTGTTTGTTGTTACTGAGGATATTTATACCTGTACGGGATGTTTGTTGTTGTTGTAATAGTCCTTGTCTCGATTGGTCCGTTCGGGTGACTTTGTGTGCACGATTTGAATGGCTTGATGAAATTGCATCTTTTTTTGGAGATGCGGTTAGTCAAGTACGGAAAAACGCGCGTGCAATTGTTGCTAGGCGATTTGGTGCCGTAGAACGGACTGGTTCAATTCCCGTTAGTCTCAAGAATTTTTAAAATTGTCCTCTGGCTTCCTTCTTAAATTTACTTGTAATTATCTATGGAAGTTAGACGCATTCATTCATTACCATAGACTATATACTCTCGAGCGAATGCAATTCTCTGCGCATTAAAGCCTTTTTGTACTAGGCCGATATTTTATATTTCTTTGTAAATGTTAAGATTTAATTGAATAAATAAACAATAGGCCTATCATCTATTGTTTGTTTATTGTCCAAAAATCCTCTACAGTGGTCATTCCATGCCCAAACTGTCCAAGGACATTTGCAGCTTGAATATGGCTTATTAGCCATCTACGAACTATTAATTATGGACATAGTTCTAACTGAATTTTCAAAAGTGGATGTAACAAATAGTCGTCATCACTTGTGATAGATGCACAACATATGCCCTAATAGTCACACAAAACAAATATCAAGGATAGCTAATAGTTTTCTATACTTTCAGTCTGGAAAATCTAGTTTGAAGATGCGCGTGAAGTAAGATGTTTGCAGAAATATGCAAAAGATTTTAGAACTTCACAATAAAACGTCACAGTACTTTTCCTAAATATATATATTTGGTTCATCTTATTGCAATTTCAGCTGAATACTGGTTCGTTTTTTTGTTGTTGACAAAACGAGTTGGCAACAACGTTCCGTTCAACAATTGCAATTAGTCTACTCAAGATGGCAGAATTGTCACTGTGAATTCAGTATTTAAAGGAAACATTGGTGTGATTTGGAAATATAATATTTATCTTTCAGTGTTACTTTATAAAATTTTTAATTACCATTTAGCTCATCGACGAGTTTTTAATTTCATACTTCTTCGCCAAGACTAGCGAGTAGCGAGTTGTTAATGTTGCAGGTTTGTTTTGATGAATCAGAATGCAGCTGTTGTACTACTAGAAAACTTCAGCTGAGAATGTGTGGAGCATTTCATTACATGCAACCAATGACATGAACGAGATGAAGTATTCTACCCAAAGGTGCATGTATGCATATCATATAGCAGTTAGTAAACTTAGGTGGAGCAGCCAGTTATCATGGTTTTTTTTTTTTAGATTGATAAAATGACATCTCTAATTTTATTTCTTAATTTGTTTTTCAAATTCAAATTGTTGTCAGTGTTACTGTTGTATTTTTTGTTGTTGCACGAAGTCTTAGACTGATGACTTAACTAACGTCTGCTGAATATACAAGTAATGATAAATGACAGACTGAGATGTGACTGAAGAAATTTGATAATAATAGGCCAGATGTAGTAGCAGTAGGACTGGAACACCTGTATTAGTGTATTGCAGTGGTATTGCCAGAGTGGAAGGTGGCTATTATTTGTATTATTCAACTGTACTTCTTGGTAATCACACATTATCAGTTCAACTGAAGATGTAGGACTCTTTCCTTTGTGGTGATATCCTGATCAACAGACAGGGAAGGGTCAGAACAGAAACTGTCGGATCACTGCAGAATGAGCTAGACCATATCAGCTTCAGGTGTGATGATTATAGGGTACTGATCAACAAAAAAAAGAAAGCTGCCATGACATGGTTCTCTCTTAACAATCACATCATACAGTCTTCGACACCTACTGTGGAGATGAGAGGGTACTATGTAATCAGGATCTAATTTTTTACCTTTACCTGGGTGTGCGATTTTATCGTAGTCTGTGCTTTCGGAAATACATTGATCATGTTATCGCAAAGATCTTTCAGTTCTGAGAGTGATGGCAGCGGCTAATACTAAACAATCATAGCTCATAATCCTATATGAGGCTCTTGTCCTCCTTGTTATTGAATATGCAGACACCACTATCACCGCTAGTCACACAAAGATTGAGAGACTGGAGAGAATTCATAATGAAGCTATGCGGATCATCCTTGGGTGCACCAGGGACACACCATGTGTGGCTATGAGGTTTCTCCTTGATTTTCTGAGCATATCTTACATAATTGATGTGGCATACCTATGCATATCTCAGGGTGAGTTCTGACACAGACCACCCACTACACAGTGAGCACCCTTGCATGAAGGGAAGCAGGCTCAAAAGAGGCAAATTGTTGATGGGTGTTGCTGAGGATACCGTTAAACATATATGTGCCCTTGAAGGCATAACTCCTTGTGAGGAATGGATACCTATTCCTATGGTCTTTCAGGAGACAGTCAAGACTGTCATTACACTCAATAGAGAGTACAGCGAACATAGCCCTGTCAACATGATGCAGAGGTCAAGGCACTCATCTGCGAACATGCCGATGATACATGTGATTTACACTGACGAGTCGGTCATCTGCCAGCAGTCTAACAATGGAAGTATTTGCTATAATGCGGGCATACTGACTCAATGAATATGATTCAGAAAATCAAAACGGGTGATGTATTGTCATAGGGGATTGGTGACATCATTAGAGAGAGCTAAAACGAGGACCTCACTGTGAAAACTCATGCTTAACTTTTTGTCTCAAACATGCGGGTGTTGAGGGAAACCAACGGGCCAACCAATTAGCTAGCATTGCAGCAATAACAGATGGTCAGCCTATGCACCAAGCAGACATACTTATTGTTCTTCATGTGTCTGCATGATGTGATGATTTTGAGATAAATAAGCATCAGTCAATAACAAGAATGCACAAATTGAAAATGAGGATGGGTGGTTGCCCATAGAGAACACCCAACAAAGATTTCAAAAAGAACAGTGAACCACCATAGAACCAGAACCATCAGCCATTGTGCCCTGAGAGATCTACTGAAGTGGAGATTTTAGCACCTATGGACATGTCTGGTGTGCGAAAAGATAATCGACATACCTAATACCTGTATTGCACAGAGGAGTGTATTTAACCAGTTAGCCATTATAATCATTATTCATAAAAGCACGTGAATATAAACTGCTAGAGACTAAGTGCATGTAGGTTTGCCTAGATTATTCACACACATACTTGAATATAAGCTGCTAGAGACAGTGCATGTAGGTTTGACTAGATTATTCATACAAGCACTTGAATATCATGCGTTCGAATAACCTGCACATGTGTTTCATAGATTACTCAAAAGCGTTCGACTGCGTCCAACACCAGCAACTATGGGAGATAATGAACAGCATGGGTTTCCCAAGACATCTGATTCATCTAATAGAGGAACTTTACCAAGATCAAAAGGCTGCAGTGAAGTTAGAGGACGATCTCTCAGAGTGGTTTGAGGTACAGAGTGGAGTAAGGCAAGGGTGCACACTCTCCCCATACCTGTTCAACATCTACGCTGAAAGTATAATGAGGAAAGTGAGAGAAGACATACACAACACTGACTACCACGCTTTAAACATAGGTGGATTCCTAATCCCGGAACTACGCTACGCAGACGACACAGTACTTCTTTCAAACGATATAAAGGGATTGGAACAACTAATCAAGAACACAAAGAAATATAGCGAAGCACAAAATTTGTATTTAAACACGCAGAAAACAAAAATCATGTCAACAGATATAACAACACAACAACCAAAAATCAGAATAGACAATACCGAGATAGAATGTGTGGATAAATTTGAATACTTAGGAGCAAACATCAACGGTGCAGGAGACTGCATGGCAGAAATAAGGAAGAGATTGGCAATGGCATATTGCAAAATAACACGGCTGAAAAACATATGGAAAAACAACAAAATAGAAACGAAAATGCTAATGTTACGAACTTTTATTTTTCCGGTTGCAACATACGGTTGTGAAACATGGACTCTAAGTAAAACAGCGGCAAAGAAGATCAACGCCTTCGAGCTGAAATGCTACAGAAAGATACTTAGAATATCATGGAAGGATAAAATCAGAAACTCAGATATTATAAACACACTGAATATTCCAGAGTGTTGGTTACTAAACACAATAACAAAAAGAAAACTACGCCTGTTTGGTCATATAAAGAGACATAACTGTTTAGAAAGACAAATAATGGAGGGAAGAGTACCTGGGAAGAGGAGAAGGGGCAGACCAAGAAGACGATGGACTGACGACATTAAAGATAATATGAATACATCGCTAGAAAATGCAAGCCACATCGCCCAAGACAGAGAGAGGTTCAGAGAGTTCATTGGGAAGACAACGTTCTGGAAGGAATACGTCACATGACACACTTGAATATAAGCTGCTAGAGACTGAGACATCGCTAGAAAATGCAAGCCACATCGCCCAAGACAGAGAGGGGTTCAGAGAGTACATTGGGAAGACAACGTTCTGGAAGGAATACGTCACATGACACAGAGACTGAGTGCATGTAGGTTTGCCTAGATTGTAATGATGTATATTCATAACCAAGGAATAGAGTCCTTGTCAGATATGGTTGAGTAACTATTATCTCAGATACTCTATTGTAAATACCAACAAAGGGAGTGTGTGCAGAAAGTTGTTTATTATACTAAAAGTTTGGCAGTGTTGTTTATACAGAATAAAACTATCCTATATGTTTGTTATTATGTCAGATTTCTGAAGAGATGTTTAACAATCACGATGTCAAAATCGAGCTTATTAACTTTGGTGCTTCTGATAACAGAATGAATGGGTGTCATATCATTCTGCCGGGTCTATGTAGAAGTGATAGACATATAAAAGAAGGTACGTATGTCACTTGTGAAGTGACTCTGTGACATGTTACTTTATACTTTTGTGACATACAATTGACAACCATCTTATGTAATATATCATTGCCAATTGAGGTGAGAAAGAGAATTCTTAGAAGTTATTTAGAACCAATTCTGATGTATGGAAGTGAATCTTGGACACTCAGCAGAACAATAAAATATTATATTGAGGCAGCAGAGATGTGGTTTTATAGAATGTTGAGAACACCATGGACAGATAAAAAACATAATGCAGATAATTCAAAAAGAAAGCTGCTTACCCATATCAGAAATAGACTGTCCACATTGTTTGGATACATGATGAGAAGAGGAAAGTTGGAACACATTTTAACAACGGAGAAGTTAAAGAGCAAGAGAGGTAGGGGAAGACCAAGAGAGAAGATGTTTGACAATCTATCATTGTGACATGGGAAAACATTGGTATTGGAAATAATTGACAGCACACAAAATAGAAGACTGGAAAGACATAATAACCAATGTCACATGTCATGAACCATAAGAAGAAGACATACAATATATGCAACAATAATTTTGTGATGTGTTTGACATTTTTATGTTAATTTCAGTGGAAGCAGATGCATCAAACTGCAGGATCAAATGACCCGTACCACCAAATGTCAAGTAGGAAGAAACCATTATCTTCAAACTATGAAATTGCTTCTGTGTTGCCAGGGCCCGAGAAGGGAGCAAAGAATAGCAACACTATTTACCTTCCATGCATGTCATAAAAGACAACTAAGAAGGTTATTGGATGGAGTTGGCTGTCCCATCCCATATAGAGACAGTGACCCAAAGCCATGATGAGTCGGATGTGTCATGCCAAAAGGCGCAGATATCACAACAGTGCTGTAAACCATGACACAACGCATTCTGTTACCCGGACTACATTTTGCAAATCTGCAGAAGTTTTAGAACAAATACAGAAGAAGAAGAAACTATGAACTGGTCACAACAGACTGAGAGAGAAGTCACATGTTTGGAAAGCTCAAAACTGGCAGGACATTCCTGTGCCACTGGACTGAGCCCAGATACCACAGAAGCAACATATCAACTCTACCAAGAAGAGAGGGAGAAAATATGGCCTACTGAGACGGCACTATTTCCAAACCTGTTCCATAGATGTTCTGAAGTGTATTACACAGTTGATTGAAGCTGTTGGTGCTGTAACCTAATAACTGACTGAAGAGTATAATGAATATGAGATGGAGCACCTATGGAGGAGTCAGGAGGTGATGATATGACAACTAGCTAACTATTTATTATTATATACATTACATGACTTGTCACTGTTCATTGTTTGTATATTTCAGAGATCAGTGATGACACATTGGAGAACTTCACCAACTCTCAGGATGATGTTCAGAAAATACAAACAGAAAGTGTATACAGTGTTCAACATTCACAACTTGTAAGATCTGATGTTTTCTCAGAGAATCTTCCAGAAAATATTAGAAACAATGATGAGATAACCAGAGATGTGACTGAAGGTTTGGAGAGACAAACAGAAAATATTATAAATGTTGTGAAGAATACATCAGAGGATTTTGAGATGATTCATGAACACAAAGGAAACACATTACTGAAAGTAGAAAACAAGAATGTAGATCTGTGTTTGACATCAAGAGGACGAGAACTAAATGATTTAAGAGAGTCAAGGACAACTAGAGAACATCGTATCATGAATGAAGATATTAATGTTCAGATTGTCCAGAATGATGACAATCTGATTGTCACTAATGAAGAATGTAGCAAATTGTCAGAAAATGAATTCTGTATTTCTAAGAAAGTTAATAAAGGTTTTGATAAATTTGCAGCAATAAACAAACATATAAAAAAACATACTGTAGATAAAACTTACAAATGTGATGCTAGCTGTGTGGGATTTGATCAAAGTGGTAACCAGAGAAAACATACAAAAATACATACAGGAGAAAATCCTCATAAATGTGATATACGCGGTGCAGAATTTGATGATATTGGTAACATGACGGCACACAGAATAATACATACAGGAGAGAAACCTTACAAATGTGATGTTTGTGGTGCACCGTTTACTCATTTCAGTAACATGAAGAGACATAAAAATACACATTCAGGAGAGAAACCTTACAAATGTGAACATTGTGGTGTAGGGTATACTGATGCTAGTAGCATGAATAGACACAAAAGATTACATACAGGAGAAAAGCCTCACAAATGTGATGTTTGTAGTGCAGGATTTGATCACATTGGTAATCTGAAGATACACCGAATAATACATACAGGAGATAAACCTTACAAATGTGATGTTTGTGGTGTAGGATTTACTCAAAAAGGCCACTTAAAGGTACACATAAGAACACATACAGGAGAGAAACCTTACAAATGTGATGTTTGTGGTGTAGGATTTAATGAATCTGGTAGTTTCACAGTACACAGAAGAACACATACAGGAGAGAAACCTTACAAATGTGATATTTGTGGTGCACCTTTTACTCATTTCAGTAACATGAAGAGGCATAGAAATACACATTCAGGAGAGAAACCTTACAAATGTGAAGTTTGTGGTGTAGGGTATACTGATGCTAGTAGCATGAATAGACACAAAAGAAAACATACAGAAAATAAACCTTACAAATGTGATGTTTGTGGTGTAGGGTTTACTGATGCTAACAGCTTGAGCAGACATAGAAAAAGACATTCAATAGTTAAACCTTACAAATGTGATGTTTGTGGTGTAGGATTTACTCAAGCTAGTAATCTAAACATACACATACGAAAACATACTGGAGAGAAACCGTACACATGTGATGTTTGTGGTGTAGGATTTGTCCATGCTGGTAAACTTCAGATACACATAACAAAACATACAGGTCAGAAACCGTATAAATGTGATGTTTGTGGTGTAGGATTTACTAAAAATGAACACTTGAAGGTACACGGAAGAATACATACAGGAGAGAAACCGTACAAATGTGATATTTGTGGTGTAGGATTAACTCAAATTAGTAACCTAATAGAACACAGAAGAGTACATACAGGAGAGAAACCTTTCAAATGCGAAGTTTGCGGCGTGAGATTTTCTCATGCTAGTGCCATGAAACGACACATAAGAAAACATACAGAAGATAAACATCCAGATGTGATGTTTGTGGCATATAATTTATGAAGAGATGTAGTCTGAAGAAGCACAAGAAACTCATAGAAATTGTACTAACAGTTGTACTGTATAGTAAACACTTGATTAGTGTAAATGATTATGAGAATCTATCAGACAAGTGGCGGGATGATTCTTTTTTCATTCACTAATAATGTCTATATCTGCAGTGTTGTTTCTTGTATAAATTGGACAGTGTTTTCCAATTCTTGTTTTGTACCATAAAGTTGAACATTCCTCAGTGTATCAGAAGGTCAGTATGTGCACCTTAATGTCATAATTTGCACATTCTTGAAGGATATATTCTGAAGTCTGGTTGGCTTGCCCAGAATTACACTTTGCTGTTGTACCGATTTTAAATTTTGTATATATATGGCTGTTTAGTCTATTGTGTCCAGTTCTGAGTAGAAATATGATGACCTGTTCTTGTCTGTTAAGTAGGTGGTAGTCGTCGCGTTGAGGTAAGTTAGGCTTTCATTGTGCCTTTATCATGGATTTCCTTTGGTGATAGCTGATTGGTACTTCCGGTTGCTGCATATTAGTAACTTCCTTGGCGAGTTGATCAGCTCTCATTTCCTGCTATTCCACGGTGTAATGGAATCCATTGCAGTATAATTCTACACCTATTTTTCACTATGGTCAATACCTCAGAAAGTTTATTGGATTGTAGTGCCTCTAGTACTGACCTTGAATCTGTAAGTATTACAATAGGACGTGAGGTCCTGTCCAATGTTAACAGTTTCTCTGCTGCTGTACAAAAATAGCTTTGATTTCAGAGTCATAGTTGTTGCAGTAATTCCCTGTTGGTAAACAAGTGGTATCAGTGGTGCCATCTGGGTATTCTACATATACACCACTTCCTCCATTTCTTACTGCATTCTATACTGATCCATCTGTATATACTCTTGTCCATAGATCACTTGGGTAAACATCATCGAGGAAGATGAGAGTTGCTACCCTTTTCTGCAGATTATTCTGCTGTTCATCCCCATGCACACCTGCTACTGTTGTTTGGATGGTCACTGGTAAGCATGTCCATTTTTCCCATGGGGTGTGTTCTTGTGGTGGTATGATGATTGTGAGAATCTGTCAGACACATGTCGGGATGATGATTATGAGATTCTGTTAGGCAGACAAGTGTAGCAATAAATACTTTATTAAATTAATAGTGCTGCTGAACATTCTATCAAATAATTTAAAAAAAACAATAAACAAAGGAACAAGGACTAATTCACAAAGAAACTTTGTTTCAATGTTTTACCAATTCCACTGAATAGTAGGTATTGTAGCCAAATTACTTGCAAACTAGCCGTGCACTAATTTCAGACAAGTGTAGAGAACCCCAAATAATTTGTTCTGTACCACAAATCCTTTGTTTATTGTTATTTATTTTATGATAGAATGTTCAGTAGTACTATTAATTTAATATAGTATTTATCACTTTTGTTTTGCTATTACAGCACTCTCCATTTTGTTGGACATACTCTGACAGTTTTGTTATTTATATCAGACAAGTGTAGGGTGATGATTGTGAGAATTCATCAGACAAGTGTAGGGTGATGATTGTGAGAATTCATCAGACAAGTTTAGGGTGATGATTGTGAGAATTCATCAGACAAGTGTAGGGTGATGATTGTGAGAATTCATCAGACAAGTGTAGGGTGATGATTGTGAGAATTCATCAGACAAGTGTAGGGTGATGATTGTGAGAATTCATCAGACAAGTGTAGGGTGATGATTGTGAGAATTCATCAGACAAGTTTAGGGTGATGATTGTGGGAATTCATCAGACAAGTTTAGGGTGATGATTGTGAGAATTCATCAGACAAATGTAGGGTGATGATTGTGAGAATTCATCAGACAAGTGTAGGGTGATGATTGTGAGAATTCATCAGACAAGTTTAGGGTGATGATTGTGAGAATTCATCAGACAAGTGTAGGGTGATGATTGTGAGAATTCATCAGACAAGTGTAGGGTGATGATTGTGAGAATTCATCAGACAAGTGTAGGGTGATGATTGTGAGAATTCATCAGACAAGTGTAGGGTGATGATTGTGAGAATTCATCAGACAAGTTTAGGGTGATGATTGTGGGAATTCATCAGACAAGTTTAGGGTGATGATTGTGAGAATTCATCAGACAAGTGTAGGGTGATGATTGTGAGAATTCATCAGACAAGTGTAGGGTGATGATTGTGAGAATTCATCAGACAAGTGTAGGGTGATGATTGTGAGAATTCATCAGACAAGTGTAGGGTGATGATTGTGAGAATTCATCAGACAAGTTTAGGGTGATGATTGTGGGAATTCATCAGACAAGTTTAGGGTGATGATTGTGAGAATTCATCAGACAAGTGTAGGGTGATGATTGTGAGAATTCATCAGACAAGTGTAGGGTGATGATTGTGAGAATTCATCAGACAAGTGTAGGGTGATGATTGTGAGAATTCATCAGACAAGTGTAGGGTGATGATTGTGAGAATTCATCAGACAAGTTTAGGGTGATGATTGTGGGAATTCATCAGACAAGTTTAGGGTGATGATTGTGAGAATTCATCAGACAAGTGTAGGGTGATGATTGTGAGAATTCATCAGACAAGTGTAGGGTGATGATTGTGAGAATTCATCAGACAAGTGTAGGGTGATGATTGTGAGAATTCATCAGACAAGTGTAGGGTGATGATTGTGAGAATTCATCAGTTTTGGTTAACTGATCTGCTATCTCATTTCCATTTGGCAACCAGGTACTGAACATCAACCAGGTACTGAACTTCAACTAGGCAACTGTCTTCTTTTCAGACTTGTCATAGGAAGTGACTAAGGAAAGATAGACAGAGAACCTTTCACTTGTGAAAAAATCATTGTAACTGAAGGTCTTGCATAAGATTTCTTACTTGTATCCTTCTGTCGAATGATCATCATGGATGATGGAGAGGTGCAGGACAGTAAACCTTGCATCTCTATGGTAGACTCCTAGGTGTGCTATTACTGCAGGTTATCAACAGATCTGACAGAAGAATGATGAATTAGTTGGCCCAGACATATATGCTGCAATCTAGGAAGACATGATGATCCTGGGGTACTGTTGCAATGGAATTCCTCCATTCAGAGATTAAACATGCACCATAAACCCTCCCTACATTATTACTATCATTACAAGACAGAGAGAGGTTCAGAGAGTTCATTGGGAAGACAACGTTCTGGAAGGAATACGTCACATGACACATTACTATGCATTTGAAATAGTAAACTGTATGTGTTTGAGTGTCTCCTCAGTTACTCAACTAAGGAGGACCTATGAGATAGCAAACCTTATGTGTTTAAGTGTCACTTCAGTTACTCAACTGAGGAGGACCTATGAGATAGCAAACCTTATGTGTTTAAGTGTCACTTCAGTTACTCAACTGAGAAGGACCTATGAGATAGCAAACCTTATGTGTTTAAGTGTCACTTCAGTTACTCAACTGAGGAGGACCTATGAGATAGCAAACCTTATGTGTTTAAGTGTCACTTCAGTTACTCAACTGAGGAGGACCTATGAGATAGCAAACCTTATGTGTTTAAGTGTCACTTCAGTTACTCAACTAAGGAGGACCTATGAGATAGCAAACCTTATGTGTTTAAGTGTCACTTCAGTTACTCAACTGAGGAGGACCTATGAGATAGCAAACCTTATGTGTTTAAGTGTCACTTCAGTTACTCAACTAAGGAGGACCTATGAGATAGCAAACCTTATGTGTTTAAGTGTCACTTCAGTTACTCAACTAAGGAGGACCTATGAGATAGCAAACCTTATGTGTTTAAGTGTCACTTCAGTTACTCAACTAAGGAGGACCTATGAGATAGCAAACCTTATGTGTTTAAGTGTCACTTCAGTTACTCAACTAAGGAGGACCTACGAGATAACAAACCTTATGTGTTTAAGTGTCACTTCAGTTACTCAACTGAGGAGGACCTACGAGATAGCAAACCTTATGTGTTTAAGTGTCACTTCAGTTACTCAACTGAGGAGGACCTATGAGATAGCAAACCTTATGTGTTTAAGTGTCACTTCAGTTACTCAACTGAGGAGGACCTATGAGATAGCAAACCTTATGTGTTTAAGTGTCACTTCAGTTACTCAACTGAGGAGGACCTATGAGATAGCAAACCTTATGTGTTTAAGTGTCACTTCAGTTACTCAACTGAGGAGGACCTATGAGATAGCAAACCTTATGTGTTTAAGTGTCACTTCAGTTACTCAACTGAGGAGGACCTATGAGATAGCAAACCTTATGTGTTTAAGTGTCACTTCAGTTACTCAACTAAGGAGGACCTATGAGATAGCAAACCTTATGTGTTTAAGTGTCACTTCAGTTACTCAACTAAGGAGGACCTATGAGATAGCAAACCTTATGTGTTTAAGTGTCACTTCAGTTACTCAACTAAGGAGGACCTATGAGATAGCAAACCTTATGTGTTTAAGTGTCGCTTCAGTTACTCAACTAAGGAGGACCTACGAGATAACAAACCTTATGTGTTTAAGTGTCACTTCAGTTACTCAACTGAGGAGGACCTATGAGATAGCAAACCTTATGTGTTTAAGTGTCACTTCAGTTACTCAACTGAGGAGGACCTATGAGATAGCAAACCTTATGTGTTTAAGTGTCACTTCAGTTACTCAACTGAGGAGGACCTATGAGATAGCAAACCTTATGTGTTTAAGTGTCACTTCAGTTACTCAACTAAGGAGGACCTACGAGATAACAAACCTTATGTGTTTAAGTGTCACTTCAGTTACTCAACTGAGGAGGACCTATGAGATAGCAAACCTTATGTGTTTAAGTGTCACTTCAGTTACTCAACTGAGGAGGACCTATGAGATAGCAAACCTTATGTGTTTAAGTGTCACTTCAGTTACTCAACTAAGGAGGACCTATGAGATAGCAAACCTTATGTGTTTAAGTGTCACTTCAGTTACTCAACTAAGGAGGACCTATGAGATAGCAAACCTTATGTGTTTAAGTGTCACTTCAGTTACTCAACTGAGGAGGACCTATGAGATAGCAAACCTTATGTGTTTAAGTGTCACTTCAGTTACTCAACTGAGGAGGACCTATGAGATAGCAAACCTTATGTGTTTAAGTGTCACTTCAGTTACTCAACTAAGGAGGACCTATGAGATAGCAATCCTTATGTGTTTAAGTGTCACTTCAGTTACTCAACTGAGAAGGACCTATGAGATAGCAAACCTTATGTGTTTAAGTGTCACTTCAGTTACTCAACTAAGGAGGACCTATGAGATAGCAAACCTTATGTGTTTAAGTGTCACTTCAGCTACTCAACTGAGGAGGACCTATGAGATAGCAAACCTTATGTGTTTGAATGTCACCTCAGTTGTTTGAGTGTCACTTCAGTTACTCAACTGAGGAGGACCTATGCTTTTGTCAGAAGGGCTATGGGCTGTTAAGAGCTACCTGCTTATTTATAGGGAATATGGGGTGCTAAGGGTACCGCATTGCTCTTGACATGGCAGCTAAAAAACTGCTGAACAACTTTGACCTACAGCCTGTGGTATTCCTGACAGATGCAAGGTCAGTGCTTCAAGCTCTCCAGTCTGAAAAACTAACAGACTTGAAAAAACTACTTAGCGAATTGTCTTACCAGTATAGGGTAACCATGCAGTGGATACCCTCTCACTGTGGAATACCAGGAAATGAAAAAGCAGACCAACTGGCTAAGGAAGGTGCTGCCGAAGACCAACCAGATATACCAATCACCTACCATCAGAAAAAAACAGATGATCAAGTCAATAAGAAAGCCACAAACACCAACACAAGATGACTATCATATTATGAACAGACCAGAACAAGTTATAATTCTACATCTCAGAACAGGACACAACCGACTCCTCAGTCACATGTATACAAAGTTCAAGATTGGCAACACAGCCATGTGTACATGTGGACAGGCAGCACAGAGTGCCAAACATATACTTCAAGAGTGTTCTGAGCATGAAACGCTGAGGCAGACATATTGGCCAGAGGAAACAACACTGGAATCAAAGCTCTATGGGACACTGTATGAACTGCAAAAGACAGTGAGTTTTATTAAGGAGACAGAATTACAGATATAGACATGTTTCAAGTGAACGAAAGAAGAAGAAGCTCTTGACAGACCCAGAGTTAGCAGATAACCAGGATCCCAAAAGTACCATCTCATGGTGCACCCTTAAAACAGAAGTACAGTGGCTCATGCTGCTTCATGCAAACACTTTTGGGATTGTGTCCTTTAATGTGCAGGTAGCATATGGAAAGAGAATTGACGTCAAAACATGAGCAATATCTCCAACACCTGTACCACACGGAAAATGGGAAAAAAATGAAATTAGAACTAAAGTGATGTTCAGCTCGAGAACAAACTTCTAGTCCCTGGTGCTCCTTACCGATCAGGCTCAACTCTACCACCGGTGCCTTCCTATACCGAAATAATGCTGATGGTTAGAGTTTTTTTCAGTTCGTGAACAAGTCCCCAGTGCTCCTAAAAAATGTGTAGAATCTCAGACTTGGATGAGGGGTTCACGGTGTCGGTGAATGACACCTCAGTTAAGAAGGTGAATGAGCCCAGGTCCACCTCTATGGTTGATGATTTCCTATACTGGAATAATGCTCGCGGAGAGAAAAGGTTCAGTACCTAATTGGCTCAGGCACAATATGTCTAATTACACAAGATTAATTCACTGGAAACTGAACACCTCATGCAAGATAGACGTAGTCAACCCAAATCTAAATACCTGACTACTGCCTCCTCGGATACAGCCACCCAGGGACATGTTTTGGCCCGAAAAGTCCAAGGGCACAGTGAGTGATAAATTGTCATGGAGTAGAGTCGATACACAATCACCATTTGGTGACAGATAAGAAGGTTGTCACAGGCTAGGGAAGCCCACTACCTGAATTAAAAACATGATGAAGATGAATGTGCTGGGCCTCAGATGTCCCAAGCATTTACCGATTGAGGATCTCATACACAGATGAATGTCCATGTGGATCCGGAACCGAGACTCCTAAACACATACTTCAGGATTGCCCAAAATACAAAGAGCAGGACAGCAGACCTTGTCAGAGGATACAGACTTGAGGAAAAAGCTATGAGGCAGCTGTTCTGACCTGGAGAAGACCGTGGACTTCGCCCTGGTGACAGATCTGACAATTTAATATGACCACAGATGCTGAACGCAGAAGAAGGATGTCCCGGGTTTCAAATTTGCTGTACCCTCAGGTGCAAATAACACAGCTCTGCTGTGGAATTAGCAGCACAATGTACTTCATGCTCTCCAGAGAAAATTACATGAACTTTCATGTTGGTTATCAGAGAACTAATGCCAAAGAAGAATACAGAAAATATTTAATCATCATTCAAGAGCTGGAATCAAAGGTGATTCAAGATAAGATGGAGAATCATCTTTCATTAGTGGTGTTCTATTTATGAGGAGATCCATGCCTAGTGTGTAAATATTGTACAATTTATTTCATACTTAGAATGCATATAGTAAAGGTTTCAGAAATAAAACAAAGACCTTTAAGTGGGATCTCCATTTTATTGTCACGTTGAGAGTCTGGATTGATGTGAGTGAATCTCAGAATAAAACCAGAGTAATTTGTAACTTCAATTGCGAGGTACTTCAAATCAATCTATCTGTGGAATGATGCTGTAAGGCGTCGCAGGATTTAATCCTGATCGGTTTTTTGGACTATGGCACATTCGGTCGCTTGATTTGCAGAAATATTGTGACATCTCAGAATATTGGTAACTCCTTCAATCCACCTTCCTCTTGGGTCTTCCTCTGTATATTGTTGTTTCCATTTTCATGTTGTATGCTCTTGCCTAGAAACTGGAAAATTAGGGGCAATTGAGATGTGGTTCTATAGAAGAATGCTGAGAATACCATGGACTGCCAGAAAAACTAATGTAGAGGTGTTGAAAGAGTCAAATTGTGAAATGGACCTTAATAATATAAGAAAAAGACAATCTTCATGTTTTGGCCACTTCATGAGACAGGCAGATTTGGAGAACATGGTCACAACAGGCAAGATGGAAGGCAACAGAGACAGAGGATGACAAGGTGAGAAAATATTAGATTGTTTGACAACCTGGCACGGTAGGGAAACAACAACGATCTTGATACATAATACTGTGGATAGAGAGCCACGATTGCCTACGCCAGCCGGCATGGCACCTGATGATGATGTTCTTTTTGCTAGCCAATAGGGGTTCATTCTCATTAAGTGACCGAACGATTTCAGTCTGTCTCATTTCAATATATTTGAACACAGATGTTGTTCCAACACTTCTTGTAATCGCTTCATTCACCATCTCTTCTTGCTCTGTTTGCTGCTTTTCTTAGACATCTAATTTCACACGTAGTAAGCTTTCTCTCTTATTTTTTTGTTAGTGTCCATGTCTGACATTGAAAACACAATGTTGGTATGAAGATTTAATTTATGATGTGCCTTTTGATTTCCATTGGGATAAGTTTACTTCAAATGAAAACCTCAAATTTTGTATTTTTGGTGAACATATTCTTATAAAGTTAAACAGGTGTATCATTTTTTTTGATGTAGTCAACAAATACAAATGCATATAATACAAGGAGTGTTCTGCTCCTTTGAAGTTTTTCTATTCCAGTTGATAACTCTCTTGGTTGCATGTGTGCACTCCTGCTCCACCTCTTCATCAGAACTGCTAATACTGACATTTTGCGGCACATCTGTATGATGTGCTATGCTGAATCTTGACTAATATTTAGATGTACAGAAATATCAGACGGTCAACAATTTTTGTTATGAAACTTTACCAACTAAAATCAACACTGGTCATCTTCTGCATTCTTTTTCAAACTCCTGCAGACTAGCAAGATGTAGTCAGGAGAACGAAATGCATTGTTGTATGGCTTACAGCTGTTCCTCACCCTTCAGCCTGATAAATCCGAATTCAGCATGACTTCTTGGTCACTTTCACCCTATATGAGATGGACAGCCAACTACACTCCATAACCTCCTTAGTTGCCACTTATGATATACATGGAAGGTAAAAAGTGTTGCTGTTTTTTGCTCCCCTTTCAGGTCCAGTAACTGTGGTTATTCACCTCTTGGTTTACCTGAATGGTTGTGCTTCTGTCATATGAAGCTTCCAACTCCATTCATACACTTATGTGATTGACAGGCGTACATCACCATAATGAACCTTCATTCACAAGGAATTTCTGTAGACTTTACTCTTTCATTGATTATAAACATTGATAACAGAATGTTGCTCCATTGTGGTGCATGTCAATAGTAGGGTGGCCATTTTTAAACTCCTATAATGATGTCATGTTCTTCATCTACACCAAGATGGCACATTCAGGATTGACATCTTCAACAGCAAACAGGACAATGAATCGGGCCATTTACTTTTATGGGAGCATTATAATTATATATAAGCAACAGAACAGACTGAGAAGCCACATGTTCTGAAAGCTGAAGATTAGCAAGATAGACCTGTGCAACTGTCGACTGAGCCCAGAGACTGCAGAACACATTCTTCATGCCTCTCTACCAAGAAGAGAGGAGAAAATATGGCCTAGTGAGACTGCACTACTTCCAGACTTGGGTTAATTCCGGAGTGGATACATATTCCACCTGCATTATGTGGCACATTTTCTGTAGCCATCACACTCTGTAGAAATTGAAGGTGGAAAAAAATCATGAGTGAATGCAAAATTTAGGGCGCACATTGATAATAACACTGCAGAAAATGATGGAATCTACACTGATAGGTCAGTTATATGTCATTAACACTATGCTTGGACATTTACTGCAAGGTACGATGGAAAAACTGTTACGTAATCCAGCTGTGCTTTCACCGCAAGCAGTCTTCAGATGTTCAACCATGACCTCCATTATTTTTTATCATTACAACTCTGAAGCAAAGTGAACTACCTTCTACAGTTGAAAAAAGCATTCCTCAACACAAAAGGTACATTTTTTATTTTCACTGATCTCTTACAGGAGATGCTCTTCTGTGTATATTAAAGTGACTTGTCTAAGCAAAAATCATACGCCACAGTCTTCACTTTTGTAAGGTCCTGTATGTTTTGTTCTATGTTTCTGCAGATAACGAGCTCGAGTATAACCTACACCACACACATCACATTTGTTTTCTCTCCTGTATGTATTTTTCTGTGACACAAAAGGTTTCTAGAATCAGTAAATCCTACGCCACAGACTTCACATGTGTAAGATCTGTCTCCTGTATGTTGTCTTCTATGTCTCTGAAGTTCTCTGTCAACAGTAAATCCTACACCACAGAAATTACATTTGTAAGGTTTTTCTCCTGTATGCATTTTTCTATGTATATTCATTTGACCACTTTGTATAAATGATATACCACATACATCACATGTGAAAGGTTTATCACCTGTATGTCTTCTTATATGTGTCTGAAGGCTGCCAATTTGAGCAAACCCAACACCACATACATCACATTTGTGTGGCTTCTCTCCTGGTTTTGTTGCCTACAGAAACGGAGTGAAGTTGGTTGAGAAATCTTCAGCATATTCCACTGTCATATCGAGTATGAGGATGGAGATAGAGGGAGTTACAACAACATTTAATTGATTGATAACTGATACATCAACACACTCTGTAATACTCATAGATTCCTAAAGCATACTTTCTATGAAACTTTGTTAGTGGTCTCCATCATGCCATTAGATTTACCTCTCTTATTTTCTCCACATCTGTTGACTTCCTTGACATTTGTGTTTCCATAGCATCTATATCCCTTACTACGTCCGTACATTATAAGCACACTGCTTCTTATACTTTTCTTCTTTACACATCATCTCACCCAAGGTCTTGTCGCTATTCCCTCCCTCTTTCTCAGCTGCTCCGTCGTCTCTACCAAGACGACGCGGATTTCCTGTGTCAAGCTCACAAGATGATGGGTGTTTTCACCGTTGCTTGTATCCTGAAGATATCCTCACATCAGATTTGCAATGTGTTTTACCTATTTCCTGTTCAGTTGCCCTCTTACCATCCATTAAACATACATAATTTCCTCTCTATCAGTGATGGTATGCTTTCCATCTACGCTTAGCAGAGGAGACGTTCCTGAAGACCAAGAACCATAAATTGCTGTTAACAATTATATAATTTTATATAAAATTTCTGCATATTATTGCTGTCAGCGTAATGTATGTCTTTGGCTTTAGTGCTGAACCATGTCTTGCATCCTCCTTAGTTCTTTTTGCCCGTTTTTTCTATGAGTTACACATCATCTATTCCAGACGCTGTCAACTGCTGATCCTTCCTACACATTTCTATAGTCTTTGTTTCTATTGGTAGCCCCCCCCCCTCCACCTCCAGCTACTAATTTCCTTTACACATTTTTTTTCTCAAATATTCTCTTTCCTTCCCCCTTTATTTCTTTCTCTTCCCTCCCACCACCACTGTCATGACATTACTCATGGGTGGCCCCCTACTCTGCTTTTACATTTCTCTTCTTTCATATTAGGCGTCTACTTGATCTTATGTATTATTAAATCACACACAATCAGGGATCTTCTATTTGCTGATGACTGTGCCCTAAATGCCAACTCTGAGACTGATCTACAATGTATTATAGACAGATTCTCCAAAGCCTGTACCAACTTTGGGCTTACCATTAACACAGAGAAAACAGAAGTCATGTTACAACCAGCACTTGGCAAAAGCTATCTCGAGCCCTGCATAAAGGTAAATGGTGTAGCACTGAAAGTTGTGAATAGATTCACATATCTAGGCAGTACGTTATCACAAAATGCCAACGTTGATGATGAAGTGTATACAAGGATCGCCAAAGCAAGCAGCACTTTCGGCAGATTGTACGCAAATGTTTGGCGTAGAAATGGCATTAACCTACAGACTAAGCTGAAAGTTTACAGAGCAGTGGTACTTCCAGTGCTGCTATACGCTAGTGAAACATGGACTGTGTATAGACATCATGTGAAAAAACTCAATCATTTTCATACAAATTGTCTCAGAAAAGTTATGAACATCAGATGGCAAGACAAGATTCCAGATACCACTGTCCTTGATAGAGCTGGTATCCCAAGCATTGACACGATCCTGATGCAGACACAGATTCGTTGGGCAGGTCATTTGGTGCGTATGCCAGACCATCGTCTGCCAAAGATACTTCTCTATGGTGAGCTAGAGAAGGGTATACGATCTCAAGGTGGCCAAAGGAAGCGCTACAAGGACTCGTTAATGGACTCACTGAAAGCCTTTGAAATAGACCACGATACATGGGAAGAACTTGCACAAAATAGATCTACATGGCGTTCTAAAATAAAAAAGAGCGCAAGATCTTGTGAAATGAAGAGATGAGAAGAAAAGAAGAGAAATGCAGCAGCTCAACAGCGGAGAGCAGCTAGAAAGTCACGGATAGACCAAGATCCGTCTACAGTCGTTATTCCATGTCCAAACTGTCCAAGGACATTTACAGCTCGAATAGGGCTCATTAGCCATCTACGAACTCATAATCAAGGACATAACTAAAATTGAATTTTCAAAAGTGGATGTAACAAATGGCCATCATCACTTGTGATGGACGAACAACATGTAGGCCCTATTATTAATTGATCACGTATCAATGTCCTTTAATCTATGTCTACTTCTGTCTTTCAATAGTGCGCAAATATATGCTCACATATTGAAATTTGTCTTTTACTAGACATGTGTGGTGTTTTTTCACTTGGCAATGCTTTTTGATGAGAAAAACATGTCCAAGTCATTATAATTTTGAATATTTGTATGTTTTTAAAATATATTTTTAATTGTTATATGTTTCTTGAGAAAGGTCCCTGTTGGACCGTAACGTGAAAAATTGATCTTGTTCTTTGTTTTATTGTTAGTTATTTATTTTTTATGCTGACAGTTAGCTTAGGACTCTATATTTATAATAGTAACCGTTTTACTTTATTCAGTATTTCTAACCGTATCTGATGATTTAAATTTCTGTGCAAACATTTTACATCTAAATATATATCCAAACCAACAAAATCATATCAATAATAACTTTAATGGTGGAGATTTGTTACAATTCGCTCGAGTACGTACTAAAATGGCTATCTATATATACAATATTGGGGCCATTTTTTGTAAATTAATACAGAAATGGTTTACCCTTTCCTCTAAACTTGGTAATGGTACTAATCAATCAATTACGTGCCATGCCGAATAGCTTTTATGTTGATCATGTTTCTTCACAACTCTTGTGTTGTCACAATAAAGTTTCAGTGACAACACTGTTTACTCCTACAAAAACATTGTATGTATGCTACAATTAGTACAATACTAGTCCATCTAGCAACCTCTCTCTTTGTCGTCCCGTCTCTTCTCCCCTTGATCTTTCCAATGGTTGTTAAGTGTTTCTTCTTCAGCGTTCATTCTCAAACTCCCACTGGATCTCCCTTGTAGCAGGACCATGGTCCTACTAGATTTCCAGCAGGATGTAGTCCAGAGAATGGAAATGCGCAGTTGTGTCTGTCGTCGTTTTATTTCCGACAATGGAACGACACATCCATTTTCGATGGGTATTAAGTGTTCAAGCTGTGCTCTTCTGAGCACATGCCCTAGAAACCTTGACTGTTTGCCTCTAATGTTTTATATGATTGATATTTTTACACTAGCACCAATGAGAACATGTGCATTGGCATAGTTTTCTTAGCTGTCCCATGATATTTTCATCATTCTTCTCAGAAACCACATCTCTGTAGCCCTAGTTCCTTTTCCTTTTTTTGTTTACAGTCTATGCTTCACATCCATAAAATAGAATTGGTTCAATATAATATCTCAGCACTCAAATTTAGGTCTGCATTGATAGTGTTCCATTGCACAAAATGGTTACCGGGTATATTTTTTGAAATGCTGATTTGGCTTGTGCTATTCGGCTCTTTATCCCACTTGAGCATCTACCTTCTGATGTTAACAGGGTGGCAAGATATTTCACACCAAGATAGGTCATGGAATGGCAAGTGGTACATTATTATTTATTAAATACTTGGACAAAATTTTCAAAATAGTTAGATCTATCTATCTATTGTTATTTCCACGTGTGCTGTTAAACGTCGTTGGGGGAATTCAGAGCTTTTTGTCTTTGGTCATTTGAGTGGCAGTGATCATGGTAAGCATGTGTCTATTAATACTTCTTTGATTATCTCTGCATATCTTCTTCTGCTTCTAAAGCATTCATTCTCAAACTCACACTGGATCTCCCATGTAGCAGTACCATTGTCCTACTTGATTTCCAGCAGGATGTAGTCCAGAGAATGGAAATGCGTTGTGTCACCGTTTTATTTGAGCCGATGGCCAACACATCCGTTCTGCCCATCTAGTTCTTGGTCTTCCTCGTGCCTTGTAGTCCAGTCTTCTGCTGATGAATGCACAAAGGGCTGGTTGTGCACAGCTTCCATTCTCATGATGTGACCAAATAATTTAGTTTTATATAGTTAGATAGCTCTTGAAAATTTCAGTTTAATGATACCGCAACCAAGTCTGTACATTCCATCCTGGAAAAAGTTGTGATTTTTTTCAAATTAATTTGGCATCAAATTAATTTACATGAAACATATAGAAAAAAAAAAAATTAAACTTGTGATCACAAAATGTAGCAGAGCTGATAATTTCTGAATTATCTTAGTTATTTTCAATAATACAATACAGTGACAAAGTTCAAACAGTACATTTTTGTCTTTGCAAATACACAAGCTTATGTTAATCACATTTCTGGAATTTTAAGATGGACACAAAACTAATTGATACTCAAAATGGTGGCTAATTAGCATAATGAAAATATATTATATTGGCTCTATCTATTAAACATAATAAATCCCATGGAAACTAGGCGCTATATATTTTGTTATTTGGATGGAGAAGATGCATCTGTTGATCACATTGCTGTGATTCTCAGATGCATGTACAACTAATTAATATTTAACCTTTAGCAAGCCGGATTAAAAAATACAAAACCTCTTCCTGCCACCGGATTCTTTTTTGAGAATTTTCGTCTTTTCTGGTTGGTGTTACGGAAATGCAATAACTTTTTTGTTATTCGTGATAAAAAAAAAAAAATTTCCGTACAAATGCAGAATTGAATACCGCAAATGTATGTATATTTTTTAAATTTTTATGTAGCATACCCGGGGTTTGCGCAGGAAGTGAACACCTTTTTTGCGCAAAAAACCAACAGAAACAACAAGACATGGGTGTTCGGAAAACTCAATAACATTTTTGCTATTAGAGATTTTAAAATAATATCAACACATGTAAATGCAGAATTGAATACTACAAATTTGTGTGTAATTGGTTTTTTTTTATGTATCCTACCCGAGGTTTGCGCAAAAGGTGAAGACAATTTTTATTTTAAAATTACATAAAAACAAACAACACAAATGACTTACCCACTGGCCATGCAGCTCTGGAGTAAACCTACAGGCTGTGCTGCTCTCCTACATGCTGTGCAATTCAGAGGAACAATCAATTTTGAAATGTACCAATGTGTGGTATCTATGGAAGCAGGGGTAGGGGCACAGAGTGACCTGACATGCTGCGCACACATACTGAGTCTGGTGACGCTTCTTTGACCGATCTGAACAGACGACACAGTCAGGAAGCGCAGGCTTGCCACTGGACAACCGTTTAGGATTTATAGCAATATGGTGTGTTGGTCCTATTGTCAACCTATCCGGTGGGTGGCTTGTTCTTCTTCCGGCACTGGAAGAAGAAGGCCTAGAGTTGCAACTCTGAAGAAGCCCATGAACTATCTGCAAGCGAAATTTTTCCGCCTTGACTCTGCCAGGATGTTTGGCCCTCCACAGGACAATTGCATTTACAAAGCAAGCTTCCAACAAGTAAAAGAAAATTTTCTTCCACCACTTGCAGGACCTGTGGCCTAACATATAATATGTTAGCTGCTTGTCAACACGATCAACGCCTCCCATATGACGGGTATAGGCCTGTATTGCGCATGGTTTTACCACATCCCTCACATTTCCACCATGACGTTTGGAACGGACCTTCCTATTGAAGGTCTGCGCATCGTGTACAGATGTCATCAAATTTACTTGCCTCTTGTCATACCATGACATGTAAAGCATGTTGTCAGCACTATCAGTACGAAGTGGGTCACCAGCCTTGAGTTTTAGACCCTTCAACGCACGGGGGACCCCTTTGCGATTCAATTGTAGTGTGCCGCAGGCGCCTATCTGGTTCTCGGCAAGCTCCTTGAAAAGGGCTGGAGAGGAAAAGAAGTTGTCCATGTAGACAATATGGCCCTTACCATGCATTGCGGCCAACAAATTACTCACAACACAGTGAGCCAATCCCTTCTCTTTGTCATAGATGTCCTCCTTCCCAAGGTACAGCTTCCAGTTCCAGAGATAACTAGTCTTCGAGTCAGCCAGTGCCCAAGACTTTATACCCCACTTTGAGGGTTTCTTGGGCATGTACTGCATAAGACTAGTCCTACCCTTGAAAGCAATCATGCTTTCATCGATACTGATTTCTTTGGAGAGGCCATAATATTGTTGGAACAGAGGAATAAGTTTGTCAACAAACCCCTGTATCTTGAACGCCTTGCTGTGACCCGGTTGCCCTCGTGCAACAGCTGTTGTGTTGTCTACAAGGTGCAGGAATGAAAGAATAGCTAAAAATCTATTCCTACTCATGATATTCCTGAACCCATGCATCTTGATGAGACCATCATTAGACCAATACAATTCAAAGGAGGAACGTTTGGTCAGTCCCATCAAGAGCACCAAAGCAACAAAAGCTGTCATCTCATCAGCTGTGACTTCCTTCCACATCTTCACACGAGATGCATTGCCGGCGGCCTGTCCCTTCGAATCACTAACCTGCTTAGCGTAACGATTAGTTTCAGTTACCAACATGTTCACAATATCATCTGTAATAAACAAATGAAACACGTCTACAGCACTAATGTCATCAGCTAAGCCTATAGGTCCAACAACTTCATCGAAGTTGCTAAGCCAATCATGGCTATACCCCGAAGGTACACTAGAATTTCCAACAATTTCTTCTTCCAATATGTCGTCATCGGCCACGCTGCCAACTGAATCAGTATCACTATTATCTCTAACTAACAACACATCATCTATTGGAGCGATATCTGCATCTGTTAGCGGCACACTTTCCTCCTCATCCGAATCGGGATCCATAACGAACTCAAAATAAATTGTATCCATTGTTGCTGTCGGAAAATGCGATGAAACAATGTCTGGACGCTACAGTAAATTATAACAAATGGACAGGGCGGACGTGAACTGGTACCGGCTTCGATTGCGCATGCCCTGAACTACATACATGCTGTGATTAGGCTGTCGTGGGTCTATTTCGCACGATGTCTACTTGCGCGAGTGCACTTGACAACGGTCAACAGCAGCCATCTTTTTTTTGTCAAACAGATTTAACAACGGCGCGGTGAAGGTTAAACGGGCGGCTAATTTGCATAATGAAAACAAATGTTGATGTTTTTTTAAAAATTAACTGCTGTTTTGGACACTTAAATATTACATTTATTAAAAAAATGGTCTCCGAAGTTAATAAATCTAGTTGTAAACATGACAAATGATGACATCACTAAATTTAAACCCTGGTCACAAGAAATTAATAGCTTAAGAAAAATGTTCCGTACACTCTAATCCCGGATAACCAAGTACTTATTAATGATAAGTTTTGGGCATGTGATCCAGTACATTTGGTGGTAGAGATACTATATTTTTAGGCCCCTATTATTAAACTAAAGACTCGTCTAGAAGTTGTTTTTCTAAAACTATTTTGAATAATTTATCAAGGCACAAGGTATACTTTAGTTGCTACCACTGATAGTTGTGAAAATCTCTATAACTTGGGATCATACATTTTAAACAAAACTCCCTACTTATCAATACTTTTTTTGGAAACAACCAATTATTATATCTATTCTATATTGTATTTAATTGTATATAGCAAAATTCTGCTGACATACACAATTTGATTAGTTTATTATATTTTCCCTCCAACTTTTGTACTAGCTCAATAACTACATAAATATATTCAATGAAAGTTAAACAGTGAGTTAGTAGCTGGTGTGCACTACACCATACAAAACATATTTTTTGTTTTGATTCTTGTTAATGACAGTATATCTGTAAGTTGAATTTTTGGCACTATAAACAATTCCGACTTGCTGAAAGCTGACTTGAATCACATTGTGAGCATTGCTATACTAGATAATAGTCCTACTGAAGTGCCATGGAGAACATTCATTCAGTCAGAGCGGAAATAAAACAAGAAACATCAGAGTTTGATCAGGTAATGTAATAGTTTCATTTGTTCCATAAATAAAATAATTTTTTATTTGGGTTGTGATATCACAATAACATAACTTTAATCTGATTCAACTATAACACAAGAGTGCTTAGGCCATCAGTGAACGATTAGGTCTTATGAACTATTGCATATATTATATGCATATTAGACCATATGCAACTCTTTGTTTTCAGCCCCAAAAACACTGCCTAGCAACAGGATAATGAGTTCACCAGAAGCGTTGTGTACCTGGCAATCTGTTGGCGAGTCCATCAGTCGGTAGTACAGGCATGTCAACTTGTTCCATATTATTTTTATACCTACTTTTAATTGGCTTTTCGTTATCCTGGAAAGAAATAGTCAACAAAAATCTGTGGACTTTTTTGCTTCATTGAGATGGTGCAATCGTTTCATGAATAGATATCTACGAACCTGCACTAAACTTGCTTAGAAATTGCAGAAAGAGCTAGATATGAAAATTGATTTGTTTCAACATTTCACTGGAAACCCATTATAACAACATAGTCTGGACTAACAAAATGTGCATGTAATAACAGAAAATCGCTAAATGTATAATTTAAAATATACAGTACAAACAATATAGAATAAATATAATTGGGGATTTTGAAAAGTGTTGGTATATAGGGAAAATTATTATATAAGAATGTGCTATAGATTAATTCCACTAAAGTTAACTTGCGAAAGAGATTTAACTTTGACCTATCACAAATCAGATAGATGAGTAGATGAGACCACTTTTCATGTAATTTAGGTTGCATGGCATGTGGGGCACGTTTGCCCCTGTGATTATTTTTAAATGCAAGACTTTGCCTAAGAGTCTTGGGATGAAATCCCCAAGTGGCATGTTTGTGCATGCCAACATGAAAGGTTGGATGGGCAAAAGCGGCACTTTGGAATGGCTAGATAAAATGTCGAGGCACAGGAAGGGGGCAAAGTCAGAGTTGGATAACTGAGTGTTTGCTCTTTTGTCCTTTCGGAAATACATATTTATTTGGCAAGAAAGACGTTTGATAGATCAGAGGCAGCATATCTTTTAAACTCGTCAATGTAATATTATAGTTAGCAACATCTAATGGGGGGAAAAACACAAGATAAAAACTCCATAAAAATACAGAGGGAATGTAACTGTGGTAAAGTGTCTTATACAGAAGACTGTTAATATCGTCACATGTGTGGTTCTGTGGTACTAAGGAAAAGATCGCATCTATGCTGGCCAAGGTACGAGGTTCAAATCCTGCCACAGTACCATGTTAAAAAAAGTGCTATGCTGAGTGCCATAGGCGATCATGCTTCTCCAAATCTCTCCACAATTTGTAGTTGTGGACCATTGAAATAGTTAAAAAAGCAATGGTAAATTGTTGAACATAAAATATTGCCAAGGAAATAGCTATAGTGAATACGTGTTGTGGTGGTGGCTATATCCTGAATATAGGGTTTACTATCAATATTTTGTTTCTACAGACAAATTAGGGAATGTCTTTCCATATTCTTCTAATCCCATTGCTTCCCTTCAATGGTTGGTACTCACTTGACCACTACATGTGGTCACTGTATCTTACCTTATTGTGTCCCTTCAATCATTTGAACTCACTTGACCACTACATGTGGTCACTGTATCTTACCTTATTGTGTCCCTTCAATCATTTGTACTCACTTGACCACTACATGTGGTCACTGTATCTTACCTTATTGTGTCCCTTCAATCATTTGTACTCACTTGACCACTACATGTGGTCACTGTATCTTACCTTATTGTGTCCCTTCAATCATTTGTACTCACTTGACCACTACATGTGGTCACTGTATCTTACCTTATTGTGTCCCTTCAATCATTTGTACTCACTTGACCACTACATGTGGTCACTGTATCTTACCTTATTGTGTCCCTTTAATGATTTGTACTCACTTGACCACCCGGGGTGCAAAGGGAACGCATTGCTCTTGGCGGACCCAGGGTTAGCAGATAACCAAGATCCCAAATGTACCTCCACGCGGTGCACCCTGGAAACAGAAATACAGCAGCTCGAGCTGATTCTCGCCAAATCATTTGGGGATCGTGTCCGAGAATGTGGAGGTAGCAGATGGAAAGAGATTTGCCTGCACAAGAGACAGACAATATCTCCGACATCACCAGCATCACCACATATAGCGACACTGTCGACATACAGTGAAGCTAGTCAGTCCAGTCCGAACATTGGAGGGGCGGCCAATGTAAAATGCACGAAAAGGTAGCTGCATGGCGAGAAACATAGATTTCATACCGAGTACAATGAAACAATGAAAGGGCAGAACAGCGCTAGAGGGCAGTGCGAACTGCAAATAGAAAGTGAAAAGTCCCTAGGAAAGGGGAACTACAAGCTCCGTCAGCTCGAGACGAGCTTCTAGTTACCTGTGTTCCTTACAGGCAGAGACCCAGACCCATCCATTGGCGTTTGGTAAAGCAAGAAGACCTAACCCAACTCTAATGTCGAGCCTTCCTAAACCGGAAATATGCTCGCGAAGAGAAAGGGTTCCATACTCGATGCGCTCAGGCACAAAAGGGACAACGATTTATCCCTGGCCCAACTCTACTGTAAGGTTTTCCTACACCGGAAATACACTTGAAGAGAGAAAGGGTTCAGTACCTGATGGGCTCAGGCGCTATTGGGACAAGGACGCTCAGCTCGAGAACGCCTTGCTCTCAAACGCGTGGTGTGAGACTCGAACTTGGACAAGGGGTATACGATGTCGGTGAATGACACCTCGGCTAAGAGGGCGAAAGAGCCAGGGTCCAACTCCTCTGTTGAGTTCTTCCCCTTAAGGAACCAGGCTCACGGATGAGAAACGGTTCAGTACCCAATGGGCACAGGCACAGCACGTCCAATTACACAAGGCAAGTTCATAGACAGTGGAACACCTTGTTCGAGTCAGACGAGAGCAAAAATAAATTGTCTGGGCGAAGAGTCTCCACTACTCGTGCCTGGAGACAGATATAGAGGCTGTCACAGGCTAAGGGTAGCCCACCCGAATTGTCAAGGCATGCCGAAATCGGATGTGCTAGGCCGACAAGGCGCATAACGGTGGCACAACGTAATCACGCTCCCGGCGGAAATCGCACGGATATCCGTGATGGTTACAATGGAGCGAACGAAAAACAAACAAACAAACTTGACCACCCCATGTGATCACTGTAGTTTACTCTATTGCTTCCCATCAATGGTTCATACTCACTTGACCACCCCATGTGAACACTCCATCTTAGATCCCACCAAAAGAAGTGTGTATGGACATTAATTTCTTAACCTTCAAGGTTAGCATTGAGGTTTCTACAAACAAATTCGGGAATGTCTTCCTATATTCTTCCAACCTTCAATGGTTCGTATTCACTTGACCACCCCCATGTGGTCACTCTATCTTAGATCCCACCAAAGGAAGTGTGTATGGACAGTAATTTGTTAACCTGGGAGGTTAGAATTGTTAGTTTATACAGAAGAAAACTAGTAGATATATTTGTTATTGTTTCAGATCTCTGATGAGATATTCAACAATGAAGATGTCAAAATAGTACTCAGTCAGGGAAAGAGTTTTAGTGGGAAAATGACAGAATGCCAGAAAGTCGAGCAGCCTGGGGTATATAGACTTATTAAAGATGGTAAGTAGTTCATTTGTGTGATATTCTCTGTCCCATATTTGTGAAGTGTAGTGTGATGTTCTCTGTCCCATATCTGTGAAGTGTAGTGTGATGTTCTCTGTCCCATATTTGTGAAGTGTAGTGTGATGTTCTCTGTCCCATATCTGTGAAGTGTAGTGTGATGTTCTCTGTCCCATATTTGTGAAGTGTGATGTTCTCTGTCCCATATTTGTGAAGTGTGATGTTCTCTGTCCCATATTTGTGAAGTATGATATTCTCTGTCCCATATTTGTGAAGTGTAGTGTGATGTTCTCTGTCCCATATCTGTGAAGTGTAGTGTGATGTTCTCTGTCCCATATTTGTGAAGTGTAGTGTGATGTTCTCTGTCCCATATTTGTGAAGTGTAGTGTGATGTTCTCTGTCCCATATTTGTGAAGTGTGATGTTCTCTGTCCCATATTTGTGAAGTGTGATGTTCTCTGTCCCATATTTGTGAAGTATGATATTCTCTGTCCCATATTTGTGAAGTGTAGTGTGATGTTCTCTGCCCCATATTTGCGAAGTGTAGTGTGATGTTCTCTGCCCCATATTTGTGAAGTGTAGTGTGATGTTCTCTGTCCCATATTTGTGAAGTGTAGTGTGATGTTCTCTGTCCCATATTTGTGAAGTGTAGTGTGATGTTCTCTGTCCCATATTTGTGAAGTGTGATGTTCTCTGTCCCATATTTGTGATGTGTAGTGTGATGTTCTCAGTCCCATATTTGTGAAGTGTAGTGTGATGTTCTGTCCCATATTTGTGAAGTGTGATGTTCTCTGTCCCATATTTGTGAAGTGTGATGTTCTCTGTCCCATATTTGTGAAGTGTGATATTCTCTGTCCCATATTTGTGAAGTGTGATGTTCTCTGTCCCATATTTGTGAAGTGTGATGTTCTCTGTCCCATATTTGTGAAGTGTAGTGTGATATTATTCTGACATGTTCTGTGATGATCTATAATCGCCATAAGAACAAGGAAATACCCTACATCGGTACACATGTTCTTATTGTTCAAAAACTTCTGTCTCAGTTATTTTTATTATCCCTATACTAACTCTCCACATAGATTATTAGGTAGAAGACATTATTGCATGGACGATGTGGTTATTCAGAGAGAACCATGTCATAAGTGCTTTCCTTGATCAGAACTCCAAATGCATTACACCACTGGTCAATGTAATTCATTTCACTTTGTAGATCCTGAATAATTTATCTTCTTTCTAAACCCTAATGGTACAACAGAATGTCAACTGTATATGAGAGGATTCTGCCATTTCCAATCAGTTGTTCACCCATTACCTTCATAGTATATATATATGTTAAATAAAAGTAAAGTTAACATATTATCATTTGCTAACGCTGTAGGGGTGTGAGATGTTAGCGATCTCACATTTCAGTGGCTCTGTTATATGAGGGTGGTAGCCATCTCCTCTCCCTCAGTCTTTACTTCCCAGATTAATCTGATTTAAGATAGCCAATTTAAGACCATGTCAACCCAGGAGCCGTTGCAATCTGAAAAACATTTTTGTCTCAACTGGGGAATGAACCCAAAATCACTCATATACAAAGCCAGTGTTCTAACCACTGCATGACACTGCCCCCCAATATATTAAATAGCACAAGGGACAAATGTAACGAAGGCCTGGTTGTATTGTTGTTGGATCAGATGTCGAAATAGATATACAAAAATTAAAACTATCATGATAGAGATACAGATTCCCTTTAGTTTTGAGCAGGTAAATCTTGACAGCCCATAACTCTTGCTAACAAAAGCACAGGTTCTTCTCAGTTGTGTAACTGAAGTGACACCAAGACTCATATAAGATTTTCTCATAGGCATGATTACATAAGGGGGTTTATGGATACATGTTTAGTCCCATAGTGGAGGCATTTTGTTGCGCCAGTATCCCTGGATTTCTGCACCTTTCCAGAAGCACAGTACACACTTCTGGACCAACTAAATAATCATTCTTCTTTATCTTTGAGGATTATTTGATAGAACGCAAAAGTAATAGTTAGTTAGTTAGTCGTTGGATCATCGTCAGTGCACTCCGGACAAGTCCATAGGCGCTCAGATCTCTCCTTGAGTGTAGCCGTCATGACACGTTGACTGATGGTCCCAGTATGCAGTTGATTGACCATCATTCTTTCTTGCCCACGAAACTGCTCCTTTCTAGCGACACCACATTTCAAACCAAATTTCTTTATTCTAGTCATGGAACAAGAGTCATTGGCACTTATACAGTCATTTGCTCATTCGTTTTCCCGTAGGGCGTTCAAAATGTCTGCTCGATCCATCGCTCTACCAACAGCTGTAGTAGCAACATGTGTGGCCAACCTATCTGCTCTCTCATTACCCTGGACTCCCGCATGTCCCGGCACAAAAATGAAAATCACTTTACGCAAACAGGAACTCTTCACTGTATCCAGCCACTGTTTCCGAGTGTATCCCGCCTGAACTTTCACAATCATGCTTGTCAAATCACTGAGTATGCAGGCATGCTCGCAGACACAAAAGTAAGAAATTGAGAAAAGATTTGACAATGATTTTTTCATAAGTGACATGTTGTCATGCTTTCCCCTAACTTTCTTTAGTCACCTCCTACAGCATGCCTGGAAAGAATACAGATGCCCTATCCTTTGCTCCCTAAACTAGAAGTTTAAGCTCTGGTTGCCACTTAGACAGAAAAGAACATTCTAATAAAAAGAACAAGGAACTCAATATTTTCCTGTCTGGTGTCAGGGCCCAAAGGTAAAGAATATTACAATTTTGATCTTCATGTTATAAGAGATAATTAAGGAGGGTTTGGGATGTGTTGACTGTCCCATCCCACAGATTAGGTGACAGAGCAGTCATGCTGAATATAGATGTCTCGGGGCAAGAGATGTAAATATTGCAACCAAGTTGTAAACCATGAAACAAAACATTCTGTTCTATGTAGTACATTCTATGTAGTACATTTGACTAATCTGCAGAAGTTTTGTGGATGAATACAGAAAAATATAGCAAACATTCACTTATTTTCTTTATGTCATAGATTGTTACAATTGAAATCTTTTTTGGTCTATACTTCTTCTTCGTCAGTGTTCATTCTCAAACTCCTACTGGATATCTCTTGTAGCAGGACAATGGTCCAACTAGATTTCCAGCAGGATGTAGTTTAGAAAATGTAATCCGTTGTGTCGCTGTTTTATTTACACCAATGGCCCAACACATTTGTCTTTGGCGGTTGTTCTATACAAGCAACCATTAAAACTCATCAGCATGATTTCACATGAGCCACTCTGCATGTGTTGAATTAAAATTAACTGAAACTATTTATAAACGATTTGCTGAATCAAATCTGCAGTATTTTAATAAATAAATAAAAAAAACCTTGGCCACTGAATATTTTGTTGGGCCCAACCCAAGCAACTCTGTTGACTATGTGGCACCCCAGTAAGGATAAAATAAATGTTAGAACTTTATTTTTGCAAGCAAGAGGAATGAAGTCTCTTCACACAATATTTGCAATAATAAACCCAGTGTGTGAGCTACTGTCTGAGTTGCTGTTTAGAAACAGTTGCACGGATGCATGAGTACAATATGATGATCTTGAGCTAGTGTAGTTATACTTCTTCTGTGTTCGTTCTCAAATTCCTGCAGACTAGCAGGATGCAGTATGGAGAATGGAATGCGTTGTGTCATGGTTTACAGCATTGCTGCGATAACTGCACCATTTGGCCTGAGACATCTGACTTCAGTATAGCTTTGGATCACTGACCCTATATGGGATGGGACAGCCAACTCCATCAAATAACCTCCTTAGTCACCTTTTATGACATGTGTGGAAGGTAAACAGTGTTGCTATTCTTTGCTTCCCTCTCGGGCTGAACCCACATGGGTAATTTGTAGTTATACAAAGTTGACCAGGTCTGGCGCAGTCATCGGTGGATTCTGTCACCAGGAATCATTGCTGCAGCCGTACTATAGTTACAATTAAAATATCTGGCAATTTCTCTGGTCGCCATTCCACTGAAAAACATTACAGCTGCTTGCCATCACTCTCGTAACACCAGTCAAGGCATAAAAAAACAGTAACAGACCTTCTTTTGATAAAAACCAGATGCCTTTTACTCACCTAAACTGCATGTTCATAATTTCAACCTGTTTTGACTTTAAATATAATAAGAATCTGTTTATTTGCTGTTTTGAACACAAAGCATGAAAAATTAGAAAGAAGCATTCACATCAATAAAACAATGACCACACTGACTTCATTATGTGCACTCGTTCTGGGATGAAGAATTGCTCAATGCCCATTGTTTGTATATTTATTATTATATACATTTCATAACTTGTCACTAGTTCATTGTTTGTATATTTCAGAGATCAGTGATGACACATTGGAACACTTCACCAACTCTCAGGATGATGTTCAGAAAATACAAACAGAAAGTGTATACAGTGTTCAACATTCACAACTTGTAAGATCTGATGTTTTCTCAGAGAATCTTCTAGAACATGTTAGAAACATTGAGGAGAGCATCAGTTATGATGGGACTGAAGGTTTGGAGAGACATACAGAATATACTAGAAACGTTGTGAAAAATACATCAGATCAGGTGGGGTATTTTGATATCATTCATGAATACAAAAGAAACATGGTAATGAAAGCAGAAAGCAAGAATGACTATCTGTGTTTGACATCAAGAGAGCAGATACTGAATGACTTAAGAGAGTCAGTGACAGTCAGGAAACATCAGGTCAAATTTGAAGATGCCATTGGTAAGATTGACCAGAATGAGGGCAAGATCACTGTCAATAATGGAATATGTAGCCATCTGTCAGAAAATCAATTCTGTGAGATAGTAGATAGTAGACATACTGTGTGCAGTGTAAGTTATGAGCATGTGGATAAATGTGATGTTTCTGGAGTAGGTTTGACTACACTTGCTAGCTTAAACAAATGCAGAAAGAAATATGGAGGGGAGATGTCTGGCAAGTGTCATGTTTCCAACTTGGAATTTACTTGTTCTGATAACCTGAGAACACTCACAAGTGTACATACAGGAGAGAAACCTTACATTTGTGATATTTGTAACAGAGGATTTATTGAATTTAGCACACTGAAGAGACACATAGATCGATATACAGAAAATAAACCTTATAAATGTGACATTTGTGTTGTGGGATTTACTAGAAAGAGTGATCTTCAGATACACAGAAGAAAACATACAGGAGAAAGACCTTACAAATGTGATGTTTGTGGTGTAGGATTTATTGACAATGGTAAACTAAAGCGTCATAACAGAACACATACAGGAGAAAGACCTTACAAATGTGATGTTTGTGGCGTTGGATTTATTGAAAATGGTACACTAAAGTGCCATAAACTAACACATACAGGAGAGAGACCTTACACATGTGATGGTTGTGGTGCAGGATTTACTAGAAGTAGTGATCTTCAGAGACACAGAAGAAAACACACAGGAGAAAGACCTTACAAATGTGATGTTTGTGGTGTAGGATTTATTGAAAGTGGTAGTCTAAAGTGCCATAAACGAACACATACAGGAGAGAGACCGTACACATGCGATGTTTGTGGTGTAGGATTTATTGAAAGTGGTACACTAAAGTGCCATAAACGAACACATACAGGTGAAAGACCTTACACATGTGATGTTTGTAGTACAGGATTTACTAGAAGTAGTGATCTTCAGATACACAGAAGAAAACATACAGGAGAGAGGCCGTACATATGTGATATTTGTGGTGTAGGATTTATTGATAGTGGTAAACTAAAGCGCCATAAAATAAAACATACAGGAGAGAGACCTTACAAATGTGATGTTTGTGGTGCAGGATTTACTAGAAGTAGTCACCTTCAGAGACACAGACGAAAACATACAGGAGAGAGAACTTACACATGTGATGTCTGTGGTATAGGATTTATTGAAAGTGGTACACTTAAGTGCCATAAACGAATACATACAGGAGAGAGACCTTACAAATGTGATGTTTGTAGTACAGGATTTACTAGAAGTAGTGATCTTCAGATACATAGAAGAAAACATACAGGAGAGAGACCTTACAGATGTGATGTTTGTGGTGTAGGATTTATTGACAGTGGTAAACTAAAGCGCCATAAAAGAACACATACAGGAGAGAGACCTTACAAATGTGATGTTTGTAGTGCAGGATTTACTAGAAGTAGTGATCTTCAGATACACAGAAGAAAACATACTGGAGAGAGACCTTACACATGTAATGTTTGTGGTGTAGGATTTATTGACAGTGGTAAACTAAAGCGCCACAAAAGTAAACATACAGTATATAAACCTCACATTTGTGATATCTGTAACAAAGGTTTTATTGAAATTAGGGCTCTAAAGAGACATATAGATCAACATACTGTAGATAAACATTAAATGTGATATTTGTAACAGGTTTTGTTGAATTTGAGGCACTGAAGAGACACAGAGATCAACATACTGTAGATAAACCATATAAATATGATGTTTGTGGTATAGGATTTCCTTTCAGTAGCAGCTTAACTTTTGAAAACATGTCTATTATGCTATTGTAAAAGCCAACAATGGTCTCTCAGTCGAATGCTGGCAGCAGCTGACACTAAGTAATCACAGTTCATAATCCTGTGTGCGGCTTTTGTCCTTCCTGGTATTAAGCACCAGAATAACTGCCTGTCAAACGCAGGTTGAAAGACTGGAGACAAGTCAAAATGATGTGAGGGTGTGTATCATGCTGGGTTGTATAAGGACAAATCCTGTATGACTGAGATTTCTTCTCAACTTTCCAAGAATATTTCTCAGGACTGACATGTGTATGTGTGCATACCTAAGAGTGAGTTCTTCACATGGATTGATGTCTCTCATGCACAAGTTTGTCTGGCAGTATCCTCAGTAAACCCCCATCTATGATTTATTACTTCACATGGATTGATGTCTCTCATGCACAAGTTTGTCTGACAGTATCCTCAGTAAACCCCCATCAATGATTTATTACTCTTAAACCACCGTGTTTGACATGTTGGGTTTGTGAGACAAGCTCACTATCAACTTTTCTCATTCCCCATATTTTTTAATGAATGTCTCTATGACAATTCTTATGTACATGTGTGTCATTGTTTCCTTGGATGTTTCTGCTGTTTAATGTCTGCCATCTAATACATTTCTGATAGTGCCTTCATTTTTACTGTTTTTATAGTTTGTTCACTATTTGTCTTGTATTTTCTGGAAGATGACTTTACAGTTGAAACTTTCTTGTATACTGTTATTTTCTTATGTTTGCTTGGAACATGCTCATATCTGATGTTTGTTTCTTCTATAAACTTTGCTGTGTTCTGTAACTCATACGTCTGTAGAGTTTATCTTGCACTGTTTTTTCTCTGGGCCAGTGTATTTGCCTCATTTCATATTCCTGAAGAATATATTCAGCTATCTGGGGTGCTTGTCAGCATGTACACATGGCAGTGATGCGAATCTTGAACTTAGCGTACATGTGACTGCGGAGTCGGTTGTTTCCTGGGATGAGCAGCAGACTGACAATGTATTCATGTTCATTTCATTTTCCTTTTGCGCTGAAGTTAGCACATAGGGCAGAGGTCAGATCTCTCCAATTCTGTCCGTTCAACACTATTTTGTGCAGTTCTTGAATAGTATGGATATTGATTGTTTTACTTTCTCTAAGTATTGTTCTTCTGAGTGTTTCTTTTGGTTTCTGTTGATGTCTGACTTCAATGTATGTATGTATCAATATGTGTGTGTGTGTATATATATATATATGACATTGTCATTAGAGGTGAGAAATATAATTCTGCAATGCTATATAACTACTAAAATATAGATGTGAGTCTTGGACAATAAACAAACTGGAAAGTGGGAAATTAAAAGCAACAGAGATGTGGTTCTATAGAAGAATGCTGAGGATACCATGGACTGCCAGAAAAACTAATGTGGAAGTATTGAAAGAGTCAAATGTGAAACGGACCTTAATAATATTAAAAAAAGACAATCCTCATTTTTTGGCCACTTCATGAGACAGGTAGGTTTGGAGAACAGTCACAACAGGCAAAATTGAAGGCAACAGAGACAGAGGGCGACAATTTGAGAAAATATTAGGTAGTTTGACAGCCTGGCATTGCAGGGAAACAACAACGACCTTGATACATAATACTGTGGACAGAGAGCTGTGGAGAGCCATGATCGCTTTTGCCAGCCTGCATGGCACCTGATGATGATGATGATACACACACACCACAGCACACACACATACACACACACACACACAAATATAGGAAACCACAGACCTAAACAAGTGACAGTAGTCACATACCTCCTAGGAAGCAATATACCAACAGACAGCACGAGCTTCTTCTTCTTCTTTCTGTCCTCATGTACCTTTCGGTGTTGAGGAGAGAATGAGTGTATGGTCTTTTGCCCTTCTATTTGCCTTTCTGCTGTTATATTTCCCAGTGTCTCTAATACACTATCTATCCACCTTTTGCTAGGGCATCCAATAGGTCTACTGTTTCGTATTGTTTGTTAAGGGTTTTTTTTGGATAATACTTTGCTCTTTCTGTCTGGTTATGTAGCCGAACCATTTAGCTTGTTGTTTCTGAATGTATTCTATTGTTGACTTGATCCCTAATTGTTTTCTTAAGTTCTTCATTCCAGATTTTGTCTCTCAAGCTAACTCTAATCATACATCTCACACATTTCATTTCAGTGGTGGTAATCTTATGAATTGTTCTAGAATCTAATGTCCATGTTTGACACTGATAACACAACGTTGGTAGAAAAATGGTGTAGAAAAGCACTTTCTTTGTTTCTAGTGTAATATCTTTGTTTTTTAGTAAAGGTGTTAATTGACCAATGACCTGACAGGCCTTATTACATCTTGCATTTATTTCTGCTTCTTTTTTCTTGTCATATCTCAATGTGCTGCCAAGATATTTGAATTCATCTACTTGATTTAGTTGTTTGTTGTTTACTTTAATGCTGCAGATGTTGATAGTTGCTATTTTTGTTGTTACCGCTAATCTCTTTTATGTGTGATGTGCCTTCCTCTCCATTTAAATTTCTTATTGAGCATTGAGCACTTTGTGTATCCTCTGTCGAAGTGCTAGGTCAGTCACAGGTTAAGGGTTGTGTAATAAGTTTACTCTGGATTACTTATTTCCCAGTGATGGCAAGAGCAGTAGAGAAATACACAATAGGAGTAGTAAAGCATACCATGGACCAAGCCCTAGGGCAACTGACATGACACCAATCTTCAGAAACAAAAATGTAGACCTAAACTCTAAATTAACACTGTTTAAAAATGATTATGCCAACCTTGTGCTACCAATGCTAAATATGAACAATGATAGCACAAGACAAATGCAAACTCGTGACAGCTCAAATGGCATGTTTGCGTATAATCCTAGGGATATCACTAAGAGACAGAATGAGGAATGAGGGTATTAGACAAACGACAGGGACCACCCCAATCTTGGAATATATTAAGAGACAACAAGTCAAATGGTTACACATCAGCAGACTACCATCAGACAGCATACCACAGCAAGCTATGCTACATAAATACAGTAAAGGCAGACCTAGAGTCCAGCCATGAAAACGATGGACCCCAGTGATAAAAGAGGCTACAAATTCCATAAGATACTTATCATACATGAGGACCATCTCCAGAAGACTCTTCTATCCCTGACGCTAAAAGGCAACAAAATGTTAAGCGAAATAGATAGATAGATAGATTAATTAAATCATTTGTGAAACTTAACTTTATAAAATCTTCTTCATAAGTAGTAGTAGATGGCACCATTTTTAAAATCAAGGACATTCGCTTGTATGTGTTTGTTTTTGTTACATTCACCTGCACAAAATTGATTTACTTTTTTCCAAATGCCTTCATGTTCAACTTGACCTTCAGAAAGTTACTAAAAGGTGGATTGGATTAACACTACATTGCCTATTTGATATGGACCAGATCAAATGGGACGCTAATTCCCACTTTGCATTTCTGAGACTACCAAATGGTCCAGTGAATTCCCCTTTGACTTTCTCTAAGTTAGCTACCTTGTATTTTGCATAAAACCCTTTTTGGAGCATACGTTTTTAAAACATTCCTCTATTCATGGGCAGTGGAGTCAGTTAAAGACCATACACGTATAACAAAATTCCCTATTTAATATTATTTTTCAAAATCCCTGATTATTTTTATTCTTCTCTGCGTTTGGTCTCTGATAGCCAATATGAAAGTTTGTGAGATTTCTGCGTGAAGTACATTGTGCTGTTGGTTTCACAGTGGTGCTGCATTATTTTACTCCTTCTGTCAAGCACATCAATTTTCAGTATTTTTATTCTTTATTGCTTATATTGTTTATAACAAAATTTGGTTGTGCCATAAATATTTTTTTGATCCAGGTGAATGTGTTATAAATGGTATTTGACTAATTTATATTGACAAAAATTGTTTTTGGAAAATGAAAAGTTTCAATGAAGTAATCATATTTATTGTCTTTATTATTCTTTCTGCACTATTGATTATGTTTCTTGATGGTGACAAAGAAAATCTTGGATGGTCAGTGCATGATTTTTCCACACTTATCATTAAGTCAGAGAATATGGATTTTTGGTGCACTTTCTGCACTGGTGACACCTCTATGACCCTTTGGAACATAACAGTAGTAACCTGCTTTGTGTTCTGTCTTTACACAACACATCTCAGTAAACATGGCAACATGTTATGCTGCAGAATAACAACAATTAAAACTGTCAGGGCTTCCATCCACACTGATAGAATGCTAGACTGAGGTTTGTTAGGTCATTCTCCCTTTATCCCCACCAACAGAGAACAAGATTGAAGATTGATTGAGGACCACTTTTTTCTGCTTCTGCAAACACTAGTGTTATCTATTATAACCTCTGTCTAAATAAGAAATAATTCAAAACGAGGACAGTGTTAGGATGTACTAAAGATAACCAACATGAGAATCTTGTTAGAATTACCCAGCATTAAGGTAAGATATTGAGTGCTCAAGCAAGTAACCAATAATGACTTCAACTGCTTAAACCAATGATGTCTATATGAGACAAAAAGAAAATGAATCAAATGCAGAAAATCACGGGTGATAGAAGCAGAAGAGATTTTGCTCAAGAGTATGTGAGTTAGAAATACAACTGGATAAATGGAAGAAGAGACAGGAAAAAAAACGAAAAATGTATGAATGGATTGTCGCTGTGGCACAAAAAGATGTCACCAACTGAATTTATTAACAACACAAGAGACAGAGCGTTGTGGAGGAGCATGATTACCTATGCCACTCGGCATGGCACTTGATTGATAGTTGGTCGGGATTAGACTAGTAGAAGGACCAAACTAATGGTGCAAGAACTAGTCTAGTTGCACTCGAAACCTCAAGACACAATCATATACACAGATGGCTCAGTTAACAGAGAAATAAATAATTGGCGATCGGGTCATGTTGTCCATGAAAAAGCTGGAAGGCACTTGAGAAATTATCTACTCCACTACACTAAATCTGCACTACTTCATTCAACTCTGGTGGAAATCAGATGAAATGTGTGATGATGATTCATTTGAGAGAGAAACCTGAGCTCTCCAGTTCAAGTGATGTGAAGCTACTGTGTGCAATATTGATTTGGGTGTATAACAAATGATCACAGAAGAAGAAGGCATTTGTAAGACTTCTCTAAAGTTCCTGTGTTTCTTCAGACAACATGTATCTATAAATGCAATATCACAAATATTACATTCATAAGTCATTGGAACAGACCCATGTTAATGGCCTACAACGCACTTCCTATTCACAGTTTGTAAGAAATTTGCACCACTCTTATTTTTGTAAAAATAATAGGTGGAAGTCAGGTTATGAAGTTCTACTGAATGACAACTGACACACTATCACTGTCGCATGCTTACGTGAAATAATATACACAGCAGAACACAGGATATAATCATACAAATGACAATACATGTCCAGTGTTTTGTCATTTGTATAATTATATCATGTGTTTTGTTGTGTACCCAACCCCCTCCTAAACTCTAGCACTATCCTTTCTCTTCCGATGCACACTCGTGGGATTAAGTTGTCTCATAATGTAACTTCCAATAATATTTTCCATTTTGTTGTTTCTGGCGACATGCTCTGCAAATGACGTAATTTCTGTGACCACGCGAAATATGTGCATACCATAACGCATTTGCAATGAAAATTTAAGTTTGTTCACATTTTGCTTATAGACGATATACTATGTAGGCCCTAGATTAAAGGGTTTAAAAGCCGTAGAAGATTGACTTCACTGTACTCGGTTTCCCATATGTACTCCGTCCCTCTCAACGAAGCGGAACGCCGCTGCCGAGAGTACCACTCATAGCACGTAACTCCGTAGCTTCAAGTGATAATCCAGGGAGCTCCGAAAAAATCCACCTTATAAACAATACGACACGAACCCATGAACTCTTGAACACAAGGCGAACAGCTTAACCATTACGCCAGGGAGATCCCTGATATGGGCCCTAGATATGGAACAGAACCGATTTATTTACTATATGCGCCAATGTATTTGGCATATCAATGTATTTCTGTGTCTCCGAAGATCATAATTTCTAGTAAATCTTACAACACAAACATCATATTTATAAAGTTTCTCTCCTGTCAGTGTTCTTCTGTGCCGTTTACAATATAAAAAGCATCAATTGCAAATCCTACACCACAAACATCTTTTCCGATAGTGACGTCCGTTGATGGAGGGTGTTTCTCGAATCAAGTCTGGGTCATTCCGTCAATCGTTGGATTAATCAACTAACATCGGAAAGTCCAGACCGATTTGTGTAAAAGAAGTAAGTTCATTCCAATTATTTTTCATTCAAACAAATTATTTTGTGACAAATTGTGTAGTACAACATCGGATATTTAAGATAGCACTGTCTTCGTTGGATAACTAACACACATTGGAGTGAATTCAAATCGAATGATAAAATCAGAGACACATCAAAATTTCATCACAGATGTTATCAGAAAACGCCGTTGGTCCTACATCGGGCTTACCTACGCGAAGACATCAACAGAATACACCACCAATCTATTGAATGGATACCTATAGGCAAAAGAGACAGGGATATACAAAAAAAGAAACACTCAGAAGAACAATACTTAGAAAAAGTAGAACAAAAATGAATAAGTGAAACATATTTTTAGGTTTTTCTCTCCTAGGTGTGATTGACGATGAGTCTGCATGCATCGATTTAAAGCAACTTCTTCACAAACATAATCGTTTTAAGTCGTACCGTGAATACGCTGATTTAAGTGTCTTACTAGTGGGACAACCGGACAAAATACAAAGATAATACCGGGGTACATTAAATATTTTATACAAACTGTAATAAACATTAATGAACAATAAAACTAGTAAATAATTATAATAAAGTTTTCAAATTATATGAATTGCCTCCCGCCAAATACGGATGTGTCGGGCCATTGGCGCAAATAAAACGGCGACACAACGCATTTCCATTCTCAGGACTACATCCTGCTGGAAACCTAGTAGGACAATGGTCCTGCTACAATGGAGATCCAGCGGGAGTTTGAGAATGAACGCTGAAGAAGAAGAAATGGAAGAATTGCCTCACAAATGATAGACATGACATTACGTTCTTTGATTGGATTAACTACACAACATAAATGTTCAAAACACGTGCTATGTTTTTCTAGAAGTTGATAGACTGAGGTGGATCATTCAACCATTGTTTTAATTACATCATCGACACGTTGGTAAACCTTTCGTTTCTTTAATGTTATTTGACGAGTAGCAATCAGACTTCTCAACAGTGCAGATGTATGTTGGTGCTATAACTTCCAGGAAAGTCTTGCTGCTGTTAGATGAGATACGTTCACCATTGAATTAAATGCATTGTGCCACCCTTCAACAGCATTGTTGCTTCTTGGCACTTTGTTCATGACACGCTTATGTTGTTCCAAATGCTCACTAGAAATCGAGGCTTCTAACGGCGACCACGAGATGTGTAAATCTTCAAAGTAATTCATGAGGAAATCCAGGAAAACACTAGCAATATTGGTGAGTTGTTAGAAAACAGTAATGTCGTCAGTTTCAGGTATAAATGCCAAAGCCATACGTTTTTTGACTAATTAAGTTTCATAGAGATATAAGTGTAGAGCACTGTTTTACCCTCAGATTGCAGTTTTCGCCAAAAGTTCTGTCCAAAATTAAATAACATCCTGATACTTGAGCTCATGATAATGCACATTCAAAAACTTTAATTGCAGTTAATTCAAAATCAGTTACTATTGAAAATGGAGAAGAATTTGAGCGATTTCCCAAGTCTATGATAGGCTGAAGCAGGCGGCGTATATTACTTTACTACGACCGGACAAATGTGCATACACAAATGGGATTATTTGACCATTCTCAAATGCATGGACCGGATAAAGTTGAACGAACTTCTCTGGCATGACTAGGAATGTGCCATCTACAAACCAATGTCTGCTCTGAATAAGGAAATCATCTTCCTGTGCCGCAAACATAAAATCTGTCAAGTTAACACGCAGAGACTGCTGTCGACTATGTTTCTATATATTCGTCAATGTGTTAATCATTGATTCCATTTCGCTAACGATGTCTGCAAACATATCTAGTTAAAGATTATTGTTGAGGTAGAAGATGTACATAATGGATTGATTGTCTATTGTGTGCCCCCAGGTGAATGCTGGTTGATTTTATTCACACTTGCCGTTAAGCGTAGGGGTGAGAGCTTAAGTTGTCGTTCCAAGGCCAGACGTATCACCTTGGTTGCATTAAGTCCATGTTCGTTCAAAGCTATTTTAATGTTTTGGGAGCAAAAGGTCTCGCATTACTCTCGTGCAGACCCAGGGTTAGCAGATAACCAATATCCTAAAAGTACCTCCTCGTTGTGCACCCTGGCAACAAAAAAACAGCTGCTCTCGCTGTGTTCCTGACTAACACCTTTAGGCTCGTGGATATGATGCTGTAGATGGAATGAAGATTGCCTGCAGAGAGACAGAAAATATATCTGAAACCTCTACTCAATTACATCCAACATATGCATGACATCTGAGCATGCCGGCTTGAAAAGCAGTAACATTGGAGAGGTGAACAATGTCAATATTCCTAACATACGATGATTTTACGAGTACATTCCTAATCTGGAAAAGGTAGCACACGAGTCAATCACGAGACCGATTGGCGCAAGTGCTGATCATGCTCGAGAACACACACAAGCCCAATGTGCCTTTACACTTGACCCCATTCAAAGTAGGAGTAATGACTCAGGTATTGGATACGCCAATCTGAATATTCACTGCTGGGTATGGAAGATAGATTTTAATACTGCTCCCCATTACACACAGGACAAGCATTCAACAAATGTCGGGGACTTCATTGTTAAAATGTCTGACCGAAGCAGTGTTGAGACTCGAAATAAGACGCCGGAGGCAACTCAGAGTGGGCGCAAGTCTCTAATGACACTGCAAACCTAGCCCAACTTGACTATCGGCCGTTGCCTATTACGGCTCATACAGAGAGAATTGGGTTCAGTACCTAAGGGCCCACTGCGAAGCTCCTCATTCGAAATTCGTATTTTACCTACATCTTTGGGTAATATACGCGATGGCGAAGAGTAAAAACACCGCGCTTGGCGATGGATTGGAAGGACATCTCAAGCAGACGAGAAGAGAGAAATGCACAGATCAGACCCCCGACGTGTTTGGCAAAGCAGCGCCCTGTCTAGAAAGATGTATCAACACCAGTTTAATTCTACCGCCGCCGTTACCCAACACGGCTCATACGGAAGAAATTATGTCTGAGACCTAGGGACACAAGAGGAACAGCTCGCTGGCTGCGAAGCATCTTGTCAGATGATAGACAAACAATGGGTGACCCAAGCAAAGTATCAGCTCGCCTAGTCATAGCCCCCCCCCTCCCCCTCCTGAATAGAAAGTTCCTCCAAATAGGCATTGTATCAAGCCAAAAGGTGAACCGTCCTGGGTATGAAAGAACGCTCATATGCCTCTCCATTGCACATAGGAAGTAAGAGCTAATCGCTCGTAATTCCTGGGGTTCTCAAATAAATATTACTATTACTTTTTCCCCCAATGTTTTGGTTATGTAGGGATATTTTGCCATGGAATTGTAATAAATTGGAAAAAAACATGTGATACAAACATCACATTTGTACGTTTTATCTCTTGTATGTATTCTACTGTGTCACTGCAATTTGTTTTATAGCCAATCTGTGAGTCTTGAATTCTTCTATCTTTTTAAGTTGACATGTATTTTGCACAGCACTGGATTATAGTCAGAGTTGATATCTGCACCTGGATATGTTTTAGTGTTCTTTACACTATTTCTAAATCTGTTATTGATCATTCATTCATTTTCCTTTTGCGCTGAAGTTAGCGCATCGGGAAGAGTTCAGATCTCTCCAATTCTGTCTGTTCAAAGCTATTATGTGCAGTTCTGGAACAGTATGGATATTGATTGCTTTACTTTCTCTATTATTGATCATAATATAGTCTATTTTGTTCCTCTTTCTGTCTCCATGACCTTTCCATGTATATAATCTTCTATTTTCGTGTTCAAAGAATGTATTACATATGGTCATATTGTTCTCACAAAACTTATAAGTCTTTCTCCTCTGTTATTTCTTGTCCCTAGTCCAAATTGCCCTACAATGTTCTTGTGTCTTCCTTTCCCTATTTTTGGATTCATGCCTCCCATGACTATTAAAATCCTGTTGATTTTGTTGGTATGAGTAGTTGTAGGTCTTCGTAGTAATGTTCTATTACTTCTTCAGTGTAATCTGTAGTTGGTGCATATGTTTGTATAATGGTTTGATTATACGGTTTTACTTTGATCTTTAGTATCATCATTCTGCCGCTATATGTCCAATGCCCGCTGAGGTATTTTTCTACTTCTTTCTTGATCAATATTCCTTCTCCTCGTTCATGGTAATCTCCTCCTGAATGTATGAAACTAAAATTTTCCTTTCTTGTGTATCCATCATCTTTCCATATTATCTCTGTTATTCCTAGATTATCTACATCTAATGCTTCCGGTATTGACGTCCGTTGATGGAGGATGTTTCTCTAATCAAGTCTGGGTCATTCCGTCGATCGTTGGATTAATCAACTAACATCGTAAAGTCCAGACCGATTTGTGTAACAGAAGTCAGACAATCAATATCCATACTATCAAAGAACTGCACAGAATAGCTTTGAACAGACAGAATTGGAGAGATCTGACCTCTGCCCTATGCGCTAACTTCAGCGCAAAAGGAAAATGAATGATGAATGAATGCTTCTGCCTCCAATAGAAGCTTCAATGCTTCTACCTTCTGTTTTCTAGATTCCCTGACTGGTGTAGTGTTCTAACATTCCATGTTCATATTCTAATATATTTCCTAATCTTTAGATGTTGTTGATCCGGTGTTTGGCTTTGGGGTGTGCGTGGTAAGTTCCCAATCTTTTCCACGGTGGCCAGGCAGCATTCATCCCTATGTCCTGAACTTACCTCTTGTGCGCCACAAACTTTGCTGTTTCGTCGTTTGAGCTGTTGATCCATTTGGATTCCTCCGCATCGCGCGCCGTCACAGGTTTTTTGTCTAGGGATGGACATAATTGTCTAGGGATGTTCTTTTTCATATCATCTAGTGCCAACTGTTTGAAATAGTCGACTGCACTAAATTAACGCTTTTCAAAAATGTCCTGGTGCGTTTTAGTGCATTTTGTCATTATTTAGTATTTTCTGATGATTTGTAGAGACGTTTCTAGTGCTTTATAATGAAATGAGTTGGCAACACTGGGCAAGACTTGACACTAGTGGAAACCAGCGTTTAGCCCGGGCATTTTAACAAATTAGAGTGCATACAGTTAGAAATAATTCATGGTTTGCTGATTTTGTCTGCCGCTGAACGATGATAAGGTAAGTGTTTTATTTAATATAACACTGTTTTTTTTAATACATTTTTAACTAGCCGAGTATGGTTTCCCTTTTGGAAGCTAATGAAATTGATGATCTGAGATGGATCTGGTGGAAACTCAGGAAACACTCAGAAACAGTTACACATTGTTATTGTAACTTACAATTCGCTTGATTAAATTTCTGTGCAAACATTTTAATTCTACCCTAAATTAAATATATAATATATCCAAACCAACAAAATCATTAAAAAATGATAACTTTAGGTGGAGATTTCTTATAATTTGCTTGAGTACGTACTAAAATGGCTCTGTACTATCAATTTTGCCATTTATTGTAACTTAATTTAAATTTAAGCAGAAATGGTTTGCCCTACTTCTTGAAACAAATTTTTTGAATGCATTATACCACAGTTAGATAGCCCTTGAAAATTGCAATTCAATGATACATCAACCAAGTCAATTCTGAAAAAAAGTTATGAATTTTTTGGAATTAATTTTGCATCAAAAAAATTTACATGGAACATATAAGGAAATATAAGCTGATTAGTGCACAAAGTTGTGACCAAGAATTGTAGTTTAGCCAATAATTCATGATAATTCATGACATATCAGAGTTACTAATGATAAAAAATAGAACAAACTATACATTTTTGTGTTCGGGAAGAAAAGACGAATCTGGGGAGTACATTGTGCTAATTTTCAAATTCAATCAAAGCTAATTAATATTCACAAATGGCGGTTAATTTACATAATTAAAATTGAATTGAATATCCTAATTATTAAACCTTTCTATTATTTATGATAAAATATGTTGCAAACTATACATTTCTGTGTTCGAGAAGACAAGACGAATCTGCGGATCACATTGACATAATTTTCATATGCAGCCAAAGATTAATATTCAAAATGGCAGCTAATTTGCATAATTAAAATAATTATTCAATATATTTGTGAATTATAATAAAATATCCTACAGGGTTTTTGTGCTACAAATGTGATAAAACTTTCATGGATTATTCATGTACATAAGTGATGTGATTTGTGTTTAGTTTTGTGAACTGCTTGTTTAGGGAAATGTTCCTAGAATGGTAAGAATAAAGTAGACATTTTTAATATTTTTCTTTCTCATGTCATATCTTCCCCCATCTAAATCCCATTGTATATATAATTTGTATTATTATGCATAGATCATGTTCTAGCAAAGCTGCTACTTGCAGGCAATGCAATGCCAATTGTCCAAAGAGTGCACATTGCAGCACATCAGTAGTGTAGTCACAAACCAAGTCGGACAGTTGTCATGACAACACACAACCTTTTGTAGGCTTGTAAGCAGGCAAACAAACAAACTCCCATTCATATGCTTTGGCTTAGTTTTTTAAAGAAATTAACAATTTTGTAAATACATAAACACACAGAGCATTTAATATTTTAAAAAGATGGCAATTGTATTTCTTGTTAACCAATATGTCTGTGAAAAACAATATGGCGGACATGCAGCATGGACTTGGTGAACATTTTTAAAACATTGGATGAGACAGTGCTGCTCATATAATGTCCTTCATACTTGGTATACAACTGTATAAATGGCTAATATAACATTTAGACAGTGAGTAAAGTTGTTTGCAATAGTAGATTAAAAATGGATAATGAAAATACACAATAAGTGACAATACCTAGTGTTAAAATACAAGTTACTCAAACAATATCTGCTGTTTTTGTCAGATAGATGCCCAACTGTGTACAGAAAAGACTTGATGTCACAAAAATGTCCACTTCTATATGCCAAATAGTATCAGGGACACTGGAAATCTAATTAAAATGTGGTCACTGCCTACTTGCATGGTCAGGAAATAGACTAGTGGCCATTTTCTTCAAGGGACATAATTTGATAAATTTTTTTGGACACCAAAGAGCTCCTTTGTGCTAATGCCTAATCATACTACATAGTCATGGCATCAATCAAGTGCCATGCCTAATTATGTCATAGGATATCTGATATCATTATGATAATCATCATATCATTATCATATCATGTTTCTCCACAAACTGTAACTGTAGGTACTTGGACAAAATGTTCAAAATAATGCTACAACATTAAAAATACTATATTTAAATAGCCCTTGAAAATTACAATTCAACGATACCTCTACCAAGTCTGTACGTCAACACTGAAAAAGTTATGAATTTTTTCCGAATTAATTTGACATCCAAATAATTTACATGACACATATAGGAAAATATAAATAAAACTTGACCACAAACATGTAACTGAGCTGACAATTTCTTAATTATCGTAGTTATTTTCAATAATACAACACACAAACTATACATTTTTGTGTTCATGAAGACAAGACGCTTAAGTTGATCCCATTTCTGGAATGTTCAGATGGACACAGAACTAATTGATATTCAAAATGGCTGCTAATTTGCATAATTATAATGAAAATAAATTAAATATTAAACATAATAAAATACCACAGAAACTTTATATTTTTGTATTCACAAAGACAAGAAACATCTGTTGATCACATTGCTGTGATTCTCAGAGGCATGTACAACTAATTAATATTCAAAATGACAGCAAATTTGCATAAATAAACTAAATGTAGATGTTTTAAAAAAATTTACTGCCATTTTCAGCATCTTTCTGCATCCTTAAAAGTTACATATATAAAAGAAAAATGGTTAAAGAACATAATAAATCTGGTTGCAGACACGAAAAACTGCAAAATCACTAAATGTAAACATTAGTCCAAGAAATTTATAACTTGAGCAAAATTTTCTGTACATGCGAATCCCGGATGTCCAAGTACCTAGTAACTGTAGTCTACAGTACTACGTCTACAGTTAGGCCTGTAGTAGTGTAGTTAGTAGTATCATGTGAAGCTCGTTTGGTGAACTTACTGAGTAACACTAACAGTGCCACAATATACAATACATCTCTTCTTCTAAGTACATGCCCTAGAAACCTTGACTGTCTGCCCTGATGTTTGATATGGATATTTTGACGTACCTATATTTTTACGCCAGCATGCATCAATGAGAACATCTGCATCAGTTTTCTTAGCTGTACATGGTATTCTTATAATTCTCACAGAAGCTACATCTCTGTAGGCTCCAGTTCCTTTTTTTTTGTTTATTTACATTTACAGTCCATGCTTCACATCCATAAATAAGAATTGGTTTCTTCTGCGTTCGTTCTCAAACTCCTGCAGATTAGCAGTAAGTAGTCCGGAGAACGGAATGCGTTGTGTCATGGTTTACGGCGTTTCTTCAATATCTTCTCCTTTCGGCCTGACACGTCCGACTTCAGCATGGCTTTGGGTCACTGACCCTATATGGGATGGGGCAGCCAACTCCATCCCATAACCTCCTTAGTCGCCTTTTATGACATGCATGGAAGGTAAACAGTGTTGCTATTCTTTGCTCTCCTTTCGGGCCCCGACAACACACGGGCGAGAATTGGTTTGATATAGCATATCAGCACTCGAATACGCCATACACGTCTGCATTGATAGTGTTCCATTGCATGATTGCCTAAAATGATTCTCATTTTTTTGAGTGCTGATTTTGCTTGTGCTATTCTGCTCCATATCTCACTTGAGCATCTACCTTTTTTTTTATATTAACAGGGTGCCAAATATATTTCACACGAATATAGGTCATAGTGCAGCAGGTACTAAATTATTCAGCGCAAGTAAAGTATAAGTCTTCATTGTGACCTTTGCTCTAGTTTCGAATTATTTCCTACCCTTTGGATGTGCTACGGTTAGGATAACTACAAATAGTATTTAAAATTAAGACAAATTTTATCTCATCTGGTCAATCGCACACCTCTCTCAGTGAGTAGCGGGCAGAAATACTGATTCCGCAGTACAAATCAATGGAAAAGAAAAAAACTTCTAAAATTTTGTATCTGATGAACGTGTGTTGTGTAAGTAGCTGTTGAGATGCACGCGCATTGGGCATACGTTTATGGAAATCCATGATGTCGGCTAGTTAAAAGTGTAAACAGTGTGCTATTTATAGCACAGTGAAGACTTATTCTTTACTTTTACCAAATTATTCTTTATTAAATACTTGGACAAAATTTTCAAAATAGTGCTACATCGTAGTTAGATCTATCTATTCTCATTTCCACGTGTGCCGTTAAATGGGGGGGGGGGGGGGTAGGTTTAAGAGACTTTGTCTGTGACCATTTGAGTTGTGGTGGTCAAGGTAAGCCTGTGTTAGTGTTACTAATGTTCCTTTGATTGTCTCTGCCCATCTATTTCTTGGTCTTCCTCATGCCTTGCAGTCTGGTCTTCTGCTGATGTATGCACAAAGGGCTAATTGTGCAGGTTCCATTCTCATGACATGAGAGGGGTGCAAAGGGAACGCATTGCTTTAGGCGGACCCAGGGTTAGCAGATAACCAAGATCCCAAATGTACCTCCACTCGGTGCACCCTGGAAACAGAAATACAGCAGCTCGAGCTGATTCTGGCCAAATCATTTGGGGATCGTGTCCGAGAATGTGGAGGCAGCAGATGGAAAGAGATTTGACTGCACAAGAGACAGACAATATCTCCGACACCACCCAGCATCACCACATATAGCGTCACTGTCGACATACAGTGAAGCTAGTCGGTCCAGTCCGAACATTGGAGGGGCGGCAAATGTAAAATGCACGTAACGGTAGATGCATGGCGAGAGACAAATAGATTTCATACCGAGTACAATGAAACAATGAAAGGGCAGAACAGCGCTAGAGGGCAGCGCGAACTGCAAATAGAAAGTGAAAAGTCCCTAGGAAAGGGGAACTACAAGCTCCGTCAGCTCGAGTCGAGCTTCTAGTTACCTGTGTTCCTTACAGGCAGAGACCCAGACCCATTCAATGGCGTTTGGTAAAGCAAGAAGACATTATCCAACTCTAATGTCGAGCCTTCCTATACCAGAAATATGCTCGAGAAGAGAAAGGGTTCTGTACCCGATGGGCTTAGGCAAGAAAGGGACAACGATTTAGCCCTGGCCCAACTCTACTGTCAGGTTTTCCTACACTGGAAATACACTTGAAGAGAGAAAGGGTTCAGTACCTGATGGGCTCAGGCGCTATTGGGACAAGGACGCTCAGCTCGAGAACGCCTTGCACTCAAACACGTGGTGTGAGACTCGAACTTGGACAACGGGTACACGATGTCGGTGAATGACACCTCGGCTAAGAGGGCAAAAGAGTCAGGACCCAACTCCTCTGTTGAGTTCTTCCCCTTAAGGAACCAGGCTCACGGATGAGAAACGGTTCAGTACCCAATGGGCACAGGCACAGCACGTCCAATTACACGAGGCAAGCTCATAGACAGTGGAACGAGTCAGACGAGAGCAAAAATCGTCTGGGCGAAGAGTCGCCACTATGCGTGCCTGGAGACAGATATAGAGGCTGTCACAGGCTAAGGGTAGCCCACCCGAATTGTCAAGGCATGCCAAAATCGGATGTGCTAGGCCTACAAGGCGCATAACGGTGGCACAACATAATCACACTCCCGGCAGAAATCGCACGGACACCCGTGATGGTTACAATGGAGCGAACGCCAAACAAACATGACATGAGAAAACCATCTGGTTTTATATATTTAGATAGCTCTTGAAAATATCAATTCAACAATACCTCAACCAAGTCTGCACGTCCATCCTGGAAAAAGGTTATGATTTCTTGTCGAATTAATTTGGCATCAAAGTAATTTATATGAAAGATATTGGAAAATATAAATTAAACTTATGATCACAAAATGTAGCAGAGCTGATAAATTCAGAATTATGTTAGTAATTTTCAATCATACAATACAGTGACAAACTTCAAACAGTACATTTTGAGTTCGCGAAGACAAGGCGCTTTTGTTGATCCCATTTCTGGAATTTTCTGTTGGTCACAGAAATAATTGATACTCAAAATGGTGACTAATTAGCATAATTATAATGAAAATAAATTATATTCAATCAATAAATCAAGTGCCTTGCCGACTGGCGTAGGCTATAATGTTTCTCTATGACTCTCTGTCTCGTTAGTTGTCAATAAGATCGGTTGGTGAGCTTCTACGATGCCAAATTATATTGGCTCTATCTATTAAACATAATAAATTACCACAGAAACTAGGCGCTTTATATTTTTTATTCACATGGACAAGATGCATCTGTTGATCACAATGCTGTGATTCTCAGATACATGTACAACTAATTAATATTCAAAAGGGCAGCTAATTTTCATAATTAAAACAAATGTCTATATTTTAAAAAACAATTACTGCTGTTGTGGACAATGTGCGGAACTCTTAAACATTACATATATAAAAAGTTGTAAACATGACAAATGTAAAGCCTAAGCAAAATTTTCCATACACGCTAATCCCGAATGACCAAGTACTTACTTTAATGATCAGTTTCGGACATGTGTGAAAAATAGGTTTGGTGGTAGAGATACTATATTTTTAGGCTCTAATTAAACTAAAGCCTCATCTAAAAGTTTTTCTAAAACAATTTTTAATTTATCAATGCACAAGGTACACTTGAGTTGCTTCCTCTGATAGTTGTGAAAATCTCTATAACTTGGGATCATACATTTTAAACAAAACTCCCTACTTATCAATACTTTTTTAGAAACAACCAATTATTATATCTATTCTATATTGTATTAATTGTATATAGAAAAATTCTGCTGACATACACAATTTGATTAGTTTATTATATTTTCCCTCCAAATTTTGTACTAGCTCAATAACTACATAAATATATAAAGTTAAGCAGTGAGTTAACAGCTGATGTTCACTACACTATACAAAAACACATTGTTTGCTTTGTTTCTTGTTAATGACAGTAGATGTTTGGCTTGACTTTCAGGAGTCATAAACAATTGAGACTTGCTGAAAGCTGACTTGAATCACATTGTGAGCATTTCTATACTAGATAATAGGCCTACTGAAGTGCCATGGAGAACATTCATTCAGTCAAAGCAGAAATAAAACAAGAAACATCAGAGTTTAATCAGGTAATGTAATAGTTTAATTTATTTCATTAATAAAATAATTTTCAGTTTGGTTTGTGATATCACAAAAACATAACTTTAATCTGATTCAAATATAACACAAGAGTGCTTAGGCCATCAGTGAACTATTAGGTCTTATGAACTATTGCATATATTATATGCATATTAGGCCATATGCAGCTCTGTGAGAATAGAAATGGCTAAAATGACCTTCAATGACATGAAGAAATTATTAATATCTAAACAAATTACAAACAAGTTAAAAATGAGAATTATAAAATGCTACATCTATTCCATATTAATGTATGGCTCAGAAACATGGACACTAAGAGAAAAAAAGATCAGGCAAATAAAATACTTTGGACACATTAAAAGACATGACACCTTATTGAAGACCTTACTTGAGGGTAAAGTCAAAGGGAAGCGAGCAAGAGGTAGGCAGAGATACAAGTGAGAGAGTAACATCACACGATGGACAGGTTACAGTCTAACAGAGTGCACCACCAAGACAAGAGACAGGAGATGTTGGAGATACGTTGCAGCCAACCTTCGTTGCGGAGACGGCCCGTAATGATGATGATGAGCTATGTCAACTTGTTCTGCATTATTTTTATACTTACTATTAATTGACTTTTCGTTAGTCTGGAAAGAAAGGCTGAAATCTTTCAATTTTTCATTTAGGAATTCTATCAGAAGCTACTTCTGCTTTATTTTTCTCCATCTAGTTGGCCATAATTGCCAACTCTTTGTTTTCAGCCCCAAAAACACTGCCTAGCAACAGGCTAATGGGTTCACCAAAAGCGCTGTGAACCTGGTAATCCGTTGGCGAATCCATCAGCCAGTAGCACGGTACAGGCATGTCAACTTGTTCCATATTATTTTTATATATTTTATCCTACTTTTAATTGACTTTTCATTAGCCTGGAAAGAAATAGTCAGTCACAAAAATCTCTAGATTTTTTTGTTTCAATGAAATGGTGCAATCGTTTTATGAATAGATATCTATGAACCTGCACTAAACTTGCTTAGAGATTGCAGAAAGAGCTAGATATGAAAATTGATTTGTTTCAACGTTTCACTGCTGTGGAATCTCATTTTTATAACCGCAATAGTCTGGACTGACAAAATGTGCATATAATACAAAAAAAAACATTATGTACAATACAAACAATATAGAAGTAATATAATTGTTGATTTTGGAAAGTATTGGCGTATATGGAAAATTTTTATAAAAGAATGCGCTATAAAAAGATTCCACTGAAGTAACTTGTGAAAGAGATTCAACTTTGACCTATCTCAAATAGAAAATATGTATGAGACCACTGTCTGCTTTGTCTCCATCAAATCGCACGGTACAAAAAGCTGTGAAGACAGTTTTTGTAAAGACAACTGGGCATAAAAAGACATTTTACTGTTGTTTTAGGTTGCATGGCATGTGGGGCACGTTTGCCCCTATTATTATTTTAAATGCAAAACTCTGCCTAAGAGTCTTAGAATGAAATTCCCAAGTTGCATGTTTGTACATGCCCACATGAAAGGTTGGATGGGCAAAAGTGGCACTCTGAAATGGCTAGAAAAGTGTGAGACACACGAAGGGAGCAAAGTCAGAGTTGGATAACTGAGTGTTTGCTTTTCTGTCCTTTGGGAAATACATATTTATTGGACAAGAAAGACATTTGATAGATCAGAGGCAGCATATCTTTTAAACTCGTCAATGTAATAATATAGTTAGAAACATCTAATGGGGGGAAAACACAAGATAAAAACTCCATAAAAGTACAGAGGGAATGTAACTATAGTAATGTGTCTTATACAGAAGAAGGTTAATATCTTCAAATGTCTGGCTCTGTGGTACTGAGGAGAAGATCGCGTCTATGATGGCCAAGGTACCAGGTTCAAATCCTGCCATAGGTAGCTGTGGACCATTTAAAAAATTCAAAAGGAATTGCAAATTGCTGAACATAAAATATTGCCAAAAAGATAGCTATAGCCAATATGTGTTGGGGTAGTGGCTATATCCTGAATGTAGGGTATACTATCACTTTTTGTGTTTCTACAAACAAATTAGAGAATGTCTTCCTATATTCTTCCAACCCCATTGCTTCCCTTCAATGGTCAACATCACTTGACCACCCCATGCGGTCACTCTATCTTACTCTTTTGCATCCCTTCAATGGTTCATACTCATATGAACAACCCTCATGTGGTCACTATCTTAGATCCCTCAAAGTAAGTGTGTATGGACAGTAATTTGTTAACCTGGGAGGTTAGCATTGTTGGTTTATACAGAAGAAAACTAGTAGATATGTTTGTTATTATTTCAGATCTCTGATGAGATATTCAACAATGAAGATGTCAAAATGGTGCTCAGTCAGGGAAAGAGTTTTAATGTGAAAATGACAGAATGCCAGGAAGTCGAGCAGCCTGGGGTATATAGACTTATTAAAGATGGTAAGTAGTTCATTTGTGTGATGTTCTCTGTCCCATATTTGTGAAGTGTGATGTTCTCTGTCCCATATCTGTGAAGTGTAGTGTGATGTTCTGTGTCCCATATCTGTGAAGTGTAGTGTGATATTCTCTGTCCCATATCTGTGAAGTGTAGTGTGATGTTCTCTGTCCCATATCTGTGAAGTGTAGTGTGATATTCTCTGTCCCATATCTGTGAAGTGTAGTGTGATGTTCTCTGTCCCATATCTGTGAAGTGTAGTGTGATGTTCTCTGTCCCATATCTGTGAAGTGTAGTGTGATATTCTGTGTCCCATATCTGTGAAGTGTAGTGTGATGTTCTCTGTCCCATATCTGTGAAGTGTAGTGTGATGTTCTGTGTCCCATATCTGTGAAGTGTAGTGTGATGTTCTCTGTCCCATATCTGTGAAGTGTAGTGTGATTTTCTGTGTCCCATATCTGTGAAGTGTAGTGTGATGTTCTCTGTCCCATATCTGTGAAGTGTAGTGTGATCTTATTCTGACATGTTTTCTAACATTGATCTGTAATCATCATTAAAAACTAGGGAATGCCCTACATTCCTGTCAAACAACACTCTCAGGTATTTTTATGATCCCTATACTATCTCTCCACATAGATTATTAGGTAGAAGACATTAGTGCATGGACGATGTGGTTATTCAGAGAGAACCATGTCATAAGTGCTTTCCTTGATCAGAACTCCAAATGCATTACACACTGACCAAAGTGATCCATTTCACTTTGTAGATTCTGAATAATTTGTCTTCTTTCTAAACCCTGATGGTACAACAGAATGTCATCTGTATATGAAAGGGTTTTACCATAGTTGTTCACCCATTACCTTCATAGTATATATATTAAATAATAGTCAAGTAAACATTTAGCATTTACTAAAGCCGTAGGGGTGTGAGATGTTAGCAATCTCACATTTCAGTGGCTCTGCTATATGAGGGCGTTAGCCATTTCCTCTCCCTCATAGTCTTTACTTCCCAGGTATCTCCAACATAGGCCAGGTCACCCATATGTGAAGCCAGTGTTCTAACCACTGCATGATGCAGCCCCCAATATATTAAATAGCACAAAGGACAAATTTTAGGAATATCCAAATGGGGACATACACAACTTAAAACTGTATCATGATAATGATAAAAATTCTCTTTTGCTTTTAGCAAGTAGATCTTGACAGCCCATAACCCTTGTTAACAAAAGGTACATGTTCTTCTCAGTTGTGTAACTGAGGTGACACCAGGTCTCATATAAGGTTGTCTCACAGGCATGGTTGTGTAACTGAGGTGACACCAGGTCTCATATAAGGTTGTCTCACAGGCATGGTTGTGTAACTGAGGTGACACCAGGTCTCATATAAGGTTGTCTCACAGGCATGGTTGTGTAACTGAGGTGACACCAGGTCTCATATAAGGTTGTCTCACAGGCATGGTTGTGTAACTGATGACACCAGGACTCATAAGGTTGTCTCAAAATGATTGTGTAAGGGAGGCTTATGGATACATGTTTAGTTCCGTAATGGAGTTATTTTGTTGCGCCAGTATCCCTGGATTGCTGCATCCTGCCAGGAGCACAGCACGCACTTCTGGACCAAATATATAATCATTGTTCTGTTAAATTTTCTGACTCATCCGCAGTGACATCTATCTTTCCCCATCACCTAGGAGTGACATCTATCTTTCCCCATCACCTAGGAGTGACATCTATCTTTCCCCATCACCTAGGAGTGACATCTATCTTTCTGGTACTTCTAGGCCTACTAATGCTACAAGTAGACCTATGCATCAAACTTCCACAAATCGATAAGGTAGGTCTAGGACTGATACTGTGTGGCGTAAAGCCCTAGAAGGAGAGAGTATAGGAGTGTCTCACTTCAGACAGATACATTCTGGCAGCAAACTTGGCATTCCTGACTATGTCTCACCTCTCCAGTATTTGCTATCCTTGATGACAGAACCAATAATTGACAATCTAATAGCCAATGTAAATTCTTATGCCCAGCAGAAATTGAAAATGAATACACCACGAAGGAAATATTCTACTTATTCAAAATGGACTCCGCTCAACCGAAATTTTTTTATGAAGTTTCTCGCCACCCTGATAAACATGGGTTTAGATCCTAAACATTCTATAGATTTTTGGTCCACAAAAGCACACAGAAGTAGCCCCTGGTTTGGATCAATTTTCAGCAGGACCAAATTCTTATTGATTTACCAATCAATGCTTCATGCGGCTGAAGCTGATCCACAGTGTAAATGTAAAATAGAGCTGTTCATAAATGAATTAGCTGCGAGCGTTCAGAATGCATTCTATCCTTCTCATATGTATAGATGAGATGGTTATAGGTCACAGGGGAAGATTTAGGCACAAGCAATATAATGCAAGCAAGCCACACAAAAAATACCACATAAAGTCATATGAACTCTGCGACTCCATCACCGGATATGTTTTCAACCTGCTGGTATAATTTGGTGCGGACACGACATACATGTTGGAAACTGACACCTAGTCTACCCATGCTGTCAAAATCTTTAATAAACTACTAGAAGGCATCACAGCACATCACCATTTGTTTGCTAACAGGTATTATTCTTCCTTACCTATTGTCCAGTTTCTGCTGCAGAGAAATCACCATTATACTGGAACTCTCAATGCGAACAGACGAGGGTTTCCACCAGAAATGAAGAATAAGAAAATAGCTGTCAATCAACCAAAATGGTTCATAAATGAGGAAGATCAAGTTATGTGTGTCAGCTGGAGAGATTTAAAAAATCCAAGAAACCTTGCCAACTGGTAACAGCATGTGGAAGTGCAACATGTGAAATTAGAATTGAGAGTAAGAGTGAAGTCCGGAAACCATCACCCATTCATAATTACAATATGTCAATGAATGGATGTGATAGTGGATCAGATGATTTCATATTATGGAAACCACACAAGAAAACAGCAAAGTGGTGGAAAAAAGTATTTATGTGGGTGTTGGAGATAACGCAACTCAACGCCCACATTTTATACTTTTATACACACCGAGAAGCCTATGCCCCTTTCAAACTTCAAGTACATATTGATAGAGGAACTGTGTAGTGTATTTGAATTAGAGGCACCTAATAACATTGATGCTGCTTTATTGTCCAAGCCAGTAAATACAGAGCTTGAGAGGTATCAGGGGACCGTACATCTCATTGACTTCGGTGGAAAAGACAGACAATGTGCTCATTGTGCTACTAAGCAAATATGAAAGTGAAGTAGCTACTACTGCATAGGATGTTCACATAAGCCACATCTGTGTGCTAAATCATGCTTTAGGGAATGCCACACAAGATGAGTTCATATGCAACAAATAAAAACTTGTAAATAATAAAGCTGTGACTGGATGTAAATATGTTCATTTTTTAAAAATTGCTTCTGGTGTCATTCAGAAAAATATACATAACTTTAACATTTATTGATATAAATTCATCACATAAAATGCATAATGAAGCTAATTGGATATACTTGTGTTAACATTCTTGAAAAATTGATATCATCAATGACAAGTATGGATACATTTGGGTACGTCAAAATATGTATACTATTAAATTAACATTTTCATTTTATTGTTTTGTGTTTTACTAACTCTAGCCGTGTGAAGTAATCAAATATCATCAATCTACTTATATATTCATATGCTGTATCCATTCCCCTTTCCAATGATATATAACACATACACTATTTATCAATATTAGTATGTCAAGTGATACAATGGAAAAACACATGTAGGGAAATTTTTGGACACCTGAAAATTAATTTGGCCCAAAACTAAAAATAATAAAGTCCTGCAAGAGTTAAAGAGGGTTTGGAATGTGCTTACTGTCCCATCCTATAGCTTAGGTGACAGAAGTCATGCTGAATTCAGTTATCTCAGACCAAGAGATGCAAATATTGCAGGCAAGATTTAAACCATGAAACAACACATTCTGTTCTGTGTACTACATTTGACTAATCTGCAGAAGTTTTGTGGATGAATACAGATAAATATAGCAAACATTCACTTATTTTCTTTATGTCATAGATTGTTACAATGTAAATATTTTTTGTTCTATACTTCTTCTTCTTCAGCGTTCATTCTCAAACTCCCATTGGATCTCTCTTGTAGCAGGACAATGGTCCAACTAGATTTCCAGCAGGATGTAGTCCAGAAAATGTAATGTGTTGTGTCGTCGTTTTATTTGTGCCAATGTCCCGACACATCCATCTTCTGTGGTTGTTCTATACAAGCAACCAATAAAACCTCATCATCATGTTTTCACATGAGCCACTGCATGTGTTGAATTAAAATTAACAGCCGAAGACGGATGTGTTGGGCCATTGGCGCAAATAAAACGGCAACACAATGCATTTCCTTTCTCTGGACTACATTCAACTGGAAATCTTGTAGGATCATTGTCCTGTTACAAGAGAAATCCAGTGGGAGTATGAGAATGAACGCTGAAGAAGAAGAAGAATTAAAATTAACTGAAACTATTTTTTTCACATTTATAAATGATTTTTTGAATCAAATCTGCAGTATTTTAATAAATAAAATCTAGGCCACTGAATATTTTGTTGGGCCCAAGCAACTCTATTGACTATGTGGCACCCAGTAAGGATAAAACTAATGTTAGAACTTTATTTTTTGCAAGCAAGAGGAATGAAGTCTCTTCACACAGTATTTGCAATAATAAACCCAGTGTGTGAGCTGTTGTCTGAGTTGCTGTTTAGAAACAGTTGCACGGATGCATGAGTACAATATGATGATCTTGAGCTAGTGTAGTTATACTTCTTCTGTGTTTGTTTATGTCATGTTTTACAGCATTACTGCGATATCTGCATCTTTCGGCCTGACTCATCCGACTTCAACATGGCTTTGGATCACTAACTCTATATGGGATGGGACAGCCAACTCTATCCCATAACCTCCTTAGTCACCTCTTATGACATGCATGGAAGGTAAACAGTGTTGCTATTCTTTGCTCCCCTCTCGGATACGTCAACACATCATTTCACTGACAAGCATATCAGCCACTTGCCATCACTCTCATAACATCAGTCGAGGCATAAAAAAAACAGTAACATACCTTCTTTTGATACAAACCAGATGACTTGTACTCACCTAAACTGCATGTTCATAATTTCAACCTGTTTTGACTTCAAATATAATAAGAATCTGTTTATTTGCTGTTTTGAACACAAAGCACAAAAACTGAAAGCAACACCACATCAATAAAACAATGGCCACACAAACTTTATCACGTGCACTCATTCTAGGTTGAAGAATCACTCATGTACATAAACATTTTAAGCATTAAAATTATATTTATTATTATATACATTACATGACTTGTCACTGTTCATTGTTTGTATATTTCAGAGATCAGTGATGACACATTGGAGCACTTCACCAACTCTCAGGATGATGTTCAGGAAATACAAATAGAAAGTGTATACAGTGTTCAACATTCACAACTTGTAAGAGCTGATGTTTTCTCAGAGAATCTTTCAGAACATGTTAGAAATATTGAGGATAGCATCAGGAATTTTACTGAAAGTTCAGAGAGACTAACAGAACATATTATAGACTATGTGAAAAATATACCAGATCAGACAGGGGATATTGAGATCATTCATGAATACAAAGGAAACACAGTAATGAAAGCAGAAAGCAAGAATGTAGATCTGTGTTTGACATCAAGAGAGCAGATACTGAATGACTTAAGAGAGTCAGTGACAGTCAGGAAACATCAGGTCAAATTTGAAGATATCATTGGTAAGATTGACCAGAATGAGGGCAAGATGGCTGTCAATAATGGAATATGTAGCCATCTGTCAGAAAATAAATTCTGTGAGAAAGTAGATAGTAGACATACTGTGTGCAGTGTAAGTTGTGAGCATCTGGACAGATGTGATGTTTCTGAAGTAGGTTTGACTAAAATTGCTAGCTTGAACATATGCAGAAAGAAATATGGAGGAGAGATGTCTGGCAAGTGTCATGTTTCCAAGTTGGGATTTACTTGTTCTGATAACCTGAGAACACTCACAAGTGTAAATACAGGAGAGAAACCTTACAAATGTGATATTTGTAACAGAGGATTTATTGAATTTAGCTCACTGAAGAGACACATAGATCGATATACAGAAGATAAAGCTTATGAATGTGACTTTTGTGGTGTGGGATTTACTAGCAATAGTCACCTTCAGAGACACAGAAGAAAACATACAGGAGAAAGACCTTACAAATGTGATGTTTGTGGTGTAGGATTTACTAGAAATAGTGATCTTCAGAGACACAGAAGAAAACATACAGGAGAAAGAACTTACAAATGTGATATTTGTGGTGTAGGATTTATTGATAGTGGTAAATTAAAGCGCCATAAAAGAATACACACTGGAGAGAGACCTTACACATGTGATATTTGTAACAAAGGTTTTATTGAATTTAGGTCACTAAAGAGACACATTGATCGATATACAGGAGATAAACCTTATAAATGTGACATTTGTTGTGTAAGATTTACTAGCAATAGTCACCTTCAGAGACACAGAAGAAAACATACAGGAGAAAGACCTTACAAATGTGATGTTTGTGGTGTAGGATTTACTAGAAATAGTGATCTTCAGAGGCACAGAAGAAAACATACAGGAGAGAGACCTTACACATGTGATGTTTGTGGTGTAGGATTTACTAGAAATAGTGATCTTCAGAGACACAGAAGAAAACATACAGGAGAAAGAACTTACAAATGTGATATTTGTGGTGTAGGATTTATTGATAGTGGTAAATTAAAGCGCCATAAAAGAATACACACTGGAGAGAGACCTTACACATGTGATATTTGTAACAAAGGTTTTATTGAATTTAGGTCACTAAAGAGACACATTGATCGATATACAGGAGATAAACCTTATAAATGTGACATTTGTTGTGTAAGATTTACTAGCAATAGTCACCTTCAGAGACACAGAAGAAAACATACAGGAGAAAGACCTTACAAATGTGATGTTTGTGGTGTAGGATTTACTAGAAATAGTGATCTTCAGAGACACAGAAGAAAACATACAGGAGAAAGAACTTACAAATGTGATATTTGTGGTGTAGGATTTATTGATAGTGGTAAATTAAAGCGCCATAAAAGAATACACACTGGAGAGAGACCTTACACATGTGATATTTGTAACAAAGGTTTTATTGAATTTAGGTCACTAAAGAGACACATTGATCGATATACAGGAGATAAACCTTATAAATGTGACATTTGTTGTGTAAGATTTACTAGCAATAGTCACCTTCAGATACACAGAAGAAAACATACAGGAGAAAGACCTTACAAATGTGATGTTTGTGGTGTAGGATTTACTGGAAATAGTCTCCTTCAGAGACACAGAAGAAAACATACAGGAGAGAGACCTTACACGTGTGATGTTTGTGGTGTAGGATTTACTAGAAATAGTCACCTTCAGAGACACAGAAGAAAACATACAGGAGAGAGACCTTACACATGTGATGTTTGTGGTGTAGGATTTACTAGATATAGTGATCTTCAGAGACACAGAAGAAAACATACAGGAGAGAGACCTTACACATGTGATGTCTGTAACAGAGGTTTTATTGAATTTAGGTCACTGAAAAGTCACATAGATCGATATACAGAAGTTAAACCTTATAAATGTGATGTTTGTGGTGTAGGATTTACTAGAAAGAGTGATCGTCAGATACACAGAAGAAAACATACAGGAGAAGGATATTACAAATGTGATGTTTGTGGTGTAGGATTTACTAGAAATAGTCACCTTCAGAGACACAGAAGAAAACATACAGGAGAGAGACCTTACACATGTGATGTTTGTGGTGTAGGATTTACTAGAAATAGTCACCTTCAGAGACACAGAAGAAAACATACAGGGGAGAGACCTTACACATGTGATGTCTGTAACAGAGGTTTTATTGAATTTAGGTCACTGAAAAGTCACATAGATCGATATACAGAAGTTAAACCTTATAAATGTGATGTTTGTGGTGTAGAATTTACTAGAAAGAGTGATCGTCAGATACACAGAAGAAAACATACAGGAGAAGGATATTACAAATGTGATGTTTGTGGTGTAGGATTTATTGACAGTGGTGCACTAAAGCGCCATAAAAGAACACATACAGGAGAGAGACCGTACTTATGTGATGTTTGTGGTGTAGGATTTATTGACAGTAGTAAATTAAAGTGCCATAAAAGAATACACACAGGAGAGAGACCTTACAAATGTGATATTTGTAGTGCAGGATTTACTAGAAATGGTGATCTTCAGATACACAGAAGAAAACATACAGGAGAAAGACCTTACTTATGTGATGTTTGTGGTGTAGGATTTATTGACAGTGGTAAACTAAAGCGCCATAAAAGAACACACACAGGAGAGAGACCTTACACATGTAATATTTGTAGTGCAGGATTTACTAGAAATGGTGATCTTCAGATACACAGAAGAAAACATACAGGAGAAAGACCTTACTTATGTGATGTTTGTGGTGTAGGATTTATTGACAGTGGTAAACTAAAGCGCCACAAAAGTAAACATACAGGAGAGAAACCTCACATTTGTGATATTTGTAACAAATGTTTCATTGAAATTAGGACCCTGAAGAGACATATATATCAACATACTGTAGGTAAACATTAAATGTGATATTTGTAACAGGTTTTGTTGAATTTAAGGCACTTAAGAGACATATAGATCAACATCCGTAGATAAACCTTATTCTTCTTCTTCTGCGTTCGCTCTCAAATAACCACAACAAATATTTCGTGTGATTTCCACCAGGGAGCGTGAAGTACATTGTGCTGCAAGCTCTACAGTAGAACTGTGATTATTTGCACCCCAGTTGGCCACTTGTGGTCAGGACGTCCGAGGTCTAGCACATCCGTTTTCATCATTCCTTTATTTCGGGTTTGGTCCCTGGTCCGTGACAGCCTGTCTATCTGTCGCCGGGCACTCTGGTGTGTAGTGCCTCTTCGCCAAGACGCTTGTCGAGCGCGTCTATTTGGCACGAGGTGCTCAACCGTCCATGAATCTATCTTGTGCAATTGGACAAACTCTGCCTGTGTCCATCGGGTACTGAACCATTTCTCATCCGCGAGCCTGGTTCCGTATGAGGAAGAACTCGCCAAAAGAGTTGGACCCTGGCTCGTTCGCCCTCCTACCCGAGGCGTCATTCATAGACCTCGTGAACCCCTCGCACAAGTTTGAGTCTCACACCACGCGTTTGAGAGCAAGGCGTTCTCGAGCTGACCGACCTTGTCGCAATAGTGCCTGAGCCCATCAGGTACTGAACCCTTTCTTTTCGCGAGCATATTTCCGGTATGGGAAGGCTCGACATTAGAGTTGGTTTAGGATTCTTGCTTTTCTGAAATCCCACGATTGGGTCTGGATCTCTGCCTATAAGGATCCCAGGTAACTAGAAGCTGTCTCGAGCTAACAGAGCTTATTGTTACCGTTTCTTAGGAACTGTTCATTTGCAGTTCGCGCTGCCCTCTGGCGCTGTTCTGCCCTTTCATTATGTCATTGTACTCATTATGACATATATTTGTCGTTCACTGTTACTTTCCATGCATTCACCTTTACGTGCCTTTTACATTGGCCGCCCCTCCAATGTTCTAACTGGACTAACAGGCATCACTGTGTGTCGCTGTATGTGGTGATGAAAATGGTGTCGGAGATATTGTCTGTCTCTTTTGCAGTCATATCTCTTTCCATCTGCTTCCTCCACATTCTCGGACACGATCCCCAAATGATTTGGCCAGAATCAGCTTGAGCTGCTGTTTTCTGTTTCCAGGGTGCACCGCGAGGAGGTACATTTGGGATCTTGGTTATCTACTAACCCTGTGTCCGTTAGAGCAATGCGTTCCCTTTGCACCCCAGATAAACCTTATAAATGTGAAGTATGAATTCCTTACAGTAGTAGCCTAATGTTTGTGATTTTGGAAACATGTCAATTATGTTAGTGTAGAAGTCAGTGTATGCGTGTTTATCTAAGAGTGATTTCTTCACATGGATTGATGTCTCTCATGCACAAGTTTGTCTGGCAGTATCCTCAGCAAACCTCATCTATGATTTATCACTCTTAAACCACCTTGTTTGACATGTTGGGTTTGTGAGACAAGCTCACTATTAACTCTTCTTCTTCTGCGTTCGTTCTCAAACTCCTGCAGATTAGCAGGATGTAGTACGGAGAACAGAATGCGTTGTGTCATAGTTTACAGCACTGCTGCGATATCTGCGCCTTTCGGTCTGACACATCCAACTTCAACATGGCTTTTGGTCACTGACCCTATATGGAATGGGATAGCCAACTCCATCCCATAACCTCCTTAGTCGCCTTTTACGACACGTGTGGAAGGTAAACAGTGTTGCTATTCTTTGCTCCCCTTTCGGGCCCTGGCAACACACTGGTGATTACTGCTCTAATTTTCCATATTTTTTAATCTTTGACAATTCTTGTGTACATGTGTGTCATTGTTTCCTTGGATGTTTCTGCTGTCTAATACATTTCTGATAGTGCCTTAATTTTTACTGTTTTTATAGTTTGTTCACTATTTGTCTTGTATTTTCTGGAAGATGACTTTACAGTTGAAACTTTCTTGTATACTGTTATCTTCTTATGTTTGCTTGGAACATGCTCATATCTGATGTTTTGTTTCTTGTATAAACTTTGCTGTGTTCTGTAACTCATACATATGTCTGTAGAGTTTATCTTGCACTGTTGTTTTTCTGGGCCAGTGTATATCTTGCACTGTTGTTTTTCTGGGCCAGTGTATTTGCCTCGATTCATATTCCTGAAGAATTTGTTCAGCTATCTAGGGTGCTTGTCAGCATGTACACATGGCCATGTTGCCAACCTTGAACTTTGCATACATGTGACTGCGGAGTCAGTTGTGTCCTGGTCTGAGGAGCAAAATGACAACTTGTTCTGTTCTGTTCATAATTTGGCCATCATCTTGTGTTGGAGTTGGCTTCTAATTGCCTTGATCATCTGTTTATTTTGATGGCACGTTATTGGCACATCTGGTTGGTCATCAGCAGCTCCCTCCTTAGCCAGACGGTCTGTTTTCTCGTTTACAGGTATTCCATAATGTGATGATATCTACTGAATAACTATTTGATGCTGATTGCTTAGTTCGGTCAGTAGTATTTGCAGGTAGTTTTTTGGACTGGAGAGCTTGGAGTACTGATCTTGCATATATCAGGAATACTATTGTCTGTCATTCAAGATTGGTGCTCAGCAGTTGTTTGTTTCAGTTGCCACATTAATTACCTGGATTTCTGCATCATAATTATTGCAGAATTTCCCTGTTGGTGTTCTGATTGTATCTCTAGGCTTGTGTGGATATTCTATATATACACCTGAACCACCATTCCTCACTGCATTCTGTGCTGACTCATCTGTGTATACTCTGACCCACATATCTTGTGGATATTCCTCATCCAGGAAACTGAGGGTGACTCCTTCGCTGCACACTGTTCTGTTCGTCCTCGCTTAGTATTCCTTTAACATGGGTCTGAATGTATATTGGCATTCCATGCCTTTCACTCCAAGGGGTTTGTTCTGGTACAGACCTTAAATTGACTTCAGGCAGGTCTGTAAGTTGTCTACAGAGTCGTTTAGCTTGGTGGATAAAGCTGCTTCTTTTCAGTCACTCCATTGCTAGATTTTGGAATCTTTCCTTCATTGGATGATTTGGCATACACTGAAACTTTTCTGCTTGAATTAGTACTTTTGTGTCTCTGCGTTCGCCAAGTGTTTGAATTCTTCCCATTTTCTGCATCTCTACTATGTGTGTTGATTTCATTGCCCCCAACATTATCCGAAGTGCCTGATTTTGCACTTTATCTAGATCTTGTAATGTGGTGTTTGATGCAGGACACCACGCAGCTGAACCATATTCCAGGTGTGGTCTTATGCCTTGCTGGTAAACTTTACGGAGTATATTTCCACTGGCTCCCCAAGAGGTTCCACTTAGTTTTCTCAGGATAGCTAACTTCCTCCTGGCTTTTGCTGTTGCTTTGTTTATGTGTTGTTTCCATGTCAGCTTATCATCAAAAGTAACTCCGAGGTATGTGGGTTGTTTGTCTTCTTTCAAGAGCTCTCCATCTATCTTGACCTGACCGGCTTTTTGTTTTGGTGAGAGGGTAAAGAGTGTAGTGCTGCACTTATCTGTGTTAATGCTGACGCACCATCTATTTGCCGATAAGGTTAGGGCATCGATAGCTCTTTGTATTTGTTTAGTGGCCACTGTCGCATATTCTTCCATGCATCAGATCACCAGGTCGTCAGCATACATTGCCACTGATCCCGTGTGGTAGTTCAGCAACTAGGTCATTGATGTAAACCAAGAAAAGTGTGGGTGACAGGACTCCTCCCTGGGGGACTACATGACGCAGTAGGACTTTCTTGCTCTTGTGACCATCTAATTGTACCCTGGCTCTTCTATTATGCAAATATGCTTTTACCCATTTGTACATTCTTGAGCTAACCCTGCAATTTCACAATTTCTTTAAGAGCCCTTCTTTCCAGACCTTATCAAATGCTTTCCTGAGGTCTATCCATGCTGCTAGTACCAGTTTCTTATCTTGGAAGGCATCCTCAATCTCTTGGGAGAGATAGGTTGCCTGATATTCAGTAGAGTAACACTGTCTGAAGCCTGATTGCTGTGATACCAGAAGGTTTTCGCTTTCAAGGTACCACTGCATCCTAAGATTGATAATGTGTTCCATTGTTTTGCATTGACAGCTTGTAAGGCTGGTGGGACTGTAATTGGAGACTGTGTTGCCATCTTTTCCTGATTTGAGGAGTGGTATCATTATTGCTTCTCTCCACGCCTGTTGTACATTACCTGTGGACCAGCTTGTGTTAAAGATCTGCAGTAGCTTTGCTCTTGACATTATTGTCTTCTGCAAAGGAATCTGCAAAGTAATCAGCTGCATATTTACCTGTTAAAATGTTTCTATCTTTATAAAGAGTGATCCTGGTATTTCTCCCTGTACCTTTGTCATTTAGTTGTTTTACAAGTTTCCATAATTTCTTACTCTTTCTAGGTTCAGCGACTCTGTTTTTTCGTTCCAGCTGCTCCGTCTGGCTTGTAACTTGGCTCTTTGAAATTTAACCTTTGTTAGCTGATATTTGTTGTGATGTTCTTGGCTAGGTCTGTTCTCAGCCTGCTGTCTAGATGTTTCCATCTCGTTTTGCAGCTTTTCCAGTTCATCATTCCAGTAGGGTTTGTAGTTTTTGCGTGCCCCACTGGGTATGGTTTTACTAGCAGCATGTAGTATACATCTATTAAATTCACTCACTGCTCTATTGATGTCTTTGTCCAAGTTCATGTCCTTACAAAGAACACTGGTTAAATGCTGGTACATTTTCCAGTCTGCCCTCTTATAGTTCCACCTAGTGAGTGTGCTGCTGTCCTTGATAAATTCATTGTCGATTTCCAGAAATACTGGTCTGTGGTCACTACCCCCAAGCTGCTTTCCAATGACACGTGTGATGTTCCAGGCCTGGTGAGTGTAATGCCAGGTCTGGTGTAGAGGTGGTGTGTCATGCTCTCGAGTAGAAGGTTGGTGAGTCTGCTGGCTGATTAATAAGGATGAGATTATTTTCCTCTTGCTAGCTCTCAAGTTCCTCACCTCTCTTGTCATTGTGATCGTAGCCCCAGCTCTGAGAGTGCCTGTTGAAGTCACCACACACCATAAGTCTCTCTTTATCTGGAATTGTGTCTAGTGCCAATGGTCTATCATTTGGGCAGTAGTAGTTCAGGAGATGGAATTCTGCACTGTCTGTTTTTATCTGAGCATCTGGTATTCTGCCCCCTCCATATATACGTACAGCTGACATGCGTTGATATTGTTTTTAACTAGTGTCAGAATTCCACCCTTTCGCCTGTCCTTTCGGTCAGACCGGTAGCACTGGTAGCCTCTGATCTTGAAGGCTATGTCACTGCTGAGGTATGTTTCATGGATACAGCATATACTAACTTGTTCTTCACTTAGGATATTCTCAAGTTCCAATTTTTTGCAGTATCCATCTCTTTTACTGTTCACGCCATCAGCATTCCAGTGCATTATTTTTTTGGTCGTTGATTTGTTTGGCCAGTATCTCTATTCCCTAGCCTCCTGGCTCCTCGGGACAATCGAGAAGGACTTCCAGTAACTGAGGTTGTGCCCTTTCGAGATATAGGGACTGGCACAGTCCCTGCCTGAATGTCCGCCACAGGGGAGGCACCATAACTATTTATAAATACAGACATAATATAAATAACCAAATGGTCAGAGGGTGTCCGACAAAGTGGATGGTGCCGCAGTAACCTAATGAACAAATAGTCAAGCAAAGTAAATTAAACTGGTTACTAAAACACTTACCTTGCCTATTAATAAAAAAAAATATATTTAAAAAGTATATATAAAAAACATACAATAAAACTAAACAGGACAATTCTCCACGTATCGGCTCAAATTGAACCTTTTTCAAGAGACAAACAACAGAAAACAACAAAATAAAAAACAAAATAGATGACTAGATTTCATCAAGCCCCGTCTCCATAGCGCAGGGATGGCAATTACTATTGGATGTTTCATCTCGATGTGCCAATTGACGTTGCCATCCCTGCGCTATGGAGACGGGGCTTGATGAAATCTATTTTGTTGTTTTCTGTTGTTTGTCTCTTGAAAAAGGTTCAATTTGAGCCGATACATGGAGAATTGTCCTGTTTAGTTTTATTGTATGTTTTTTATATATACTTTTTAAATATATTTTTTATTAATAGGCAAGGTAAGTGTTTTAGTAACCTGTTTAATTTACTTTGCTTGACTATAAATACAGACATGTTTCCATTGTGTTTTGTGCGTGGCATCCTGATTATCTGTGCGCCTTTTGGCTGGTTGCCTCCGTCTTCAGCACTCTGCTTACTTGGGCAGGACTATGGTCCTGCTCGAGTGGGACTGCCCGACCAGTCTTAGTTTCCAGCGCCTGATGGCTGAACTAAGCCCCATCACCACTGCACGGTGCTGGCCTCGATGGAGACTCTGTATATGAAGTGATGATTAATTAAATCACTAGTAAATTAAGCACCAGTAGCATCAACAGAAGAACAACTACAAAAACAAATAGACAGATTACATCAAACATACCAAAACATTAATATGAAGATAAATATAGAAAAGACGGAACAAATAAAGATATGAAGAACAGAAAAAAACATCAATAAATATATATATAATAAAAATATACATACATATATATACATACATATAAATATATTTTGGAGACTTAAACAAATGACAGAATTCATATACTCGGTACATGCAAATAAAGTAAATAGGTTACTATATTAATATAAAATATAGAAAATAACAATAAATAAAAGGAACAAACACAACAGTCAACGTGTCGGTCCAATTTGGACCTTTAAAGACGACAAAAACAGTTAAGAACAAAAGACCAAAACGAATATAAATAAAATGGATCTCTCCCACCAGGAAATCAACAAAAAGCCACACCAGATCCAGTGCAACACAAAAATTTGTGTTGCGCATATGGCAGAAACCATAGCTTTCCATTTCTGTCTTTGTGTTGCCATGTCTTTCAATTCTTGCGTGTTGTTTAGGTTCATTGACATGCCTTCTCTATTAATGGTTCTTCGTAGAGTTTCTCTAGGTCTTCTTCTTACTCCGGGTGGCACCCAATATAGTGACTGCTGGGGAAAGTAACTGGTTCTGGTTCATAAACAGTGGTAGGTTTTATATTAATATGTCGTGAACCAAAAAATCATGCTACTGATACAACGGCGACAATGTATTTCCATTTGAAATCTAGTTGGACCATCGTCCTACTATAAGGGAGATCCAGTTGGAGTTTGAGAATGAACGCTGAAGTCTTTTGAAATCAGTGCCTCATGATACTACATCGCACCAGAACAATATCCGTCGGACGTGAGTGAACCATCAGAAAGTGATAGTTTATCTGCGTAAAAAACTAATTCTGAATCGGTGAATTTTGGTATTCACTTAATTAACCATTCAGAACTTTCAGATCTAATACGTGATCTTCTCTTACCAAAGGGCAAGCGGGAATTGCTTGGTTCGCGAGTCAAACAATGGAACCTTTTAGTACCCTACTCCGATATCTGAATTTCGTCATAAACACAGAGAACTTGTTCAATACTTTGGATGATAACGTTTGCTATTTCAAAGATATAAACGGCCTAATGGTGCACCTCAGTCATGAGTACATAGTCAATGAGTGGCGACTTTTCATCGACTCTTCCAAAACTAGTATAAAAGCTGTGTTATTGCATAACGGAAATTTATTTTCATCAATTCCAGTCGCCTATTCTGTGCATATGAAAGAAACTTATGACAATATGGGTATACTTTTGGCAAAATTAAAATAAAATGACTACCAATGGCGGATTTGTGGAGACCTAAAAAGTCATTACAATCCTCACGGACAAGCAGACTGGGTATACTAAATTGTGTTGCTTCCTGTGTGAATGGGACATCCGTAACAGACAGGAACATTATGCAAGAAAGGTATGGCTTATCAGGGATCATGTGCAGCTGGAGCATAAAAATGTAATCCACCAGCCATTAGTTAACTAAGACAGCATCATTTTACCAGTTACATATAAAGTTGGGGCTCATGAAGAATTTTGTATAAACGTTAGATAAAGCGAGCAAAGCTTTCACTTATCTTCAAGAAAAGTTTCCTCAAATTAGTGATGCAAAGATAAAAGAAATATCTTTGCAGGACCTCAGATTAGGAAAATTATTGCAGACAAACATTTCGAGAACTTATTAGATTGTTGTGAACTTCGCGCATTCAATAACGTTCAAATCTATTGTCACTAACTTTCTGGGAAATCATAAATCTGCAGACTGTGCATATTGTCAAGCAGTGTATAGATGCATACAGAATTATGGGTTGTAACGTCCCTCAAAATCTATATGCTCGATTCGCAGCTTGACGTTTTTCCTGACAAACTTGAGTAGTCAGCAAAGAACGATTCCATCAAGATTTTGCCCTGATGGAGTTCTCAAGGACGGTAGAGTGTGACAATGCTTGCCGATTACTATTGGATGTTTCATCTCGATGTGCCAAATGTCAGTCACCGATGGAAATCGACTGCAAAGAAATTCAAGACTACATAACTGTTCTTCTTCTGATACGAATGATGTTATAATACTTTAGGTATTGTTTAAAAAAACTTCAATTGCATATTTCTAGAGTATATATTTCTGACTGATAGAGGAAAAACGGTTTGCAGATTTAAAAACAGTGCATTAAAGTGGCAAGAAAAACATAGACATGATAGAGAAAATGTAAAAAAAATGTGTTAGTGTAGGCCCCCTAATTGATTACAGAAGAAGGCAGACATATTGGTCAGAGGAAACAACACTGGAATCAAAGCTCTATGGGACACTGTATGAACTAAAAAAGACAGTGAGTTTTATTAAGGCGACAGAATTACAGATATAGACATGTTTCAAGTGAACGGAAGAAGAAGATTACAGAAGAAAACATTTGTAAGACTTCTCTAAAGTTCCTGTGTTTCTTCAGACTACATGTATCTATAAATGCAATATCACGAACATTACATTCACAAGATTCATTGGAACAGGCCCGTGATAATAGCATACGGCTAACTTCCTGTTCACGGTTTGTAGGAAATTTGCGCCACTCTGATGTTTTCAGTAGTCTGTAATGTCATAGCGGAACGCAATATTTCTGTGACGTCACTATGCTGGTTCATTTCCTTCTGCTATAAAATTGATAATGATGAAATATGCAGACATATAGAAATAAGAGGGGGTTGGATGCTAGGGTTAGGAATAGTTCTAACAGTACGCCCGACCTCCCCCCCCCCCCAAAAAAAAACTCTTAATATTATCCTTATCTTCCGTTGCGCACTCGTGTTATAAAAACCTGATAAGGATGCAATATGCTGACATGAGTTTAGGAGGGAATTGGATGAAAGATTAGTTCTAACTACGCTTAACACCCAATCCCCCCTAAACTCTAGAATTATCCCTTCTCTTCCGTTGCTTCCTCGTGGCATTGCATTGTCACATAATGTAATCTCCACTTCTTCTTCAGCGTTCATTCTCAAACTCCTGCTGAATCTCTATTGCAGTAGGACAATGGCCCTATTAGATTTCCAGCAGGATATAGTCCAGAGAATGGAAATGCGCGGTGTCGCCGTTTTATTTGCGCCAATGGCCCGACACATCCGTCTTCGGCGTGATGTAATCTCCACTAGCATTTGTTATTTCTAAAGACATACTCTGTAAGTGATGTAATTTCTGTGACCGCGCGAAATCTGTGCACACCATAACGCATCTATAACCATCTTCATGCCATCATACACAATAAATCTACTCCTGTGGCTACACACTTCAACGGTGTTGGCCATCGTGGTGTTCTGGATATTCAGGTCACTGCCATTAGATCATGCACCACTGATGATAGATCTAGGTACACTCTTGAAAATCGTTTTATTTTAGGACGTCTAGCTTTTTGGACAAAATTATGATCACTCTTTCGTTTAGTTCTCGGCCAATGTAGTCCTATTTTTTATTCATTTTGTTCCGTCATTTACATAATCTTTTTGTTTGTTTCCACGTGTATTTAGGCTTTTATGCATTTCCTGTTCCTATCCTTCCGCCATCTCGCATCCACATTTCGCTCGGACATGTAGTGTGTCTTTGTGTCATTTATACTTATGGTTTTATTCTGTTATGTGTGTGTCATCTTGGTAAAAGATTTTTGGTCGAAACGTTGATTATATTCTGTGTATTGTTTGCATTTTTTCACATGTGCACCCGTCATTTATAGTTTGTAAAGTTAATAATCTGTGTTCTACATAAGCTCTAGCTTTGATGGACAAACTCAGTCAATACAAATTTCTAAATATGAACGAATTTACAACTTTCGATTGGCTTGGAAGTCTTTCAAGTTACTGGTCCTTCAAATCACTAAACTACTTACGAATGTAATCTTTAGATTATTCAAAAGCGTTCGACTGTGTCCAACACCAAAAACTATGGGAGATAATGAACATCATCATCAAGTGACATATTCTTTCCAGAACGTAGTCTTTCCTATGTATCTCTTGAATTGTCTGCGGTCTTGAGCAAGTTGTTCTGCATCTTCCAGTGACATGCGCAGGCATTCTTGAATGTCTTTTGTCCAGCGGCGTCTTGGTCGGCCTTTGGCCCTGTTGCCTTCTATCATCCCCTTCATTAACACTCTCTCCATGCCGTCGTGATTCTCAATGTGACCGAAAAAAACTAGCTTTTTATGAGGGCATAAACATGTTGAACAGCAGATGAACAGCATGGGTTTCCTTATCCATATAATAGAAGAACTTTACCAAGATCAAAAGGCTGCAGTAAAGTTAGAGGGCGATCTCTCAGAGTGGTTTGAGGTACATAATGGAGTATGGCAGGAATGCACACTCTCCTCATATCTTTTCAACATCTACGCAGAAAATATAATGAGGAATGTGAGAGAAGAAACACGACCAGATTATCAAAATGCTAGAAGATATATGGACAGTAAAGATCTTAGAATTGTGCATAATATATACTGGCAACAAGATGCAGCCATGAAAGTGGATAATATAACTGGGAAGTATACACATATAAAGTGGACATTTAACTGGGAAGTATACACATATAAAGTGTACATTTAACTGGGAAGTATACACAAATAAAACAAGTTGTACGCCAGGGATGTGTATTGTCACCAGAGTTATTTTCACTTTACAGCGAGAATATCTTGAGATCAATTAAGAATATGCCAGGCATTAAAGTAGGAGGACACAATATCAATAATCTACGATATGCAGATGATACTGTGTTGATAGCAGAAAGCCAAGAACATCTCTAAGATCTATTAAACAGGACGGTGATAGAAAGTGAACAAAAAGATCCTAGTTTAAACATAAAAAGGTCAGAGACAATTAAACTATCAGGAAATAGTACCCCACCAAATAGTAAAATAGTATTAAATGTCAAAACCTTCCAGCAGGTAAATAGTTTCAAATATTTAGGAACATTAATAACTTCAGATGGTATGCAAGACCAAAATTATAAATAGAATAGGACAAACAAAAGCAGCATTCCATAAAATGAAAAATATCCCGTGCAACAATTCCATATTGATGGATACTAGAAAACGTGTCCTCAAATGCTACACTGAACCAGTGCTACTCTATGGAAGTGAAGCATGGACAATAAATAAGACATCACAAAAATCATTGGAGGCAGCAGAAATGTGGTTTATACGAAGAATGTTATGCATTCCTTGGACAGCAAAGATTACTAATGAAGAATATCTTAGAAGGATGGATGTGAAAAGATGCATTGTTGGTAAAATAAGAAAAAAACAGTAAACATTTATTGGGCACATAATAAGAAGAGGAGTCATCGAGAATATAGTGACAGCAGGAAAGATAGAAGAGAAAAGATATTGGACAGTTTGACTAAATAGCTTCTATTTGCGAAACCATCAGAGATGATGCCATATATGAGAGATCGATGTACATGGAGAAATATAATCGCCATTAGGCACGGCACTTGATGATGATGATGAATTAAACATCGGTGGTTTTGAACTACGATACGCAAAAGACATTGTGCTTTTGTCAAATAATATAACGGGAATGGAACAACTAATCAAAAACACAAAGAAATACAGCGAATCACAAAACTTATATTTAAACTCGCAAAAATACCCACACAAAAATAATGTCAACAGATATAACAGTACAACAACCAAAATTAGATTACACAATACCGAGATAGAATGTGTGGATAAATTCAAATACTTGAGAACAAACATCAGCGGTGAAGGAGACTGCATGGCATAGATAAGGAAGAGATTGGCAATGGAATATTGTAAAATAAAACGGTTAAAAAACATATGGAAAACAACAAAATAGAAACGAGACTATTATGCTACAAACTTTTATTTTTCCGGTTGCAACATACGGCTATGAAACATGGACCCTAAGTAAAAGAGCGGCAAAGAAGATCAACGCCTTTGAGCTGAATTGCTACAGAAAGATACTTTGAATACCATTGAAGTAAAAAAAAAAAAAGAAACTCAAATATTATAAACACATTGAAGATTTCAGAGTGTTGGTTATTAAACACAATAGCAAAAAAAGAAAACTACACTTGTTTGGTCAAATAAAGAGACACAGCCGTTTAGAAAGGCAAATAATGGAGGGAAGAGTACCTGGACTGAGAAGAAAGGGCAGACCAAGAAGACGATGGACTGACGACATTAAAGATAACATGAATACGTTGTTGGAAAATGCAGTTTTTATTCATAGGCAAGGTAAGTGTTTTTAGTAATCTGTTTAATTAATTTTGCTTTACTATTTGTTCATTCGGTTACTGCGGCACCCTCCACTTTGTCGGGACACCCTCCGACCATTTGGTTATTTATGGAAAATGCAGGCCGCATCGCACAAGACACAGGGAAGGGTTCAGGGGAAATAGAACGTTCTGGAAAGAATACGTCACATGACACTTACAAATGCCGTGATACTCCTTCAAATAAAACGTTCATATAACACTTTGTTTTAGAAATATCTTCACTGAAATACTATTCGACTAAAATGGACTACTGATTAAGAACCTTTGAACTAAGAACCTGGAGCCAAACTTGTTCTTTCTTATATCTTACCCATGGACCATTCGTCGCATGAGTGTGATCCCCCCCCCCCCAGATTGTCAAATACCTTGTTTTGCACGTCACAAGACCCTGTTATTGACTGTTTTAGTGTCACGCATTGATCACACAAATGTCCAGGTAGTATGTTTACATAAGAAACTGACTTAGTCTTGTGACACAACCTACCTCTCCCAAGAGATTGAGGATGCCTTCCAAGATAAGAAACTGGTACTAGCAGCATGGATAGACCTCAGGAAAGCATTTGATAAGGTCTGGAAAGAAGGGCTCTTAAAGAAATTGTGAAATTGCAGGGTTAGCTCAAGAATGTACAAATGGGTAAAAGCATACCTGCATAATAGAAGAGCCAGGGTACAATTAGATGGTCGCAAGAGCAAGAAAGTTCTACTGCGTCATGGAGTCCCCCAGGGAGGAGTCCTGTCACCCACACTTTTCTTGGTTTACATCAATGACCTAGTTGCTGAACTACCACACGGGATCAAAGTGGCAATGTATGCTGACGATCTGGTGCACGGAAGAACATGCAACAGTGGCCACTAAACAAATACAAAGAGCTATCGATGCCCTAACCTTATCGGCAAATAGATGGTGCGTCAGCATTAACACAGATAAGTGCAGCACTACACTCTTTACCCTCTCACCAAAACAAAAAGCTGGTCATATCAAGATAGGAGAGCTCTTGAAAGAAGACAAACAACCCACATACCTCGGAGTTACTTTTGATGATAAGCTGACATGGAAGCAGCACATAAACAAAGCAACAACAAAAGCCAGGAGGAAGTTAGCTATCCTGAGAAAACTAAGTGGAACCACATGGGGAGCCAGTGGAAATAAACTCAGTAAAGTTTACCAGCAAGGCATAAGACCACACCTGGAATATGGTTCAGCTGCGTGGTGTCCTGCATCAAACACCACATTACAAGATCTAGATAAAGTGCAAAACCAGGCACTTAGAATAATGTTGGGAGCAATGAAATCAACACCCATAGTAGAGATGCAGAAAATGGGAAGAATGCAAACACTTGGCGAACGCAGAGACACAAAAGTACTAATTCAAGCAGAAAAGTTTCAGTGTATGCCAAGTCATCCAATGAAGGAAAGATTCCAAAATCTAGCAATGGGGCGACTGAAAAGAAGCAGCTTTATCCATCAAACTAAACGACTCCGTAGACAACTTACAGACCTACCTGAAATTGACAGCCCCTTAAGGTCTGTACCAGAACAAACCCCGTGGAGTGAAAGGCATGTAATGTAAATATACATTCAGACCCATGTGAAAGGAATACTAAGCAAGGACGAACAGAACAGTGTGCAGCGAAGGACAGTCACCCTCAGTTTCCTGGATGAGGAATATCCACAAGATATATGGGTCAGAGAATACACAGATGGGTCAGCACAGAATGCTGTGAGGATTGGAGGTGCAGGTGTATATATAGAATATCCACACAAGCCTAGAGATACAAACAGAACACCGACAGGAAAATTCTGCAATAATTATGATGCAGAAATCCAGGCAATTAGTGTGGCAGCTAAATAACTGCTGAACTCCAACTCTGGCCTACAGCCTGTGGTATTCCTGACAGATGCAAGGTCATTGCTTCAAGCTCTCCAGTCTGGAAAACTAACAGACTTGAAAAAACTACTTAGCGAATTGTCGTACCACTATAGGGTAACCATGCAGTGGATACCCTCTCACTGTGGAATACCAGGAAATGAAAAAGCAGACCAACTGGCTAAGGAAGGTGCTGCCGAAGACCAACCAGATATACCAATCACCTACCATCAGAAAAAAACAGATGATCAAGTCAATAAGAAAGCCACAAACACCAACACAAGATGACTACCAAATTATGAACAGATCAGTACAAGTTATAATTTTACGTCTCAGAACAGGACACAACCGACTCCGCAGTCACATGTATACAAAGTTCAAGATTGGCAACACGGCCATGTGTACATGTGGACAGGCAGCACAGAGTGCCAAATATATACTTCAAGAGTGTACTGAGCATGAAACGCTGAGGCAGACATATTGGCCAGAGGAAACAACACTGGAATCAAAGCTCTATGGGACACTGTATGAACTACAAAAGACAGTGAGTTTTATTAAGGAGACAGAATTACAGATATAGACATGTTTCAAGTGAACGAAAGAAGAAGAAGAAGTCTAGTGACACTTCTAAGTCCATCCTATCTTTGTTGTTTTACTTTTCTAGTTTGTGGAAAACAATATAGGTATAGTACTATTTTCACATTCTTAGTCGCTCCAAATCTCTTGTTTGTATACACGATGTCATATCTCTCTAGAGTATGTTTGTATACACGATGTCATATCTCTCTAGAGTATGTTTGTATACACGATGTCATATCTCTCTAGAGTATGTTTGTATACACGATGTCATATCTCTCTAGAGTATGTTTGTATACACGATGTCATATCTCTCTAGAGTATGTTTGTATACACGATGTCATATCTCTCTAGAGTATGTTTGTATACACGATGTCATATCTCTCTAGAGTATGCTTGTATACACGATGTCATATCTCTCTAGAGTATGTTTGTATACACGATGTCATATCTCTCTAGAGTATGTTTGTATACACGATGTCATATCTCTCTAGAGTATGTTTGTATACACGATGTCATATCTCTCTAGAGTATGTTTGTATACACGATGTCATATCTCTCTAGAGTATGTTTGTATACACGATGTCATATCTCTCTAGAGTATGTTTGTATACACGATGTCATATCTCTCTAGAGTATGTTTGTATACACGATGTCATATCTCTCTAGAGTGTTTGTATACACGATGTCATATCTCTCTAGAGTATGTTTGTATACACGATGTCATATCTCTCTAGAGTATGTTTGTATACACGATGTCATATCTCTCTAGAGTATGTTTGTATACACGATGTCATATCTCTCTAGAGTATGTTTGTATACACGATGTCATATCTCTCTAGAGTATGTTTGTATACACGATGTCATATCTCTCTAGAGTATGTTTGTATACACGATGTCATATCTCTCTAGAGTATGTTTGTATACACGATGTCATATCTCTCTAGAGTATGTTTGTATACACGATGTCATATCTCTCTAGAGTATGTTTGTATACACGATGTCATATCTCTCTAGAGTATGTTTGTATACACGATGTCATATCTCTCTAGAGTATGTTTGTATACACGATGTCATATCTCTCTAGAGTATGTTTGTATACACGATGTCATATCTCTCTAGAGTATGTTTGTATACACGATGTCATATCTCTCTAGAGTATGTTTGTATACACGATGTCATATCTCTCTAGAGTATGTTTGTATACACGATGTCATATCTCTCTAGAGTATGTTTGTATACACGATGTCATATCTCTCTAGAGTATGTTTGTATACACGATGTCATATCTCTCTAGAGTATGTTTGTATACACGATGTCATATCTCTCTAGAGTATGTTTGTATACACGATGTCATATCTCTCTAGAGTATGTTTGTATACACGATGTCATATCTCTCTAGATTATGTTTGTATACACGATGTCATATCTCTCTAGAGTATGTTTGTATACACGATGTCATATCTCTCTAGAGTATGTTTGTATACACGATGTCATATCTCTCTAGAGTATGTTTGTATACACGATGTCATATCTCTCTAGAGTATGTTTGTATACACGATGTCATATCTCTCTAGAGTATGTTTGTATACACGATGTCATATCTCTCTAGAGTATGTTTGTATACACGATGTCATATCTCTCTAGAGTATGTTTGTATACACGATGTCATATCTCTCTAGAGTATGTTTGTATACACGATGTCATATCTCTCTAGAGTATGTTTGTATACACGATGTCATATCTCTCTAGAGTATGTTTGTATACACGATGTCATATCTCTCTAGAGTATGTTTGTATACACGATGTCATATCTCTCTAGAGTATGTTTGTATACACGATGTCATATCTCTCTAGAGTATGTTTGTATACACGATGTCATATCTCTCTAGAGTATGTTTGTATACACGATGTCATATCTCTCTAGAGTATGTTTGTATACACGATGTCATATCTCTCTAGAGTATGTTTGTATACACGATGTCATATCTCTCTAGAGTATGTTTGTATACACGATGTCATATCTCTCTAGAGTATGTTTGTATACACGATGTCATATCTCTCTAGAGTATGTTTGTATACACGATGTCATATCTCTCTAGAGTATGTTTGTATACACGATGTCATATCTCTCTAGAGTATGTTTGTATACACGATGTCATATCTCTCTAGAGTATGTTTGTATACACGATGTCATATCTCTCTAGAGTATGTTTGTATACACGATGTCATATCTCTCTAGAGTATGTTTGTATACACGATGTCATATCTCTCTAGAGTATGTTTGTATACACGATGTCATATCTCTCTAGAGTATGTTTGTATACACGATGTCATATCTCTCTAGAGTATGTTTGTATACACGATGTCATATCTCTCTAGAGTATGTTTGTATACACGATGTCATATCTCTCTAGAGTATGTTTGTATACACGATGTCATATCTCTCTAGAGTATGTTTGTATACACGATGTCATATCTCTATCCTATGTTTGCTAAAAACATGCCATAGGTCTATCTTCTTGGGAATTCATAAATTACTTACACAACTTTTCTATGTTACTATTACTATAACTTTTTTTTACTAATTTGCTATCAATGCCAGACATAGGGGATGGCATCAGCCCAACACAGAAAACTACAGCGTGAGACTAAATGTCTTAGAGAAGTTTCAAGAGTGACTAAACAAGGCTCGAGGGTGGAAGAAGCAGAGGAGAACAAATAAAGACATGGACAGACAACATCAAGGAATGGACAGGGCAAGATATTTCCACACTCATCCGCATCGCTGAGGATAGAATTCGCTGGAGGACTGTGTGCTGATGCATCCAATGTGGTACCCCTACGACCCTGAAGGGTTATGTGTTTATTGATTGAAACAAGGCAAAATCACATTTGACGAAATCATGAGAGGAATCGGTATAAGACCATGCACAGAATTTTCCGGAAACGAAAAATAAAATGGTTTGGACACATTATGAGAGTGAACTCATAAATAAAACACAAATAAAAGCGGTTGAGGTTTTGTTGCCTACAGAAACGGCGTGAAGTTGGTTAAGAAATCTTCAGCATATTCTACTGTCACATCGAGCATGAGGATGGAGATAGAGGGAGTTACAGCAGCACTTAATTGATTGATAACTAATACATCAAAACACTCGGTAATACTCTCATACTATAAAAGCATACTGCACAAGATATAAAAGTTTATGCAGAGAAAAGAATGGTGGGACTTATTGAACATCTCAATTATCCAGAGCATTACATGGATATACCGCCCTGGTTATGCTGGGGTCAGAGGAAACAAGAGAGCCGACTTATTGGCAGGCAACAGATGACACATTGCTGAGAAGAGATAAAGCAGACTTAATGAAGGCAGTAATAAATTCATTTCAAGATGCAGATGATGTCAATGAGTCTAAGAACGTACACATACAGAGAATGCAAGACAACACTGAACAAATACAAATTCTTTGTCTTGTTCAGCGTTCCTTCTCCGACACCAGCTGGATCTCTCTTGTAGCAGGACAATGGTCCCAATAGACTTCACGCAGAATTTAGACCTGAAAATGGAAATGCGTTGTTTCGCCGTTTTATTTGACCCAATGTCCCGACACACCCGTCTTCAGCATATCCAAGGCTGTGATATAGCCATGGCAATCTGGCCATGGATAGGCAACTAAAGTTATCACCACTCCGCTTTACGATGGGGATAAATCCGCCAGTTTTGACTGTAGAGCGCCATGTAGATCTATTTTGTGCAAGTTCTTCCCATGTATCTTGGTCTATGTATCTTCTTCTTCTTCTTCTTTCGTTCGCTAATAATGTCTATATCTGCAGTGTTGTTTCTTGTATAAATTGAACAGTGTTTTCCATTTCTTGTTTTGTACCATAAAGTTTAACATTCATTGGTGTATCAGAAGGCCAGTATGTGCATCTTAATGTGTCATAGTTTGCACATTCTTGAAGGATATGTTCTGAAGTCTGGTTGACTTGTCCACAATTACACTTTGCTGTTGTGCCAATTTTAAATTTTGTATACATATGGCTGTTTAGTCTATTGTGTCCAGTTCTCAGTCGAAATATGATGACCTGTTCTTGTCTGTTAAGTAGGTGGTAGTCATCCCATGGAGGTAAGTTAGGCTTTCGTTGTGCCTTTATCATGGATTTCTTTTGGTGATAGCTGATTGGTATATCCGGTTGCTGCATGTTAGCACCTTCCTTGGCGAGTTGATCAGCTCTCTCATTTCCTGCTATTCCACAGTGTGATGGAATCCATTGCAGTATAACTCTACACCTATTTTGTACTATGGACAATACCTCTTTTAACTCTGGAAGTTTATTGGATTGTAATGCCTCTAGTACTGACCTTGCATCTGTAAGTATTACAATAGGGTGTGAGGTCCTGTCCAATGTTAACAGTTTCTCTGCAGCTGTATAAATAGCTTTGACTTCAGAGTCATAGTTGTTGCAGTAATTCCCTGTTGGTATACAAGTGGTATCAGTGGTGCCATCTGGGTATTCTACATATACACCACTTCCTCCATTTTTTACTGCATTCTGTGCTGATCCATCTGTATATACTCTGGCCCATAGATCACTTGGGTAAACATCATCAAGGAAACTTAGAGCTGCTACTCTTTTCTGCAGATTATTCTGATGTTCATCCCCATGCACACCTGCTACTGTTGTTTGGATGGTCACTGGTAGGCATGTCCGTTTTTCCCATGGGGTGTGGTCTGGTTGAGATGTCAGTGGTATTGTTACCTCTGGTAGATCCGATACCTGTCTACGTAGACGCTTGGCCTGGTGTATGAAGCTGCTTCTTTTAAGCCGTCCTTGTGATAGATTCTGGAATCTTTCCTTCATTGGGTGACTATGGTGGGAAAGAAACTTTTCTCCATGAATTATAATTTTAGTATCTCTACGCTCTTTCAATGACTGCATCCCTTCGATATTCTGCATTTCTATGATTGGTGTGGATCTCATTGCGCCTGTAATGATTCTAAGTGCTTAGTTCTGTACTCTATCTAGGTTTTGTAGTGTAGTGTTTGATGATGAACTCCATGCTGTAGAACCATATTCCAAGTGTGGTCGAATGGCTTGTTGGTATACATTTTTTAGAATTCTTTCATTAGCTCCCCAAGTTGTCCCACTCAGTTTTCTTAGTATAGCTATCTTCCTTCTAGCCTTTGTTTCTGCTTTGCTGATATGATGTTTCCATGTCATTTTGGCATCAAATGTTACACCAAGATATGTGGGTTGGTCATCTACCTTTAAGATAGTTTTATTTACATAGATGTTTCCTGCTCTTTGTTTTGGTGAAAGTGTAAAAAGGGTTGTTGCTGACTTCTCTATATTGATACTTACACACCATTTGTCAGCCCAATTAGTCAAAATGTCCATGGCTCTCTGAAGCATTTTTGTGGTAACCATGGCGCTCTCATGTGTGCACCAGAGAACCAAGTCATCTGCATATAGTGCTGCCTTAGTTCCACAGGGTATTTCTTCAATTAGATCATTGATAAATATGAGAAAAAGAGTGGGTGATAGAACTCCTCCCTGAGGCACTCCATGGCGTAGTAATACTTTCCTACTTTTTTTGCCATTTACTTGTACTCTGGCTCTTCTATTGTGAAGAAAGGCTTTCGTCCATCTATACATATTTCCACATATCTTGTAGTTTCTCATTTTTTGAAGCAATCCTTCTTTCCATACTTTATCAAAGGCCTTCTGTAAATCAATCCATGCCACTAAAACTGATTTTTTGTCTTGGAAAGCATCCTCAATTTCCTGTGAGAGGTATGTGGTTTGATCCTCTGTGGAGTAGCATTGCCTGAAACCTGCCTGCTGTGGTGCAAGGAATTTTCTACTTTCCAGGTGAAATTTTAGTCTTAGGTTTATGATGCGCTCCATTGTTTTGCACAGGCAACTTGTAAGACTAATTGGTCTGTAGCTAGTTGGTGTTGTTCCATCTTTTCCAGGTTTAAGCAGAGGGACCATAATTGATTCTCTCCAGATTTGTGGTATTTTCCCAGTAGACCAGCTAATATTTAGGATGTCCAATAGTTTCCTTCTGGCTGTTGTTCCTAGATTCTTTATCATTTCATTTGATATTTCATCAATTCCTGGAGACTTATTTAGCTTTAGTTTAGAGACTGCTAATTCCAATTCACTATATGTGAACAATGTATCCATAATTTCATCTGCACTGTTTTCATCACTGATTCTAGTCTGAGCATGTTCCAATTTACTTTTTTGGTCGCTCCGCACTGTATGCTGTTTCTCTGGACTAATTTCAATATTGCAGTCTTGAGCAAATATCCTAGCGAAATTATCTACTGCTTGCTTTCCTGTAATCATTTTGCCATTCTGTACGAGTGTTATGTTTGTGCTTCTTCCTGTTCCCTCATCATTTAGTTGTTTGACCAGTTTCCACAGTTTTCTTCCATCCTTTTCAAAATTTAAGGATTCTGTTTTCTCTTTCCAGCTCTTTCTTCTAGCTTCTAGTTTGGCTCTTTGGAATTTAGCTTTTGCGTGTTGATGTTTGTTGTGATGTTCCTGGCTTGGGTTATTTTCCACTTCCGTCCGTGCTTTTTCTAATTCCTCTTGCAGCAGTTCTAGTTGTTCACTCCAGTATGGCTTGTATTGTTTGCGTGCTCCTCTTGGTATTGCTTCCTTAGCAGCTTGATGAATACATTTATTGAACTCTTTGACTATGGCGTTTATGTCTTTTCCTTCCATGTCTATTTGTCCAGCTAAAACACTACTGCGGTGTTTAAATAGTCCCCAATTTGCTTTTTTATAATTCCATCTTGGAAGGCTACATGCATTTCCTGTGAGTTCATTTTTAATACTAAGGAGGACTGGTCGATGGTCGCTACCTCCAAGTTGCTTCCCCACTGTTCTATTGATTTCCCAGTTTAGGTCTGCTGAGTACAATGCCAAGTCTGGCGTGGAAGTGGTTTGCCATGCTCTTGAGTAGTATGTTGGAGGATCTTTTGGCTTATTAAGCAATAGAAGACATTTATCGTCTTGCCAGCTTTCAAGTTCTTCTCCTCTTTTATCCATGTGGTCATAACCCCAGCTTTGTGAGTGACTATTAAAATCTCCACATACTATCAGTCTTCCTCTGTACGGTATTGTGTCCAGGGAAAGGGACTGGTCATTTGGACAATAATAATTTAATAGGTTGAAGTCTGTGTTCTTGGTCTTTAGTTGAAGGACCTGATATTCTGCTCCTTCCATGTATAGCTCAGTTTGATGTGCGCTGATATTATTTTTGACTAGAGTTAGTATACCTCCTTTTCTTCTGTCTACTCGATCAGCTCTAAAGCACTGATAACCTGCAATTTTAAAGGCTACATCTTTGCTGAGGTGTGTCTCTTGTATGCAACAAATGCTGACCTGTTCCTTGTGAAGGGTGTTTTCTAATTCTAATTTCTTGCTAAAGCCATCTTTTTTGCTATTTACACCCTCAGCATTCCAGTGCATTATTGTAAGTGATGTCTCATTGGTTGGTAATATTTGTTGGTCAGTGATATTACTCTTGTGCCTCCTGGCTCCACAAGGCAATCGAAGAGGACCTCCAGTCGTATGGGGTGAGCCCTTTCGAGGTATAGGGCCCGGTGCTACTCCTGCCTGGTGAGTCGTCACAGGGTTAGCACCATAACGGGGTAATGCAGATATAGACATTCATGTGCGATAATGCATGACATTCTGATTGTTGCGGTGCGCCTTCTGGCCAAATGTCGCTGACTTCAGCACCTTTACTTGCTAGGCAAGACTGTGGTCCTGCCCGAATGTGGGAGGGCCCGGCCAGTCTTAGTTTCCAGCCTCTGCTGGCTGGACTAAGCCCCATCTCCACGCCAAGGAGCTGGCCTCGATGGGGGTCTATGTATCAAATGTCTAGACAATAAACATTTGCGCTGCACATATTTCGCTAGTTGAAAGTGAAGTTTCCATCGACAGCAACTGACGGGTAATGGGTATTTGTTAAATTTTAGACTTGTAAGTGTATTCTCCTACATGTATGCTATTGTCTGTCCCCAGGTGGACAATGGTTGATCTTATTCACGCTTGACGTTAAGCGTAGGGGTGCAAGTTCCAGCTGTCGTTTCAAAGTCAGATGTGTCGTCTTGATTGCATTACGTCCATGTTTGTTCTAAGGGTATCGTGATGTTTTCAATCCACCGTTTTCTTGGTCTACCTTTGGCCTTATGTCCGAATATCCATTGTTATATGCTCTTATTGGTATTCTGTTTGGGTTCATTCTCATAAGGTGACCGAAACATTTTACTTGCTGTCTAATTGTGCAGTTTGTTGTGTTTTGCTGCCGTGCCGCAACGTGACAAAATCAGTTGTAAGTTTCTGATACCATATATACACTATACATTTCTAGCAATCAATGTTATAGATAACATAAAAGCGATATATCAAAAATGCCAAAGCTCAGTAAGAACTAAAGATGGAATGAGTGAACCTTTTGAAACAAGCTCTGGAGTAAGACAAGGATGCGTACTTTCACCCCTACTTTTCAACATATACATGGACAGATACTTTACTTGGTTATTTACTAAAATACGCTACAAAAAGGCATTATTTCGACGATTTATCTCAGAAGCATATTATTAAAGTAGTAGGTGCATCAATCAGTCATTAGAAACAAAACCAGTTCTAGAAATCAGTTTGGTATTGTTTACAGTTTGCCGCACCCTAGATATAGGCCTAATGTTTTGCGTGCTGCAAAATGTAAACATTATGCCTATGTCGTGAGTGCATCACGACATAGGCATAATGTTTACATTTTACTACAGGTAACTTAACCAGTTTGGTCATGTTTAAATTTTGCCAACATTAAATTTCGCGACATATTCCTAATGTTTTCCGCTCCTGCATATTTATTCATAGGGCTAGGGTCAAACCCTGGCTCAATTGGGCGGAAAACTGCTAAATTGGCAACAAGTTTCCGCAACTGGAACGTTAAAAACTAGAAACCGGAAAAGATTATTAAAAACACGAAGTCTGTATTGTATATTGGAAAGTGTGACATGCGGCACCCGCGTACTAGGTACGTGTTGTCACGTGATTTGTTCACTGATTCTTGTAAGTTAAACAGAAATGGGTTATCTTACTTTACTTGAAACTTGTTAAATGGTACAAATCAACAAGAAGTGCCATGCCGAATGTTGTAACCACCCTCTGTCTCATGTGAAGGTCGCTCCGTAGACAACTTACAGACCTACCTGAAGTTGACAGCCCCTTAAGGTCTGTACCAGAGCAAACCCCATGGAGTGAAAGGCATGGAATGCCAATATACATTCAGACCCATGTGAAAGGAATACTAAGCGAGGACGAACAGAACAGTGTGCAGCGGAGGACAGTCACCCTCAGTTTCCTGGACGAGGAATATCCACAAGATATATGGGTCAGAGTATACACAGATGGGTCAGCACAGAATGCTGTGAGGAATGGAGGTGCAGGTGTATATATAGAATATCCACACAAGCCTAGAGATACAATCAGAACACCGACAGGAAAATTCTGCAATAATTATGATGCAGAAATCCAGGCAATTACTGTGGCAGCTAAAAAAACTGCTGAACTCCAACTCTGACCTACAGCCTGTGGTATTCCTGACAGATGCAAGGTCAGTGCTTCAAGCTCTCCAGTCTGGAAAACTAACAGACTTGAAAAAACTACTTAGCGAATTGTCTTACCAGTATAGGGTAACCATGCAGTGGATACCCTCTCACTGTGGAATACCAGGAAATGAAAAAGCAGACCAACTGGCTAAGGAAGGTGCTGCAGAAGATCAACCAGATATACCAATCACCTACCATCAGAAAAAACAGATGATCAAGTCAATAAGAAAGCCACAAACACCAACACAAGATGACTATCACATTATGAACAGATCAGAACAAGTTATAATTCTACGTCTCAGAACAGGACACAACCGACTCCGCAGTCACATGTATACAAAGTTCAAGATTGGCAACACGGCCATGTGTACATGTGGACAGGCAGTACAGAGTGCCAAACATATACTTCAAGAGTGTTCTGAGCATGAAACGCTGAGGCAGACATATTGGCCAGAGGAAACAACACTGGAATCAAAGCTCTATGGGACACTGTATGAACTACAAAAGACAGTGAGTTTTATTAAGGAGACAGAATTGCAGATATAGACATGTTTCAAGTGAACAAAAGAAGAAGAAAATGTGAAGGTCGGTTGGTGAACATCTACTACCGTGGCACAAAGAAATAGTTATTACTTTACTATACTATACATAATACTATACACTGTATAATAGTTCTATAGTAGTCATAGTGACTATAGTAGTATAGTTATAGTAAACTAAAAAATCTGTTCTTAAAAATGAAGTGGGTAAGGTAAGTTCTTCTGATCGGATGCTTGGCGTATACTCAATATTTTTTTATTGCTTTAAATAATATAGGCTCCTATTGTTTTTACATGTCATCAGCTGTTTAAAAATCACATTTTGCACATGGCATAGGATAGAAACCTTGACTGTCTGCCCCTGTTTGATATCGATCTTTTTATACCAGCATCAATCACAATGACATAGCATGCATCAATGAGGACATCTGCATTAGTTTTCTTAGCTGTGAGTGTCCATCATGGTATTTAATTTTCATCATTCTTGTCAGAAACCACATCTCTGTAACCTTCAGTTCATTTTTAATTATTTTTTTTTGCTTACAGTCCATGATTCACATATATAAAAAGTAGGGTAAAAATTTGAATACGTCCACTCCACCGTTACGAGCTATTAATAGCACACTGTTTACATATTTAACTAGTTGACGTCACGGAGTTCCGCAAGAAAACTAGAGAACCAATGGAATCAACGCAGACCGTGACGTCAGATCTCCACTGACCGCCAAACGATTTTATGCATGGCAGACATTTTATTTTTAAATAGATCTATCTGATGGCAGATTTCATTGGTTTTACTAGTGGAAATCCGTAGACGCCTAGCTAAAAATGTAAACAGTGTGAAATGGTACGGTATGAAACACTTACCTTAGTCAGCTAGTAACTTGGCGGATGAACTTGTTTTATCCCACAATGGAAATCCTGGAATATATGTGGCGGGCGCTTAGTCACTGTTCCTTGGCAGATAAACTTGTTTTATCCAGCCAAGGAAATCCTGGAACAAATCTGGTGATTTTTGATGACGCTTCCACCACATATATTCACATAGGCGGGAAATTGTCCTTTGCACCGCCTACCTTGGTTCTGGAATTGTCGCTTCACAAGGCCCCACAATCCTTCTATTGTATTGGTGTGGGCCCCCGTTTCACAATTACGGAACTCCACGCTGTGGTTAACAGTTAAATGTGTATAACCTTCATCGGCTAAGCACGAATATGCTCTCCAGCAGTCAGAGACTATGGTCGTGCCGGGCAACACATGTTCTTTAATAATACTCAATAGAACTTCTTTGGTCCGTTCTGCGACCACCTTTAACACACATTTGTTGGTCCCTCTTTCAACCACACCAAACACCCATGTTCCTTGCACCCTTCTCCCGTGGTTGTATTTCCGTTTTCCGAACATTGACTCTCATATCTCGACGACCGAATTGGCTCCTCCAACTTTTACGGTGTTGTTTACACATATCTCCCTACAGAAACTTTTCCAGTCTGCGACTGCTTGTGGTCCAATTTTGACTTCTCTTTTGATAAAGCTGGTCCTGGCATTCATCACCCACAAATATGTAAGAAGTAAAATATCACCCATACCTAGGTGGCTTTCTGCAAACCAGGAATGATTGCGTACACTCCTGCTGACATCATGGCGATTGCTACTGTAGCGTCGGCATCTCCAAACATAGCCTTCAGATTTGCTGGCATTTTTCACTAATTTCATATATTCACCACAAGACGGGCACACATAATGACTACAGATCAGTCCATCCTTCATGCACCAATCTAGAACACATTTTTCTCCATTGGCATGCAAATTGATAAAAAAAACTGAGATCTTCCTGGGTGGTCATTTTGCACTAAAAAATTTCGTAGCTGTCACGTTAAATATCTGAGTAAAATAGACAGTTTTTTTCCCGCTGACGTTTGACCAGATCCAAATTGCGCATGCGCCAACTGACCAGATCAATTCTTGACGTTGAATCGAGATTTATTTATTTTACAATATAAATAAATTTATAGCATACAATAGGTGTACGAAATATAAAAATTATGTATGGGGGGGTATGTTTAATTTTAGTATTTTTAAAAACTTTATTTAAAGTATAAACTTTACTGTTCTTCAACACCCCCCCCCACCCCATCGTGCCTGCTTGACCAACAGCCCACCATTGTCTGTTCCCAACCAGCAACAATTCAAAATTTCCACGCGAACCGTGACGTAACGATTCCAACCTCCAAGAACCCACCAGCTGTCCCACACGAATTGTGATGTCACAAAAATCGAAATTTTCGAGATAATACCTCGAAAGTAGGTCAATAAACCCAACGGTAGACGTATTCAAATTTCTGCCAAAAGGAGGTTCTTAGTATTAAACTAAAGAATCGTCTAGACGTTGTTTTTCTAAAACTATTTTTGATAATTTATCAAGGCACAAGGTATACTTTAGATGCTTCCACTGATAGTTGTGAAAATCTCTATAACTTGGGATCATACATTTTAAACAAAACTCCCTACTTATCAATACTTTTTTAGAAACAACCAATTATTATATCTATTCTATATTGTATTAATTGTATATAGAAAAATTCTGCTGACATACACAATTTGATTAGTTTATTATATTTTCCCTCCAACTTTTGTACTAGCTCAATAACTACATAATTATATAAAGTTAAGCAGTGAGTTAACAGCTGATGTTCACTACACTATACAAAAACACATTGTTTGCTTTGTTTCTTGTTAATGACAGTAGATGTTTGGCTTGACTTTCAGGAGTCATAAACAATTGAGACTTGCTGAAAGCTGACTTGAATCACATTGTGAGCATTGCTATACTAGACAATAGTCCTACTGAAGTGCCATGAAGAACATTCATTCAGTCAGAGCGGAAATAAAACAAGAAACATCAGAGTTTAATCAGGTAATTATAATTTTCTGTTTGGTTTGTGATATCACAATAACATAACTTTAATCTGTTTCGACTATAACACAAGAGTTCTTACACCATCAGTGAGCTATTAGTTTTTATGAACTATTGCATATATTATAAGCATATTAGGCCATATGCAGCTCTGTCAACTTGTTCCATATTATTTTTTCATTGGTAGCGTATCCTATTCAAGACATAGCCATCAATCCAGCAATTTTTAGCTTTTGTGACTTTTTAGGCAATATAAATACATTATTAGTTTGTCATTGCTTTCTGAATGGTTCGGATGCTCAAATGCCTGTAGCTCTGTACATTAGCCGCCACAGACACACTATGTGCCACAAAGCACGACTATTATATATATATATTTTTTTAATACATACTTCTAATTGTCTTTTCATTTGTCTGGAAAGAAAGGCTGAAATTTTTCAATTAGGAATTGGATCAGAAGCTACTTCTGCTTTCTATTTCTTCTATCTAGTATCAACCATAATACAACATTTTGTTAGACATTTATTTCTATAGTAGTGTTGTCAGCAGGACTGTAGATACAACTTCAGATGACCTAAAACCTTATTGTGTGAACCATCTTTTGCAGTTTATTTTATTCCGTTTTCTTATGTGCTTGTATAATTTACTTCCAGCTAGATCTGCATATGACACTGTTGTCTCCATACTTACTTGTATAGCCTAACCTGCTTCCAGATAGTTCTGTCTTTGACAAACCTCTTCTAGTCTTTAGGAGCCATCTTCCAGGTTTGTCAACAATATAGGGTATACTATCACTTTTTGTGTTTCTGCAAACAAATTAGGGAATGTCTTCCTATATTCTTCCAACCCCATTGCTTCCCTTCAATGTTCCACATCCACTTGACCACCCCCATGTGGTCACTCTATCTTAGATCCCTCAAAAGAAGTGTGTATGGACATTAATTTGACAACCTGGGAGGTTAGAATTGTTAGTTTATACAGAAGAAAACTAGTAGATATGTTTGTTATTGTTTCAGATCTCTGATGAGATATTCAACAATGATGTCAAAATGGTGATCAATCAGGATGAGAGTTTTAATGTGAAAATGACAGAATGCCAGAAAGTCGAGCAGCCTGGTGTATGTAGACTTATAATAAATGGTAAGTAGTTCATTTGTTATGAATTGTGCTCTACGTCACGCCAATATGGCGCAGTATTTTTTTTCAGTGTCAGTTGTGCTAATGTTTTCAAAGTTATGTTAACATCATAACCAGTGTATAACATCACATTGTGTATTTTAAGACAGTCTAGTTGAGGCTATCAAATGGATATATCTGCGTGATGTGTAAAGAGTGATTATATATAATAATGTTGAAGTTTGGTGCGTATGCCAGACCATCGTCTGCCAAAGATACTTCTCTATGATGAGCTGGAGAAGGGCACACAATCTCAAGGTGGCCAAAAGAAGCGCTACAAAGACTTGTTAAAGAACTCACTAAAAGCCTTTGAAATAGACCACGATACATGGGAAGAACTTGCACAAAATAGATCTACATGGCGTTCTAAAATAAAAAAGAGCGCATCATCTTGTGAAAAGGCTAGAAAGTCACGGATAGACCAAGATCCGTCTACAGTCGTTATTCCATGTCCAAACTGTCCAAGGACATTTACAGCTCGAATAGGGCTCATTAGCTATCTACGAACTCATAATCAAGGACATAACTAAAATTGAATTTTCAAAAGTGGATGTAACAAATGGTCATCATCACTTGTGATGGATGAACAACAAACAGTTCATTTGTGTGATATTCTCTGTCCCATATCTGTGAAGTGTAGTGTGATATTCTCTGTCCCATATTTGTGAAGTGTAGTGTGATGTTCTCTGTCCCATATCTGTGAACTGTAGTGTGATATTCTCTGTCCCATATTTGTGAAGTGTAGTGTGATGTTCTCTGTCCCATATTTGTGAAGTGTAGTGTGATGTTCTCTGTCCCATATCTGTGAACTGTAGTGTGATATTCTCTGTCCCATATTTGTGAAGTGTAGTGTGATGTTCTCTGTCCCATATTGTGAACTGTAGTGTGATATTCTCTGTCCCATATTTGTGAAGTGTAGTGTGATGTTCTCTGTCCCATATCTGTGAACTGTAGTGTGATATTCTCTGTCCCATATTTGTGAAGTGTCGTGTGATGTTCTCTGTCCCATATTTTTGAAGTGTAGTGTGATCTTACTCTGACATGTTCTGTGATGACATGTAATCATTATTAGAAACAAAGGAATATTCTACATTGGTACACATTTTCTTATTGTTCACAAACATCCGTCAAACAACACTCCCAGGTATTTTTAAGTTTATGATCTCTACTATCTCTCCACATAAATTGTTAGGAGACATTATTGCATGTACGATGTGGTTATTTAAAGAGAACCATGTCATAAGTGCTTCTCTTGATCAGAACTCCAAATGCAATACATACTGGCCAATGTGATCCATTTCACTTTGTAGATCCGGAACAATTTGTCTCCTTTCTAAACCCTGATGGTACAACAGAATGTCATCTGTATATGAGAGAATTCTGCCATTTTCAATCAGTTGTTCGCCCATTACCTTCATAGTATATATGTTAATTAAAAGTCAAATTAACCCATAGCATTACTAACACTGTAGGGGTGTGAGATGTTAGCGATCTCACATTTCAGTGGCTCTGCTATATGAGGGTGGAAGCCATCTCCTCTCCCTCACAGTCTTTACTTCCCAGATTAATTCGGTATCCAATTTAAGGCTAGGTGAACCCATGATCACTCATATGCAAAGCCAGTGTTCTAACCACTGCACGGCACGGCCCCCAATATATTAAATAGCACAAGGGACAAATGTAAGGAAGGCCTGGGTGTATTGTTGTTGGATCAGATGTCCAAATGGGCATACACAAATTAAAACTGTATAATGATAAAAATTCCCTTTTTCTTTGAGCAGGTCAATCTTGACAGCCCATAACTCTTGCTAACAAAAGCACAGGTTCTTCTCAGTTGTGTAACTGAAGTGACACCAGGTCTCATATAAGATTGTCTCAAAGTCATGATTGTGTAAGGGAGGCTTATGGATACATGTTTAGTCCCGTAATGGAGGCATTTTGTTGCGCTAGTATCCCTTGGATTGCTGCACCCTGCCAGAAGCACAGCACACACTTCTGGACCAACTATATAATCATTGTTCTGTTAAATTTTCTGACTCATCCGCAGTGACATCTATCTTTCCCCATCACCTAGGGGTCTGCTACAAAAGATCAAATGTCAGTTAGTCTTCATCTTTTCTTTATCTTTGAGGATTATTTCATAGAACACAAAAGTAAGAAATTGAGAAAAGATTTGACAAGGATTTTTTCATAAGTGACAGGTTGTCAGGCTCTCCCCTAACTTTCTTTAGTCGCCTCTTACAACATGCCTGGATAGAATACAGAGGCCCTATCCTTTGCTCCCTAAACTAGATGTTTAAGCTCTGCTTGCCACATAGACAAAAAAAACTTATTATAAAAAGAACAAGGAACTCAATATTTTTGTGTCTGTTGTTAGGGTCCAAAGGTAAAGAATAACAAATTTGTGATATTCCATACACGTTAGAAGAGATAATAAAGAAGGTTTGGGATATGCTGGCTGTCCAATTGCATAGCTTAGCTGACAGAGAAGTCATGCTGAATTCAGATGTATCAGGCCGAGAGATGCAAATATTGCAGGCAAGCTGTAAACCATGAAAGAACACATTCTGTTCTGTGTACTATATTTGATTAATCTTCAGAGGTTTTGAGGATGAATACAGAAAAATATAGCAAACATTAAATTATTTTCTTTGTCATAGGTTGTTAAAATTTAAATCTTTTTTGTTCTATACTTCTTCAATGTTCATTCTCAAACTCCCATTGGATCTCTCTTGTAGTAGGACAATGGTCCAACTAGATTTCCAGCAGGATGTAGTCCAGAAAATGTAATGTGTTGTGTCGTCGTTTTATTTGTGCCAATGGCCCGACACATCTGTCTTCGGTGGTTGTTCTATACAAGCAACCAGTAAAAACTCATCAGCATGTTTTCACATGAGCCACTGCATGTGTTGAATTAAAATTAACTGATTTCACATGAGCCACTGCATGTGTTGAATTAAAATTAACTGAAACTATTTATAAATGATTTTTTGAATCAAATCTGCAGTATTTTAAAAAATAATATCTAGGCCACTGAATATTTTGTTGGGCCCAAGCAACTCTATTGGCTATGTGGCACCCAGTAAGGATAAAACTAATGTTAGAACTTCATTTTTTGCAAGCAAGAGGAATGAAGTCTCTTCACACAATATTTGCAATAATAAACCCAGTGTGTGAGCTATTGTCTGAGTTGCTGTTTAGAAGCAGTTGCACGGATGCATGAGTACAATATGATGATCTTGAGCTAGTGTAGTTATACTTCTTCTCCTGTGTTTGTTTATGTCATTTTTTACAGCATTACTGCGATATCTGCATCTTTCGGCCTGACACATCCGACTTCAACATGGCTTTGGATCAATAAACCTATATAGGATGGGACAGCAAACTCTAATCCATAACCTCCTTAGTCACCTCTTATGACATGCATGGAAGGTAAACAGTGTTGCTATTCTTTGCTCCCCTCTCTGATCCGTCAACACATGGGCGATGTGTAGTTATACACATCATTTCACTGGCAAGCATATCAGCCACTTACCATCGCTCTCGTAACATCAGTCGAGGCATTAAAAAAACAGTAACAGACCTTCTTTTGATACAAACCAGATGCCTTTTACTCACCTAAACTGCATGTTCATAATTTCAACCTATTTTGACTTTAAATATAATAAGAATCTGTTTATTTGCTGTTTTGAACACAAAGCACAAAAACTGAAAGCAACACCACATCAATAAAACAATGGCCACACAAACTTTATCACGTGCACTCATTCTAGGTTGAAGAATCACTCATGTACATAAACATTTTAAGCATTAAAATTATATTTATTATTATATACATTACATGACTTGTCACTGTTCATTGTTTGTATATTTCAGAGATCAGTGATGACACATTGGAACACTTCACCAACTCTCAGGATGATGTTCAGGAAATACAAATAGAAAGTGTATACAGTGTTCAACATTCACAACTTGTAAGATCTGATGTTTTCTCAGAGAATCTTTCAGAACATGCTAGAAACATTGAGGATAGCATCAGGAATTTTACTGAAAGTTCAGAAAGATTAACAGAACATATTATAGACATTGTGAAAAATATACCAGATCAGACAGGGGATATTGAGATCATTCATGAATACAAAGGAAACACAGTAATGAAAGCAGAAAGCAAGAATGTAGATCTGTGTTTGACATCAAGAGAGCAGATACTGAATGACTTAAGAGAGTCAGTGACAGTCAGGAAACATCAGGTCAAATTTGAAGATACCATTAGTAAGATTGACCAGAATGAGGGCAAGATGGCTGTCAATAATGGAATATGTAGCCATCTGTCAGAAAATAAATTCTGTGAGAAAGTAGATAGTAGACATACTGTGTGCAGTGTAAGTTGTGAGCATCTGGACAGATGTGATGTTTCTGAAGTAGGTTTGACTAAAATTGCTAGCTTGAACATATGTAGAAACAAATATGGAGGAGAGATGTCTGGCACGTGTCATGTTTCCAAGTTGGGATTTACTTGTTCTGATAACCTGAGAACACTCACAAGTGTAAATACAGGAGAGAAAACGTACAGGTGTGATATTTGTAACAGAGGATTTATTGAATTTAGCACACTGAAGAGACATATAGATCAATATACAGAAGATAAAGCTTATAAATGTGACATTTGTGTTGTGGGATTTACTAGAAAGAGTGATCTTCAGAGACACAGAAGAAAACATACAGAAGAAAGACCTTACAAATGTGATGTTTGTGGTGTAGGATTTATTGATAGTGGTAAATTAAAGCGCCATAAAAGAATACACACTGGAGAGAGACCTTACACATGTGATATTTGTAACAAAGGTTTTATTGAATTTAGGTCACTAAAGAGACACATTGATCAATATACAGGAGATAAACCTTATAAATGTGACATTTGTTGTGTAAGATTTACTAGCAATAGTCACCTTCAGAGACACAGAAGAAAACATACAGGAGAAAGACCTTACAAATGTGATGTTTGTGGTGTAGGATTTATTGACAGTGGTGCACTAAAGCGCCATAAAAGAACACATACAGGAGAGAGACCGTACATATGTGATGTTTGTGGTGTAGGATTTATTAACAGTAGTAAACTAAAGTACCATAAAAGAACACACACAGGAGAGAGACCGTGGATATGTGATGTTTGTGGTGTAGGATTTATTGACAGTAGTAAATTAAAGTGCCATAAAAGAACACACACAGGAGAGAGACCTTACACATGTGATATTTGTAACAAAGGTTTTATTGAATTTAGGTCACTAAAGAGACACATTGATCAATATACAGGAGATAAACCTTATAAATGTGACATTTGTTGTGTAAGATTTACTAGCAATAGTCACCTTCAGAGACACAGAAGAAAACATACAGGAGAAAGACCTTACAAATGTGATGTTTGTGGTGTAGGATTTACTAGAAATAGTGATCTTCAGATACACAGAAGAAAACATACAGGAGAAAGACCTTACACATGTGATGTTTGTGGTGTAGGATTTACTAGATATAGTCATCTTCAGAGACACAGAATAAAACATACAGGGGAGAGACGTTACACATGTGATGTTTGTGGTGTAGGATTTATTGATAGTGGTAAATTAAAGCGCCATAAAAGAATACACACTGGAGAGAGACCTTACACATGTGATATTTGTAACAAATGTTTTATTGAATTTAGGTCACTAAAGAGACACATTGATCAATATACAGGAGATAAACCTTATAAATGTGACATTTGTTGTGTAAGATTTACTAGCAATAGTCACCTTCAGAGACACAGAAGAAAACATACAGGAGAAAGACCTTACAAATGTGATGTTTGTGGTGTAGGATTTACTAGAAATAGTGATCTTCAGATACACAGAAGAAAACATACAGGAGAAAGACCGTACAAATGTGATGTTTGTGGTGTAGGATTTATTGACAGTGGTGCACTAAAGCGCCATAAAAGAACACATACAGGAGAGAGACCGTACATATGTGATGTTTGTGGTGTAGGATTTATTAACAGTAGTAAACTAAAGTACCATAAAAGAACACACACAGGAGAGAGACCGTACATATGTGATGTTTGTGGTGTAGGATTTATTGACAGTAGTAAATTAAAGTGCCATAAAAGAACACACACAGGAGAGAGACCTTACACATGTGATATTTGTAACAAAGGTTTTATTGAATTTAGGTCACTAAAGAGACACATTGATCAATATACAGGAGATAAACCTTATAAATGTGACATTTGTTGTGTAAGATTTACTAGCAATAGTCACCTTCAGAGACACAGAAGAAAACATACAGGAGAAAGACCTTACAAATGTGATGTTTGTGGTGTAGGATTTACTAGAAATAGTGATCTTCAGATACACAGAAGAATACATACAGGAGAAAGACCTTACACATGTGATGTTTGTGATGTAGGATTTACTAGCAATAGTCACCTTCAGAGACACAGAAGAAAACATACAGGAGAGAGACCTTACACATGTGATGTTTGTGGTGTAGGATTTACTAGATATAGTCATCTTCAGAGACACAGAAGAAAACATACAGGGGAGAGACCTTACACATGTGATGTCTGTAACAGAGGTTTTATTGAATTTAGGTCACTGAAAAGACACATAGATCGATATACAGAAGTTAAACCTTATAAATGTGATGTTTGTGGTGTAGAATTTACTAGAAAGAGTGATCTTCAGATACACAGAAGAAAACATACAGGAGAGAGACCTTACAGATGTGATGTTTGTGGTGTAGGATTTATTGACAGTGGTGCACTAAAGCGCCATAAAAGAACACATACAGGAGAGAGACCGTACATATGTGATGTTTGTGGTGTAGGATTTATTAACAGTAGTAAACTAAAGTACCATAAAAGAACACACACAGGAGAGAGGCCGTACATATGTGATGTTTGTGGTGTAGGATTTATTGACAGTAGTAAATTAAAGTGCCATAAAAGAACACACACTGGAGAGAGACCTTACACATGTGATATTTGTAGTGCAGGATTTACTAGAAGTAGTGATCTTCAGATACACAGAAGAAAACATACAGGAGAAAGACCTTACTTATGTGATGTTTGTGGTGTAGGATTTATTGACAGTGGTGCACTAAAGCGCCATAAAAGAACACACACAGGAGAGAGACCTTACACATGTAATATTTGTAGTGCAGGATTTACTAGAAATGGTGATCTTCAGATACACAGAAGAAAACATACAAGAGAAAGACCTTACTTATGTGATGTTTGTGGTGTAGGATTTATTGTCAGTGGTAAACTAAAGCGCCACAAAAGTAAACATACAGGAGAGAAACGTCACATTTGTGATATTTGTAACAAATGTTTCATTGAAATTAGGGCCCTGAAGAGACATATATATCAACATACTGTAGGTAAACATTAAATGTGATATTTGTAACAGGTTTTGTTGAATTTAAGGCACTGAAGAGACATATAGATCAACATCCGTAGATAAACCTTATTCTTCTTCTTCTTCTGCGTTCGCTCTCAAATAACCACAATGAATATTTCGTGTGATTTCCACCAGGGAGAGTGAAGTACATTGTGCTGCAAGCTCTACAGTAGAACTGTGATTATTTGCACCCCGGTTGGCCACTTGTGGTCAGGACGTCCGAGGTCCAGCACATCCGTTTTCATCATTCCTTTATTTCGGGTTTGGTCCCTGGTCCGTGACAGTCTGTCTATCTGTCGCCGGGCACTCTGGTGTGTAGTGCCTCTTCGCCAAGACGCTTGTCGAGCGCGTCTATTTGGCACGAGGTGCTCAACCGTCCATGAATCTATCTTGTGCAATTGGACAAACTCTGCCTGTGTCCATCGGGTACTGAACCGTTTCTCATCCGCGAGCCTGGTTCCGTATGAGGATGAACTCGCCAGAAGAGTTGGACCCTGGCTCGTTCGCCCTCCTACACGAGGCGTCATTCATAGACCTCGTGAACCCCTCGCACAAGTTTGAGTCTCACACCACGCGTTTGAGAGCAAGGCGTTCTCGAGCTGAGCGACCTTGTCGCAATAGTGCCTGAGCCCATCAGTTACTGAACCCTTTCTTTTCGCGAGCATATTTCCGGTATAGGAAGGCTCGACATTAGAGTTGGTTTAGGATTCTTGCTTTTCTGAAAGCCCACGATTTGGTCTGGATCTCTGCCTATAAGGATCCCAGGTAACTAGAAGCTCGAGCTAACAGAGCTTATTGTTACCGTTTCCTAGGAACTTTTCATTTGCAGTTCGCGCTGCTCTCTGGCGCTGTTCTGCCCTTTCATTATGTCATTGTACTCATTATGACATATATTTGTTACTTTCCATTCATTCACCTTTACGTGCCTTTTACATTGGCCGCCCTCCAATGTTCTAACTGGACTAACAGGCATCACTGTGTGTCGCTGTATGTGGTGATACAAATGGTGTCGGAGATATTGTCTGTCTCTTTTGCAGTCATATCTCTTTCCATCTGCTTCCTCCACATTCTCGGACACGATCCCCAAATGATTTGACCAGAATCAGCTCGAGATGCTGTTTTTTGTTTCCAGGGTGCACCGCGAGGAGGTACATTTGGGATCTTGGTTATCTACTAACCCTGTGTCCGTTAGAGCAATGCGTTCCCTTTGCACCCCAGATAAACCTTATAAATGTGAAGTATGAATTCCTAACAGTAGTAGCCTAATGTTTGTGATTTTGGAAACATGTCAATTATGTTAGTGTAGAAGTCAGTGTATGCGTGTTTATCTAAGAGTGATTTCTTCACATTGATTGATGTCTCTCATGCACAAGTTTGTCTGGCAGTATCCTCAGCAAACCTCATCTATGATTTATCACTCTTAAACCACCTTGTTTGACATGTTGGGTTTGTGAGACAAGCTCACTATTAACTCTTCTTCTTCTGCGTTCGTTCTCAAACTCCTGCAGATTAGCAGGATGTAGTACGGAGAACGGAATGCGTTGTGTCATAGTTTACAGCACTGCTGCGATATCTGCGCCTTTCGGTCTGACACATCCAACTTCAGCATGGCTTTGGGTCACTGACCCTATATGGAATGGGATAGCCAACTCCATCCCATAACCTCCTTAGTCGCCTTTTACGACATGTGTGGAAGGTAAACAGTGTTGCTATTCTTTGCTCGCCTTTCGGGCCCTGGCAACACACTGGTGATTACTGTTCTAATTTTCCATATTTTTTAATCTTTGACAATTCTTGTGTACACGTGTGTCATTGTTTCCTTGGATGTTTCTGCTGTCTAATACATTTCTGATAGTGCCTTAATTTTTACTGTTTTTATAGTTTGTTCACTATTTGTCTTGTATTTTCTGGAAGATGACTTTACAGTTGAAACTTTCTTGTATACTGTTATCTTCTTATGTTTGCTTGGAACATGCTCATATCTGATGTTTTGTTTCTTGTATAAACTTTGCTGTGTTCTGTAACTCATATATATGTCTGTAGAGTTGATCTTGCACTGTTGTTTTTCTGGGCCAGTGTATTTGCCTCAATTCATATTCCTGAAGAATTTGTTCAGCTATCTGGGGTGCCTGTCAGCATGTACACATGGCCATGTTGCCAACCTTGAACTTTGCATACATGTGACTGCGGAGTCAGTTGTGTCCTGGTCTGAGGAGCAAAATGACAACTTGTTCTGTTCTGTTCATAATTTGGCCGTCATCTTGTGTTGGAGTTGGCTTCTAATTGCCTTGATCATCTGTTTATTTTGATGGCACGTTATTGGCACATCTGGTTGGTCATCAGCAGCTCCCTCCTTAGCCAGACGGTCTGTTTTCTCCTTTACAGGTATTCCACAATGTGATGATATCTACTGAATAACTATTTGATGCTGATTGCTTAGTTCGGTCAGTAGTTGCTTAGTTTCATCAAGCCCCATCTCCATAGCGCAGGGATGGCAATTACTATTGGATGTTTCATCTCGATGTGCCAATTGGCGTTGCCATCCCTGCGCTATGGAGACGGGGCTTGATGAAATCTAGTCATCTATTATGTTTTTTATTTTGTTGTTTTCTGTTGTTTGTCTCTTGAAAAAGGTTCAATTTTAGCCGATACGTGGAGAACTGTCCTGTTTAGTTTTATTGTCTGTTTTTTTATATATATTTTTTATTAATAGGCAAGGTAAGTGTTTTAGTAACCTGTTTAATTTACTTTGCTTGACTATAAATACAGACATGTTTCCATTGTGTTTTGTGCGTGGCATCCTGATTATCTGTGCGCCTTTTGGATGGTTGCCTCCGTCTTCAGCACTCTGCTTACTTGGGCAGGACTATGGTCCTGCTCGAGTGGGACTGCCCAACCAGTCTTAGTTTCCAGCGCCTGATGGCGTAACTAAGCCCCATCACCACTGCACGGTGCTGGGCTCGATGGGGACTCTGTATATGAAGTGATGATTAATTAAATCACTAGTAAATTAAGCTCTAGTAGCATCATCAGAAGAACAACTACAAAAACAAATAGACAGATTACATCAAACATACCAAAACTTTAATATGAAGATAAATATAGAAAAGACGGAACAAATAAAGATATGAAGAACAGAAAAAAACATCAATAAATATATATATAATAAAAATATACATACATATAAATATATTTTGGAGACTTAAACAAATGACAGAATTCATATACTCGGTACATGCAAATAAAGTAAATAGGTTACTATATTAATATAAAATATAGAAAATAACAATAAATAAAAGGAACAAACACAACAGTCAACGTGTCGGTCCAATTTGGACCTTTAAAGACGACAAAAACAGTTAAGAACAAAAGACCAAAACGAATATAAATAAAATGGATCTCTCCCACCAGGAAATCAACAAAAAGCCACACCAGATCCAGTGCAACACAAAAATTTGTGTTGCGCATATGGCAGAAACCATAGCTTTCCATTTCTGTCTTTGTGTTGCCATGTCTTTCAATTCTTGCGTGTTGTTTAGGTTCATTGACATGCCTTCTCTATTAATGGTTCTTCGTAGAGTTTCTCTAGGTCTTCTTCTTACTCCGGGTGGCACCCAATATAGTGACTGCTGGGGAAAGTAACTGGTTCTGGTTCATAAACAGTGGTAGGTTTTATATTAATATGTCGTGAACCAAACAATCCATGCTACTGATACAACGGCGATAATGTATTTCCATTTGAAATCTAGTTGGACCATCGTCCTACTATAAGGGAGATCCAGTTGGAATTTGAGAATGAACGCTGAAGTCTTTTGAAATCAGTGCCTCATCATACTACCATCGCACCAGAACAATATCCGTCGGACGTGAGTGAACCATCAGAAAGTGATAGTTTATCTGCGTAAAAAACTAATTCTGAATCGGTGAATTTTGGTATTCACTTAATTAACCATTCAGAACTTTCAGATCTAATACGTGATCTTCTCTTACCAAAGGGCAAGCGGGAATTGCTTGGTTCGCGAGTCAAACAATGGAACCTTTTAGTACCCTACTCCGATATCTGAATTTCGTCATAAACACAGAGAACTTGTTCAATACTTTGGATGATAACGTTTGCTATTTCAAAGATATAAACGGCCTAATGTGGTGCACCTCAGTCATGAGTACATAGTCAATGAGTGGCGACTTTTCATCGACTCTTCCAAAACTAGTATAAAAGCTGTGTTATTGCATAACGAAAATTTATTTTCATCAATTCCAGTCGCCTATTCTGTGCATATGAAAGAAACTTATGACAATATGAGTATACTTTTGGCAAAAATAAAATAAAATGACTACCAATGGCGGATTTGTGGAGACCTAAAAAGTCATTACAATCCTCACGGACAAGCAGACTGGGTATACTAAATTGTGTTGCTTCCTGTGTGAATGGGACATCCGTAACAGACAGGAACATTATGCAAGAAAGGTGTGGCTTATCAGGGATCATGTGCAGCTGGAGCATAAAAATGTAATCCACCAGCCATTAGTTAACTAAGACAGCATCATTTTACCAGTTACATATAAAGTTGGGGCTCATGAAGAATTTTGTATAAACGTTAGATAAAGCGAGCAAAGCTTTCACTTATCTTCAAGAAAAGTTTCCTCAAATTAGTAATGCAAAGATAAAAGAAATATCTTTGCAGGACCTCAGATTAGGAAAATTATTGCAGACAAACATTTCGAGAACTTATTAGATTGTTGTGAACTTCGCGCATTCAATAACGTTCAAATCTATTGTCACTAACTTTCTGGGAAATCATAAATCTGCAGACTGTGCATATTGTCAAGGAGTGTATAGATGCATACAGAATTATGGGATGTAACATGTTCCTCAAAATCTATATGCTCGATTCGCAGCTTGACGTTTTTCCTGACAAACTTGAGTAGTCAGCCAAGAACGATTCCATCAAGATTTTGCCCTGATGGAGTCACGTTCTCAAGGACGGTAGAGTGTGACAATGCTTGCCGATTACTATTGGATGTTTCATCTCGATGTGCCAAATGTCAGTCACCGATGGAAATCGACTGCAAAGAAATTCAAGACTACATAACTGTTCTTCTGATACGAATGATGTTATAATACTGTAGGTATTGTTTAAAAAAACTTCAATTGCATATTTCTAGAGTATATATTTCTGACTGATAGAGGGAAAACGGTTTGCAGATTTAAAAACAGTGCATTAAAGTGGCAAGAAAAACATAGACATGATAGAGAAAATGTGTTAGTGTAGGCCCCCTAATTGATTACAGAAGAAGGCAGACATATTGGCCAGAGGAAACAACACTGGAATCAAAACTCTATGGGACACTGTATGAACTAAAAAAGACAGTGAGTTTTATTAAGGCGACAGAATTACAGATATAGACATGTTTCAAGTGAACGAAAGAAGAAGAAGATTACAGAAGAAAACATTTGTAAGACTTCTCTAAAGTTCCTGTGTTTCTTCAGACTACATGTATCTATAAATGCAATATCACAAACATTACATTCACAAGATTCATTGGAACAGGCCCGTGATAATAGCATACGGCTAACTTCCTGTTCACGGTTTGTAGGAAATTTGCGCCACTCTGATGTTTTCAGTAGTCTGTAATGTCATAGCGGAACGCAATATTTCTGTGACGTCACTATGCTGGTTCATTTCCTTCTGCTAGTACAATGGTTGCTGTATCGATGTTTAACTTGCCTTCGATTGATAATGATGCAATATGCAGACATATAGAAATAAGAGGGGGTTGGATGCTAGGGTTAGGAATAGTTTTAACAGTACGCCCGACCTCCCCCCCCCAAAAAAAAACTCTTAATATTATCCTTATCTTCCGTTGCGCACTCGTGTTATAAAAACCTGATAAGGGTGCAATATGCTGATATTTATAGTAATATGCTGACATGAGTTTAGGAGGGAATTGGATGAAAGATTAGTTCTAACTACGCTTAACACCCAATCCCCCCTAAACTCTAGAATTATCCCTTCTCTTCCGTTGACTCCTCGTGGCATTGCATTGTCACATAATGTAATCTCCACTTCTTCTTCGGCGTTCATTCTCAAACTCCTGTTGAATCTCTATTGCAGTAGGACAATGGCCCTATTAGATTTCCAGCAGGATATAGTCCAGAGAATGGAAATGCGCTGTGTCGCCGTTTTATTTGCGCCACTGGCCCGACACATCCGTCTTAGCGGGATGTAATCTCCACTAGCATTTGTTATTTCTGAAGACATACTCTGTAAGTGATTTATTTTCTGTGACCGCGCGAAATCTGTGCACACCATAACGCATCTATAACCATCTTCATGCCATCATACACAATAAATCTACTCCTGTGGCTACACACTTCAACGGTGTTGGCCATCGTGGTGTTCTGGATATTCAGGTCACTGCCATTAGATCATGCACCAGTGATGATAGATCTAGGTACACTCTTGAAAATCGTTTTATTTTAGGACGTCTAGCTTTTTGGACAAAATTATGATCACTCTTTCGTTTAGTTCTCGGCCAATGTAGTCCTATTCTTTATTCATTTTGTTCCGTTATTTACATAATCTTTGTGTTTGTTTCCACATGTATTTAGGCTTTTATGCATTTCCTGTTCCTATCCTTCCGCCATCTCGCATCCACATTTCGCTCGGACATGTAGTGTGTCTTTGTGTCATTTATACTTATGGTTTTATTCTGTTATGTGTGTGTCATCTTAGTAAAAGATTTTTGGTCGAAACGTTGATTATATTCTGTGTATTGTTTGCATTTTTTCACATGTGCACCCGTCATTTATAGTTTGTAAAGTTAATAATCTGTGTTCTACATAAGCTCTAGCTTTGATGGACAAACTCAGTCAATACAAATTTCTAAATATGAACGAATTTACAACTTTCGATTGGCGTGGAAGTCTTTCAAGTTACTGGTCCTTCAAATCACTAAACTACTTACGAATGTAATCTTTAGATTATTCAAAAGCGTTCGACTGTGTCCAACACCAAAAACTATGGGAGATAATGAACATCATCATCAAGTGACATATTCTTTCCAGAACGCAGTCTTTCCTATGGATCTCTTGAATTGTCTGCGGTCTTGGGCAAGTTGTCCTGCATCTTCCAGTGACATGCGCAGGCATTCTTGAATGTATTTTGTCCAGCGGCGTCTTGGTCGGCCTTTGGCCCTGTTGCCTTCTATCATCCCCTTCATTAACACTCTCTCCATGCCGTCGTGATTCTCAATGTGACCGTAAAAAACTAGCTTTTTATGAGGGCATAAACATGTTGAACAGCAGTTGAACAGTAGATGAACAGCAGATGAACATTAGTTGAACAGTAGTTGAACAGTAGTTGAACAGTAGATGAACAGCAGATGAACAGTAGTTGAACAGTAGATGAACAGCAGATGAACAGTAGTTGAACAGCAGATGAACAGTAGATGAACAGCAGATGAACAGTAGATGAACAGTAGTTGAACAGTAGTTGAACAGCAGATGAACAGCAGATGAACAGTAGATGAACAGTAGTTGAACAGTAGATGAACAGCAGATGAACAGTAGATGAACAGCAGATGAACAGTAGATGAACAGTAGTTGAACAGTAGATGAACAGCAGATGAACAGTAGTTGAACAGTAGATGAACAGTAGATGAACAGTAGTTGAACAGTAGATGAACAGTAGATGAACAGTAGTTGAACAGCAGATGAACAGTAGATGAACAGTAGATGAACAGTAGTTGAACAGCAGATGAACAGTAGATGAACAGCAGATGAACAGTAGTTGAACAGTAGATGAACAGCAGATGAACAGTAGTTGAACAGTAGATGAACAGTAGTTGAACAGCAGATGAACAGTAGATGAACAGTAGTTGAACAGTAGATGAACAGCAGATGAACAGTAGATGAACAGTAGATGAACAGTAGTTGAACAGTAGTTGAACAGTAGATGAACAGTAGTTGAACAGTAGATGAACAGTAGATGAACAGTAGTTGAACAGTAGTTGAACAGTAGTTGAACAGTAGATGAACAGCAGATGAACAGTAGTTGAACAGTAGATGAACAGCAGTTGAACAGTAGTTGAACAGTAGATGAACTGTAGATGAACAGTAGTTGAACAGTAGATGAACAGCAGTTGAACAGTAGATGAACAGCAGATGAACAGTAGATGAACAGTAGTTGAACAGTAGATGAACAGTAGTTGAACAGTAGATGAACAGTAGTTGAACAGCAGATGAACAGTAGTTGAACAGCAGATGAACAGTAGATGAACAGTAGTTGAACAGCAGATGAACAGCAGATGAACAGTAGATGAACAGTAGATGAACAGCAGATGAACAGTAGATGAACAGTAGTTGAACAGCAGATGAACAGTAGTTGAACAGCAGATGAACAGCAGATGAACAGTAGATGAACAGTAGATGAACAGTAGATGAACAGCAGATGAACAGTAGTTGAACAGTAGATGAACAGTAGATGAACAGCAGATGAACAGTAGATGAACAGTAGATGAACAGTAGTTGAACAGTAGATGAACAGTAGATGAACAGCAGATGAACAGTAGATGAACAGCAGATGAACAGTAGTTGAACAGCAGATGAACAGCAGATGAACAGTAGATGAACAGTAGTTGAACAGTAGATGAACAGCAGTTGAACAGCAGATGAACAGTAGTTGAACAGTAGTTGAACAGCAGATGAACAGTAGTTGAACAGTAGATGAACAGTAGTTGAACAGCAGATGAACAGTAGATGAACAGTAGTTGAACAGCAGATGAACAGTAGTTGAACAGCAGATGAACAGTAGTTGAACAGCAGATGAACAGTAGTTGAACAGCAGATGAACAGTAGTTGAACAGCAGATGAACAGTAGATGAACAGTAGTTGAACAGCAGATGAACAGTAGTTGAACAGCAGATGAACAGTAGTTGAACAGCAGATGGACAGCAGATGAACAGTAGATGAACAGTAGTTGAACAGCAGATGAACAGTAGTTGAATAGCAGATGAACAGCAGATGAACAGCAGATGAACAGTAGATGAACAGTAGATGAACAGTACATGAACAGTAGATGAACAGTAGATGAACAGTAGTTGAACAGTAGATGAACAGTAGTTGAACAGTAGTTGAACAGTAGATGAACAGCAGATGAACAGCAGTTGAACAGTAGTTGAACAGTAGATGAACAGTAGTTGAACAGTAGATGAACAGTAGATGAACAGTAGATGAACAGTAGTTGAACAGCAGATGAACAGTAGTTGAACAGTAGATGAACAGTAGTTGAACAGCAGATGAACAGTAGTTGAACAGCAGATGAACAGTAGTTGAACAGTAGATGAACAGCAGATGAACAGTAGTTGAACAGTAGATGAACAGTAGTTGAACAGCAGATGAACAGTAGATGAACAGTAGTTGAACAGTAGATGAACAGTAGATGAACAGTAGTTGAACAGCACATGAACAGTAGTTGAACAGTAGATGAACAGTAGATGAACAGTAGTTGAACAGTAGATGAACAGTAGTTGAACAGTAGATGAACAGTAGTTGAACAGTAGATGAACAGTAGTTGAACAGTAGTTGAACAGTAGTTGAACAGTAGATGAACAGTAGTTGAACAGTAGATGAACAGTAGTTGAACAGTAGATGAACAGTAGTTGAACAGTAGATGAAAAGTAGTTGAACAGTAGATGAACAGTAGATGAACAGTAGTTGAACAGTAGATGAACAGTAGTTGAACAGTAGATGAACAGTAGTTGAACAGTAGATGAACAGTAGATGAACAGCAGATGAACAGTAGTTGAACAGTAGATGAACAGTAGATGAACAGTAGTTGAACAGCAGTTGAACAGTAGATGAACAGTAGTTGAACAGTAGATGAACAGTAGTTGAACAGTAGATGAACAGTAGTTGAACAGTAGTTGAACAGTAGATGAACAGCAGTTGAACAGTAGATGAACAGCAGATGAACAGTAGATGAACAGTAGTTGAACAGTAGATGAACAGTAGTTGAACAGTAGTTGAACAGTAGATGAACAGTAGATGAACAGTAGTTGAACAGCAGATGAACAGTAGTTGAACAGCAGATGAACAGCAGATGAACAGTAGTTGAACAGCAGATGAACAGAAGATGAACAGTAGATGAACAGTAGTTGAACAGTAGTTGAACAGCAGATGAACAGTAGATGAACAGTAGATGAACAGCAGATGAACAGTAGATGAACAGTAGTTGAACAGCAGATGAACAGTAGTTGAACAGCAGATGAACAGCAGATGAACAGTAGATGAACAGTAGATGAACAGTAGTTGAACAGTAGATGAACAGTAGATGAACAGTAGATGAACAGTAGATGAACAGTAGTTGAACAGTAGATGAACAGCAGATGAACAGTAGTTGAACAGTAGATGAACAGTAGTTGAACAGTAGATGAACAGTAGATGAACAGTAGATGAACAGCAGATGAACAGCAGATGAACAGTAGTTGAACAGCAGATGAACAGCAGATGAACAGTAGTTGAACAGCAGATGAACAGTAGATGAACAGTAGTTGAACAGCAGATGAACAGTAGATGAACAGTAGTTGAACAGTAGATGAACAGCAGTTGAACAGTAGATGAACAGCAGATGAACAGTAGATGAACAGTAGTTGAACAGTAGATGAACAGTAGATGAACAGCAGATGAACAGCAGTTGAACAGCAGTTGAACAGTAGATGAACAGTAGTTGAACAGCAGATGAACAGCAGATGAACAGTAGTTGAACAGTAGATGAACAGTAATTGAACAGTAGATGAACAGTAGTTGAACAGCAGATGAACAGTAGTTGAACAGCAGATGAACAGTAGTTGAACAGCAGATGAACAGTAGTTGAACAGCAGATGAACAGCAGATGAACAGTAGATGAACAGTAGTTGAACAGCAGATGAACAGCAGATGAACAGTAGTTGAACAGCAGATGAACAGTAGTTGAACAGCAGATGGACAGCAGATGAACAGTAGATGAACAGCAGATGAACAGTAGTTGAACAGCAGATGAACAGCAGATGAACAGTAGATGAACAGCAGATGAACAGTAGATGAACAGTAGATGAACAGTAGATGAACAGTAGATGAACAGTAGATGAACAGTAGTTGAACAGTAGTTGAACAGTAGATGAACAGTAGTTGAACAGTAGTTGAACAGTAGTTGAACAGTAGATGAACAGTAGTTGAACAGTAGATGAACAGTAGATGAACAGCAGTTGAACAGCAGATGAACAGTAGTTGAACAGTAGATGAACAGTAGTTGAACAGTAGATGAACAGTAGTTGAACAGTAGATGAACAGTAGTTGAACAGTAGATGAACAGCAGATGAACAGTAGTTGAACAGTAGTTGAACAGCAGATGAACAGCAGATGAACAGTAGTTGAACAGTAGTTGAACAGTAGATGAACAGTAGATGAACAGTAGTTGAACAGTAGATGAACAGTAGTTGAACAGTAGATGAACAGTAGATGAACAGTAGTTGAACAGTAGATGAACAGCAGTTGAACAGCAGATGAACAGTAGTTGAACAGCAGATGAACAGTAGATGAACAGCAGATGAACAGTAGTTGAACAGCAGATGAACAGTAGTTGAACAGCAGTTGAACAGCAGATGAACAGCAGATGAACAGTAGTTGAACAGCAGATGAACAGTAGTTGAACAGCAGATGAACAGCAGATGAACAGCAGATGAACAGTAGTTGAACAGCAGATGAACAGTAGTTGAACAGCAGATGAACAGTAGTTGAACAGCAGATGAACAGTAGTTGAACAGCAGATGAACAGTAGTTGAACAGCAGATGAACAGTAGTTGAACAGCAGATGAACAGTAGTTGAACAGCAGATGAACAGTAGTTGAACAGTAGTTGAACAGCAGATGAACAGTAGTTGAACAGCAGATGAACAGCATGGGTTTCCTTATCCATATAATAGAAGAACTTTACCAAGATCAAAAGGCTGCAGTAAAGTTAGAGGGCGATCTCTCAGAGTGGTTTGAGGTACATAATGGAGTACGGCAGGGATGCACACTCTCCTCATACCTTTTCAACATCTACGCAGAAAATATAATGAGGAATGTGAGAGAAGAAACACGACCAGATTATCAAAATGCTGGAAGATATTAATATGGACAGTAAAGATCTTAGAATTGTGCACAATATATACTGGCAACAAGATGCAGCCATGAAAGTGGATAATATAACTGGGAAGTATACACATATAAAGTGGACATTTAACTGGGAAGTATACACAAATAAAACAAGTTGTACGCCAGGGATGTGTATTGTCACCAGAGTTATTTTCACTTTACAGCGAGAATATCTTGAGATCAATTAAGAATATGCCAGGCTTTAAAGTAGGAGGACACAATATCAATAATCTACGATATGCAGATGATACTGTGTTGATAGCAGAAAGCCAAGAACATCTCTAAGATCTATTAAACAGGACGGTGATAGAAAGTGAACAAAAAGATCCTAGTTTAAACATAAAAAGGTCAGAGACAATTAAACTATCAGGAAATAGTACCCCACCAAATAGTAAAATAGTATTAAATGTCAAAACCTTCCAGCAGGTAAATAGTTTCAAATATTTAGGAACATTAATAACTTCAGATGGTATGCAAGACCAAAATTATAAATAGAATAGGACAAACAAAAGCAGCATTCCATAAAATGAAAAATATCCCGTGCAACAATTCCATATTGATGGATACTAGAAAACGTGTCCTCAAATGCTACACTGAACCAGTGCTACTCTATGGAAGTAAAGCATGGACAATAAATAAGACATCACAAAAATCATTGGAGGCAGCAGAAATGTGGTTTATACGAAGAATGTTATGCATTCCTTGGACAGCCAAGATTACTAATGAAGAATATCTTAGAAGGATGGATGTGAAAAGATGCATTGTTGGTAAAATAAGAAAAAAACAGTAAACATTTATTGGGCACATAATAAGAAGAGGAGTCATCGAGAATATAGTGACAGCAGGAAAGAGAAAAGATCAAGGGGAAGACGCAGAGAAAAGATATTGGACAGTTTGACTAAATAGCTTCTATTTGCGAAACCATCAGAGATGATGCCATATATGAGAGATCGATGTACATGGAGAAATATAATCGCCATTAGGCACGGCACTTGATGATGATGATGAATTAAACATCGGTGGTTTTGAACTACGATACGCAAAAGACATTGTGCTTTTGTCACATAATATAACGGGAATGGAACAACTAATCAAAAACACAAAGAAATACAGCGAATCACAAAACTTATATTTAAACTCGCAAAAATACCCACACAAAAATAATGTCAACAGATATAACAGTACAACAACCAAAATTAGATTACACAATACCGAGATAGAATGTGTGGATAAATTCAAATACTTGAGAACAAACATCAGCGGTGAAGGAGACTGCATGGCATAGATAAGGAAGAGATTGGCAATGGAATATTGTAAAATAACACGGTTAAAAAACATGGAAAACAACAAAATAGAAACGAGACTATTATGCTACAAACTTTTATTTTTCCGGTTGCAACATACGGCTATGAAACATGGACCCTAAGTAAAAGAGCGGCAAAGAAGATCAACGCCTTTGAGCTGAATTGCTACAGAAAGATACTTTGAATACCATTGAAGTAAAAAAAAAAAAGAAACTCAAATATTATAAACACATTGAAGATTTCAGAGTGTTGGTTATTAAACACAATAGCAAAAAAAGAAAACTACACTTGTTTGGTCAAATAAAGAGACACAACCGTTTAGAAAGGCAAATAATGGAGGGAAGAGTACCTGGACTGAGAAGAAAGGGCAGACCAAGAAGACGATGGACTGACGACATTAAAGATAACATGAATACGTTGTTGGAAAATGCAGTTTTTATTCATAGGCAAGGTAAGTGTTTTTAGTAATCTGTTTAATTAATTTTGCTTTACTGTTTGTTCATTCGGTTACTGCGGCACCCTCCACTTTGTCGGACACCCTCCGACCATTTGGTTATTTATGGAAAATGCAGGCCGCATCGCACAAGACACAGGGAAGAGTTCAGGGGAAATAGAACGTTCTGGAAAGAAAACGTCACATGACACTTACAAATGCCGTGATACTCCTTCAAATAAAACGTTCATATAACACTTTGTTTTAGAAATATCTTCACTGAAATACTATTCGACTAAAATGGACTACTGATTAAGAACCTTTGAACTAAGAACCTGGAGCCAAACTTGTTCTTTCTTATATCTTACCCATGGACCATTCGTCGCATGAGTGTGACCCCCCCCCCCCCCCCAGATTGTCAAATACCTTGTTTTGCACGTCACAAGACCCTGTTATTGACTGTTTTAGTGTCACGCATTGATCACACAAATGTCCAGGTAGTATGTTTACATAAGAGACTGACTTAGTCTTGTGACACAACCTACCTCTCCCAAGAGATTGAGGATGCCTTCCAAGATAAGAAACTGGTACTAGCAGCATGGATAGACCTCAGGAAAGCATTTGATAAGGTCTGGAAAGAAGGGCTCTTAAAGAAATTGTGAAATTGCAGGGTTAGCTCAAGAATGTACAAATGGGTAAAAGCATACCTGCATAATAGAAGAGCCAGGGTACAATTAGATGGTCGCAAGAGCAAGAAAGCTCTACTGCGTCATGGAGTCCCCCAGGGAGGAGTCCTGTCACCCACACTTTTCTTGGTTTACATCAATGACCTAGTTGCTGAACTACCACACGGGATCAAAGTGGCAATGTATGCTGACGATCTGGTGCACGGAAGAACATGCAACAGTGGCCACTAAACAAATACAAAGAGCTATCGATGCCCTAACCTTATCGGCAAATAGATGGTGCGTCAGCATTAACACAGATAAGTGCAGCACTACACTCTTTACCCTCTCACCAAAACAAAAAGCTGGTCATATCAAGATAGATGGAGAGCTCTTGAAAGAAGACAAACAACCCACATACCTCGGAGTTACTTTTGATGATAAGCTGACATGGAAGCAGCACATAAACAAAGCAACAACAAAAGCCAGGAGGAAGTTAGCTATCCTGAGAAAACTAAGTGGAACCACATGGGGAGCCAGTGGAAATAAACTCAGTAAAGTTTACCAGCAAGGCATAAGACCACACCTGGAATATGGTTCAGCTGCGTGGTGTCCTGCATCAAACACCACATTACAAGATCTAGATAAAGTGCAAAACCAGGCACTTAGAATAATGTTGGGAGCAATGAAATCAACACCCATAGTAGAGATGCAGAAAATGGGAAGAATGCAAACACTTGGCGAACGCAGAGACACAAAAGTACTAATTCAAGCAGAAAAGTTTCAGTGTATGCCAAGTCATCCAATGAAGGAAAGATTCCAAAATCTAGCAATGGGGCGACTGAAAAGAAGCAGCTTTATCCATCAAACTAAACGACTCCGTAGACAACTTACAGACCTACCTGAAGTTGACAGCCTCTTAAGGTCTGTACCAGAAAAAACCCCGTGCAGTGAAAGGCATGTAATGTCAATATACATTCAGACCCATGTGAAAGGAATACTAAGCAAGGACGAACAGAACAGTGTTCAGCGAAGGACAGTCACCCTCAGTGTCCTGGATGAGGAATATCCACAAGATATATGGGTCAGAGAATACACAGATGGGTCAGCACAGAATGCTGTGAGGATTGGAGGTGCAGGTGTATATATAGAATATCCACACAGGCCTAGAGATACAAACAGAACACCGACAGGAAAATTCTGCAATAATTATGATGCAGAAATCCAGGCAATTAGTGTGGCAGCTAAAAAACTGCTGAACTCCAACTCTGGCCTACAGCCTGTGGTATTCCTGACAGATGCAAGGTCATTGCTTCAAGCTCTCCAGTCTGGAAAACTAACAGACTTGAAAAAACTACTTAGCGAATTGTCGTACCACTATAGGGTAACCATGCAGTGGATACCCTCTCACTGTGGAATACCAGGAAATGAAAAAGCAGACCAACTGGCTAAGGAAGGTGCTGCCGAAGACCAACCAGATATACCAATCACCTACCATCAGAAAAAAACAGATGATCAAGTCAATAAGAAAGCCACAAACACCAACACAAGATGACTACTACATTATGAACAGATCAGAACAAGTTATAATTTTACGTCTCAGAACAGGACACAACCGACTCCGCAGTCACATGTATACAAAGTTCAAGATTGGCAACACGGCCATGTGTACATGTGGACAGGCAGCACAGAGTGCCAAACATATACTTCAAGAGTGTACTGAGCATGAAACGCTGAGGCAGACATATTGGCCAGAGGAAACAACACTGGAATCAAAGCTCTATGGGACACTGTATGAACTACAAAAGACAGTGAGTTTTATTAAGGAGACAGAATTACAGATATAGACATCTTTCAAGTGAACGAAAGAAGAAGAAGAAGTCTAGTGACACTTCTAAGTCCATCCTATCTTTGTTGTTTTACTTTTCTAGTTTGTGGAAAACAATATAGGTATAGTACTATTTTCACATTCTTAGTCGATCCATATCTCTCTAGAGTATGTTTGTATACACGATGTCATATCTCTATCCTATGTTTGCTAAAAACATGCCATAGGTCTATCTTCTTGGGAATTCATAAATTACTTACACAACTTTTCTATGTTACTATTACTATAACTTTTTTTTACTAATTTGCTATCAATGCCAGACATAGGGGATGGCATCAGCCCAACACAGAAAACTACAGCGTGAGACTAAATGTCTTAGAGAAGTTTCAAGAGTGACTAAACAAGGCTCGAGGGTGGAAGAAGCAGAGGAGAACAAATAAAGACATGGACAGACAACATCAAGGAATGGACAGGGCAAGATATTTCCACACTCATCCGCATCGCTGAGGATAGAATTCGCTGGAGGACTGTGTGCTGATGCATCCAATGTGGTACCCCTACGACCCTGAAGGGTTATGTGTTTATTGATTGAAACAAGGCAAAATCACATTTGACGAAATCATGAGAGGAATCGGTATAAGACCATGCACAGAATTTTCCGGAAACGAAAAATAAAATGGTTTGGACACATTATGAGAGTGAACTCATAAATAAAACACAAATAAAAGCGGTTGAGGTTTTGTTGCCTACAGAAACGGCGTGAAGTTGATTAAGAAATCTTCAGCATATTCTACTGTCACATCGAGCATGAGGATGGAGATAGAGGGAGTTACAGCAGCACTTAATTGATTGATAACTAATACATCAAAACACTCGGTAATACTCTCATACTATAAAAGCATACTGCACAAGATATAAAAGTTTATGCAGAGAAAAGAATGGTGGGACTTATTGAACATCTCAATTATCCAGAGCATTACATGGATATACCGCCCTGGTTATGCTGGGGTCAGAGGAAACAAGAGAGCCGACTTATTGGCAGGCAACAGATGACACATTGCTGAGAAGAGATAAAGCAGACTTAATGAAGGCAGTAATAAATTCATTTCAAGATGCAGATGATGTCAATGAGTCTAAGAACGTACACATACAGAGAATGCAAGACAACACTGAACAAATACAAATTCTTTGTCTTGTTCAGCGTTCCTTCTCCGACACCAGCTGGATCTCTCTTGTAGCAGGACAATGGTCCCAATAGACTTCACGCAGAATTTAGACCTGAAAATGGAAATGCGTTGTTTCGCCGTTTTATTTGACCCAATGTCCCGACACATCCGTCTTCAGCATATCCAAGGCTGTGATATAGCCATGGCAATCTGGCCATGGATAGGCAACTAAAGTTATCACCACTCCGCTTTACGATGGGGATAAATCCGCCAGTTTTGACTGTAGAGCGCCATGTAGATCTATTTTGTGCAAGTTCTTCCCATGTATCTTGGTCTATGTATCAAATGTCTAGACAATAGACATTTGCGCTCCACATATTTCGCTAGTTGAAAGTGAAGTTTCCATCGACAGCAACTGACGGGTAATGGGTATTTGTTAAATTTTAGACTTGTAAGTGTATCCTCCTACATGTATGCTATTGTCTGTCCCCAGGTGGACAATGGTTGATCTTATTCACGCTTGACGTTAAGCGTAGGGGTGCAAGTTCCAGCTGTCGTTTCAAAGTCAGATGTGTCGTCTTGATTGCATTACGTCCATGTTTGTTCCAAGGGTATCGTGATGTTTTCAATCCACCGTTTTCTTGGTCTACCTTTGGCCTTATGTCCGAATATCCATTGTTATATGCTCTTATTGGTATTCTGTTTGGGTTCATTCTCATAAGGTGACCGAAACATTTTACTTGCTGTCTAATTGTGCAGTTTGTTGTGTTTTGCTGCCGTGCCGCAACGTGACAAAATCAGTTGTAAGTTTCTGATACCATATATACACTATACATTTCTAGCAATCAATGTTATAGATAACATAAAAGCGATATATCAAAAATGCCAAAGCTCAGTAAGAACTAAAGATGGAATGACTGAACCTTTTGAAACAAGCTCTGGAGTAAGACAAGGATGCGTACTTTCACCCCTACTTTTCAACATATACATGGACAGATACTTTACTTGGTTATTTACTAAAATACGATACAAAAAGGCATTATTTCGACGATTTATCTCAGAAGCATATTATTAAAGTAGTAGGTGCATCAATCAATCATTAGAAACAAAACCAGTTCTAGAAATCAGTTTGGTATTGTTTACAGTTTGCCGCACCCTAGACATAGGCCTAATGTTTTGCGTGCTGCAAAATGTAAACATTATGCCTATGTCGTGAGTGCATCACGACATAGGCATAATGTTTACATTTTACTACAGGTAACTTAACCAGTTTGGTCATGTTTAAATTTTGCCAACATTAAATTTCGCGACATAGGCCTAATGTTTTCCGCTCCTGCATATTTATTCATACGGCTAGGGTCAAACCCTGGCTCAATTGGGCGGAAAACTGCTAAATTGGCAAAAAATTCTTGAGACTAATGGGAATTGAACCAGTCCGTTCTACGGCACCAAATCGCCTAGCAACAATTGCACACGCGTTTTTCAGTACTTGACTAACCGCATCTAAAAAAAGATGCGATTTCATCAAGCCATTCAAATCGTGCACACAAAGTCACCCGAACGGACCAATCGAGACAAGGACCATTACAACAACAACAAACATCCCGTACAGGTATTGAAATATCCTCAGTAACAACAAACACATAACATAATATCCGTATTAGTTATACAAGGGCCGATAGGTCTTCTTGTAAACATTAACATATATAGACAATACAATTTTGCTTCAAATAATTGTCTATACAAGTAAATTTCAATACCTGTACGGGATGTTTGTTGTTGTTGTAATAGTCCTTGTCTCGATTGGTCCGTTCGGGTGACTTTGTGTGCACGAAATGGCTTGATGAAATCGCATCTTTTTTTAGATGCGGTTAGTCAAGTACTGAAAAACGCGTGTGCAATTGTTGCTAGGCGATTTGGTGCCGTAGAACGGACTGGTTCAATTCCCGTTAGTCTCAAGAATTTTTTTAAAATTGTCCTCTGGCTTCCTACTTAAAAAATTTACTTGTTTATACAATTATTTGAAGCAAAATTGTATTGTCTATATATGTTATCCATGTTTACAAGAAGACCTATCGGCCCTTGTATAACTAATACGGATATTATGTTATGTGTTTGTTGTTACTGAGGATATTTCAATACCTGTACGGGATGTTTGTTGTTGTAATGGTCCTTGTCTCGATTGGTCCGTTCGGGTGACTTTGTGTGCACGATTTGAATGGCTTGATGAAATCGCATCTTTTTTTAGATGCGGTTAGTCAAGTACTGAAAAACGCGTGTGCAATTGTTGCTAGGCGATTTGGTGCCGTAGAACGGACTGGTTCAAATCCCGTTAGTCTCAAGAATTTTTTTAAAATTGTCCTCTGGCTTCCTACTTAAAAAATTTACTTGTCTAAATTGGCAACAAGTTTCCGCAACTGGAACGTTAAAAACTTGAAACCGGAAAAGATTATTAAAAACACGAAGTCTGTATTGTATATTGGAAAGTGTGACATGCGGCACCCGCGTACTAGGTACGTGTTGTCACGTGATTTGTTCACTGATTCTTGTAAGTTAAACAGAAATGGGTTATCTTACTTTACTTGAAACTTGTTACATGGTACAAATCAACAAGAAGTGCCATGCCGAATGTTGTAACCACCCTCTGTCTCATGTGAAGCTCGGTTGGTGTAGTCTACTACCGTGGCACAAAGAAATAGTTATAGTTATAGTACTATATTACTATACTTAGTTCTATAGTCATAGTGACTATAGTAAACTAAAAAATCTGTTCTTAAAAATGAAGTGGGTAAGGTAAGTTCTTCTGATCGGATGCTTGGCGTATAATCGATATTTTTTTTATTGCTTTAAATAATATAGGCTCCTATTGTTTTTACATGTCATCAGCTGTTTAAAAATCACATTTTGCACATAGGATAGAAACCTTGACTGTCTGCCCCTGTTTGATATCGATCTTTTTTATACCAGCATCAATCACAATGACATGGCATGCATCAATGAGGACATCTGCATTAGTTTTCTTAGCTGTGAGTGTCCATCATGGTATTTAATTTTCATCATTCTTGTCAGAAACCACATCTCTGTAACCTTCAGTTCATTTTTAATTATTTTTTTGTGCTTACAGTCCATGATTCACATACATAAAAAGTAGGGTAAAAATTTGAATACGTCCACTCCACCGTTACGAGCTATTAATAGCACACTTTACATATTTAACTAGTTGACGTCACGGAGTTCCGCGAGAAAACTAGAGAACCAATGGAATCGATGCAGACCGTGACGTCAGATCTCCACTGACCGCCAAACGATTTTATGCATGGTAGACATTTTATTTTTAAATAGATCTATCTGATGGCAGATTTCATTGGTTTTACTAGTGGAAATCCGTAGACGCCTAGCTAAAAATGTAAACAGTGTGAAATGGTACAGTATGAAACACTTACCTTAGTCAGCTAGTAACTTGGCGGATGAACTTGTTTTATCCCACAATGGAAATCCCGGAATATATGTGGCGGGCGCTTAGTCACTGTTCCTTGGCAGATAAACTTGCTTTATCCAGCCAAGGAAATCCTGGAACAAATCTGGTGATTTTTGATGACGCTTCCACCACATATATTCACATAGGCGGGAAATTGTCCTTTGCACCGCCTACCTTGGTTCTGGAATTGTCGCTTCACGAGGCCCCACAATCCTTCTATTGTATTGGTGTGGGCCCCCGTTTCACGATTCCGGAACTCCACGCTGTGGTTAACAGTTAAATGTGTATAACCTTCATCGGCTAAGCAGGAATATGCTCTCCAGCAGTCATAGACTATGGTCGTGCCGGGCAACACATGTTCTTTAATAATACTCAATAGAACTTCTTTGGTCCGTTCTGCGACCACCTTTAACACACATTTGTTGGACCCTCTTTCAACCACACCAAACACCCATCTTCCTTGCACCCTTCTCCTGTGGTTGTATTTCCGTTTTCCGAACATTGACTCGCATATCTCGACGACCGAATTGGCTCCTCCAACTTTTACGGTGTTGTTTACACATATCTCCCTACAGAAACTTTTCCAGTCTGCGACTGCTTGTGGTCCAATTTTGACTTCTCTTTTGATAAAGCCGGTCCTGGCATTCATCACCCACAGATATGTAAGAAGTAAAATATCACCCATACCTAGGTGGCTTTCTGCAAACCAGGAATGATTGCGTACACTCCTGCTGACATCATGGCGATTGCTACCGTAGCGTCGGCATCTCCAAACATAGCCTTCAGATTTGCTGGCATTTTTCACTAATTTCATATATTCACCGCAAGACGGGCACACATAATGACTACAGATCAGTCCATCCTTCATGCACCAATCTAGAACACATTTTTCTCCATTGGCACGCAAATTGATAAAAAAAAACTGAGATCTTCCTGGGTGGTCATTTTGCACTAAAAAAATTTGTAGCTGTCACGTTAAATATCTGAGTAAAATAGACAGTTTTTTTCCCGCCGACGTTTGACCAGATCCAAATTGCGCATGCGCCAACTGACCAGATCAATTCTTGACGTTGAATCGAGATTTATTTATTTTACAATATAAATAAATTTATAGCATACAATAGGTGTACGAAATATAAAAATTATGTATGGGGGGGGGGGTATGTTTAATTTTAGTATTTTTTAAAACTTTATTTAAAGTATAAACTTTACTGTTCTTCAAGGGGTGCAAAGGGAACGCATTGCTCTAGGCGGACCCAGGGTTAGCAGATAACCAAGATCCCAAATGTACCTCCACGCGGTGCACCCTGGAAACAGAAATACAGCAGCTCGAGCTGATTCTAGCCAAATCATTTGGGGATCGTGTCTGAAAATGTGGAGGTAGCAGATGGAAAGAGATTTGCCTGCACACGGACAGACATATCTCCGACACCACCAGCATCACCACATATAGCGACACTGTCGACATACAGTGAAGCTAGTCAGTCCAGTCCGAACATTGGAGGGGCGGCCAATGTAAAATGCACGTAATGGTAGATACATGGCGAGAGACACAGATTTCATACCGAGTACAATGAAACAATGAAAGGGCAGAACAGCGCTAGAGGGCAGCGCGAACTGCAAATAGAAAGTGAAAAGTCCCTAGGAAAGGGGGAGCTACAAGCTCAGTCAGCTCGAGACGGGCTTCTAGTTACCTGAGTTCCTTACAGGCAGAGACCCAGACCCATCCACTGGCGTTTGGTAAAGAAGAAGACCTAACCCAACTCTAATGTCGAGCCTTCCTAAACCGGAAATATGCTCGCGAAGAGAAAGGGTTCTGTACCCAATGGGCTTAGGCAAGAAAGGGACAACGATGGTAGTCCTGGCCCAACTCTACTGTCAAGATTTCCTATACCGGAAGTACACTTGCAGAGAGAAAGGGTTCCGTACTCGATTCGCTCAGGCACAAAAGGGACAACGATTTAGCCCTGGCCCAACTCTACTGTCAAGTTTTCCTACACCGGAAATACACTTGAAGAGAGAAAGGGTTCAGTACCTGATGGGCTCAGGCACTATTGGGACAAGGACGCTCAGCTCGAGAACGCCTTGCTCTCAAACACGTGGTGTGAGACTCGATCTTGGACAAGGGGTACACGATGTTGGTGAATGACACCTCGGCTAAGAGGGCGAAAGAGCCAGGGTCCAACTCCTCTGTTGAGTTCTTCCCCTTAAGGAATCAGGCTCATGGATGAGAAACGGTTCAGTACCCAATGGGCACAGGCACAGCACGTCCAATTACACGAGGCAAGTTCATAGACAGTGGAACACCTCGTTTGAGTCAGACTAAGAGCAAGAAAATTGTCTGGGTGAAGAGTCTCCACTGCGCGTGCCTGGAGACAGATATAGAGGCTGTCACAGGCTAAGGGTAGCCCACCCGAATTGTCACGGCATGCCGAAATCGGATGTGCTAGGCCTACAAGGCGCATAACGGTGGCACAACGTAATCACGCTCCCGGCGGAAATCTCACGGATATCCGTGATGGTTACAATGGAGCGAACGAAAAACAAACAAACAAACTGTTCTTCAACACCCCCACCCCATCGTGCCTGCTTGACCAACAGCCCACCATTGTCGGTTCCCAACCAGCAACAATTCAAAATTTCCACACGAACCGTGACGTAACAATTCCAACCTCCAAGAACCCGCCAGCTGTCCCACGCAAATTGTGACGTCACAAGCATCAAACTTTTAGAGGGAATACCTCGAAAGTAGGTCAATAAACCCAACGGTAGACGTATTCAAATTTCTGCCAAAAGGAGGCTCTTAGTATTAAACTAAAGAATCGTCTAGACGTTGTTTTTCTAAAACTATTTTTGCTAATTTATCAAGGCACAAGGTATACTTTAGATGCTTCCACCGATAGTTGTGAAAATCTCTATAACTTGGGATCATACATTTTAAACAAAACTCCCTACTTATCAATACTTTTTTAGAAACAACCAATTATTATATCTATTCTATATTGTATTAATTGTATATAGCAAAATTTTGACATACACAATTTGATTAGTTTATTATATTTTCCCTCCAAATTTTGTACTAGCTCAATAACTACATAATTATATAAAGTTAAGCAGTGAGTTAACAGCTGATGTTCACTACACTATACAAAAACACATTGTTTGCTTTGTTTCTTGTTAATGACAGTAGATGTTTGGCTTGACTTTCAGGAGTCATAAACAATTGAGACTTGCTGAAAGCTGACTTGAATTACATTGTGAGCATTGCTATACTAGACAATAGTCCTACTGAAGTGCCATGAAGAACATTCATTCAGTCAGAGTGGAAATAAAACAAGAAACATCAGAGTTTAATCAGGTAATTATAATTTTCTGTTTGGTTTGTGATATCACAATAATCTGATTTAAACTCTAAACTTTAATCTGATTCGACTATAACACAAGAGTGCTTACACCATCAGTGAGCTATTAGTTTTTATGAACTATTGCATATATTATAAGCATATTAGGCCATATGCAGCTCTGTCAACTTGTTCCATATTATTTTTTTATTGGTAGCGTATCCTATTCAAGACATAGCCATCAATCCAGCAATTTTTAGCTTTTGTGACTTTTTAGGCAATATAAATACATTATTAGTTTGTCATTGCTTTCTGAATGGTTCGGATGCTCAAATGCCTGTAGCTCTGTACATTAGCCGCCACAGACACACTATGTGCCACAAAGCACGACTATTATATATATATATTTTTTTAATACATACTTCTAATTGTCTTTTCATTTGTCTGGAAAGAAAGGCTGAAATTTTTCAATTAGGAATTGGATCAGAAGCTACTTCTGCTTTCTATTTCTTCCATCTAGTATCAACCATAATACAACATTTTGTTAGACATTTATTTCTATAGTAGTGTTGTCAGCAGGACTGTAGATACAACTTCAGATGACCTAAAACCTTATTGTGTGAACCATCTTTTGCAGTTTATTTTATTCCGTTTTCTTATGTGCTTGTATAATTTACTTCCAGCTAGATCTGCCTATAACACTGTTGTCTCCATACTTACTTGTATAGCCTAACCTGCTTCCAGATAGTTCTGTCTTTGACAAACCTCTTCTAGTCTTTAGGAGCCATCTTCCAGGTTTGTCAACAATATAGGGTATACTATCACTTTTTGTGTTTCTGCAAACAAATTAGGGAATGTCTTCCTATATTCTTCCAACCCCATTGCTTCCCTTCAATGTTCCACATCCACGTGACCACCCCCATGTGGTCACTCTATCTTAGATCCCTCAAAGGAAGTGTGTATGGACATTAATTTGACAACCTGGGAGGTTAGAATTGTTAGTTTATACAGAAGAAAACTAGTAGATATGTTTGTTATTGTTTCAGATCTCTGATGAGATATTCAACAATGAAGATGTCAAAATGGTGCTCAGTCAGGGTGAGAGTTTTAATGTGAAAATGACAGAATGCCAGAAAGTCGAGCAGCCTGGTGTATATAGACTTATTAAAGATGGTAAGTAGTTCATTTGTTGTGAATTGTGTTCTACGTCATGCCAATATGGCGCAGTATTTTTTTTCAGTGTCAGTTGTGCTAATGTTTTCAAAGTTGTGTTAACATCATAACCAGTGTATAACATCACATTGTGTATTTTAAGACAGTCTAGTTGAGGCTATCAAATGGATATATCTGCGTGATGTGTAAAGAGTGATTATATATAATAATGTTGAAGTTTGGTGCGTATGCCAGACCATCGTCTGCCAAAGATACTTCTCTATGGTGAGCTGGAGAAGGGCACACAATCTCAAGGTGGCCAAAAGAAGCGCTACAAAGACTTGTTAAAGAACTCACTAAAAGCCTTTGAAATAGACCACGATACATGGGAAGAACTTGCACAAAATAGATCAACATGGCGTTCTAAAATAAAAAAGAGCGCATCATCTTGTGAAAAGGCTAGAAAGTCACGGATAGACCAAGATCCGTCTACAGTCGTTATTCCATGTCCAAACTGTCCAAGGACATTTACAACTCGAATAGGGCTCATTAGCTATCTACGAACTCATAATCAAGGACATAACTAAAATTGAATTTTCAAAAGTGGATGTAACAAATGGTCATCATCACTTGTGATGGATGAACAACAAACAGTTCATTTGTGTGATATTCTCTGTCCCATATCAGTGAAGTGTAGTGTTGTGATCTCTGTCCCATATTTGTGAAATGTAGTGTGATGTTCTCTGTCCCATATCAGTGAACTGTAGTGTGATATTCTCTGTCCCATATTTGTGAAGTGTCGTGTGATGTTCTCTGTCCCATATTTTTGAAGTGTAGTGTGATCTTACTCTGACATGTTCTGTGATGACATGTAATCATTAATAGAAACAAAGGAATATTCTACATTGGTACACATTTTCTTATTGTTCACAAACTTCCGTCAAACAACACTCCCAGGTATTTTTAAGTTTATGATCTCTGTACTATCTCTCCACATAAATTGTTAGGAGACATTATTGCATGTACGATGTGGTTATTTAAAGAGAACCATGTCATGAGTGCTTTCCTTGATCAGAACTCCAAATGCATTACACACTGACCAAAGTGATCCATTTCACTTTGTAGATCCGGAACAATTTGTCTCCTTTCTAAACCCTGATGGTACAACAGAATGTCATCTGTATATGAGAGAATTCTGCCATTTTCAATCAGTTGTTCGCCCATTACCTTCATAGTATATATGTTAATTAAAAGTAAAATTAACCCATAGCATTACTAACACTGTAGGGGTGTGAGATGTTAGCGATCTCACATTTCAGTGGCTCTGCTATATGAGGGTGGAAGCCATCTCCTCTCCCTCACAGTCTTTACTTCCCAGATTAATTCGGTATCCAATTTAAGGCTAGGTGAACCCATGATCACTCATATGCAAAGCCAGTGTTCTAACCACGGCACGGCCCCCAATATATTAAATAGCACAAGGGACAAATGTAAGGAAGGCCTGGGTGTATTGTTGTTGGATCAGATGTCCAAATGGGCATACACAAATTAAAACTGTATAATGATAAAAATTCCCTTTTTCTTTGAGCAGGTCAATCTTGACAGCCCATAACTCTTGCTAACAAAAGCACAGGTTCTTCTCATTTGTGTAACTGAAGTGACACCAAGACTCATATAAGATTGTCTCAAAGTCATGATTGTGTAAGGGAGGCTTATGGATACATGTTTAGTCCCGTAATGGAGGCATTTTGTTGCGCTAGTATCCCTTGGATTGCTGCACCCTGCCAGAAGCACAGCACACACTTCTGGACCAACTATATAATCATTGTTCTGTTAAATTTTCTGACTCATCCGCAGTGACATCTATCTTTCCCCATCACCTAGGAGTCTGCTACAAAAGATCAAATGTCAGTTAGTCTTCATCTTTTCTTTATCTTTGAGAATTATTTGATAGAACACAAAAGTAAGAAATTGAGAAAAGATTTGACAAGGATTTTTTCATAAGTGACAGGTTGTCAGGCTCTCCCCTAACTTTCTTTAGTCGCCTCTTACAACATGCCTGGAAAGAATACAGAGGCCCTATCCTTTGCTCCCTAAACTAGATGTTTAAGCTCTGCTTGCCACATAGACAAAAAAAACTTATTATAATAAGAACAAGGAACTCAATATTTTTGTGTCTGTTGTTAGGGTCCAAAGGTAAAGAATAACAAATTTTTGATATTCCATCCACGTTAGAAGAGATAATAAAGAGGGTTTGGGATATGCTGGCTGTCCAATCGCATAGCTTAGCTGACAGAGAAGTCATGCTGAATTCAGATGTCTCAGGCCGAGAGATGCAAATATTGCAGGCAAGCTGTAAACCATGAAAGAACACATTCTGTTCTGTGTACTATATTTGATTAATCTTCAGAGGTTTTGAGGATGAATACAGAAAAATATAGCAAACATTAAATTATTTTCTTTGTCATAGGTTGTTAAAATTTAAATCTTTTTTGTTCTATACTTCTTCAATGTTCATTCTCAAACTCCCATTGGATCTCTCTTGTAGTAGGACAATGGTCCAACTAGATTTCCAGCAGGATGTAGTCCAGAAAATGTAATGTGTTGTGTCGTTTTAAAAAAATAAAACCTAGGCCACTGAATATTTTGTTGGGCCAAACCCAAGCAACTCTATTGACTATGTGGCACCCAGTAAGGATAAAACTAATGTTAGAACTTTATTTTTTGCAAGCAATAGGAATGAAGTCTCTTCACACAATATTTGCAATAATAAACCCAGTGTGTGAGCTATTGTCTGAGTTGCTGTTTAGAAACAGTTGCACAGATGCATGAGTACAATATGATGATCTTGAGCTAGTGTAGTTATACTTCTTCTTCTGTGTTTGTTTATGTCATTTTTTACAGCATTACTGCGATATCTGCATCTTTCAGCCTGACACATCCGACTTCAACATGGCTTTGGATCACTAACCCTATATAGGATGGGACAGCTAACTCTATCCCATAACCTCCTTAGTCACCTCTTATGACATGCATGGAAGGTAAAAAGTGTTGCTATTCTTTACTCCCCTCTCGGATCCGTCAACACATGGACGATGTGTAGTTATACACATCATTTCACTGGCAAGCATGGGGTGCAAAGGGAACACATTGCTCTAGGCGGACCCAGGGTTAGCAGATAACCAAGATGCCAAATGTACCTCCACGCGGTGCACCCTGGAAACAGAAATACAGCAGCTCGAGCTTCTTCTTCTTTCGTTAACTTGAAACATGTCTATATCTGTAATTCTGTCTCCTTAATAAAACTCAGTCTTTTGTAGTTCATACAGTGTCCCATAGAGTTTTGATTCCAGTGTTGTTTCCTCTGGCCAATATGTCTGCCCAGCGTTTCATGCTCAGAACACTCTTGAAGTATATGTTTGGCACTCTGTGCTTCCTGTCCACATGTACACATGGCTGTGTTGCCAATCTTGAACTTTGTATACATGTGACTGCGGAGTCGGTTGTGTCCTGTTCTGAGACGTAGAATTATAACTTGTTCTGGTCTGTTCATAATATGATAATCATCTTGTGTTGGTGTTTGTGGCTTTCTTATTGACTTGATCATCTGTTTTTTCTGATGGTAGGTGATTGGTATATCTGGTTGGTCTTCGGCAGCACCTTCCTTAGCCAGTTGGTCTGCTTTTTCATTTCCTGGTATTCCACAGTGAGAGGGTATCCATTGCATGGTTACCCTATACTGGTAAGACAATTCGCTAAGTAGTTTTTTCAAGTCTGTTAGTTTTTCAGACTGGAGAGTTTGAAGCACTGACCTTGCATCTGTCAGGAATACCACAGGCTGTAGGTCAGAGTTGGAGTTCAGCAGTTTTTTTAGCTGCCACACTAATTGCCTGGATTTCTGCATCATAATTATTGCAGAATTTTCCTGTTGGTGTTCTGATTGTATCTCTAGGCTTGTGTGGATATTCTATATATACACCTGCACCTCCATTCCTCACGGCATTCTGTGCTGACACATCTGTGTATACTCTGACCCATATATCTTGTGGATATTCCTCATCCAGGAAACTGAGGGTGACTGTCCTTCGCTGCACACTGTTCTGTTCGTCCTCGCTTAGTATTCCTTTCACATGGGTCTGAATGTATATTGGCATTCCATGCCTTTCACTCCACGGGGTTTGTTCTGGTACAGGCCTTAAGGGGCTGTCAACTTCAGGTAGGTCTGTAAGTTGTCTGCGGAGTCGTTTAGCTTGATGGATAAAGCTGCTTCTTTTCAGTCGTCCCATTGCTAGATTTTGGAATCTTTTCTTCATTGGATGACTTGGCATACACTGAAACTTTTCTGCCTGAATTAGTACTTTTGTGTCTCTGCGTTCGCCAAGTGTTTGCATTCTTCCCATTTTCTGCATCTCTGCTATGGGTGTTGATTTCATTGCTCCCAACATTATTCTAAGTGCCTGGTTTTGCACTTTATCTAGATCTTGTAATGTGGTGTTTGATGCAGGATACCATGCTGCTGAACCATATTCCAGGTGTGGTCTTATGCCTTGCTGGTAAACTTTACTGAGTATATTTCCACTGGCTCCCCATGTGGTTCCACTTAGTTTTCTCAGGATAGCTAACTTCCTCCTGGCTTTTGTTGTTGCTTTGTTTATGTGTTTCTCCAAGGTATGTGGGTTGTTTGTCTTCTTTTAAGAGCTCTCCATCTATCTTGATATGACCAGCTTTTTGTTTTGGTGAGAGAGTAAAGAGTGTAGTGCTGCACTTATCTGTGTTAATGCTGATGCACCATCTATTAGCCCATAAGGTTAGGGCATCGATAGCTCTTTGTATTTGTTTAGTGGCCACTGTCGCATGTTCTTCTGTGCACCAGATCACCAGGTCGTCAGCATACATTGCCACTTTGATCCCGTATGGTAGTTCAGCAACTAGGTCATTGATGTAAACCAAGAAAAGTGTGGGCGACAGGACTCCTCTCTGGGGGACTCCATGACGCAGTAGAACTTTCTTGCTCTTGCGACCATCTAATTGTACCCTGGCTCTTCTATTATGCAGGTATGTTTTTACCCATTTGTACATTCTTGAGCTAACCCTGCAATTTCGCAATTTCTTTAGGAGCCCTTCTTTCCAGACCGTATCAAATGCTTTTCTGAGGTCTATCCATGCTGCTAGTACCAGTTTCTTTTCTTGGAAGGCATCCTCAATCTCTTGGGAGAGGTAGGTTGCCTGATCTTCAGTAGAGTAGCACTGTCTGAAACCTGCTTGCTGTGATACCAGAAGGTTTTCACTTTCAAGGTACCACTGCATCCTAAGATTGATAATGCGTTCCATTGTTTTGCATAGACAGCTTGTGAGGCTGATGGGCCTGTAGTTGGAGACTGTGATTTGAGGAGTGGTTTCCTGATTTGAGGAGTGGTATCATTATTGCTTCTCTCCACGCCTGTGGTACATTACCCGTGGACCAGCTCGTGTTAAAGATCTGCAGTAGCTTTGCTCTTGCTGCAATTCCCAGGTTTCTAATCATTTCATTGGACACTCCATCAGCTCCAGGGGACTTTTTCATTTTCAATTTGGATATTGCATGCTCCAGTTCTCTCATTGTGATTGGTGCCTCCATGACTTCAGGTATAGGTTTGCCTTGTCCAATGTTTTGCTGGTTCTCTCGAACCTCCTGTTGTTTGTCTGGGCTGACTTTGATGTTATTGTCTTCTGCAAAGGAATCTGCAAAGTAATCAGCTGCATGTTTACCTGTTAAAATGTTTCTATTTTTATAAAGTGTGATCCTGGTATTTCTCCCTGTACCTTCATCATTTAGTTGTTTTACAAGTTTCCATAATTTCCTAGTATCTCTTTCTAGGTTCAGCGACTCTGTTTTTTCTTTCCAGCTACTCCGTCTGGCTTGTAACTTGGCTCTTTGAAATTTAGCCTTTGTTTGCTGATATTTGTTGTGATGTTCTTGGCTAGGTCTGTTCTCAGCCTGCTGTCTAGATGTTTCCATCTCATTTTGCAGCTTTTCCAGTTCATCATTCCAGTAGGGTTTGTAGTTTTTGCGTGCCCCCCTGGGTATGGTTTTACTAGCAGCATGTAGTATACATCTATTAAATTCACTCACTGCTCTATTGATGTCTTTGTCCAATTTCATGTCCTTAGCTAGAACACTGGTTAAATGCTGGTACATTTTCCAGTCTGCCCTCTTATAGTTCCACCTAGTGAGCGTGCTGCTGTCCTTGGTAAATTCATTGTGGATTTCCAGAAATACTGGTCTGTGGTCACTACCCCCAAGCTGCTTTCCAACGACACGTGTGATGTTCCATTCCAGGCCTGGTGAGTGGAATGCCAGATCTGGTGTAGAGGTGGTGTGCCATGCTCTCGAGTAGAAGGTTGGTGAGTCAGCTGGCTGGTTAATAAGGATGAGATTATTTTCATCCTGCTAGCTATCAAGTTCCTCACCTCTCTTGTCAATATGATCGTAGCCCCAGCTCTGAGAGTGGCTATTGAAGTCACCACACACCATAAGTCTCTCTTTATCTGGAATTGTGTCTAGTGCCAATGGTTTATCATTTGGGCAGTAGTAGTTCAGGAGATGGAATTCTGCACTGTCTGTTTTTAGGTGGAGCATCTGGTATTCTGCCCCTTCCATATATGCTTCCATGCTGACATTGTTTTTAACAATTGTCAGAATTCCACCCTTTCACATGTCCTTTCGTTCAGATCGGTAGCACTGGTAGCCTCTGATTTTGAAGGCTATGTCGCTGATGAGGTGTGTTTCTTGGATACAGCATATATTAACTTGTTCTTCACTGAGGACATTTTCAAGTTCCAATTTTTTGCTGTATCCATCTCTTTTACTGTTGACACCCTCAGCATTCCAGTGCATTATTTTTATTGGTCGTTTAAAGTTTGTTTGGCCAGTAGCTCTATTCCCTTGCCTCCTGGCTCCTCGAGGCAATTGAGAAGGACTTTCAGTAACTGAGGTTGGGCCCTTTCGAGGTATAGGGCCTGGCACTGCCCCTGCCTGAACGTCCGCCACAGGGCAGGCACCATAACTTTTTATAGATACAGACATGTTTCCATTGTGTTTTGTGCGTGGCATCCTGATTATCTGTGCGCCTGTTGGCTGGTTGCCTCCGTCTTCAGCACTCTGCTTACTTGGGCAGGACTATGGTCCTGCTCGAATGGAACTGCCTGACCAGTCTTAGTTTCCAACCCCTGATAACTCAACTAAGCCCCATCACCACGGCACGGTGCTGGCCTTGATGGGGAGCAGCTCGTGCTGATTCTGGCCAAATCATTTGGGGATCGTGTCCGAGAATGTGGAGGTAGCAGATGGAAAGAGATTTGACTGCACAAGAGACAGACAATATCTCCGACACCACCAGCAGCACCACATATAGCGATACTGTCGACATACAGTGAAGCTAGTCAGTCCAGTCCGAACATTGGAGGGGCGGCCAATGTAAAATGCACGTAAAGGTAGATGCATGGCGAGAGACAAATATATTTCATACCGAGTACAATGAAACAATGAAAGGGCAGAACAGCGCTATAGGGCAGCGCGAACTGCAAATAGAAAATGAAAAGTTCCTAGGAAAGGGAAACTACAAGCTCCGTCAGCTCGAGACGAGCTTCTAGTTACCTGTGTTCCTTACCGGCAGAGACCCAGACCCATTCATTGGCGTTTGGTAAAGCAAGAAGACCTAATCCAACTCTAATGTCGAGCCTTCCTATACCAGAAGTACACTTGCAGAGAGAAAGGGTTCCGTACCCGATGGGCTCAAGCACAAAAGGGACAACGATGTAGCCCTGGCCCAACTCTAATGTCAGGTTTTCCTACACTGGAAATACACTTGAAGAGAGAAAGGGTTCAGTACCTGATGGGAACAGGCGCTATTGGGACAAGGACGATCAGCTCGAGAAAGCCTTGCTCTCAAACGCGTGGTGTGAGACTCGAACTTGGACAAGGGGTACACGATGTCGGTGAATGACACCTCGACTAAGAGGGCGAAAGAGCCAGGGCATGCCGAAATCGGATGTGCTAGGCCTACAAGGCGCATAACGGTGGCACAGCGTAATCATGCTCCCGGCGGAAATTGCACGGACACCCGTGATGGTTACAATGGAGCGAACACAAAACAAACAAACAAACTGGCAAGCATATCAGCCACTTACCATCGCTCTCATAACATCAGTCGAGGCATAAAAAAACAGTAACAGACCTTCTCTTGATACAATCCAGATGCCTTTTACTCACCTAAACTGCATGTTCAACCTGTTTTGACTTTAAATATAATAAGAATCTGTTTATTTGCTGTTTTGAACACAAAGCACAAAAACTGAAAGCAACACCACATCAATAAAACAATGGCCACACAAACTTTATCACGTGCACTCATTCTAGGTTGAAGAATCATTCATGTACATAAACATTTTAAGCATTAAAATTATATTTATTATTATATACATTACATAACTTGTCACTAGTTCATTGTTTGTATATTTCAGAGATCAGTGATGACACATTGGAACACTTCACCAACTCTCAGGATGATGTTCAGAAAATACAAACAGAAAGTGTATACAGTGTTCAACATTCACAACTTGTAAGAGCTGATGTTTTCTCAGAGAATCTTTCAGAACATGCTAGAAACATTGAGGATAGCATCAGGAATTTTACTGAAAGTTCAGAGAGACTAACAAAACATATTATAAACATTATGAAAAATATACCAGATCAGACGGGGGATATTGAGATCATTCATGAACACAAAGGAAACACAGTAATGAAAGCAGAAAGCAAGAATGTAGATCTGTGTTTGACATCAAGAGAGCAGATACTGAATGACTTAAGAGAGTCAGTGACAGTCAGGAAACATCAGGTCAAATTTGAAGATGCCATTGGAAAGATTTACCAGAATGAGGGCAAGATGGCTGTCAATAATGGAATATGTAGCCATCTGTCAGAAAATAAATTCTGTGAGAAAGTAGATAGTAGACATACTGTGTGCAGTGTAAGTTGTGAGCATGTGGATAAATGTGATGTTTCTGGAGTAGGTTTGACTAAAATTGCTAGCTTAAATATATGCAGAAAGAAATATGGAGGGGAGATGTCTGGCAAGTGTCATGTTTCCAAGTTGGGATTTACTTGTTCTGATAACCTGAGAACACTCACAAGTGTAAATACAGGAGAGAAACCTTACATTTGTGATATTTGTAACAGAGGTTTTATTGAATTTAGCACACTGAAGAGACATATAGATCAATATACAGAAGATAAACCGTATAAAGGTGATGTTTGTAGTGCAGGATTTACTAGAAATAGTGATCTTCAGATACACAGAAGAAAACATACAGAAGAAAGACCTTACAAATGTGATGTTTGTGGTGTAGGATTTACTAGAAGTAGTAATCTTCATAGGCACAGAAGAAAACATACAGGAGAGAGACCTTATAGATGTGATGTTTGTGGTGTAGGATTTATTGACAGTGGTACACTAAAGCGCCATAAAAGAACACACACAGGAGAGAGACCTTACAAATGTGATGTTTGTAATGCAGGATTTACTAGCAGTAGTGCTCTTCAGAGACACAGAAGAAAACACACAGGAGAGAGACCTTACCTATGTGATGTTTGTGGTGTAGGATTTATTGAAAGTGGTAAACTAAAGTGCCATAAAAGAACACACACAGGAGAGAGACCTTACAAATGTGATATTTGTAACAGAGGTTTTATTGACTGTAGGTCACTGAAGAGACACATAGATCGATATACAGAAGGTAAACCTTGTAAATGTAACATTTGTGGTGTAGGATTTACTAGAAAGAGTGATCTTCAGATACACAGAAGAAAACATACAGGAGAAGGATCTTACAAATGTGATGTTTGTGGTGTAGGATTTATTGACAGTGGTGCACTAAAGCGCCATAAAAGAACACACACAGGAGAGAGACCTTACATATGTGATGTTTGTGTTGTAGGATTTATTGACAGTAGTAAACTAAAGTACCATAAAAGAACACACACAGGTGAGAGACCATATACATGTGATCTTTGTAGTGCAAGATTTACTAGAAGTAATGATCTTCAGAGACACAGAAGAAAACATACAGGAGAAAGACCTTACAAGTGTGATGTTTGCGGTGTAGGATTTATTGAAAGTGGTAGTCTAAAGTGCCATAAACGAACACATACAGGAGAGAGACCTTATACATGTGATCTTTGTAGTGCAAGATTTACTAGAAGTAGTGATCTTCAGATACACAGAAGAAAACATACAGAAAAAAGACCTTACAAATGTGATGTTTGTGGTGTAGGATTTACTAGAAGTAGTAATCTTCATAGGCACAGAAGAAAACATACAGGAGAGAGACCTTATAGATGTGATGTTTGTGGTGTAGAATTTATTGACAGTGGTACACTAAAGCGCCATAAAAGAACACACACAGGAGAGAGACCTTACAAATGTGATGTTTGTAATGCAGGATTTACTAGCAGTAGTGCTCTTCAGAGACACAGAAGAAAACACACAGGAGAGAGACCTTACCTATGTGATGTTTGTGGTGTAGGATTTATTGAAAGTGGTAAACTAAAGTGCCATAAAAGAACACACACAGGAGAGAGACCTTACAAATGTGATATTTGTAACAGAGGTTTTATTGACTGTAGGTCACTGAAGAGACACATAGATCGATATACAGAAGGTAAACCTTGTAAATGTAACATTTGTGGTGTAGGATTTACTAGAAAGAGTGATCTTCAGATACACAGAAGAAAACATACAGGAGAAGGATCTTACAAATGTGATGTTTGTGGTGTAGGATTTATTGACAGTGGTGCACTAAAGCGCCATAAAAGAACACACACAGGAGAGAGACCTTACATATGTGATGTTTGTGGTGTAGGATTTATTGACAGTAGTAAACTAAAGTACCATAAAAGAACACACACAGGAGAGAGACCTTACATATGTGATGTTTGTGGTGTACTATTTATTGACAGTAGTAAACTAAAGTACCATAAAAGAACACACACTGGAGAGAGACCTTACATATGTGATGTTTGTGGTGTAGGATTTATTAACAGTAGTAAACTAAAGTGCCATAAAAGAACACACACAGGTGAGAGACCATATACATGTGATCTTTGTAGTGCAAGATTTACTAGAAGTAATGATCTTCAGAGACACAGAAGAAAACATACAGGAGAACGACCTTACAAGTGTGATGTTTGCGGTGTAGGATTTATTGAAAGTGGTAGTCTAAAGTGCCATAAACGAACACATACAGGAGAGAGACCTTATACATGTGATCTTTGTAGTGCAAGATTTACTAGAAGTAGTGATCTTCAGAGACACAGAAGAACACACACAGGAGAGATGCCTTACAAATGTGATGTTTGTGGTGTAGGATTTATTGACAGTGGTAAACTAAAGCACCACAAAAGTAAACATACAGGAGAGAAACCTCACATTTGTGATGTTTGTAACAAATGTTTCATTGAAATTAGGGTTCTGAAGAGACATATAGATCAACATACTGTAGATAAACATTAAATGTGATATTTGTAACAGGATTTGTTGAATTTAAGGCACTGAAGAGAGATATAGATCAACATACTGTAAATAAACCATATAAATATGATGTTTGTGATGCAGGATTTCTTTACAGTAGCAGCTTAATGTTTGTGTTTTCGGAAACAAGTCTATTATGTTATTGTAAAAGTCAGCAACACTATCTCAGCTGTGAGAGTGATGGTAGCAGCTGACACTAAGTAATCACAGTTCATAATTCTGTATGGTGCTGTTGTCCTTCCTGGTATTGAGCACCATAATAACTGCCAGTCAAACGCAGGCTGAAAGACGAGACAAGTCAAAGTGATGTGAGGGTGTGTTTCATGCTGGGTTGTACAAGGGACAAATCCTGTCTGAATGAGATTTCTTCTCAACTTTGCAAGAATATTTCACAGGACTGACATGTGTGCATACCTAAGAGTGAGTTCTTCACATGGATTGATGTCTCTCATGCACAAGTTTGTCTGGCAGTATCCTCAGTAAACCCCCATCAATGATTTATTACTCTTAAACCACCTTGTTTGAGATTTTGGGTTTGTGAGACAAACTCACTGTCAACTTTTCTCATTCCCCATATTTTTTAATGCATGTCTCTATGACAATTCTTGTGTACATGTGTGTCATTGTTTCCTTGGATGTTTCTGCTGTTTAATGTCTGCCATCTAATACATTTCTGATAGTGCCTTCATTTGTACTGTTTTTATAGTTTGTTCACTATTTGTCTTGTATTTTCTGGAAGATGACTTTACAGTTGAAACTTTCTTGGATATTGTTATCTTCTTATGTTTGCTTGGAACATGCTCATATCTGATGTTTTGTTTCTTGTATAAACTTTGCTGTGTTCTGTAACTCATACATATGTCTGTAGAGTTTATCTTGCACTGTTGTTTTTCTCTGGGCCAATGTATTTCCTCAGTATTTCATATTCCTGAAGAATATGTTCAGCTATCTGGGGTGCTTGTCAGCATGTACACATGGCAGTATTGCCAATCTTGAACTTTGCATACATTTGACTTCAGAGTCGGTTGTGTCCTAGTCTGAGGTGCAGAATGACAACTTGTTCTGTTTTGTTCATAATTTGATATTCATTTTGTGTTGGAATTGGCTTCTAATTGCCTTGATCATCTGTTTATTTATGTCCAGCGCTGGATGACATCAGGAAAATGCTTCTCCCTCCAGAGCCAGATAAATGGAACACCTTATATGGAACAAAACAACTCACAAACACATGCATATATCACACAATGGCATTGGGTCAAAGGGCATGAGCCCATGGATGGCTGGATCAGCAACCAACCAACCATCTGTTTATTTTGATGTCACATTATTGTCACATCTTGTTGGTCATCTCCTTAGCCAGACGGTCTGTTTTCTCCTTTACAGGTATTCCACAATGTGATATCATCAACTGCATAACTATTTCATGCTGATTGCTTTCTTCGGTGAGTAGTATTTGCAGGTAGTTTTCTGGACTGGAGAGCTTGGAGTACTGATCTTGCATATATCAGGAATACTATTGTCTGTGATTCAAGATTGGTGCTCAGCAGTTGTTTGTTTCAGTTGTCGCCTTAATTGCCTGGATTTCTGCCTCATAATTATGACAGAATTTCCCTGTTGGTACTTAATTGCATACCTAACACTGATTGGGTGCTTTATATATTTATATATATTCCAGCTCCTCCATTGTTCACTGCATTCTCTGCTGATCCATCTGTATAAACTCTGATCAATGTGTTTTGTGGATATTCGTCATTCAGTAGACTGAGAGTACACTATTCTGTTCATTCTCACTGAAAATTCCTATCACCTCAGTTTGGATATGAGTAGTTAATCCACTATTCTCTCTCCAGGAGGTTTGTTCTGGTTCAGAGTTAATGGGCTGTCAACTTCAGGCACATCTGTAATTTTTTTTACGGAGTCGTTCCCACCTGATAGATAAAGCTACTTCTTTTCAGTCGCCTAATTGCTAAGTTTTGAAATCTGTCTTTCATTGGATGACTTTCGCCCGTGTGTTGCCGGCGCCCGAAAGGGGAGCAAAGAATAGCAACACTGTTTACCTTCCACGCATGTCGTAAAAGGCGACTAAGGAGGTTATGGGATGGAGTTGGCTGTCCCATCCCATATAGGGTCAGTGACCCAAAGCCATGCTGAAGTCGGATGTGTCGGGCCGAAAGGTGCAGATATCGCAGCAATGCTGTAAACCATGACACAACGCATTCCGTTCTCCGGACTACATCCTGCTAATCTGCAGGAGTTTGAGAACGAACGAAGAAGAAGAAGAAATTGGATGACTTTGTATACAGTGAAATATTGTTATATGTATTTTTTCATTATGTCAGTACGTAATCGTCTGACAGTGATAGTCTATTCATTAATTGTAAAGCTGATTGACCTTGTGTTTTACATAAATACTTTTGTTATACATTTTTACTGCAGTGTTTCTTATTATCACTTTTGTTATACAGTTTTACAGCAGTGTTTCTTATCACTTTTGTTATACTGTTTTACAGCAGTGTTTCTTATTATCACTTTTGTTATACAGTTTTACAGCAGTGTTTCTTATTATCACTTTTGTTATACAGTTTTACAGTAGTGTTTCTTATTATCACTTTTGTTATACAGTTTTACAGCAGTGTTTCTTATCACTTTTGTTATACAGTTTTACAGCAGTGTTTCTTATTATCACTTTTGTTATACAGTTTTACAGCAGTGTTTCTTATTATCACTTTTGTTATACAGTTTTACAGCAGTGTTTCTTATTATCACTTTTGTTATATTGACTAAATGGAGATGCCCCATTCTTTTTTATTTGAATTATGTTGCCTGAAAATATCTAAGAATATAAACTATACTATAGACTATAGGCTTCTCAATAATGTCTAATTTTTGTCACTCTGTATATTTTTTTCTTCTTCTTTCGTTCACTTGAAACATGTCTATATCTGTAATTCTGTCTCCTTAATAAAACTCAGTATTTTTTAGTTCGTACAGTGGTCCATAGAGCTTTGATTCCAGTGTTGTTTCCTCTGGTTAATATGTCTGCCTCAGCATTTCATGCTCAGAACACTCTTGAAGTATATGTTTGGCACTCTGTGCTGCGTGTCCACATGGCAGTGTTGCCAATCTTGAACTTTGTATACATGTGACTGCGGAGTCGGTTGTGTCCTGTTCTGAGACGTAGAATTATAACTTGTTCTGGTCTGTTCATAATATGATAGTCATCTTGTGTTGGTGTTTGTGGCTTTCTTATTGACTTGATCATCTGTTTTTTCTGATGGTAGGTGATTGGTATATCTGGTTGGTCTTCGGCAGCACCTTCCTTAGCCAGTTGGTCTGCTTTTTCATTTCCTGGTATTCCACAGTGAGAGGGTATCCACTGCATGGTTATCCTATACTGGTAAGATAATTCATTAAGTAGTTTTTGCAAGTCTTGCAAAACAAAGCATACATTGCCACTTTGATCCCATGTGGTAGTTCAGCAACTATGTCATTGAGGTAAACCAAGAAAAGGGTGGGTGACAGGACTCCTCCCTGGGGGACTCCATGACGCAGTAGGACTTTCTTGCTCTTGCGACCATCTAATTGTACCCTGGCTCTTCTGTTATGCAGGTATCCTTTTACCCATTTGTACATTCTTGAACTAACCCTGCAATTTCTTTAAGAGCCCTTCTTTCCAGACCTTATCAAATGCTTTCCTGAGGTCTATCCATGCTACAGAAGACAAACCTTATAAAGGTAATGTTTGTAGTGCAGGATTTACTAGAAATAGTGATCTTCAGATACACAGAAGAAAACATACAGGAGAAAGACCGTATAGATGTGATGTTTGTGGTGTAGGATTTATTGAAAGTGATACACTAAAGTGCCATAAAAGAACACACACAGAAGATAGACCTTATACATGTGATCTTTGTAGTGCAAGATTTACTAGAAGTAGTGATCTTCAGAGACACAGAAGAAAACATACAGGAGAAAGACCTTACAAGTGTGATGTTTGCGGTGTAGGATTTATTGAAAGTGGTACTTTGAAATGTAACCTTTGTTTGCTGATATTTGTTGTGATGTTCTTGGCTAGGTCTGTTCTCAGCATGCTGTCTAGATGTTTCCATCTTGTTTTGCAGCTTTTCCAGTTCATCATTCCAGTAAGGTTTGTAGTTTTTGCTTGCCCCCCCCTGGGTATAGTTTTACTAGCAGCATCTAGTAATTCACTCACTGCTCTATTGATGTCTTTGTCCAAGTTCATGTCCTTAGCTAGAACACTGGTTAAATGCTGGTACATTTTCCAGTCTGCCCTCTTATAGTTCCACCTAGTGAGGGTGCTGCTGTCCTTGGTAAATTCACTGTTGATTTCCAGAAATACTGGTCTGTGGTCACTACGCCCAAGCTGCTTTCCAATGACACATGTGATGTTCCATGCCAGGTCTGGTGTAGAGGTGGTGTGCCATGCTCTCGAGTAGAAGGTTGGTGAGTCTGCTGGCTGATTAATAAGTTTGAGATTATTTTCATCTTGCCAGCTCTCAAGTTCCTCACCTCTCTTGTCATTGTGATCGTAGCCCCAGCTCTGAGAGTGCCTGTTGAAGTCACCACACACCATAAGTCTCTCTTTATCTGGAATTGTGTCTAGTGCCAATGGTCTATCATTTGGGCAGTAGTAGTTCAGGAGATGGAATTCTGCACTGTCTGTTTTTAGGTGGAGCATCTGGTATTCTGCCACTTCCATATATACTTCGAGCTGACATGCATTAATATTGTTTTTAACAAGTGTCAGAATTCCACCCTTTCGCCTGTCCTTTCGATCAGACAGGTAGCACTGGTAGCCTCTGATCTTGAAGGCTATGTCACTGCTGAGGTGTGTTTCTTGGATACGGCATATACTTTGTTCTTCAGTTAGGATATTCTCAAGTTCCAATTTTTTGCAGTATCCATCTCTTTTACTGTTACACCCTCAGCATTCCAGTGCATTATTTTTATTGGTCATTGGTTTGTTGGCCAGTAGCTCTATTCCCTTGCCTCCTCGGGGCAATCGAGAAGGACTTCCAGTAACTGAGGTTGGGCCCTTTCGAGGTATAGGGCCCGGCCTGAGTGTCCGCCACAGGAGAGGCACCATAACTATTTATAAATACAGACATGTTTCCATTGTGTTTTGTTCGTGGCATCCTGATTATCTGTGCGCCTTTTGACTGGTTGCCTCCGTCTTCAGCGCTCTGCTTACTAGGGCAGGACTGTGGTCCTGCTCGAGTGCGACTGCCCGACCAGTCTTAGTTTCCAGCCCCTGATGGCTGAACTAAGCCCCATCACCACTGCACGGTGCTGGCCTCGATGGAGACTCTGTATATGAAGTGATGATTAATTAAATTACTAGTAAATTAAGCACTAGTAGCATCATCAGAAGAACAACTACAAAAACAAATAGACAGATTACATCAAACATACCAAAACTTTAATATGAAGATAAATATAGAAAAGACGGAAGAAATAAAGATATGAAGAACAGAAACATCAATAAATATATATAATAAAAATATATATATATATACATACATGCATATAAATATATATTGGAGACTTAATTAAATAAGTGACAGAATTCATATACTCGGTACCTAGGAAACAATATAACAGATGGCAAGAGCAGTAAAGAAATACACATTAGGTGTAGTAAAGCATGCCAAGCCCTAGGGCAAAGGACACCAATTTTCAGAATGCCAGACTTAGGTTTGTTAGGGCATTCTACCTTTATCCATACTGGAAGAATGCCAGACTGAGGTTTGTTAGGGCATTCTACCTTTATCCACACCGACAGAATGCCAGAGTGAGGTTTGTTAGGCAATTCTCCCTTTATCTATACCGACAGAGAACAAAATTGAAGATTGTTGAAGCATTCTCATTTATCTATTTGTTAAAGTGGTCTTCCATTCGGGACACAAAAATAATGCCAGACTTAAGATTGTTAAAGCGATTTTCCTTCATTCTTGTCATGGCAACTGCAGACATTCAATAAGGACTACTTTTTTCTGCTTCTGCAAACACTAGTGTTATCTATTATAACCTCTGTCTAGATAAGAAAGAATTCAAAACGAGGACAGTGTTAGGATGTACTAAAGATAACCAACATATAAAAAGCATCTGGTTAGAATTACCCAGCATTAAGGTAAGACATTGAGTGCTCAAGTATGTAACCAATAATGACCTCAACTCCTTAAACCAATGATGTCTATATGAGACAAAAAGAAAATGAATCAAATGCAGAAACTCAAAGCAGAAGAGACTTTTCTCAAGAGTATGTGAGTTAGAAATAGTAGGAATAGGCAGTGAATGGGTGGAGGTGGACATAGAGAAAAAGAGTTCCTGACAAATGTAATACAACTGGGTAAATGGGAGAAGAGACAGAGGAAGACAAATAGAGGAATTCATGGATGGATTGTCGCTGTGGCAAAAAAAAAATGTCACCAACTGAATTTATTAACAACACAAGAGACAGAGCGTTGTAGATGAACATGATTGCCTACGCCACTCGGCATGGCACTTGTTTGATTGCTTGAAAGTTGGTTGGGATTAGACTAGTATCAGGACAAAGCTAATGTTGCAAGAATTAGTCTCATTGCACTCGTAACCTCAAGACACAATCATATACACAGATGACGCAGTCAACAGAGAAATAAATAATTGGGGATCGGGTCATGTTGTCCATGAAAAAGCTGGAAGGCACGTGAGAAATAATTTGCCTACTCTAATACATCAAATCTGCTACTTCATTCAACTACGGTGGAAATCAGATGAAATGTGTGATGATGCTTCATTTGAGAGAGAAACCAGAGCTCTCCAGTTCAAGTGATGTGAAGCTACTGTGTGTAATATTGGACTGGATGTATAATAATTGATCACAGAAGAAGAAGACATTTGTAAGACTTCTCTAAAGTTCCTGTGTTTCTTCAGACATCATGTATATATAAATGCAATATCACAAACATTACATTCACAAGATTCATTGGAACAGATCCATCTTAATGGTCTACTGCGCACTACCTGTTCACAGTTTGTAAGAAATTTGCGCTTTAGTAGTCTGTAATGCAGAAATTATAACTCGCATTGCATTATCATCAAGTGCCTTTAATAGACTAGTATCTGGAGGTCAATCAGCACACTCATGAAAATGAGCTAATTTAATTCCTGCGTCCTTCCAGTGCTGTCATATGAATGTGAGAGCTGGAAAAGTCCTTTATCTCCAGAAAAGAAACTATTGAGTTTCGAAAACAAATGCCTTCGTATGATAACTAACACCATCTGGAGCGTATTCAAGTCGAATGAGGGGTGCAAAGGGAACGCATTGCTCTCGGCGGACCCAGAGTTAGCAGATAACCAAGATCCAAGAGTACAAAAGTACCTCCTCGTGGTGCACCCTTGAAACAGAAATACAGCGGCTCGTGCTGATTCTGGCCAAAACTTTTGGGAATCGTGAACGTGGAGGTAGCAGATGGAAAGAGATTTGGCTGCATAAGAGGCAGACAATATTTCCCCACCACCAGTGCCAACACATGCAGTTGCACTGTCGACACACAGTGACGCTAGTCAGTCCAGTCGGAGCATTGTAAGAGCGGCCAATGAAAAAGGCACGAAAAGGTAGATGCATTGCAAGAGACGAAAAGACAACATACTGACTGAGTAGAATGATAGGGCAGGATAGCGCCAACTGCAAATAGAAATCGGAACTACAAGCTCTGTTAGCTCGATACAATCTTCTAGTTACCAGTGCTCTTTACGGGCAGAGACCCAGACCCAATCGGGCGCGCACTTCAAAAACAGACCTGGTCCAACTCTACTGTCAAGCTTTCCTATACTGGAAACATGCTTGCAGAGAAAAAGGGTTCAGTACCCGATGGGCTAGGCATTAATGGGACAAGGTCATCCAGCTCGAGAACACGCCTTGCTCCCAAACGACAATCAATGCAAGGTAACTGCGTGAAACGTAACATCAATTGTACTTACGTAAAACACAGATTTATATAATCTCTTCAATCAGACACGACAGACTATAACTAAAACTAATGGATAATGATGTACACACAAGAAAACATACAAATTACAATAAACATATCATATTCAATGTTTCAACCAAAAGATTATTATCAAAAGGTTTTGTATATTTTCTAGTGTGCACATCATTACCTACTAGTTTTATTTATAGTCTGTCGTGTCTGATTGAAGTGATTATATAAACCTGTGTTTTACGTAAGTACACTTGCTCCCAAACGCGTGGTTGGACTTGGACGAGGGAATCACGATGTCGGTGAACGACAACTCGGCTAAGAAGGCGAAAGAGCCCGGGTCCAACTCTTCTGTCGAGTTCTTCCGGAATCTGGCTCGGAGAGGAGAAATTGTTCAGCACCCGATGGGCACAGAACGTCTAATTACACGAGGAAAATTTACTGACGGCTAACACCTCGTGCGAGATAGACGTAAACGACAATGTCTCGACGAAAAGACATACACCCGCGCGCCCGTCTACAGATAACCAATTTGTCACTGGCTAGGGAAACCTACTACCCGAATTAAAGGCATGACAAAAACGGATGTAATGGGCCTCGAATATCCCGGTCACAAAGTGAACCAACCGATGTGCAAATAACACAGTTCATCTGCGGAACTTGCAGTACAACGTACTTCACGCTCGCAGGCGGAAATCACACGATTTATTCGATGTGGCTATGAGAGAGCGAACGCAGAAGAAGAAATCCAATGAAAAAATCAGACAAGAGACACATCACAATTTCATCACAGATATTATTAGAAAACGCCGTTAGTCCTACATCTGACATGTCCTACGCTCAGACAATTACAGAATACACCACCATCTCTTGCATGGACACCAACAGGCAGAAGATCCAGAGGTAGAAAAAAAGAAACAGAAGAACAATACTTAGAGAAATAAAAACAAACAATATTCATACTATTCAAGAACTGCACAGAATAGCTTTTAAGAGACGTGAAGAGATTTGACTTCTGCCCTACTTCAGCGCTATAGGAAAATGAATGTCATAGCTGAACGTAATATTTCTGAGACGACATTCTGCGGATCCATTTCTTTCTGTTAGTGCAATGGTTGCCGTATCGATGTTTAACTTGCCTTCGACTAATAATGAAGCAATAGGCAGACATATAGAATTAAGAGGGGGTTGGATGCCAGGGTTAGTTCTAACAGTACACCAAACACCCCCCCCCCCAAACTATAGCACTATCCCTGTTGCGCACTCAATGGCATTAAATCGGCGCACAATGTAACCTCCATTAACATTTGCCAGTTTATTTCTGACCACATGCTCTGCAAGTGACGCAATTTCTGTGACCGCACGAAATATGTGCACACCATAATACATTTGCAATGAACCTCTGCATGATGTCTAAACATGTTCACATTTTGCTTATAGACGAAATAATAGGTAGGCTCTGAAACAGAACCGATGTATTTACTATACGCCCCAATGTATTTTTCTGTGTCTCTGAAGATAATAATTTCGAGTAAATCTTACACCACAAACATAATATTTATAAAGTTTCTCGCCTGTCAGTGTTCTTCTGTGCCTTTTACGATATAAAAAAGCATCAATTGCAAGTCCTACACTGCAAATATTGAAAAGTTTTTTTCTCTCTCCTGGGTGTGAGTTACTATGCAATTTCTTCACAAATAAAGTTTTCAAATTATATGAATTGCCTCACAAATGATAGACATGACATTAAGTTCTTTGATTGGGTTAACTACCCAACATTAATGTTCAAAACACGTTCTATGTTTTTCAAGAAGTTGATAGGTTCTGCTGGATCGTACCGTTCAACCATTGTTTTAATAGCATCATCGACACGTTGGTAAATCTATCGTTTCTTTGATATACCAGTGGCAATTGACTATTTTAGTGGCACGCATTGACCACACAAATGTCCATGTAGTATATTTACATAAGAAACTGACTTAGTCTAGTGATACTTCTGAGTCCCGCCTATCTTGTTTTACTTTTCTAGTTTGTGGAAAGACAATAAAGGTATAATAATATTTTCATTCTTAGTCACTCCATATCTCTTCAGAGTATGTTTGTATACAAGATGTCATATCTCTATCTTATGTTTGCACAAAACTTGCCACATATCCTAGGGCATTGCCATAAATTATAAACAATTTTTCTATGTTACTATTACTATTTTCCAATGTTTTGGCTATGTGGGGATATTTTGTCTGGGAATAATAAGCATCAGCGTATATCGAAATTTCTAAAAAAAACTAAACATTGTCTATGATGTTTCCCAAAATATCACGTCACATATTTTTTTTACATAAGCAACGTATTTTAAATTTTTGGAATTCCGATGTCCAAGTACCTACATTTACATGACTGACGCTTATGACATGTCTATATTATTTCATTCCAAATGAATATATTGTATTTTCCATTGCTGGTGTCATAGCCCAAGATTCACATATGTTTTATCTGTTGTTGGTTTTTGTGTGGATAATTCAAATCTTTCCTTGGAGAAATTTCCTTTCATATTGTTAATTTGCACTAAAGACTTAAAGTTGTCATTGTGTAGTTCTTCTATATCAATGACTGTAGCAGGTAAGAGTTCCTCTATTTGTTGATATGCATATTTTGTTTTTTTCTTTCATTTGTATGCAAAGATTGTATGTCTTGGTATGATCTTTAACTTAAATAGTCATATGTTGTAGATTTATGGGGCTTCATGATATTAGGTCTGTATTATTTGTTTACTTAATTCCTGGAATCTCATGCCTTCTGATATTAAGGGAAAACCACATTCTATAGAAGGTGCAAAGATGTCGATTGTATAAGATTGAAAATTCGATTGAAAATTGAGCAGACGTTGAGAATGGTGACAATACTACATAAAACACAATTGCACAAGATAATCGCTGAATGATGAAAACATATATTAGATAAATAAGACAGCAGCACCGAGTTACAGAAACACAGGATAGCTAGGCACATAAGAGAGTAACACAGAGTAACACAATCACTAAGTAACTAACTATGGAAGATAGTTATTGAAACACTGAATACATATGCACATTATATATTAACAACAAGTTACTTTAACAATTAAAAATAAATAATGTTCAATCATTTTGTTATTTACAATTACCTAAAATCATGCATCTTGTAATTGTAAGTCATATTTGTAAATTGAAAATGATCTTGAATAATGGTGATTGCCCAAGGCTCACATCCATAACATTGCAATAAAAATATGTAGATTCCAAGGAAAGTTAGTTTGTAAAGAATATCTGAACACATACATCTGATGTTGAGAGTACAACTTCACTGCCAGATAATTGAAACATCGCCCGTGTATTATCGAGGCCCGAAAGGGGAGCAAAGAATAGCAACACTGTTTACCTTCCATGCGTGTCGTACGAGGCGACTAAGGAGGTTATGGGATGGAGTTGGCTGTCCCATCCCATATAGGATAAGTGACCCAAAACTATGCTGAAGTCGGATGTGTCGGACCAAAAGGTGCAGATATCGCAGCAATGCTGTAACCCATGACACAACGCATTCCGTTCTCCGGACTACATCCTGCTAATCTGCAGGAGTTTGAGGACGAACGCAGAAGAAGAAGAATAAATGAAACAATAAATGGTGAACTCACATTCTCTCAGGATTGCATTATCAATACAATAATCATTATTATGATTTGATTTTCATCGTTGTCGTGCAAGATGAATGTTGGTCTAAACATAGATGACAGTAACTGGTCGTCAAGACAGTCTTGTATATTTGTGTATGACAAGACTCTGCTCGTCATACTACATCCTGAATATCAGTAGGAATTTGAGTATACATTTGTCAGAGGATACTTGCACAATGGTTTTGTACTTGGGAATATTATTAACATTTGTCAGCACTGCAATTCACTGGCTACTTTAACATGTATCATCAAACAACCGTTTCATACAAATACAATCACACACAATCTATAGGATTACATCATAAAATGTACATGAGACATTAATAATTCATACACTAGGTACATCATTGATATTTTTACATCAATAACATGATCTGTACATACCACATATTTCTAATATATAATTTCGAAATTTCAGTTTTTGTTTAAAAATTAAGTACTTGCATTAATAGTTGGATGAATTTGTAGTAACTGTGTGCTTATTATAAATTTCAATTCCTCCACTTTGTTTCTAATAGAACAAGCTCTTTTTTCTATGCTTGCTATCATTGAATGTACAGCTTCTTCCCCTTGTTCCTCAAACACACCCAATCCAAAACCATTCAGTCTCATCCAGTGCATGCAGTGGTACTCAAGAATATGTTGTTTTGGAATAACTTTTCTGGGGAAATCTTCTTCTTCTTCTTTCTGTCCTCATGTACCTTTCGGTGTTGAGGGGAGAGTGAGTGTACGGTCTTTTGCCCTTCTATTTGCCTCCTCTGCTGTTATATTTCCGAGTGTCTCTAATACACTATCTATTCACCTTTTACGAGGGCGTCCAATAGGTCGACTGTTTTCGTATCGTTTGTTAAGTGTTTTTTGGATAATACTTTGCTCTTTCTGTCTGGTTATGTGGCCGTACCATTTAACTTGTTGTTTCTGTATGTATTCTATTGTTGGCTTGATCCCTAATTGTTTCCTTAGTGCTTCATTCCTGATTTTGTCTCTCAAGCTAACTCCAATCATACGTCTCACACATTTCATTTCAGTGGTGTTAATCTTATGTATTGTTCTAGAATCTAATGTCCAAGTTTGACACTGATAACACAATGTTGGTAAGAAAATGGTGTTGAAAAGCGCTTTCTTTGTTTCTAGTGTAATATCTTTGTTTCTTAGTAAAGGTGTACATTGACCAATGATCTGACATGCCTTATTACATCAGATCATCTGGGGAAATGAAGTCTGTATATTTTCATGTAGTCTTGTATTGTTGATTCAATTTCTGCAATTGTGTCACTATGAATTGGTCTGCTGTGTGATACTGTGTCACTATGAATTGGTCTGCTGTGTGATATAAAATTATGAACTTTCTCATAAGCTTCATTTAATGAATTAAAAATAACTCCAGTGCCTTGTGCCATATCTATGGTGCCTTTATTGTTTGTGTACAGTTGTTTGTGTGTGATAATGGCATCTGTGAGATCTCTATAAACTGTACATGTCAAATATTTATGGCAGTAATTCTCCACAAAAGCTATGAAATGTCTGAGGTTTGATGGTGTGCTGCTTTAGTACTATATCTAAATGTAAACATACCGAACCAGACCTTGTACACAGTTCTACAAACTCAAGTCTGAACGAACTATCATCTGCTTCTATAAACTTTATTATGTAACTGGATTTTTTCCTCCTCTGTGTCACAATTTGAAGACTTGGTAGGTAATTTGTTTATTTTTAAATTTAACACGTCTTCATGTTGCCAATTTGCACCATATTTTTTTCAAACTATGTGTGATACTAGAGTATTCTTGTTCTTCTTCTTCTTTTCAGCGTTCATTTTATTTAGTGATTTTTTTATTTAGTCTTTTCAGTTCATGTGCCTGTTGAGCTGCTAACGAATCAGTGGATGTACCTGATATGCGTTCTTTAACTGATTGAATACATTTTGATCGTATTTGTCTCAATGGAGATTTTATTTCATGTGATTCTTTTCTGTGATTTATAATTTTGTGTAATACAATAGGCTGTCCAGCAGTTTGCCAAGCAATTATATTTTAGTGTGTGCTGTGTTCATTCTTCTTCTTCAGCGTTATTCTCAAACTCCTGCTGGATCTCCCTTGTAGCAGGACAATGGTCCTACTAGATTTCCAGCAGGATGTAGTCCAGAGAATGGAAATGCGTTTTGTCGCCGTTTTATTTGTGTCAATGGCCCGACACATCTGTCTTCAGCAGTGTGCTGTGTTCAGTTTTCCTTAATAAAATTTGTTTGCAACTTTCCTTTAAATGCAGAAAAAGGTAGTGTAAGTGACTTACAATGCATATTATTAGGTTTGTTAATGTTTTGGAGATGTTGATGTACTTGTCATGTTTGTACTTGAACTTGTTGTGTTTAAATGTTGATGTACTTGTCATGTTTGTACTTGAACTTGTTGTGTTTAAATGTTGATGTACTTGTCATGTTTGTACTTGAACTTGCTGTGTTTAAATGTTGATGTACTTGTCATGTTTGTACTTGAACTTGTTGTGTTTAAATGTTGAAGTACTTGTCATGTTTGTACTTGAACTTGTTGTGTTTAAATGTTGATGTACTTGTCATGTTTGTACTTGAACTTGTTGTGTTTAAATGTTGATGTACTAGTCATGTTTGTACTTGAACTTGCTGTGTTTAAATGTTGATGTACTTGTCATGTTTGTACTTGAACTTGCTGTGTTTAAATGTTGATGTACTTGTCATGTTTGTACTTGAACTTGCTGTGTTTAAATGTTGATGTACTAGTCATGTTTGTACTTGAACTTGCTGTGTTTAAATGTTGATGTACTAGTCATGTTTATACTTGAACTTGCTGTGTTTAAATGTTGATGTACTTGTCATGTTTGTACTTGAACTTGCTGTGTTTAAATGTTGATGTACTTGTCATGTTTGTACTTGAACTTGTTGTGTTTAAATGTTGATGTACTAGTCATGTTTGTACTTGAACTTGCTGTGTTTAAATGTTGATGTACTTGTCATGTTTGTACTTGAACTTGCTGTGTTTAAATGTTGATGTACTTGTCATGTTTGTACTTGAACTTGTTGTGTTTAAATGTTGATGTACTAGTCATGTTTGTACTTGAACTTGCTGTGTTTAAATGTTGATGTACTTGTCATGTTTGTACTTGAACTTGCTGTGTTTAAATGTTGATGTACTTGTCATGTTTGTACTTGAACTTGCTGTGTTTAAATGTTGATGTACTAGTCATGTTTATACTTGAACTTGCTGTGTTTAAATGTTCATGTATTTGTCATGTTTGTACTTGAACTTGCTGTGTTTAAATGTTGATGTACTTGTCATGTTTGTACATGAACTTGCTGTGTTTAAATGTTTTTCATCAGATACATCTACCTCATCTTGTACGAAAATGCTAGATTGATTGTGATGCATTGAAAGATCATAAATGTCCGTATTCAATTCATCTGTGGGCCTAGTACTCTTATATTTTATGCTACCATGACATTTCATTGAATAATGCAAGCACACACTGCAATCATTCATAGAAATATATATATATTATAGAAATATGCAATAGGAAACAAAAAGAATCATGTGTTAGTACTGGGAAATGTTTCAACTACTTTTATGAGTAGTGTATTGTTGTTTCTTTAATCCCTATAAATAATAAAGTGATATGGTTCCTACTTCATCTTTGTGGTGATTTTATCAAATGAAGACTAAATCTGATCAGCAGTATTATTTGCGAAGAATTCTACTAAGATGGATTAAATTGTTGCAGTGTTTTATGACTTCTGCAACATCCTAAGTATTAGTCACAAGTTTCAACAATCCTGTTACGCATGCTGTCATGCATTAAGTGTTCATAGTATCTAGTCTGTTATCCATGTTCATGGAGGTAGATGGGGCAGCCTGGTATGCAATTTCCGTCATACAAGGGGACACTCCAATTATGGAAGATTATCTTTGATGCGTCCCTGATTCTGGGCCCTCTCATGCATTTGTTACATCCAACATACGGGTGAAGCTCACAGAATCACACGTACTACCTATTTATAGAGGGTTGTCATATATTAATGTTATGACAGTGGTCATGGCAGGAGTTACATATGCATGTCATCTAAATTTAGCACTTACATAATTTTTGATGTAATAAATTAATAGTAAAAACAGTAGGACATGAATACAAATGATACAGGTACAAAAATTCAATATTCATACGTTTGTGCAAGGATGTGTATTAGCACCTACCCTATTTAGCATCATGTTCTCTGCTATGTTGGATGATGCTTTCAGAGATCTAGTCCTGGGAGTAAACATCACCTATCGCATAGACGGAAAATTGTTCAACCTTCGGCGGCTTCGAGCAAAAACCAAAGTTAAATCACACACAATCAGGCATCTTCTATTTGCTGATGACTGTGCCCTAAATGCCAACTCTGAGGTTGATCTACAATGTATTATAGACAGATTCTCCAAAGCCTGTACCAACGTTGGGCCTACCATTAACACAGAGAAAACAGAAGTCATGTTACAACCATCACTTAGCAAAAGCTGTCTCAAGCCCTGCATAAAGGTAAATTGTGTAGCACTGAAAGTTGTGAATAGATTCACATATCTAGGCAGTACGTTATCACAAAATGCCAACGTTGATGATGAAGTGTATACAAGGATTGCCAAAGCAAGCAGTACTTTCGGCAGATTGTACGCAAATGTTTGGCGTAGAAATGGCATTAACCTACAGACTAAGCTGAAAGTTTACAGAGCAGTGGTACTTCCAGTGCTGATATACGCTAGTGAAAAATGGACTGTGTATAGACGTCATGTGAAAAAACTCAATCATTTTCATACAAATTGTCTCAGAAAAGTTATGAACATCAGATGGCAAGACAAGATTACAGATACCACTGTCCTTGATAGAGCTGGTATCACAAGCATTGACACGATCCTGATGCAGACACAGATTCGTTAGGCAGGTCATTTGGTGCGTATGCCAGACCATCGTCTGCCAAAGATACTTCTCTATGGTGAGCTGGAGAAGGGCACACAATCTCAAGGTGGCCAAAAGAAGAGCTACAAAGACTCGTTAAAGAACTCACTAAAAGCTTTTGAAATAGACCACGATACATGGGAAGAACTTGCACAAAATAGATCTACATGGCATTCTAAAATCAATAAGAGCGCATCATCTTGTGAAAAGAGGAAAAATGCAGCAGCTCAACAGCGGAGAGCAGCTAGAAAGTCACGGATAGACCAAGATCCGTCTACAGTCGTTATTCCATGTCCAAACTGTCCAAGGACATTTACAGCTCGAATAGGGCTCATTAGCCATCTACGAACTCATAATCAATGACATAACTAAAATTGAATTTTCAAAAGTGGATGTAACAAATGGCCATCATCACTTGTGATGGACGAACAACATGTATTATTAATTGATCACGTATCAATGTCCTTTAATCTACAACAATCACAAACACATTTCAAAATGATGCTCTTTTTTAAATTTAGTACTAAAGGCAAATCAGGAACATCAGTGAACATCAGTCTAATGTTTGATTACATTAGGCTAGTAGGTCAATAGGACAATGTACAACTTGTCGAACAAGTAAGCTGAAACAAAATAGAACATAGTAATTAACTATATTGAATTCTTTATTTTCATATCATCAGCAGATGGAAAATTAATTATTATTGGTATAATAATATCACATTATTATGAAAACGATAGACATAAGTCTCTTTGTCACGACACTTATAAATACAATAATTTTCAGCAGACCTACCTTCTTCGTGCGGACAGAAAATTTATGAATGACACTTACGATGGTAGTGGTTGATTCAATTTATATAGTTACCAATAAGTTGAATTTTAGTTAGTTCCCCTATATTAACATATGGGTGCGAGTCTAGGACAATAAACAAACTGGATAGTGAGAAATTGGAGACAAATGAGATGTGCTTCTACAGAAGAATGATGAGAATACCATGGACTGCCAGAAAAACTAATATAAAGGTATTGAAAGAGTCAAATGCGAAACGGACCTTAATCAACAATATAAGAAAAGACAATCTTCTTTTTTTGGCCACTTCATGAGGCAGGTTTAGAGAACATAGTCACAACAGGCAAAATTGAAGGCAACAGAGACATAGGACGACAACGAGAGAAAATATTAGACAGTTTGACAACCTGGCACGGCAAGGAAACAACGACCGTGATACATAATACTGTAGACAGAGAGCTGTGGAGAGCCATGACTGCCTACGCCAGCCGGCATGGCACCTAATGATGATGACTAATAAGTTTCACCTAACACGTTTAATTGTCTATTGTCTTTCCCAAGGTGAATGATTGTTGATCGCATTCACACTTGCCGTTAAGGCCAGATGTGTCGCCGTGGTTGCATTTAGTCCATGTTTGTTCAAGGCTATCTTGATGTTTTCTATCCACCGTTTTCTTGGCCCACCTTTGGCCTTACGCTCGGATATTCTTGTATTATATGCTCTCATTGGTATTTGGTTTGGCTCCATTCTCATAAGGTGACCGAACCATTTTACTTGCTGTCTCTCAATATGTTTGATACATGATATTGTACCAACTCTTTTCCTAATTTCTTCTTTTCTTATTTTATCTAGTTTGGTAACCATTGCAGCTTTCCTTAGACACTTCATTTCACATGTGACGATTTTTCTTTGCGGTGAAGCTGTTAAAGACCATGTTTTGACATTGGTAGCACAGTGTTGGTATAAAAATTGTAGATATTATTTGTTTTTTAATTTCCATCTTGATCTTTGAATGAAGAAGTAATGGTGAAAGTTAGTAAGTCACTGTGTTTGATTTCTGGCACTTTGTTTCTATTTCTCTGTCTAGTCTTCCATCTTCGGAAAAAATGATGCCTAGATATTTAAATTCTTTGGCTTGTTTCACTTTGGTGTTATCTATTGTTATATTCATTGTTGTTGGACTTTCTAATTTTCATAACTTCTGTTTATACAACACGTTTAATGCATCAGTCAAACAACGTTAGGCTATGTTAATGATTATATAAACAACAATTTCACTGAGTACGTACTACAATGACTATAGTCTAATGTCTATTGTCTTTCCCCAGGTGGTTTGTGATCCACTCTTGCCGTTAAACATAGGGGTGATTGGAGCTCGAGCTTGCGTTCTAAAGCCAGATGACTCTAAACATAAATGAATATGTTGCTAAAAACATGTTTTGCTTACCCAGTTTCTCGATTCACAATCGGCGTGCCAATGCCATGAAAAAATACGTCAATGTTGATCAAATAAGACCATCATGCAACGAGCTGCAAATTTTTAGTAACTCGAAAAAATGTCAACCCACAGAGAACTTCTGGACCAGTGTGCCTGATCAGGATTTAAATTTCTGTGCAAACATTTTAAATCTTTAATATCCAAACCAAACAAAATCATACCAATGATAACTTTAGTTTAATGGTGGAGATTTGTTACAATTTCACCGAGTACGTACTACAAAGACCATTGTCTATTGTCTTTCCCCATGTGGTTTGTGATACACTCTTGCCGTTAAGCGTAGATGTGATTGGAGCTCGAGCTTATGTTCTAAAGCCAGATGTGTGGCCTCGGCTGTGCCGTGACCGTATCTGTTCAGGATATCCCTAATGTTTTCTATCCATCTTTTCCGTGGTCTTCCTCTGGCTTTGTACCCTGATCTTATTTGGTTATGTGCTTGTACGGGCAATTTTTCGTGATGCATTCTCATAATGTGGCCAAACCACTTGGTCTGTTCTCTCTCTACGTAATCAGTACAATATATTCTTTCCCTGGTATATTCATTTCGTAATCTATCAAACCTGGTGACCCCGGCAGCTTTCCTCAAGTTTTTCATCTAATATGTCACTAACTATCTGTAATGTGAAGATGAGAGAGACCAGGTTTGGCACTGGTAACACAGTGTTGATAGAAATATACTGTAGATCATGTGTCTCTTAATTTCCATCTCGATATTGGGGTGAAGAAGTAGTGGTGACAGTTGGTATGTTACTGCATTTGCCTTTTGACACCTTATCTCTATTTCTCTCTCGAGGCTTCCATTTTCTGTAAAAAATACTACCGAGATATTTGAATTGTTACTTGGGTAACCGGACAAAATATGCCCAGACAAAATATCCCAAGACAATACATTTAACAATAAAATATATTAATTTTTTTCTCTCAATGTTTACGACTTTATTATAGTCCCGGATCTTAAGTGTTAATGCACAATTCTCCATTCTGTGTTAGTATGTACGTCTATTCTTGTGTGAGCCCTCACTAGAGTGTGGATATATATATATTACATGCTTGTGCATTTTGTACAGGTATCTTTCATACGTCTATGTTTCGATTTTGTTTTGTTTTATATATATTTCTTATATATTGTTTTTATATATTTATATGTATCGGTGGATGTATATATACGTATATGCCCATATTTGTTTGCATATCTATTCCATGCGCTGTCATATGCTGATCCCTCTTGTATATTTCTAGTCTCTACTTCTGTTAGTAGCCCCCCCCCCCCTGCCTTACCACCTCGTCATTACTCATCAGTAGTGCGCAAAAAACATATCCGCACATTGAAAGCATGCATTTTCTCTTGTACATATCTTGTGCGTTTCTGCATCCGGTACTGGGTTATGTTTCCCGTAAGTGAAACATGACATGGTCAAATTCAGTTATCAAGTCGCCCGTGTGTTGCCGGGGCCCGAATAACAAAGAATAGCAACACTGTTTACCTTCCACGCATGTCGTAAAAGGCGACTAAGGAGGTTATGGGATGGAGTTGGCTGTCCCATCCCATGAATATAGGGTCAGTGACCCAAAGCCATGCTGAAGTCGGATGTGTGAGGCCGAAAGGCGCAGCAATACTGTAAACCATGACACAACGCATTTCGTTCTCCGGACTACATCCTGCTATCCTACAATCTGCAGGAGTTTGAAAACGAACGCAGAAGAAGAAGTTACCAAGTCTGTGTTGGTTTAACGTTATTAGTTTCTTGCATAAGGTCCCATTTGGACCGACACGTCGAAAATTGTCATGTTTTGTTTTATTGCATGTTTTTTATATACCTTTACATCTATATTTATTCATAGTTAGGCTTTCTTAGTAGCCTGATTAACTAATTTTGCATTACTATTTGTTTCTTTGGTTAATGCGGCACCCTTCATTTTGTCGGACACCCTCCGATCATTTGGTTACTTATATTTCTGATAGTTCAAGCGGGGTACGTTCGAGTATAGTGACTGGATGCAGTGAAGAGTTCTTTTGTGTGTAAAGTGACTTTTATTTTCGTGCCGGCACATGCGAGAGTCCGGGGTAATGAGAGAGCAGATGGTTGGCCGCCCACGCTTCTACAACTGATGTTGGTGGATCGATGGATCGTACAGACATTTTGAAAGCCCTATGGGAAAACGCACGAATAAATGACTATACAAGTGACGATGACTCTTGTTCCATGACTAGGATAAGGGAGCGTGGTTTGAAATGTGATGTCGCTAGAAAATAGTGGTTTCGCGGGCGAGAAAGAATGATGGTCAATCAACGACGTACTGAGACCGTCAGTCATCGTGTAATGGCGAATGCACTAAAGGAGAGATCTGAGCACCTATGGACTTGCCCGGAGTGCAATGACGATAGTTAGTTAGTTAGTTAGTTAGTTAGTTAGTCGTCGGATCATCACCACTGCAAACTGGACACGTCCATAGTTGCTCCGATCTCTCATTGAGTGTATCCGCCATTACACTTCTGCTGACAGTACCGGTCCTATGCTGGTTGACCATCATTCTTCTGCGCCCTCCAAAATTTTCACTTTTAGCAACACCGCATTTCAATCCCTGATCTTTAATCCTAGCCATTGAAAAGGAATCATCACCCACATTAGTCTCACTCTCGCGGGTTATATCTCTTGAGGAGTTCAAAACGTCAGCGTGATCCATTGCACCATCGCCCTGTGCCACAATCGCGCATGATGCCAGTTGATCCGCTCTCTCATTGCCTCGAACGCCCACATGTCCCGACAAGAAAATAAATGTAACCACTTTCAAGCTCGCCTTTCTCAAGACCCCAATCCACTGTTCGCGAACGAGAGCCACTTGTACCTTCTTAATCATACTCATAGAGTCACTCAAAATGCAGACCTGCGTTACCTTCTGTGTGCGTAGCTACTCAAATGCCTTGGTCACCGCCATAGTCTCCATGGTCATACTACTCGTAGTGACCGCAAAGGCACCACTCTCCTCATTGATCGTTTTACCTGCGCACTGAGCTGTGAAGGCCCAAGCACTGCGAATCAGTGTATATAATCACATCCCCCTCTTTGGCATTCTCACTGATTAAAGCCTGCACTTCTTTCTCCACAGCTGTGGGACACCATTCTCTGCTAAGTGATATTACTACTCTCAAACAAGTTTCGAAATCTGTGGGTAGACTTATCCATTCCGCACCTGTTGCCACATCCTGCAATCTGCACACGCTTTGTATGACATCCTCAGCACGTTCCATCCACGACCTCCCTCTCTTAAGTCTGCTGCCTTTAACTTCCTGTATTTCGAAATGCAACGGGTATTCCTTATATGCATATATTTGAAGGTACGCCTGTGCATGGCAATACTGTAATCTATGCTCAGCTGTTGGGCAGTCAAGTAGGTATCGCATAGCTCATACTGGGATGCACAAGGGACACATCGACAAGAGCTATGCAATGACGATGATCCGACTTACTAACTAAATGACAAAATGCACTAAAACGCACCAGCAACATTTAGAAAAGCACTACATTAGTGTGGCTGCGCTATTTCAAAAATGTAGGCACCAGACGATTTGAAAAAGCACCAGTTGTGGTACGAAAAGCATCAATCAACATGACAATCGTTCCTGATAAGGATTTAAATTTCTGTGCAAACATTTTAAATCTATATATATATCCAAACCAACAAAATCATATCAATAATAACTTTAATGGTGCAGATTTGTTACAATTCGCTTGAGTACGTACTAAAATGGCGATAGGATGGATAGTACAGTAGGCCTGGCCTATATCAATAATATTGTAATATTTTTGGAACTTAATTTAAACAGAAATGGTTTATCTTGAAACTTGGTCATGGCTGGTCATGGTATCAATCAATCAAGGGCGCAAGTTGCTTTTTAATTATTCGTTGTGACATTTGCTCTAGTTTCGAGGTATTACCTAAAGTTTAGGCTAAACTAAAACCTTTGTTGTGTGATTTGGCAAGCTTAGGCCCTATGCATTAACGGTTCAGTACTTAGAGTAGAGCACCGTAAGGATTAGAAATAATATTTCTAATATGTGCGCACACCTCGCTCCATGTGTCTATTGTCTTTTCCCGGGTGAATGATTGTTGATCGCATTCACACTTGCCGTCCGTAGGGGTGGGAGCTTAAGCTGTCGTTCCAAGGCCAGATGTGTCGTCGAGGTTGCTTTTAGTAAAAGTTTTACTGATTTAGTCCATGTTTGTTCAAGGCTATCTTGATGTTTTCTATCCACCGTTTTCTTGGTTTGGTAAATTGTTCTTATCTACGGTCATTGCGCTATAAATAGCACACTGTTTTCATGTTTAAGCAGAGGACATCACGGAGATCCGCGAGACAACCCGTCACCGCGACGCATGCAGTGATGTCACACCCCGCCGACCGCCAAGCGATTGTATGCAGTTGTGCTATAAATTATATTGATTCACCCTTACAATAATTCTTAGAGAATTAATTATTAATTCTAAACACTGATTCTAATCCTTCTCCCCCATCCTAAAAATATCTATAAACTAATTCTAATCCTTTTAACCCTCCTTTACCAAAAGCTATGGTACAAGATTGTCATTCCGCCGGGATCATCATTCTTATCATGTTAGGAAATACCTCAAAACTAGGTCAAATTTCACTGTGACCGTAGATACGAAAGATGTGCCCTTGGTTTACCTTTGGCCTTACGCCCGGATACCCTTGTGTTATATGCTCTTATTGGTATTTGGTTTGGCTTCATTCTCATAAGGTGACCGAACCATTTTACTGTCTCTCAATATATTCGATACATGATAGTATACCAACTCTTTTCCTAATTTCTTATTTTATCTAGTTTGGTAACCATTGCAGCTTTTCTCAGACACTTGTGTGTAGCGCTCCGTGTGTAGCTGGCAAAAATACTGATTGCTCAGTACAAATAATAGGAAATTTTTTTTAATGTGTAAATTGGAAAAGAAACAGATTATGCATAAGTTTGTCTGTGTCTATGTGTCTAGATTTGAACTCTGTGATTGTCGGGATATGACGTCACAGCAGTCATTAATTTCATTGGTGTTACACGGAAATCCATGTCCTTGTTAAAAATTTAAACTGTGCTATAAAAAATCAAAAGCAACTTTTACCTCAATCAAGTGCCATGCTGTAGCCTCCAGTTCATTTTGATTTTTTGTTTGTTTACATCTATGCTTCACATCCATAAAAAAGAATTGGTTTAATATAGCATCTCAGCACTCTAATTCGGATCTGCATTGATAGTGTTCAATTGCATAAAATGGTTTTCATTTTTTGGAATGCTGATTTGGCTTGTGCTGTTCGGCTCTTTATCCCACTTGAACTCCTGACCGTCTGATGTTAACATGGTGACAATCACACCAAGATAGGGTCATGGTACTGCACTGCAGGTAGTAAATTATTTTGGCGCAACTATGGTTTAAGTCTTGTGCAGCGTGATTAGTAGAATTTGTATTTAAAATTAAGGTATATTAATTGAAAAGACATATTCATATGGAAATAGTACAAAGATTAGGGATGGGGGTAAAGGTTAGGATCAGTTATAAATTAAAAAATAAATTAGTTATAAAAATTATATTATAAATGTGGTTGATGTCATTTCTGCCGGGAGATGTGACGTCACGGTATTCATTAATTTCATTGGTGTTACACGGAAATCTGTGACGTCTGCTGCTTAAAAATGTAAACATTATGTAGTGAAGACTTAAACCGTAGTTTTATCATTTGTTAAAATTCAATACTTGGACAAAATTTTCAAAATAGTGCTACATCAAAGTTATATCTATCTGTCTATCTATTGTAATTTCCACTTGTGCTGTTAAGCATTGTGTGGGGGGGGGGGGGGGGATTCAGTGTTTCTTGTCTTTGGTCATTTAAGTTGTGTTGGCCATGGTAAACCTGTGTCTATTTAATGTTTCTTTAATTGTCTCTGTCCATCTAGTTCTTGATCTTTTCGTGCCTTGTAGTCCAGTCTTCTGCTGATGTATTTCATGTAGGGCTGATTGTGCTGCTTCCATTCCCATGACGTGACCAAAAAATCTGGTTTTATATAGTTAGATAGCTCTTTAAAATTTCAATTCAACAATAACTCAACCAAGTCTGCACATCCATCATGGATAAAGTTATGATTTTTTTTGAATTAATTTGGCATCAAAATACTTTTCATGAAACATGTAGGAAAATATAAATTAAACTTGTGATAAAAAAATATAACCGATCTGATAATGTCTAAATTATCTTAGTTATTTTCAATAATGCAATACAGTGACAAACTTCAAACAGTACATTTTTGAGTTCGCGAAGACAAGGTGTTTATGTTGATCACATTTCTGGAATTTTCAGAAGACACAGAACTAATTTATACTCACAATGACGGCTAATTAGCATAATTATAATGAAATAAATTATATTGGCTCTATCTATTAAACATAATAAATTACCACAGAAACTAGACGCTTTATATATTTTGTTATTCACATGGACAAGACACATCTGTTGATCACATTGCTGTGATTCTCAGATACATGTACAACTTATTAATATTCAAAAGGGCAGCTAATTTGCATAATGAAAATAAATGTCAATGTTTTTTTAAAATTATCTGCTATTTTTGGCAATGTCCACCATTCTTAAACGTTACATATGTAAAAAGAAAAGTAGTTACAATTGTTAATAAATCTAGTTGTAAACATGACAAATGATGACATTACTAAATGTAAACCCTGGTCACATGAAATTTATAGCTTAAAAAAAATTATCCATATTAGTTGGAAATTATTAATTTCTGTACTATTTTTTAATAGTTGCTTCCTCTGATAGTTGTGAAAATCTCTATAACTTGGAATTAGGCCTATATCTCTTAAACAAAACTCCCTACTTATTAATACTTTTTTGAAACAACCAATTGTTATATCTATTCTATACTGTATTAACCTTTAGCACTCTGTAAACAAAAAACCCGAACTTCGCCCCGCCACTGGATTATTTTTGGTAATGTTACGTAATAGGTGGTGACTGTTTTGAAAATGCTATAACTGTTTTGTTGTTAGATATATTTACATAATATTTGTACATATAAATAAAAAATAGATTTCTGCATATATTGGTGTAAGTTTTGTTTGTGTGTGTGTGTGTGATATGAGACATGTAAGATGGTCTCAAAGACCTTTTCCCACAAAAAAGAGGAAATTTTGACCCACAATAATGATAATATAATAATAAAAAGTTTCCGGCTTTATTTTGCAAATCCCCATCGAGACCAGCACCGTGCAGTGGTGATGGGGCTTAGTTCAGCCATCAGGGGCTGGAAACTAAGACTGGTCGGGCAGTCCCATTCGAGCAGGACCATAGTCCTGCCCAAGTAAGCAGAGTGCTGAAGACGGAGGCATCCAGCCAAAAGGCGCACAGATAATCAGGATGCCATGCACAAAACACAATGGAAACATGTCTGTATCTATAAAAAGTTATGGTGCCTGCCCTGTGGCAGACGTTCAGGCAGGGACGGTGCCGGGCCCTATACCTCGAAAGGGCCCAACCTCAGTTACTGAAAGTCCTTCTCAATTGCCTCAAGGAGCCAGGAGGCAAGGGAATAGAGCTACTGGCCAAACAAACTTTAAACGACCAATAAAAATAATGCACTGGAATGCTGAGGGTGTCAACAGTAAAAGAGATGGATACAGCAAAAAATTGGAACTTGAAAATGTCCTCAGTGAAGAACAAGTTAATATATGCTGTATCCAAGAAACACACCTCAGCAGCGACATAGCCTTCAAAATCAGAGGCTACCAGTGCTACCGATCTGACCGAAAGGACAGGCGAAAGGGTGGAATTCTGACACTTGTTAAAAACAATATCAGCGCATGTCAGCTGGAAGTATATATGGAAGGGGCAGAATACCAGATGCTCCACCTAAAAACAGACAGTGCAGAATTCCATCTCCTGAACTACTACTGCCCAAATGATAAACCATTGGCACTAGACACAATTCCAGATAAAGAGAGACTTATGGTGTGTGGTGACTTCAACATCCACTCTCAGAGCTTGGGCTACGATCATATCGACAAGAGAGGTGAGGAACTTGAGAGCTGGCAGGATGAAAATAATCTCATCCTTATTAACCAGCCAGCAGACTCACCAACCTTCTACTCGAGAGCATGGCACACCACCTCTACACCAGATCTGGCATTCCACTCACCAGGCCTGGAATGGAACATCACACGTGTCGTTGGAAAGCAGCTTGGGGGTAGTGACCACAGACCAGTATTTCTGGAAATCCACAATGAATTTACCAAGGACAGCAGCACGCTCACTAGGTGGAACTATAAAAGGGCAGACTGGAAAATGTACCAGCATTTAACCAGTGTTCTAGCTAAGGACATGAACTTGGACAAAGACATCAATAGAGCAGTGAGTGAATTTAATAGATGTATACTACATGCTGCTAGTAAAACCATACCCAGGGGGGCACGCAAAAACTACAAACCCTACTGGAATGATGAACTGGAAAAGCTGCAAAATGAGATGGAAACATCTAGACAGCACGCTGAGAACAGACCTAGCCAAGAACATCACAACAAATATCAGCAAACAAAGGCTAAATTTCAAAGAGCCAAGTTACAAGCCAGAAGGAGTAGCTGGAAAGAAAAAACAGAGTCGCTGAACCTAGAAAGAGATACTAGGAAATTATGGAAACTTGTAAAACAACTAAATGATGAAGGTACAGGGAGAAATACCAGGATCACACTTTATAAAGATAGAAACATTTTAACAGGTAAACATGCAGCTGATTACTTTGCAGAAGACAATAACATCAAAGTCAGCCCAGACAAACAACAGGAGGTTCGAGAGAACCAGCAAAACATTGGACAAGGCGAACCTATACCTGAAGTCATGGAGGCACCAATCACAATGAGAGACTCCATCGAGACCAGCACCGTGCAGAGGTGATGGGGCTTAGTTCAGCCATCAGGGGCTGGAAACTAAGACTGGTCGGGCAGTCCCACTCGAGCAGGACCATAGTCCTGCCCTAGTAAGCAGAGTGCTGAAGACGGAGGCATCCAGCCAAAAGGCGCACAGATAATCAGGATGCCACGCACAAAACACAATGGAAACATGTCTACATCTATAAATAGTTATGGTGCCTGCCCTGTGGCGGACGTTCAGGCAGGGACGGTGCCGGGCCCTATACCTCGAAAGGGCCCAACCTCAGTTACTGAAAGTCCTTCTCAATTGCCTCGAGGAGCCAGGAGGCAAGGGAATAGAGCTACTGGCCAAACAAACTTTAAACGACCAATAAAAATAATGCACTGGAATGCTGAGGGTGTCAACAGTAAAAGAGATGGATACAGCAAAAAATTGGAACTTGAAAATGTCCTCAGTGAAGAACAAGTTAATATATGCTGTATCCAAGAAACACACCTCAGCAGCGACATAGCCTTCAAAATCAGAGGCTACCAGTGCTACCGATCTGACCGAAAGGACAGGCGAAAGGGTGGAATTCTGACACTTGTTAAAAACAATATCAGCGCATGTCAGCTGGAAGTATATATGGAAGGGGCAGAATACCAGATGCTCCACCTAAAAACAGACAGTGCAGAATTCCATCTCCTGAACTACTACTGCCCAAATGATAAACCATTGGCACTAGACACAATTCCAGATAAAGAGAGACTTATGGTGTGTGGTGACTTCAACATCCACTCTCAGAGCTTGGGCTACGATCATATCGACAAGAGAGGTGAGGAACTTGAGAGCTGGCAGGATGAAAATAATCTCATCCTTATTAACCAGCCAGCAGACTCACCAACCTTCTACTCGAGAGCATGGCACACCACCTCTACACCAGATCTGGCATTCCACTCACCAGGCCTGGAATGGAACATCACACGTGTCGTTGGAAAGCAGCTTGGGGGTAGTGACCACAGACCAGTATTTCTGGAAATCCACAATGAATTTACCAAGGACAGCAGCACGCTCACTAGGTGGAACTATAAAAGGGCAGACTGGAAAATGTACCAGCATTTAACCAGTGTTCTAGCTAAGGACATGAACTTGGACAAAGACATCAATAGAGCAGTGAGTGAATTTAATAGATGTATACTACATGCTGCTAGTAAAACCATACCCAGGGGGGCACGCAAAAACTACAAACCCTACTGGAATGATGAACTGGAAAAGCTGCAAAATGAGATGGAAACATCTAGACAGCACGCTGAGAACAGACCTAGCCAAGAACATCACAACAAATATCAGCAAACAAAGGCTAAATTTCAAAGAGCCAAGTTACAAGCCAGAAGGAGTAGCTGGAAAGAAAAAACAGAGTCGCTGAACCTAGAAAGAGATACTAGGAAATTATGGAAACTTGTAAAACAACTAAATGATGAAGGTACAGGGAGAAATACCAGGATCACACTTTATAAAGATAGAAACATTTTAACAGGTAAACATGCAGCTGATTACTTTGCAGAAGACAATAACATCAAAGTCAGCCCAGACAAACAACAGGAGGTTCGAGAGAACCAGCAAAACATTGGACAAGGCGAACCTATACCTGAAGTCATGGAGGCACCAATCACAATGAGAGACTCCATCGAGACCAGCACCGTGCAGAGGTGATGGGGCTTAGTTCAGCCATCAGGGGCTGGAAACTAAGACTGGTCGGGCAGTCCCACTCGAGCAGGACCATAGTCCTGCCCTAGTAAGCAGAGTGCTGAAGACGGAGGCATCCAGCCAAAAGGCGCACAGATAATCAGGATGCCACGCACAAAACACAATGGAAACATGTCTACATCTATAAATAGTTATGGTGCCTGCCCTGTGGCGGACGTTCAGGCAGGGACGGTGCCGGGCCCTATACCTCGAAAGGGCCCAACCTCAGTTACTGGAAGTCCTTCTCAATTGCCCCGAGGAGCCAGGAGGCAAGGGAATAGAGCTACTGGCCAAACAAACAAACGACCAATAAAAATAATGCACTGGAATGCTGAGGGTGTCAACAGTAAAAGAGATGGATACAGCAAAAAATTGGAACTTGAAAATGTCCTCAGTGAAGAACAAGTTAACATATGCTGTATCCAAGAAACATACCTCAGCAACGACATAGCCTTCAAAATCAGAGGCTACCAGTGCTACCGATCTGACCGAAAGGACAGGCGAAAGGGTGGAATTCTGACACTTGTTAAAAACAATATCAGCGCATGTCAGCTTGAAGTATATATGGAAGGGGCAGAATACCAGATGCTCCAACTAAAAACAGACAGTGCAGAATTCCATCTCCTGAACTACTACTGCCCAAATGATAAACCATTGGCACTAGACACAATTCCAGACAAAGAGAGACTTATGGTGTGTGGTGACTTTAACAGCCACTCTCAGAGCTGGGGCTACGATCACAATGACAAGAGAGGTGAGGAACTTGAGAGCTAGCAAGAGGAAAATAATCTCATCCTTATTAATCAGCCAGCAGACTCACCAACCTTCTACTCGAGAGCATGACACACCACCTCTACACCAGACCTGGCATTACACTCACCAGGCCTGGAACATCACACGTGTCATTGGAAAGCAGCTTGGGGGTAGTGACCACAGACCAGTATTTCTGGAAATCGACAATGAATTTATCAAGGACAGCAGCACACTCACTAGGTGGAACTATAAGAGGGCAGACTGGAAAATGTACCAGCATTTAACCAGTGTTCTAGCTAAGGACATGAACTTGGACAAAGACATCAATAGAGCAGTGAGTGAATTTAATAGATGTATACTACATGCTGCTAGTAAAACCATACCCAGGGGGGCACGCAAAAACTACAAACCCTACTGGAATGATGAACTGGAAAAGCTGCAAAATGAGATGGAAACATCTAGACAGCAGGCTGAGAACAGACCTAGCCAAGAACATCACAACAAATATCAGCAAACAAAGGCTAAATTTCAAAGAGCCAAGTTACAAGCCAGACGGAGCAGCTGGAAAGAAAAAACAGAGTCGCTGAACCTAGAAAGAGATACTAGGAAATTATGGAAACTTGTAAAACAACTAAATGATGAAGGTACAGGGAGAAATACCAAGATCACACTTTATAAAGATAGTAACATTTTAACAGGTAAACATGCAGCTGATTACTTTGCAGATTCCTTTGCAGAAGACAATAACGTCAAAGTCAGCCCAGACAAACAACAGGAGGTTCGAGAGAACCAGCAAAACAAGGTATAGGTGAACCTATACCTGAAGTCATGGAGGCACCAATCACAATGAGAGAACTGGAGCATGCAATATCCAAATTGAAACTGAAAAAGTCCCCTGGAGCTGATGGAGTGTCCAATGAAATGATTAGAAACCTGGGAATTGCAGCAAGAGCAAAGCTACTGCAGATCTTTAACACAAGCTGGTCCACGGGTAATGTACCACAGGCGTGGAGAGAAGCAATAATGATACCACTCCTCAAATCAGGAAAAGATGGCAACACAGTCTCCAACTACAGGCCCATCAGCCTCACAAGCTGTCTATGCAAAACAATGGAACGCATTATCAATCTTAGGATGCAGTGGTACCTTGAAAGTGAAAACCTTCTGGTATCACAGCAAGCAGGTTTCAGACAGTGCTACTCTACTGAAGATCAGGCAACCTACCTCTCCCAAGAGATTGAGGATGCCTTCCAAGATAAGAAACTGGTACTAGCAGCATGGATAGACCTCAGAAAAGCATTTGATAAGGTCTGGAAAGAAGGGCTCCTAAAGAAATTGCGAAATTGCAGGGTTAGCTCAAGAATGTACAAATGGGTAAAAGCATACCTGCATAATAGAAGAGCCAGGGTACAATTAGATGGTCGCAAGAGCAAGAAAGTTCTACTGCGTCATGGAGTCCCCCAGGGAGGAGTCCTGTCGCCCACACTTTTCTTGGTTTACATCAATGACCTAGTTGCTGAACTACCACACGGGATCAAAGTGGCAATGTATGCTGACGACCTGGTGATCTGGTGCACAGAAGAACATGCGACAGTGGCCACTAAACAAATACAAAGAGCTATCGATGCCCTAATCTTATGGGCTAATAGATGGTGCGTCAGCATTAACACAGATAAGTGCAGCACTACACTCTTTACCCTCTCACCAAAACAAAAAGCCGGTCATATCAAGATAGATGGAGAGCTCTTGAAAGAAGACAAACAACCCACATACCTCGGAGTTACGTTTGATGATAAACTGACATGGAAGCAGCACATAAACAAAGCAACAACAAAAGCCAGGAGGAAGTTAGCTATCCTGAGAAAACTAAGTGGAACCACATGGGGAGCCAGTGGGAATATACTCAGTAAAGTTTACCAGCAAGGCATAAGACCACACCTGGAATATGGTTCAGCTGCGTGGTGTCCTGCATCAAACACCACATTACAAGATCTAGATAAAGTGCAAAACCAGGCACTTAGAATAATGTTGGGAGCAATGAAATCAACACCCATAGCAGAGATGCAGAAAATGGGACGAATGCAAACACTTGGCGAACGCAGAGACACAAAAGTACTAATTCAGGCAGAAAAGTTTCAGTGTATGCCAAGTCATCCAATGAAGGAAAGATTCCAAAATCTAGCAATGGGACGACTGAAAAGAAGCAGCTTTATCCATCAAGCTAAACGACTCCGCAGACAACTTACAGATCTACCTGAAGTTGACAGCCCCTTAAGGCCTGTACCAGAACAAACCCTGTGGAGTGAAAGACATGGAATGCCAATATACATTCAGACCCATGTGAAAGGAATACTAAGCGAGGACGAACAGAACAGTGTGCAGCGAAGGACAGTCACCCTCAGTTTCCTGGATGAGGAATATCCACAAGATATATGGGTCAGAGTATACACAGATGGGTCAGCACAGAATGCCGTGAGGAATGGAGGTGCAGGTGTATATATAGAATATCCACACAAGCCTAGAGATACAATCAGAACACCGACAGGAAAATTCTGCAATAATTATGATGCAGAAATCCAGGCAATTAGTGTGGCAGCTAAAAAACTGCTGAACTCCAACTCTGACCTACAGCCTGTGGTATTCCTGACAGATGCAAGGTCAGTGCTTCAAGCTCTCCAGTCTGGAAAACTAACAGACTTGAAAAAACTACTTAGCGAATTGTCTTACCAGTATAGGGTAACCATGCAGTGGATACCCTCTCACTGTGGAATACCAGGAAATGAAAAAGCAGACCAACTGGCTAAGGAAGGTGCTGCCGAAGACCAACCAGATATACCAATCACCTACCATCAGAAAAAACAGATGATCAAGTCAATAAGAAAGCCACAAACACCAACACAAGATGATTATCATATTATGAACAGACCAGAACAAGTTATAATTCTACGTCTCAGAACAGGACACAACAGACTCCGCAGTCACATGTATACAAAGTTCAAGATTGGCAACACGGCCATGTGTACATGTGGACAGGCAGCACAGAGTGCCAAACATATACTTCAAGAGTGTTCTGAGCATGAAACGCTGAGGCAGACATATTGGCCAGAGGAAACAACACTGGAATCAAAACTCTATGGGACACTGTATGAACTACAAAAGACAGTGAGTTTTATTAAGGAGACAGAATTACAGATATAGACATGTTTCAAGTGAACGAAAGAAGAAGAATTTTGCAAATATCCTGGAGTGACGCTGCTTTTATGTAAAATTGTCAGTATATTGCGAAAATTTCGATATTTCAAAGACATTTTGGTTGCCACTAAAACTGCAGGAAAAAGTAGTCAATTGAATAAAATGCCAGATGTATCAAATCTGGTAAAAGAAATATTACAAATTGTGGTTTCTTTTATTGATTACAGAGTCCTAGTAACTGGACCTTTGTCTGGCTTGACCACTCGACCACAGATATTTTAGAATCATAACTGTTGTCAAACGTACTCCATGGTAGCGTGCTAAAGGTTAATTGTATATAGCCAAATTCTGCTGACATACACATTTTGATCAGTGAATTATATTTTCCTACCAACTTTTGTACTAGCTCAATAACTACATAAATATATTCAATGAAAGATAAAGAGTGAGTTAACAGCTAGTTAGTTAGTCGTTGGATCATCGTCACTGCACTTCGCGGACAAGTCCATAGGTGCTCAGATCTCTCCTTGAATGCAGTCGCCATTACTTGTTGACTGATGGTCCCAGTACACAGTTGATTGACCATCATTCTTTCTTGCCCATGAAACCGCTCCTTTCTAGCAACACCACATTTCAAACCAAATTCCTTTATTCTAGTCATGAAACAAGAGTCATCGTCACTTATGCAGTCATTTGCTTGTGCGTTTTCCCGTAGGACGCTCAAAATGTCTGCTCGATCCATTGCTCCACCAACAGCCATAGTAACAGCATGTGCGGCCAACCTATCTGCTCTCTCATTACCCTGGACTCCCGCATGTCCCGGCACAAAAATGAGTCACTTTACTCATACAGGAATCCTTCACTGCATCCAGCCACTGTTCCCAAATGTATCCCGCCTGAACTTTCACAATCATGCTCATCGAATCACTGAGTATGCAGGCATGCTCGCAGATAGTCTACGAGGAGACCCATTGCAAAGCTTTGGTTACTGCCAAAATCTCCATTGTCATGCTGCTTGTCGTCTGAGTGAAAGCACCACTTTCCTCTCTGATGGTTTCCCCCCACCTTTGAGCTGTAAAGGCTCAGGCACTTCTAATGTGTCAACAATCATATCACCTTCCCTGGAATTTTAATTGATTAGAGTGATGATCTCTGACTCCACCATCGGACACCATTCCCTGCATTCTCTACTGAGTGTTATTATTATTGTGAAGGCTGTCAGACAATCTAAGGGCGCACGACTCCATTCTGCAACAGGTAGCACATCATCCAATCTGCACACACTCAGTATAATATCCTCTGCGAAGCCCGTATCAACGACTTTCTCTCTTAAGTCGACTGCCTTTTACTTTGAGAATTTAATGGTGTAGAGGATGTTCTTTATCAGCGGTGATTTGTAGGTAGTCCCGCGCCCTGCAGATATGTATTCTTTGCTCTACAGTTGGGCAATCCAGTAAGTATCTCATAGCCCATACCAACATATCTCTCGTACACCTCAAAAATGATTCGCATTGCCTCATTCTGGATTCTATCAAATCTTTCTGTTTGAGTCTGACTCAGTGTTAGAATCGCCAGTGCATACACTACCACCGCCACCACCAATCCCTGATACAGCAAAAATAGCAGCCTCTGTTTACATTGTGCAGCAGCCAAAAACTTTCATTGCCTCAAGACCTATATACGCCTTTACAATGATATGGTCAACATTATCTTTAAACTCAAACTTTGGTCCAACATAACCCCTAAGTATGGTACTTCATTGTGCTGGTTCTCTCGAGGACATCCCCTCTCAAAGTAACCGATGGCATGGGCGTGTTTACTATGTGATTATTTATGGAAAACCATGTTATCAATCCATTTGATGGATTAACAAAAGCTCCAGAATTACTGCACCAATCCCCTAATAGCTGATGTTCACTAAACCATTCAAAAACACATATTTTGCTTTGATTCTTGTTAATGACAGTAGATGTGTGATTTGACTTACTAGCGCAATAACAATTCAGACTTCCTGAAAGCTGATTTGAATCACATTGTGAGCATTGCTATACTAGACAATAGTCCTATTGAAGTGCCATGGAGAACATTCATTCAGTCAGAGCGGAAATAAAACAAGAAACATCAGAGTTTAATCAGGTAATGTAATATTTTAATTCATTTCATTAATAAAATAATTTTCTATTTGGTTTGTGATATCACAATAACATAACTTTAATCTGATTCAAATATAACACAAGAGTGCTTAGGCCATCAGTGAACTATTAGTTTTTATGAACTATTGCATATATTATATGCATATTAGGCCATATGCAGCTCTGTCAACTTGTTCCATATTATTTTTATTGGTATTATATCCTATTCAGGACGTAGCCATCAACCCAGCATTTCTTGGCTTTAGTGATTTTCTAGGCACTGTAAATACGTTCAGTAGTTTGTCATTGCTTTCTGAACGGTCTGGATGCTCAAATGCCTGTGGCGGGGATCGAACTTGGTACTTTGGCCATCACAGACGCGCTATGTGCCACAGAGCTGGACTATTATATATAGATATTTTTCTTATATACCTACTTTTAATTGGCTTTTCTTTTCAATAAATGTTAGACATTTATTTCTATAGTACAGTCAGCAGGACTGTAGATACAACTTCAGATGACCTAAAACCTTATTGTGTGAACCATCCTTTGCAATTTATTTTATGCAGTTTTCATATGTTCTTGTATAACTTACTTCCAGCTAAATATGCCTTTGAAAAACCTCTTCTAGTCTAGTGTCTCCATACTTGCTTGTATAACCTGCTTCCAGCTAAATATGCCTTTGACAAACCTCTTCTAGTCTAGTGTCTCCATACTTGCTTGTATGTCCTGCTTCCAGCTAAATATGCCTTTGAAAAACCTCTTCTAGTCTAGTGTCTCCATACTTATTTGTATAATCTGCTTCCAGCTTGATTTGTCTTTGACAAACTTCTTCTGTGTCTGTAGGAGCCATTCTTGCAGGTTTGTCAATAATATAAGGTATACTGTCAATTGTTTTGTTTCTGCAAACAAATTAGGGAATATCTTCCTATATTCTTCCAACCCCATCGCTTCCATTCGATGGTCCACACCCACTTGACCACCCCCCCCCCCCCCCCATGTGGTCACTCTATCTTACTCTATTGCATCTCTTCAATGGTTCATACTCACTTGACCACCCCCATGTGGTCACTCTTAGATCCCTCAAAGTAAGTGTGTATGGACAGTAATTTGTTAACCTGGAAGGTTAGCATTGTTGGTTTATACAGAAGAAAACTAGTAGATATATTTGTTATTGTTTCAGATCTCTGATGAGATAGTCAACAATGATGTCAAAATGGTGCTCAGTCAGGGTGAGAGTTTTAATGGGAAAATGACAGAATGCCAGAAAGTCGAGCAGCCTGGTGTATATAGACTTATGAAAGATGGTAAGTAATTCATTTGTGTGATATTCTCTGTCCCATATTTGTGAAGTGTAGTGTGATGTTCTCTGTCCCATATTTGTGAAGTGTAGTGTGATGTTCTCTGTCCCATATTTGTGAAGTGTAGTGTGATGTTCTCTGTCCCATATTTGTGAAGTGTAGTGTGATCTTATTCTGACAGGTTCTGTGATGATCTGTAATCATTATTAGAAACAAGGAATGTGGTAATGATCTGTTGAAAAAACAAATGATCGCCTACCCAGTGATCTACCAGTAACACACGTTTATCATATAGGCCTAGTCTACTAGGTAGTGCTTTGGTAGACACTTCTATAGAAACAGACAAAATTAAAGTTAATTTCACTTGCATACAACAAAATGTTTATAAACAAAATTTTGTTGTAGAAGCTTTAACAGAAAAAAACGTACTGGTGCCAGTAGGCCTACAATCAGTCATTCAAAACCTTCAACAGTCATTCAAATCCTTTCAAGTTTGAATTCTACTGGGAAAATGACATCAGTTAGGTAAAATCCATAATGTCACAATTAGTAGGCATACCACAAATTACTTCCTTGCTATTCGAAACGAGGGGTAAAGTTAAGAAAGAGATATAAGTGAGAGAGTAACATCATGAGATGGGCAGGTTATAGTCTAGAAGAGTGCACCACCATGACAGGAGACGGAATGTTGGATGTCTTTTGCAGTCAACCTTCATTGTGGAGATGGCACTTGATGATGATGTCCGAAACACTATCTATCTATACACTGTATCCTTTGTTTGCCTTGCGGCGTCAGAAACGCTACCTAGGACAAATAAAGAAATTCTATGCCACACACTTCCATGTTGCCGGTACAGTGATAAATGTTACAACAATTACTGACCGTCTACTGTGCTATAAGACCTGTGTACAGAAAATGTAAACATCAACTCAAAGGCAGATTTTGATTATTTCCGTGCATGTCGCTTGTCGACCTTGTCTATTTTTGACATGCGACTCCAAGTATATCAATAGTGACCAAAGACAATAATCAGAAACATAACGAATGAAGTCCTAATGAATTCTGTACAGAGGTCTTCTACATGCGACAGTCTCGCACAAACATGTCAATTTTTTTTTGACATTGCAAAAATTTTGCCCTCTTAGGCAGTCTTGGTGTCTTTTAAAAAAATCCTGTTGGAGGGAGGGGGATGGCGGAGAGAAATCATTAGTGAAAAGAGTCTGAGCTTGCTTTTAAAACTGGTTTCAAACATGGCATACCACCATAATTGATACCCACAGGTTAATTTTACAAACCTCTCTCACATTTATTACAGTATGCTCCCTACAAGGTAAACATACGGGTCACAAAGTTCAAATTCTTCTGTGTCTTTTAAAAACAAAGAGACCTAAAGGTGCCCATTTGTTTACCAGTTGTTGTTCTTTCATCCTATCGTTTCCCACTTAGACTTTACTGTCTGCTGGCAAAATAATTGTGTAGTAATTACTATTTACTAGTGCAGTTCCAAGTCAGAACACTAGGACACCCAACACAATTTGTTCAGGAAAGTATGTTGTTCCAAAGTCTTGCCACATGTGATAAGCCGTCTATAGACATGGTTAGGGATGGCAGCCCAGTATTATCTTTGGATGTACTTTTCCCAGAATACAGTGTCCTATTCATCCCTTGATTCATTCATTTAAGTAATGTGAGTGAGGCAAATGAAAGAAATGCCCTTATCTTACAGTTGCGAAAGTTTGTGTTACTGCGTAATTTCCATTTAGCATGTCCATTCATTCTTATGATAATGAAGTTCATTATTACTGGCAATGTTATGTTTTTGTCTGTAAACGGACTTTAGACTTTAGAAACTTTAGGGGTCCCGAAAGCACCCCATCTGCCAATTATTGGATGGATTTCTACACGGGGCAAGACAGTATATAAATTTCATGACTTGTCACTGTTCATTGTTGGTATATTTATTATTATTATATACATTTCATGACTTGTCATTGTTCAGCTAATCAATAAAGACTAACCTAATAACACACACACAAATTGACATTTCGACCAAAAGGCCTTTATCAAGACAAAGATTAAAACAAAATTAAAACATACAACAGAAAATGGACAGTAAGGATATGGAGATTCACATTGGCATGTATAATATAGATTGGTCGGAAGAGGTGAAACAATACTGGACAAGGAATATATGTCAATTTGTGTGTGTTGAATATACGTCAAATTAATGTTGATTTGTGTATGTTATTATGTGAGTCTTTAGTGATTAGCAAAACTTCATTACCCCATTCCTGGATTTACCTGTCGGATTTAAGTTTTGTGCAGTAAGTACATATTACTGTTCATTGTTTGTATATTTCAGAGATCAGTGATGACACATTGGAACACTTCACCAACTCTCAGGATGATGTTCAGAAAATACAAACAGAAAGTGTATACAGTGTTCAACATTCACAACTTGTAAGAGCTGATGTTTTCTCAGAGAATCTTCCAGAACATGTTAGAAACATTGAGGAGAGCACCAGAGATGTGACTGAAGGCTCAGAAAGACTAACAGAACATATTATAAACATTATGAAAAATACACAAGATCAGATGGGGGATTTTGAAATCGTTCATGAACACAAAGGAAACACAGTAATGAAAGCAGAAAGCAAGAATGTAGATCTGTGTTTGACATCAAGAGAGCAGATACTGAATGACTTAAGAGAGTCAGTGACAGTCAGGAAACATCTTGTCAAATTTGAAGATACCATTGGTAAGATTGACCAGAATGAGGACACGATGGCTGTCAATAATGGAATATGTAGCAATCTGTCAGAAAATCAATTCTGTGAGATAGTAGATAGTAGACATACTGTGTGCAGTGTAAGTTGTGAGCATGTGGATAAATGTGATGTTTCTGGAGTAGGTTTGACTAAAATTGCTAGCTTGAACATATGCAGAAAGAAATATGGAGGAGAAGATAAACCTTATAAATGTCATATTTGTGGTGTAGGGTTTACTAGAAGTAGTGATCTTCAGAGACACAGAAGAAAACACACAGGAGAGAGACCGTACAAATGTGATGTTTGTGGTGTAGGATTTATTGACAATGGTAAACTAAAGCGCCATAAAAGAACACACACAGGAGAGAGACCTTACAAATGTGATGTTTGTGGTGTAGGATTTATTGAAAGTGGTACACTAAAGTGCCATAAACGAACACATACAGGAGAGAGACCTTACATGTGTGATGTTTGTTGTGCAAGATTTACTAGAAATAGTGATCTTCAGCGACACAGAAGAAAACATACAGGAGAAAGACCTTACAAGTGTGATGTTTGCGGTGTAGGATTTATTGAAAGTGGTACACTAAAGTGCCATAAACGAACACATACAGGAGAAAGACCTTACACATGTGATGTTTGTGGTGTAGGATTTATTGACAGTGGTAAACTAAAGCGCCATAAAATAAAACATACAGGAGAGAGACCTTACAAATGTGATTTTTGTGGCGCTGGATTTACTAGAAGTAGTCACCTTCAGAGACACAGACGAAAACATACAGGAGAGAGACCTCACAAATGTGATGTTTGTGGTATAGGATTTATTGAAAGTGGTACATTAAAGTGCCATAAACGAACGCATACAGGAGAGAGATCTTACACATGTGATGTTTGTAGTGCAGAATTTACTAGAAGTAGTGATCTTCAGATACACAGAAAAAAACATACAGGAGAAAGACTTTACAAATGTGATGTTTGTGGTGTAGGTTTTAATGAAAGTAGTAGCCTAAAGCGCCATAAAAGAACACACACAGGAGAGAGACCTTACATATGTGATGTTTGTAGTGCAGGATTTACTAGAAGTAGTGATCTTCAGAGACACAGAAGAAAGCATACAGGGGAGAGACCTTACAAATGTGATGTTTGTGGTGTAGGTTTTCATGAAAGTAGTAACCTAAAGCGCCATAAAAGAACACACACAGGAGAGAGACCTTATATATGTGATGTTTGTAGTGCAGGATTTACTAGAAGTAGTGATCTTCAGAGACACAGAAGAAAACATACAGGAGAAAGACCTTACAAATGTGATATTTGTGGTGTAGGATTTCTTGACACTGGTAAACTTAAGCGCCACAAAAGTAAACATACAGGAGAGAAATCTCATATTTGTGATATTTGTAATGAAGGTTTTATTGAAATTAGTGTCCTGAAGAGACATATATATCAACATACTGTAGATTAACCTTATTAAATTGAGTATGTGTAACAGATTTTGTTGAATTTATGGTGCGGTAGAGACATATAGATCAACATACTGTAGATCAGTATGTCCCAACCTTTTTTTGTACCATGCCCCACCTAGTATTTCTAAAATTATGATTCCCCCCCTCCCCCATATGTAACATACATATTTTTTTATATTCAAAAATTGAATAATTCCCTAAATGAAGACTAATTAACACATTCTTGAATTGCCACACCTAAATAATCAAATTTCCACCCTGTGGGGCGTGGGCCCCACGTTGAGAAACTGCTGTATATGAACCTTATAAATGTGATACAGTGGACTCCCATTACAATGAATCTGGTATGAAATTTTCTCTATAACGAAAGTTTCTCAAATCCCTGTTTACTTTACCTCTTTTTCTTAATTAAAAAAGCCTTGTAATAATACTTGTATTTACCACAAATATCCCTGTATAATGCACAATTTACAATTTACTTCTGGAGAAAAAGGTAGTCTCTCTGAACTTTTGACCTGTGCTTGTGTTTGAAAAGATGCACAAAAGACTCCAACACCATATTCCTGTGAGGCATTCAACCAGAAGCAGCATGACATGTTTACTGGCAGTGCATTTGGACACAGCCCTATTATGTACAGGTGTGACAATCAAATATATTGTCATATCGGGCCCATACTTTTAATTTGAGAAATTGTCTTATTCTTGTAATTTAATTGATTACTTTTGTGTCAACAGCCAATGAAAGTTACTGGAAAAAGCTAAATGTGTCAAGTTAGAAGGATGACTTCTAAATTAGCCCACATGTGTTACAAGCTGTGTTTGAATGAACCGTGTGATTGTGCATAACTAAAAGCGCTGACATTGGGTTGCATTCCATTTACCTGAAGCGTAAACACATAGCTCACTTTGCTTGTTAAAACTTCTGGTGCTGTGGAACATGATCTATCAATTTTATTTTTAAATAGGAAGAGTTCGCTAAAATCCTAGGCCATAAAAAAATTGGTAGCATTTCCTATTCAGGACATAGCTATCAACCTAGCATTTTTTGGACTGTAGTTTGTTTTGCGTTCGCTCCATTGTAACCAGCACGGATATCCGTGCGATTTCCGCCGGGAGCGTGATTACATTGTGCCACCGTTATGCGCCTTGTAGGCCTAGCGCATCCAATTTCAGCATGCCTTGACAATTCAGGTGGGCTACCCTAGCCTGTGACAGTCTCCATATCTGTCTCCAGGCTCGCATGTATGTGGTGACTCTTCGCCCAGACGATTTTTGCTCTCGTCTGTCTCGCACGAGGTGTTCAACTGTCTATGAACTTGCCTCATGTAATTGGACATACTGTGCCTGTGCCCATTGCGTACTGAACTGTTTCTCATCCATGAGCCTGGTTCCTTAAGGGGAAGAACTCATCGGAAGAGTTGGACCTTGGCTCTTTCGCCCTCTTAGCCGAGGTGTCATTCACCGACATCGTGTACCCCTTGTCCAAGTTTGAGTCTCACACCACGCGTTTGAGAGCAAGGCGTTCTCAAGCTGAGCGACCTTGTCCCAATAGCGCCTGAGCCCATCAGGTACTGAACCCTTTGTCTCTGCAAATGTATTTCTGGTATACGAAAACTTGACAGTAGATTTGGGCCAGGACTGCCACCATAGTCCCTTTCTTGCCTAAGCCCATCGGATACGGGACCCTTTCTCTTCGCGAGCATATTTCTGGTTTAGGAAGGCTCGACATTAGAGTTGGGTTAGGTCTTCTTGCTTTTCCGAACGCCAATGATTGGGTCTGGGTCTCTGTCTGTAAGGAGAACAGGTAACACTTTCTATTTGCAGTTCGCGCTGCCCTCTAGCGCTGTTCTGCCCTTTCATTGTTTCATTGTACTCAGTATGAAATCTATTTGTCTCTCGCCATGCATCTACCTTTACATTCATTTTACATTGGCCGTCCCTCCAATTTTCGGACTGGGCTGACTAGCTTCACTGTATGTCGCAAGTGTCACTATTTGTGGTGATGCTGGTGGTGTCGGAGATATTGTCTGTTTCTTATGCAGTCAAATCTCTTTCCATCTGCTACCTCCACATTCTCTGACACAATCCCCAAATGAATTGGCCAGAATCAGCTCGAGCTGCTGTATTTCTGTTTCCAGGGTGCACAGCGAGGAGGTACATTTGGGATCTTGGTTATCTGCTAACCCTGGGTCCGCTTAGAGCAATGCATTCCCTTTGCACCCCTGGACTGTATTGATTTACACCTAGGTTATTCTGACCTTAAATTAAGTCTTGACTGATTGAAAGAGAAGCATCCCACCAAAGACGGTTATGTCGAGCCATTGGCACAAATGAAACAGCGACACAGCACATTTCCATTCTCTGAACTACATCCTGCTGGAAATCTAGTATGGCCAGGGTCCTACTGTAAGGGAGATCCAGTGGGAGTTTGAGAATGAACGCTGAAGAATAAGAGAAAGAGAAACATTAAATTATTATGAAAGTACCCGTATATGTAATTGATAGTGAGACTGGCTGGATCTGCACATCTGTTTCACAAGAAACAACTGATACTTGGAGGATAGATGAGTAACAGAACATTTAAATACCATGCTCTGAGTTGATTACAAATATAATTGGGGATTCTACTGAATAGAAAAGAGATGATGATATTATTTACATTTTTCATCACTTGCTAGAATCAATCTCTCGTGGACTGTGCTAGTTGATTATTTATTCTTAGTTGACAGGCAGTGGTTATGTCATGGAAAAACAATGCACAAGGGAAACAATAACTGAAGGGCATAATTTGTGTTACCTTTAGAATGTGCCGACCGAAACACTTAGCCCGAATTGTGTCATTTCTTGAATCCTGAAGTCGAAATCCTTCACCCAGTGCTTGAAACCAACATCCCCAAAAAAAGCCAGATTTGTAATTCTTTTGAGAAAGTGTTATGGCAACTCTGGGTAGATATATTATTTAACCTTACGCATGCTGTGTTTACAATTACACAATTTCTCTCCTGCCGCGGAATTGGAAATGTTACGCACCATCATAACTGCCAGTCAAACGTAGGTTGATAGACTGGAGACAAGTCAAAGTGATGTGAGGGTGTGTTTCATGCGGAGTTGTACAAGGGACAAATCCTGTCTGAATGAGATTTCTTCTCAACTTTCCAAGAATATTTCTCAGGACTGACATGTGTGCATACCTAAGAGTGAGTTCTTCACATGGATTGATGTCTCTCATGCACAAGTTTGTCTGACAGTATCCTCAGTAAACCCCCATCAATGATTTATTACTCTTAAACCACCTTGTTTGACATGTTGGGTTTGTGAGACAAACTCACTATCAACTTTTCTCATTCCCCATATTTTTTAATGAATGTCTCTATGATAATTCTTGTGTACATGTGTGTCATTGTTATCTTGGATGTTTCTGCTGTTGAATGTCTGCCATGAAGTATAGACATGAATCCATTGTTCTGGGTAGGTGTCTATTGTTTTCTGTGTTGCTTTCATAAAACTTACTGGGTCGGAATATTTCGTTGCATTATTTCTTAAATGTGTCTTGATTTCCGGCAATTAAAACCTGCGAGTAGTGTTAAACATTTTCGGTTCTTTCCTAGTACATGGCACGGGTGAAGAACCAAGTGAAATAAATTAGATTAATTTGTGAATTTCATGTTCCGTAGCTTCATATAGAGTAATACTGTGTCCTGTAAGAATATTGATCCTGATACTGCACCGTGTCATAATATCTAGAGCAAATTTCCGCGAGCACTCGAATCATCTACAGGTTTGCTGGACACGTCGTAGATTTATCCATGAATGAACATTTAAAATAGTAATAACACTGACTTGATTCTTGATTAGGAACAGTGTCACAGCACTGATTGCTAGAAATTTATAGTTTATGGTATCAGAAACTCACAACTGATTTTCTCACAGCACGTTGCGGCAGCAAAAATACAACAATTTGTACAATTACTTTAATGCTTGAGAAAAGCTGCAATGATAAAAACTAAACTAGATAAAATAAGAAATGAAGCAATTAGGAAAAGAGTTGGTATATCATGTATAGAGCATATCGAAAGACAGATTGACTTATATTTCGCAACGCATTTCATAAAAATCACAAAATTTGTTAAATTACTGGGACCCGCATACTAGGAAAGAACCATTTTATACTCTTTGCAGTTCTTGTTTGGGAAGTAATAGCTGTCTTTTATTTCACTGACATGGCTGAGGACTGACTTTTGTTTTATTCTGTGGTTTGGGTGCCATTTTTCTACATGTTGTTTATTTGGGTGGTCTTTGTTCATTCTTTTGCTTCTTTCATAAACCTCCATTGCAGCCATATCTCTCTGTATCTCAAGAGTTATACATGTTTATGTATTTCACATGCTGCCGTTGGTGTAGATCCCATTACTCCACTAATAAGGTGTAGGGCATTGTTCTGCACTCTGTCTAGAGATTCTATATTTGTCTGGAGTGCACTGTTGTATTCTAAAGCAGAACAAATGTAACCAAGATATAGTCCTTGTATGATCCCCAAGATATGCCAGTGAGTCTTTTCATTAGTTGAACAGAAAGAGCTTTATTTTTGACATTGTCAACATGCTTCCAGATGGTATGCTGCCAATCAAGAGTGACTCCACGATATGTGGGATGTTCTTTCCTTGGCTATTTCTGTGTATCCAACCATAGACTGGTATTTTCTTTGGCTACCATATGACTCTTGGTGGAGATGGTACAGTACTTACGTAGACAACAGGTCAGGTTTTACTGCACGATGACTAACACTCATCACTCTCGGAAGTTCACGTGAAATAATACACACAACAAAAAACAAGCTAAAATCATACAAATAACAATACAAAAGACATAATCAACATTTCGTCCGAAAGGCCTTTATCAAGATACACACAAAACACCAAAAAAAGACAAATAAAAATGACCACACCACACAAACGTGTCCAACCGAAATATGGAAGTAAGATGCCGGAAGGATAGGAACAAGAAGTACACAAAAAATGTAAATATAGGTGGATATATCACAGTATCCTGTGGTAAGCCTTCCTCTAGAACTTCTTTAGATGAAATCGTATCATTTATTTTTTCTGGATTGTTCTGTCAATGAGAAAGTATTATGTCATTACATAATTTCACTAATTCCCACCATAATCATCTTTATCAAGAGACCATTTCTTCAAACTTAGTCACAAGCCTTTTGCAAATCAAAGAATATGCCTACAGTGTGTTTGTTTTTCTGGAATCCATTATGGATTTTCTATGTCAACCTAAATAGTTGGTCTTCTGTGCAAATGCCTTTTCTGCCAGCCTGTTCATGGCAGAGGATGTCTGAGCTCTCGAGGAACCAGTGAAGTCGTATGTTAGCCATTCTTTCTGCCAATTTCCCAAGACAGAATGTTTGTGATATGAGACTCTGGCTTTTGGGTTTATCTGGAGGTTTGTTACTTTTCAAGATCGGAAAGATGTGAGAATTTCTCCTGTGTTCAGACAGTTTTCCAGGTCATTTAAGGAGTAATTCTTTCCCTAATCTGCCAATGTGTGTTGACATTTCATTATAAATTGTCATTTACAAAGCAACAACAAAAGCCAGGAGGAAGTTAGCTATCCTTAGAAAACTAAGTGGAACCACATGGGGAGCCAGTGGAAATATACTTAGTAAAGTTTACCAGCAAGGCATAAGACCACACCTGGAATATGGTTCAGCTGCGTGGTGTCCTGCATCAAACACCACATTACAAGATCTAGATAAAGTGCAAAATCAGGCACTTAGAATAATGTTGGGAGCAATGAAATCAACACCGATAGCAGAGATGCAGAAAATGGGAAGAATGCAAACACTTGGCGAACGCAGAGACACAAAAGTACTAATTCAAGCAAAAAAGTTCCAGTGTATGCCAAGTCATCCAATGAAGGAAAGATTCCAAAATCTAGCAATGGGGCGACTGAAAAGAAGCAGCTTTATCCATCAAGCTAAACGACTCCGTAGACAACTTACAGACCTACCTGAAGTTGATAGCCCCTTAAGGTCTGTACCAGAACAAACCCCGTGGAGTGAAAGCCATGGAATGCCAATATACATTCAGACCCATGTAAAGGGAATACTAAGTGAGGACGAACAGAACAGTGTGCAGCGAATGACAGTCACCCTCAGTTTCCTGGATGAGGAATATCCACAAGATATATGGGTCAGAGTGTACACAGATGGGTCAGCACAGAATGCTGTGAGGAATGGAGGTGCAGGTGTATATATAGAATATCCACACAAGCCTAGAGATACAATCAGAACACAGGCGGGAAAATTCTGCAATAATTATGATGCAGAAATCCAGGCAATTAGTGTGGCAGCTAAAAAACTGCTGAACTCCAACTCTGGCCTACAGCCTGCAGTATTCCTAACAGATGCAAGGTCAGTGCTTCAAGCTCTCCAGTCTGGAAAACTAACAGACTTGAAAAAACTACTTAGCGAATTGTCTTACCACTATAGGGTAACCATGCAGTGGATACCCTCTCACTGTGGAATACCAGGAAATGAAAAAGCAGACCAACTGGCTAAGGATGGTGCTGCCGAAGACTAACCAGATATAGCAATCACCTACCATCAGAAAAAACAGATGATCAAGTCAATAAGAAAGCTACAAACACCAACACAAGATGACTATCGCATTATGAACAGATCAGAACAAGTTATAATTCTACGTCTCAGAACAGGACACAACCGACCCCCCAGTCACATGTATACAAAGTTCAAGATTGACAACACTGCCATGTGGACAGGCAGCACAGAGTGCCAAACATATACTTCAAGAGTGTTCTGAGCATGAAATGCTGAGGCAGACATATTGGCCAGAGGAAACAACACTGGAATCAAAGCTCTATGGGACACTGTATGAACTACAAAAGACTGAGTTTTATTCAGGAGACAGAATTACAGATATAGACATGTTTCAAGTGAACGAAAGAAGAAGAAGCCAATGTTTTTGCCCATCTGTCATATTTGGCCTTCTTCACTATTAGTTTTATTTTAGCAAATGTTGTATTGTAAAAAATGTTTGCTTCATGTGAAGATGCTATCTCAAGGGCTTCACTTTTTTTTTCTCTCACGGATTCCAGCTTGCATTTCTTTATTGTAGAATGGTTTGTAAGATTTCCTACTGCCCCTTGGAATGCTTTGTGATGCTGAATTGAGGATAGCTTTTGTCACCTCAGCAGTAAATATTTCTATGTCATTGTTGTTAACATTACATAGCAGTAAATCAGATGTTTCTTGAATAGTTTCCAATCTGCCTTACCAAAATTCTAGCTAGTTTTCTGCTTGTAATATGCTGTGTTTGGTGTAGTTGTGGTGGCGAGGATTGGTCTATGGTCACTACCTGTCGCTGACCTTGATAACTGAGGCTACATTCGATCTCGTTTGTAAATACTATTTGTTGTACTGGCATTATATTGCTTGGAAATCTGTGGATTTTCGGCCCATCCCAGGACAGAGAATCACTATAACACTACTAAGAAGGCATGTTTCAACCTATGCACTGCTCCAGGTCTCTGCAGCCAAAATAGGGCTCACTGTGCTCATTCCCTGCCACCAATTGACTACTGGTTATGCCAAACTTCTGTAAACTATAACACATCGCATTCCGTTCTCTGGACTACAACATGCTAATCTTCAGGAGTTTGAGAACGAATGCAGTAGAAGAAGAAGTTATAAATGCTTATAAGAATAACTAATAGTCATATTCATCCATCCCTCTAGATGAGTACACAGAGGGCAACTCCTGTCTGTATACTTAGTGTCTCCATGAGCGTGATCAGATAAAATACAAATGGATTGAATTCAACAACAGTGGCTTGAGGCAGTCAAAGTTGGAATGTGTCACATTCATTTTTGTGCCTGGTCATGTGGGTGTTCAGGGCAACGAGAGAGCAGATTGGCTGGCTTGTACTATTACTGTGTCCAGTAGTAGAGCAGTGCATTATACGAATGTTTTGAACTCCTTATGAGAAATAACACAGACAAATGAAATTAATTGGGTTGATGATTTCTTTTCCATGTCAGACTAAAGGAACTAGGCTTGAAATGTAACGTTGCCAGAAATTAACACTACTGTGGACTTAGAATTTTTTTTTTTTTACATTAGTAAAGCCTGTGCCCTGTACAGCAGTCTTTCTAGATCTTTAGTTATTCATGATGTTGTTAATGTCAAAATATGAGAGTACTGCTAATACTGCTAACAATCTGTATAAATATTTTTAGTTTTTCCATTTGTAAATTTCAGATTTCTGCTGCCATGCCCAGAATCATCTTCCCTACATCAAACAAAAATGTTTACATTCTGATAAGAATATGACAAGTGATGAGAAATACCTGCAACTGAGAGAACATGGTCAACTTTCAGATGTGTTACCTGAATATGACAGTAACAAAATAAATACAATGGTAAACAAGAAAAGTAGTACAAGTGTTTCAGAAATGATCAAAGAAATTAAGACAGAATCAAGAATGTCTGAAAATGAATCATCTCTGGATTCTCTTGGTTGCCATGGAAAGACAGAAGATGTTTGTGACACTCAGACTGACAGTCATCCAACATTACAGAATGAAGACTGTATACAAGAATCAGATAAAATATTTTCTCTGTGTGAGACGAATAATGATCTTCATACAGTTGATGTGAGTGAAACATTACACTGTCATATACTTGTTAGAAATCGGCAGAAGAAGTGTTCTGGAAAGCATGCAGGATTTATTGAGAACATTTGTCCAGAAACAATTCAAAGACAACATACAGGAGAGAAACCATACAAATGTGATGTTTGTGGTGCAGGTTTTTTTCATAAAAGCAGTCTAAAAAGCCATACAAGAACACATACCGGAGAGAAACCATACAAATGTGAAGTTTGTGGTGCAGGTTTTTTTCATAATAATGGTCTTGCAAGACATAAAAAAACACATACAGGAGAAAAACCATTCAAGTGTAACACTTGTGGTGCAGGATTTACTCAGAGCTATAATCTGGAACGACATGAGAGAACACATACTGGAAAAAAACCATATGTGTGTAGTTTTTGTGGCATCAGATTTACTCAGAGCAGTAACTTAGAAACACATAAACGAAAACATACTGGAGAGAAACCTTACAAGTGTGATATTTGTGATGCAATGTTTGCTCACAAAAAAAGTATAGAAATGCATGAAAGAATTCATACTGGAGAGAAACCGTATAAATGTAATATTTGTGGTTTACAATTTGCTAATCACAGTAACCTAAGAAGACATAAAAGACTACACAACTGAGAAAAACCTAATCAGTCGGTCAATCATAAAGTCCTGTCTGTGTGTTGCTAGAAGTGAATGGGGATCAAACAATATCAACATTGTTTATCTTTCATGCATAAGAGGTGACTAAGGAGGTTTTGTGTCGAGTGGAGTGGAGTTTGCTGCTCCATTACATATAAAGTCGATCTTAAAACCATGCTGAAGTCGGCTGTGTCATGCCAAAGGATGGAAATATTGCAGCTAAGCTGTCAACCATGACACAAAACACATTTCGTTCTCTGGACTACATCCTGCTAATCTTCTATTTATCCTACTTCTTCTTCTTCTGCGTTCGTTCTTAAACTCCTGCAGATTAGCAGGATGTAGTCCGGAGAATGGAATGCCTTGTGTCATGGTTTACAGCATTGCTGCGATATTTATGCCTTTCGGCCTGACACATCCGACTTCAGCGTGGCTTTGGGTCACTGACCCTATATGGAGTGGGACAGCCAACTCCCATAACCTCCTTAGTAGCCTTTTACGACATGCGTGGAAGGTAAACAGTGTTGCTATTCTTTGCTCCCCTTTTGGGCCCAGCAACACACGGGCGATTTATCCTACTTTTGAGTATATATAATAATAGAAGAAAACTCTAAGTAATATGCAAGGAAAAAAACAATTTATCTGAAATCTTGTATGATCGAACAGAATGGTAGAAGTAAATGTACAAAGACAATGATATCATCTTCAGTTATGAGTGGTCGATTTCCAGGTTTGCATTTCCCCAATCTCTACATTCCCTTCAAAAAGTGATAATTACTTTGTGAATACCTGTCATGGTCTGATTTATTGGACGCCATTATTTTCCTGTTAGTAAGGGCGAAACTGTTGCTACCTCCTCTATAGTCTTTTGGACTTGTGCCGTCCATGACATGCTGCGCTTAATTCTAGCTCCCTTTATGTCTTTGATATTCTTGTGGAGTCGGTATCTCTGCAGTGATATACATGTATGTCATATGCTTTAGTTTTTTAGCAAGAGCATGCCGAGAACGTTAACGCATATGTTTAATTTTCATCTTAGGGTATCCCTGGTGCAGCCGAGGACTATTCACATTTCTCACTCTGCACATATTCTATTGCAAGCGTGCAAATTCGTAATCCTTAGTCGACTACAGACATGACCAGCTAATAAAGAAGAACCAATAGTCACACTAAAAGTGATAGATAAAACAGACAATACGGAAACACTACCTATAACCGCGAAAACATACTCTAGATCAGTGCTTCTCAACATGTCTACTGGTCCATGGTAACATGTCCACCGGGCCGCGTGAGCTTTTCCTTGAATTAAAAAGTTGTTTATGAGAATATAGAATTTGTTTGGACTGGGCCCTGATCTTAAATTTTTTTTAATGTTTGTCAGGATGCGATCTCGCAAATGCTGAGAATAACTGCTCTAGAGACCATAAACAGCTACCTATCATCAGAAAGCACTGCTTACACTGATGGTTCAGCTTTCAGGACCACCTGTTGGTGTGCAGGTTATAGCGTCTATAGGCTATCATTTACCATGATGGGTATGCCCACGAGTTTTGTAACTTTTGTGGTGTAAATTGCTGAAATTATTAGCCAGAGGCTTAGACCATCAAGAATCATTTATTGACATCCTCAGTGATCTCATGGAGTTAAAAACCATCAGACATAGTCCTTTGTTTTTTTTTTTACTGATCTCGTGTCTGTTATGGAAAAACTTAAACATAGGCTAAGTTATATAAAAATCATGATATCGAACTTAGAGTATTACATACAGTGTAGGCCTATGTTTTGCAGACATGGTGCAGACTTTTCTCAAAAGTTACTCCAAGATGTCGGAGACTGTTACTAACCTCGGTGTTTTATTTTTCAAAGATGACTACGGGTAAGCTATCCTTCGCTGTGCAATTATTTAATTTAAAAAGTAGGCCTATATCAACATAAAATTGAGAAATGATGATATCAGGAGAAGAATCGGTATAAGACAATGCACAGAATACACCGAGAAACAACAAATAAAATAGTTTGGAGAATGAATCATAACCACTTACCAACAAGAACGTATAACATAAGAAGACACGGATACAAGGCTAGAGGCCCAGAACAAGATGGATAGATAACATCAAGACAACACTGAACAAATACGGATCCAATACAGCTGAGGCGGCACATCTGGCCTTGGATAGACAACTAAAGCTCCAAGTCACAACCCCTAATCTTAACAGCAAGGGTGGATATTCTGACCATCGTCCATCAGGGAATAGACAAACACGTTAGTCGTCGTATCATCATTGCACTACGGACACGTGCATATGTGTTCCGATCTCCTCGACTGTATCCATGACGTCGATGTGTCTATGTGATGTGTCCTTTGCAGAATGGTGTTCTCGCTGCCACCCTGTAAAATTCTCGTTTGTTTTCAAGCTGTCCAGCTGTCATCATTATTCATATTTCACAAATATACAGCCAGTCCAATATAATTCTACATTTATAAACAAAACCACATGATAATGACATTTTTATGATCTTTTTCAGCGGAGAGTACCTGATATGAGCAACGGGACTGGTTTGCTGATTTCAATGATCAAATGTAAGTGGATAGCTGTCTTTAATTAACCATGATGCTAACTATCATTTGATGTTCAAAATTTCATATTTTGTGGAAGAATTAGAAAATAGTAGACGAGATTTGATTATGATTGGTTAAGATGACACGTAACGGTATACCGTATGCAGAAGATCAATTGCCATGGTTGATGATCTAAATCAGACCTAATTTTTTTCCAAATTCATTCATTCATATTAAATTAGTACAGATTCAGACCAACCATACTCCCAGTAGATGGGTATATCAATATTGTGAGAATTTCTTGTTGTGGAAAACCAACTGCAGTTCACCTGTTCAATTATGATTATGTTTGTGGTGTAACATTCAGAGAAAGCAACTTCTCTGTGCGCATCATGGGGGAATCAGATGAGCTCCAGCCCGACGCATGCCCTAGCTGTCAACGTTTATGTGGTGCCCCTGCTATGACCAGGTGGCACAGGAGCGTCTTGAAAAGCAACTCTTGTTCTGAGCGTGACAATTCCACGGGATATCCCAGAATCAGGCAAACATACTTGCCAGGGTCGTAGATATGATTACCTTGAGGGGGTTACCTAACTTTGAAACCATTTTTAAAAAAATAATCATTACGGAATGATTTTTATTGATCTTTTGGTTAAGTTACTGGTACTACAAGTCATGTTCAGATTCGCTAATGGAGATGTTAAAACACCCCCAACCCCTCCCTTATCTCTGGGCCTGATACTAGCCCTGCATAATTGGAGAACCCCCCTCCCCTTCTTGAGCTGGGTTGCTATGGACACCTCTGACAGGAAAGGATCGTTAGCAGGGGAGCTGAGGCATATGACTCCAACTTCAGAAAGAAAAGGTCTTTCACCTGTTTTGTATGTAATTTTCTCTTTTTGATGAGAAATTTTATGACCTTTTTGTTTTTGCAAAAAATCGTTTTACTGTTCCGATATGCTTAAGAAAGGGAGGGGGAACCCCACCCCATTATCCACAGGATTGGCCTCAAACCCCTAGAATTTACCCCTTCTAAGTAGGAAACTTCTTAATTCATTAGCATTGCACACAGTAGAGAGCTAGAGTCATATGCATGCCACATCGTATCAAAAGCATGTACTAAAATGAAGAATATAGCTGTAAGTTGTTTTTTTTTAAAATGCATTCTCTATGTATTGTGTGAGGTGTGTTAGTTAATCCTCTGTTTTGTATGTAACTTGATTGTGTTGGGGTCATTATTGAGTTAATTTCTAAAAACCATATTAGTCTTTTGTTAATTTTCCCTATTTTTCCCAGGTTTGAGTATGGCTGTATAAATTATTATTTTTTCAGATTGAAGACGATGATGAAATAATTCCTTTAGCTGTAAGCATGTACCTCTTGATAGTCCATAGCCTTTCTGAATCTTTCTCAAATTCCTACAGATTAGCAGGATGTAGTCCAGCGTTACTTTTCTGATGGCACAGGTTCGTCTAAATTGTGTAACTGAGACGATATCCAAACTCATATAAAGTCTTAAAGGCATGAATGTGCAAGGGGGATTTGTGGATGCATGTTTAGTCCCAGAAGGGAGGCATATCAGTGCCCCAGTATCTCAGGATTACGATGTCTCAGGATCATAACACACATTTCTGGGCCAATTATCTCATCATTCATCTGTCATATTTATTCATCCATTCACTGCGATGGCACATCTATCATTCTCATCACATAGGAATCTACCACAAAAGGACAAAGGTGCTATGTCCACTGGCCTGCATCTCTTCGTCAACTATGGAAATTGTGTGGTAGAATACAAAAGTAACAAATTAAGACAAGATGTGACAATGATGTTTCTCACAGATGACACGTCCTGCCTATTCCCCAACTTTTCTTCGTTGCCTCTTACGACATGTCTGGAAAGAAGATAGTAGCCCTATTCTTTGAACCTTGAACTGGAAGTCCAGGACCTGGTTGCCACACATGTGACCCAGTTTGAGATAAATCTTGGAATTTCTATTGTGCAGTATGATATTTGCATTTGAAGTTGTCCCAGATGATTGATATCTTGCAGCAATGTTGCATTGGCATAATCTGTAGTCTTGTACTCCAAAAGTGACTTTGTCATGACTTTCTTACACTGTCTTAAGATATGTTGCAGATGAAAGGGTTGATACTCATCCAGTACTCTAAGCATGGGCCTTCAGTAAGCTTCATCACAGCAGACATGAGATGCAGTGGCCAATCTCAATTTAAATAATGTGACACACATGGCAGTTTTACTATTCTTAGATTCCCTTTCAAGTCCAGGTAACACATGGCAAGGTATCTTCAATATGGTCCTACAAACACAACCTACCATTTTGCCTTCCCAACTATCATCTTTAGCATTTTTTTAAATGACCAAAACTTTGTAGTTTTGACAAACTGCATATACTGATTGAAAACTGAAAAACACTTTAAAAAGGGTTTAAAAGCCATAGAAGATTGATTTCACTGTACTCGGTTTCCCATATGTACTCCGTCACTCTCAACGAAGCGGCACGCCGCCTGCCGAGAGTACCACTCATAGCACGTAACTCCGTAGCTTCAAGTGATAATCCACAGGGATCTCTGAAAAAATCCACCTTAGAAAAAAGACGACACGAGCCGGATTCGAACCCGTGACCTCTTCAACACAAGGCGAACAGCTTAACCACTACGCCAGGAAGATCCCCAAAAAACACTTATCATCATCATGTAGCATATTCTTAATTAGTTAGACCTTGGATCATCATCATTGCCCTTCATGTACAGACCTTGAATCATCATCATTGCCTTCATGTACAGACCTTGAATCATCATCATTGCCTTCATGTACAGACCTTGAATCATCATCATTGCCCTTCATGTCCAGACCTTGGATCATCATCATTGCCCTTCACGTCCTGACTTTGGATCATTGCCCTTCATGTCCTTAGATCATCATCAATTTCATTTGTTCGTATCGCTTTTCATAATGAATTCAAAATGTCTGCCTGATCCATTGCTCTACCGCCCTACGCAGTAGCAGTGCAAGTCAGTCAATCTGCTCTCTCATTACCATGAACACACATGACCAACATGACCAAAAATTTAGTTTTGTTATTTTGTTCCAGCCCAAGAAAATACTTCTAGAAAACAAAAATAGAAGTATCTAGTTTTAATTTTTATAACTTTTTTTATTTGTACATTTCAGATTTTTGAAGCCATACCCAATATTATCTTTTGTTCATCAAACAAGAATGTTTACATTCTGATAAGAATATGACAAGTGATGAAAAATACTTGCAACTGAGAGAACATGGTCAACTTTCAGATGTGTTACCTGAATATGGCAGCAACAAAATAAATACAATGGTAAACAAGAGCAGTAGCACAAGTGTTTCAGAAATGATCATGGACATTAAGACAGAACCAGGGATGTCTGAAAATGAACCATCTCTAGATTCACCGGGCAGTCAAGGAAAGACAGAAGATGTTTGTGACACTCAGATTGACAGTCATTCAACATTACAGAATGAAGACTGTATACAAGAATCAGATAAAATATTTTCCGTGTGTGAGAAGAATGATGATCTTCATACAGTTGATGTGGGTGATACATTACAAAGTCATATATTTATTGACAGTCAGAGGAAGACAAGTACTGAAGATAAATCATTGTTATGTAATATTTGTGGGGATGGATTTCTTGATAGAAGTACCCTAAAAGAACACAAAATTACACATACTGGAGGGAAACCTTACAAATGCGATGTTTGTAATTCAGGATTTAGTCAACGCATTCATCTGAAAGAACATAGCAGAACACATACTGGAGAGAAACCTTACACATGTGATCTTTGTGGTGCAGTATTTGCTCATAGCAATAGTCTTGGAAGGCATAAAAGAACACACACAGGTGAGAAACCACACAAATGTGATTTTTGTGGCGCAGGGTTTTCTCAAAGCTATAATCTTGAAAGACACGAAAGAACACATACTGGAGAGAAACCATACAAGTGTGATTTTTGTGATGCATCCTTCAGTGATTGCAGTGCTCTAGCAAACCATAAAAGAATACATACTCAAGAGATAACATGTAAATGTGATATTTGTGGAGCAGGATTTATTCGTAGCACTTATCTAACACTGCATAAAAGAATGCACACTGGAGAGAAGCCATATAAGTGTGTTATTTGTGGTGTAGGATTTGCTCAGACCAGTAATCTAGACAGGCATAAAATAACACACACAGGAGAGAAACCATACAAGTGTGATGTGTGTGGAGCAGGATTTACTCGCAATGGTGATCTACAAAGACATAAAAGAACACACATTGGATAGAAATCATATAAATATAAAGCTTGTGCTGTACAGTTTATTTATTTCAGTAATCTAGTAATCCATAGTGGAGAGAAACCATATATGTGTGATGATTGTGGTGCAAGATTTATATGTAGGTATGATTTTAGTATGCATCCATCCTTACTTATGCAAATGAATACTGGGTATCAATAAAACTTTCGAAATTAAACTGGATGTGTTCGGAAAAAAAATATTAACGAAAGATATTTTGTATAAAATGGTATAACATAAGACTGCCGCATATTTCTGTGTATAAGTTTGAGAATTTTGGTATTGTTTTCCACTATTAATGTAGGGGGTTCTGCTATATGCGCATGCAACAAAAATGTTTTTAAAATTAGCGGTAGAAACACAAAATATGAGAACCCAGAATAATGTCAAATACTGGTAACAGAGGAAAACTTACTAGTACCAATACAAACAGTCATTCAAATCCTTCGGTCAGAATTCCAAATCAGTCAGGTGAAATTTGCGATACCACAATTAGTCCGATGAATTTCTTCTTCATTGTTTGAAAGACTAGGCCTATCTAACAAAGGAGTGCCAATGTCACTTTCCACGTTATATTTGATACACAAATCACTTACATCATGCCTATTTCCATAATAATTACAGCTGTGACATCTGTGTACATACAAATAAAATATCATCCATTGTGAACAAGTTATCTCAAAACTCAGCAAATTTGTTTAATTTCATAATAAATCAATCCCGTGTGATATTCTCGCAATGTAAACACGAATAGGAAGCTGAATTCTGAACTATGCAAAGGTTACGGTTTTAAATTAACACTGGGCAGACTCAAAAAGAACTATGGATGCTAGTGAAACAATTTTTTTTAAAAAAGCAACTCTCTGCAACTCTAGTGTTCTACCAATAGACGTGATGCTACTCTAGTGGTCAAATAGTTTTAACACTTTACTGACAATTTCGACGGTCATAAAATTTCCGTTATAGAACCTTGGTGACCAATGTTGACAATTTTCGAAAATGATATACTTCAGATAATGGGATGGGAATACAAAAATGATGCAATACATCTCCTCCAAAGATATCAACAGACCACAATATTTCGCCTTAGAACAGGCCACTGCAGACTGTTGAGTCACCTTTACCGATTGAGGATCTCATACACAGATGAATGTCTGTGTGGATCCAGAACCCAGACCGATACTTCAGGACTGCCCAACATACAAAGAGCAGAGACAGCAGACCTGGCCAGAGGATACAGGCTTGAGGCAAAAGCTATGGGGCAGCCGCTCTGACCTGGAGAAGACAGTGGACTTTGTCTTGACGACAGGCCTGACAATATAACATGACCACAGATGCTGAACGGAGAAGAAGAAGAATACTTCAGAAATACAGGAACCCCTGTTGTGATACTTTTACCAAAAATAGCTCATCCAGGAAAGTACTTTGTTCAAAAATTGTGGCACATGTGATAAACCGTTTATGGACATCGTTCATAAGTGCAGGAAATTAATCATGAAAACATCCGAGTGTTTGAAATTGAGATTATATGATTAATGTAACTCAAGGCCTATCATTATAATAAGTAGGATTTTGCACTTGAAATAATGCTGGGGACTTTGAAATTCTCTCAGAAAGTGCAAACATTCATTCCAGCACATAGAAAGTTACAATGGTTTTTCGTGCTAGTTCGATTGTATACAGATGTTTAACCTGTAGAAAGGTGTGTTTACACTTACGTAATTTCTGTCCTGCCGCTGAATTAATTTTTGGAAATGTTACATAATAGTTGGTGACTGTTTTGAAATCATAACATTTTTATTGTTAGAGATATTTAAATAATTTTTGCACATATAAATAAAGAATTGAATTCTGCATATATTGTTGTAGGTTTTGTTTGTGTGTGTGTGATACAAGACATGTAAGACAGTCTCAAAGACAATTTCCACAAAAACCCAGCAATTTTTTAACTTTAGAACAAAAATACAATTGCACGAAGTTTATTAAATATTCCAGTGGAAACAGTATAATATAGACCGAATTAGCGTGCCATTCACAGATTAATCGTTATAATTTCACAGATTACACCTTCAGGTATGTCTTAAAATCCTTCTATCTTTCTAACTACTCTCCGCTATTAAGCTGCTGCATTTCTCCTTTTTTCACAAGACGATGTGACCTTTTTGACTGTAGATCACCATGTAGATCTATTTTGTGCAAGTTCTTCCCATGTATATTGGTCTATTTCAAAGGCTTGTTATGAGGTCTTTAATGAGTCCTTGTTTTGGCCACCTTTAGATCGTGTACCTTTCTCCAGCTTACCATAGAGAAGTAACTTTGGCAGGCGACGGTATGGCATACATACCAAATGACCTGGCCAACAAATCTTGAGTTTGCATTAGGATAGTGTGTGTCAATGTTAACGATACAAGATCTGTCAAGGACAGTGGTATCTGGAATATTGTCTTGCCATCTGATGTTCATAATTTTTCTGAGACAAGTTGTGTGAAAGTGATTATCACATGACGTCTATACACAGTCCATGTTTCACTAGAGTATAATTGTACTGGCAGTACCACTGCACTGTAAACTTTCAGTTTAGTCTGTAGGTTAATGCCATTTTTATGCCACACATTTGCGTACATTCTGCCGATACAAGTCTTGTGGCATCTGACACTACAGGAATGATGATGGTTTAGAAAGACAAGAACACATTCTGAAGAGTAACAATGCTGTTTTTCATGTAATGTTCAGTGATTGCAGTAGCCTAGGAAAATTATTGTGAGAAAGTTCATAAGTGGGATATTTTGTGGAGCATTTTTTGTCCTCATGCATGGTCTAGGAATGCAGTTTTTTTTCTTTCTTCAGTGATCCAGAAGTGTGTGTGGGATCTTGTTCTTCAATGATCCGGAAGTGTGTGTGGGATCTTGTTCTTCAATGATCCGGAAGTGTGTGGGATCTTGTTCTTCAATGACCCGGAAGTGTGTGGAATCTTGTTCTTCAATGATCCGGAAGTGTGTGTGGGATCTTGTTCTTCAATGATCCGGAAGTGTGTGTGGGATCTTGTTCTTCAATGATCCGGAAGTGTGTGGAATCTTGTTCTTCCATGATCCGGAAGGGATCTTGTTCTTCAATGATCCGGAAGTGTGTGGAATCTTGTTCTTCCATGATCCGGAAGGGATCTTGTTCTTCAATGACCCGGAAGTGTGTGGAATCTTGTTCTTCCATGATCCGGAAGGGATCTTGTTCTTCAATGACCCGGAAGTGTGTGGAATCTTGTTCTTCCATGATCCGGAAGGGATCTTGTTCTTCAATGACCCGGAAGTGTGTGGAATCTTGTTCTTCTAATAACATGTGGTGGTATCTGTATGTGTTTGCAGGTAGTTTCATACAATATGTTTATTTATCACAGCAGAAAACTACCTGACATCTATCTATTATCTTTTGTCTGCTTTTCCTGTAAGAAATGCAGGATTGAATGATGATTGGTTTTCTGGCTATGACACATCTGGTCGCTTGATATGCAGTAATATTGTGACGTCTCCGAATGTTGGATACCTTCTTCAATCCATCTTCTTCTTAGTGTTTTTTATTTATTCTAACATTTTATGGTGGAATATCACTTAATTGAATTTGTAATAACAATTTGTATAATGGTAAAGTGTAAAGAATAACTGTTCACCAAAGAAATTAAACAAGTATACATGAAATTTGTATTGAAAAAAAAGCCAGAGCCAATTTGGGAATTTCATTATATTTGAAATTAGCATGCCAAAATAAAACAGAAATGATGTATTTAATTAAAGTCTGGTACAGAAATGTGTTGACTAGTATTATTATATATATTATATATATATCAGCTTTCTCCTTTCACTACTTCATGCATTCTATGCCAAATGTAATGATGGCTATTTTTAATCGCAGTTTCTCCCAATCCCTCATTCATTCATCTAACCATTTTCTCATCATCACCTTCACACCTGTCATCCATATCATGCTTTGTTGGAGTATAGATCATTTAATATCAGATTTTCATGTATGTTGTCACTAGTGCTAATGTAGAAACACACAAAAGGAACTATACAGAATTACGTGGGAAAAAAAAACAACATTTTTTTAGTGTGTGAAAAATGTTTTAAATGTGTGAAGTCCATGAAATAGCCAGGAAAAGGATGGTGGGATTTAATTATCCATCCTTCTTCTTCTACAGCATTATTCTCAAACTCCCACTGGATCTCTCTTGTAGCAGGACAATGATCCTACTAGATTTCCAGCAGGATGTAGTCCAGAGAATGGAAATGCGTTGTCGCTGTTTTATTTGTGCCAATAGCATGACACATCCGTCTTTGGCGAAAGCATTTCAAAGACTATATATTATAAACATTTTTAAAACAAGGATGTAAGAAGCTTTTCAACGATACATTTTTCAAAAATAAGACATCAGCATGTACTTCAGTGTAGACATAAATTCGTGGGAGAGACTGGCATAACACTCTGGATTGGGGCAGCTACTGCAGAGAACTTCAGACATCTTTGACTCGCCAAAAAAGTAATAGAAGAAATGCAAGAACAACTCAAAATCCCACAAATGTTCAGATTTGAAAGAAAATTCCAGGTAGACAAAGGATTCATTAGAGTCTGACACACTAGTCATCATCTCCATCACAACAGTTTAGCTAAATTGTTCTGCGTCTACTCTGACATTAACAACACACAATGACTAGAAGTAATCAAGTGAAAGGATGTACAATTAGGCATTCAGACAGAAAAATAACCACTGAATAGGTCTTTGTATCTGCTGTGACAGTATTAACAGCATCAAGTAACATATCTGCACATCGAAGGTTAGATGCAATGAACCAACAATATACTTTGTCACTTGTCTTGTTGGTGTACTCTGAATTTTATTAATCTTATGTTTCCTTCCCACTTGTATCTCTATATAAAACATACTCCTACAGACTTAGTAAATAATGTAAGAGGTGATTTAAGAGATATAGTGGAATCTCTCTATAGTGCATTCTTTTATAGCAACTTTCCTTATATTACAACTTTTCAAAATCCCCATGTATATTTATTCTATATTACTTGTGCTGTATATAGCGTATTTCTGTTATTACATACATATTTTCAGTTAGGACAAAGTTGTTCTAATGGGATTTCACTGTATCTTACTTCTTCAGCGTTCATTCTCAAACTCCCACTGGATCTCTCTTGTAGCAGGTCAATGACACTACTAGATTTCCAGCAAGATGTAGTCCAGAGAATGAAAATGCTTTGTGTCGCCGTTTTGTTTGCGTCAATGGCCAGACACATCTGTCTTCTGTGGTATATCATGCTAATCTTTAGGAATTTGATAGTGAATCGTGAAAATTCAGAGGCATCAGGAAAGGCGGCGCAGATATCACATCCAAGATGTCTACCATAACAATTATCTTGCCTGAATTACATCCTACTCAGGAGTGGTGGTAGTTTATGCAAGAATGCAGCAGATAAAATGAAATAGTCACACACACAAACACTTATCACACTTTAGTAATCACATACATACATTAGTAATCACATACATATATCAACTGACACATTCTTTACAGAACGTTGTCTTCGTCGTGGATACTCTGAACGCCTCTGTTCCGTGTAAGCATACCTGCATTGGCCAGAGATATGTGCATACATTATCCGATGCCATTGGTCCATCGTCTTCTTGGTCTTCCTCTTCTTCTCTTTCCTGGCACTGTCCTCTAGAATCAGCCTTTCAATACCATCATGTCCCTTCAAGTGTCCAAAATACTGTAACTTCCTTCATATGATGGTATTTAAAAGCCAGCCTTCATTTAGTTTCAATAATTTCAATGTTCTTTTCCTATGTCCATTATATTCGTAGGATCTTTCTGTAGCACTTCATTTCAAATGAATTTATTATTTTGAATATTGTCTTGTTTAAAGTCAAAGTCTTGCATCCATATGTTGCCACTGAGAAAACACATGATCTTAAAAAGGTTACTTTAGTGTCATTATTACTACTTTGTCATAGCTTTCTCATTTGTGTTGAGTGTTGCAATTGCGAGTCTTCTTCTAATCTCGACTGAACAATCTCCAGAACTGTTTATATTTGCTCCCAGATACTCGAATATGTTTACACATTCTAGTTCTATATTGTCTATGTTGGTTATTGGTTTGATCTTTGTTTTCTCTGATGTCATAATTTTTGTTTTCTATTCATTATAGATTTTGGATCTCACTGTATTTCTGGAATCTTGTACCCACCAATATTTATTGGATGAAACTCATTTTCCTCTAGTTCTTCTCTTACATTTCTCATATGCTCTGCATAGATGTTTAAAAAGATAAAGGGATAGAAGTAATCACATACATTACATAATTTAGTAATCACTATTACACATAATCACACTGTAGACGTAAACACACAAACACTATTGATGTGTAAATTAAGTGTAGCTAAATAATAATTCTAACAGTCACAAAAATGACAGTTCACATATGTTCATACAAATGTTCAAACTCAAAATGTTTTTTCTGTCTGAGTAGTAATTGCTTGCCTTTCCAAGCAGATTGTCATTTATTGAATTAATACTTAAATAGATATTGCACATAGGTGTTTTTTCAGTGCTACTTTCTTTGATATATTTCCTAAGTTACTATTTCAAGTTACTTGCTTACATTCACTTGAGTATCTTCTCCTTCTGCAATCAATCACTCATGTATCCAGCCTGGTGTTGGTTATGTATAGAGTAGGTTGTTTCCGGTCATTGTGGATTCCCCACAATTTAGTTTGTAGACGCACATGTGGGCCAAACTGTTGCTTTGTGCACATTGATGTTAGGACAGTCCTGTAGTAAATGTTCCTTGTTGCTTGACAGATGCAGACCACAGAATAGATTATACCAATTTGGTGAGTGCTTTCAGATGTTAGTGTCCCATTTTCAGTCAAAAATATAATGACTTGTTTGTTTCTGTTCCATTTTTTTATGTTGTCTTGCTCGTGTCTATGTATTTCATTTAGTTTTCTCCATAGAAGTCGCATAGATTGATGGTTTTTCTCATGTAATTTGAATAAATGAGCGTGATAATGTGCTATGTTTTTTTGCGTCATTTAATTTCAGCGTGAATTTGATTCTTTTTAGCTTCCCTGCCTTGAGACAGCTACCAATCTCAATCTAACACCCAGTTACCACATGCTACCCTACCCCATCGAGGCCTGCTTTCCTGACTTGAGACAGCTACCAATCTCAATCTAACATCCAGTTACCACATGCTAAGGAACATACTGAATATGAAAATGGAGCACTGTGGATTTGTCTGGAGTGACATGATGATGATGATTACCTAATCTACAAATCTGCCGATAGGATAGTAGGTCATTATTTGGAGTAAATCTGCTCCACATCTACTGATCTGACCTCTTGAATGTGCCATTTTATGTGTCTAGAATGTCTGTGAGCAAACCCTGGTCCACTTTATCATACACTTTCTCTAGAATGCATCACATTATGAGCTTCTTTATCCCCACTGAGTAGAAAGCTCCTTCATTGCATTTCGCCTGGGTATGAAAGAAGGCACTGAGAAACCTACCCACTGCACATAGGAAGTAAGAGCAAATTGCTCACAATTTCTGAGGTTAGAAAGAAAGAAATGAGCCTCTTGATGCCTACAAATATCACACTTGTATGGTTTCTAGAATGCGGGTGCAAACCCTAATCCACATTATCACATGTGTAAGATTTCTCTAGAGTGTATCACATTATGAGCCTCTTGACCATGCCTGCTGACAAACCTTGCATTACAAATATCACACTTGTATGGTTTCTCTCCAGTATGCACTCTTTTATGTGCTTCAAGGTTACTGCTCTGAGTGAACCCTGCACCACAAACATCACACTTGTATGGTTTCTCTCCAGTATGTATTCTTTTATGCGTTTCAAGATTACTACTCTGAGTAAACACTGCTCCACAAAGATCACACTTGTATGGTTTCTCTCCTGTATGTGATCTTTTATGTCTTTCTAAATGACTGCTCTGAGTAAATGCTACTTTGCAAATAGTACATTTGTATGGTTTTTCACCTGTATGTGTTCTGTTATGTCTTTGTAAAGAGTTTTTACTTGTAAATGCTGCACCACATACGCTACACTTATGAGGTTTCTCCCCAGTGTGGGATATTTTATGTGTTTCTGCACCGCACCTACTAGCAAACACTGCACCACAAAAATCACACTTGTATGGTTTCTCTCCAGTATGTGTTCTTTTATGTGATTCTAGATTACTGCTTTGAGCAAACCCTATACCACAAACATCACATTTGTAAGGTTTCTCCCCAGTGTGTGTTCTTTTATGCCTTTCTAGATGACAGTTCTGAGTAAATCCAGCTCCACAAAGATCACACTTGAACGGTTTCTCTCCTGTATGTGTCATTTTATGTATTTTTAGACTATCGTGTCGATTAAATCCTGCACCACAGAGATCACATTTGTGAGGTTTTTCTCCAGTACGTTTAATTTTATTTTTCCGTCGACTAATGCGAACGGTAAACAACGGATCACAAACCTCAGACTTGTACAATTTCTCACAAGCATATATTTTATTGTGCACTTGTAGACTACTTCTATCAGGAAATTTACTTTCCTTCAGCAGATTTTGAATAAGTATATTGCTTTGTACAGTGTCACCAACATCAACTGTATGAAGATCATTATTCTTCTCACACACAGAAAATATTTGATCTGATTCTTGTATACAGTCTTCATTCTGTAATGTTGGATGACTGTCAGTCTGAGTGTCACAAACATCTTCTGTCTTTACATGACAACCAAGAGAATTCAGGGATGACTCACTTTCAGACATTATCGACTCTGTCTTAATGTCTGTGATCATTTCTGAAACACTTGTACTACTGTTCTTGTTTACCATTGTATTTATTTTGTTGCTGTCATATTCAGGTAACACATCTGAAAGTTTACCATGTTCTCCCAGTTGCAAGTATTTCTCATCACTTGTCATATTCTTATCAGAATGTAAATATTCTTGTTTGATCAAGGGAAGATGATCCTGGGTATGACAGCAGAAATTTGAATCTGTAATGCACAAACAAATATGGCTAAAAAAAACTAAAGCAAACATAAATATTCAAAGGTTAAGAAGGGTGTAAAGGGTTCTACATTGCTCTCGTGGGGACAAAGTTAGCAGATAACCAACATCATCAAAGCACCTCGTGGTGCACCCTGGAAACAGACTGCTTCGAAGCTTTGCGCAGCAGTCTGGCTATTGCTTTCTGGATTGTGTCATGGTAGTGTAGATTGAGAAGGAAAGAGATTTCTTTGCACAGGACAAATAAGATCGTTGAATGATACCTCTTGGTCCCCACATCAAAACGCTGTCACAACAGAGTAAGACAACAACTGACCTGACCTGCCAGGTTGTAATGTCCCAAGCTCATGAACGTCGAGAATCAAGAACAGGTCTCTGCAGAAGACTTAACATATTGAGTACAATGAGAGAGCAGCACAGTGCTAGAGAGCTGCACCATGTGCAAATAGAATATATTTCTGGACAATACACTTGATATTACAGTCACATTCAGCAGTTGACAGATACACCACATCATTCTGTGACTGTTAAACTGCAAACATATAGGGCTAGTTCTATTATCTGGTGAAACAGGTTTCCAACCAGGATCTTGTTTTTCTGAAAATTTTGATACCAGCATACACATTGGTTTATTCTGCGTGTACCGCAAATATTGACTCACGTAGAAATGGTGAATGATGGACCTAGGTCTAATCTTCTTCTTCAGCGTTCATTCTCAAACTCCTGCTGGATCTTCCTTGTAGCATGATCATGGTCCTGCTTTATTTCCAGCAGGATGTATTCCAGAGAATGGAAATGCGTTGTGTCACCGTTTTATTTGTGCCAATGGCCCAACACATCCATCTTCGGCGGGATGTCTAATCAAAAGCAGAGTCATCTGGATCAATGTCATTTGTAGGAACTGATTTCTCATGAAAATATTCAATATTCACATAGATCAGCTATGTTGGCTGCTCTCAATCATTACTATTTCTAGGGTGTGGCAGTTATAAGGGGTGGAGGGAGTACATAATCAATTACACCTACTCTACCAAATTGTCACTAATTTCAACTCCAAAATAATGAACTAATTACCCATCAACACTCGATTCATTCTCTAAAATTCCATTAAAAACATTGCCTATCAACATCATCCGAATCGTACGTAGTTCCTATCTGACCAAGTTCTGAAGAAAATTGGTCACAATAAATATTTTGCAGCTCAGAAACCACATCTGTTAATAACAATCAGTAAACTGCTATCACTGCTAGTCGTATGAAGGCTAATTTCGTATGTCTGGTCACATGGAAACTGAAGTAAAACAATTAAAATCACTAAGCTGAAATCGGGCTAAACAGCCATTTTTGGAATGCATATATAGCTTGTGATTTCAGACTGTTTGGGATTGAGTGGGTTAAAGTATTGCCAATAGTAAACATGACATATTAACAATGAAACACAAGGACAGACAACATTTCAGCTAAAAATCCTTCATTCTGACAAAAATATCTGTTGAACCTGCCATAGGCACTATTTGTATGTTCAAGTACCTTATTAAATTCATAATAATAATCTGATATAACAAAGATCTAAATGACCCATCTGCAGTGATGTTTTTTTGATGTTGGTGATACATCTGCAGTGATGATTTTTTGATGTTGGTGATACATCTGCAGTGATGATTTTTTGATGTTGGTGATACATCTGCAGTGATGATTTTTTGATGTTGGTGATGCATCTGCAGTGATGATTTTTTGATGTTGGTGATGCATCTGCAGTGATGATTTTTTGATGTTGGTGATGCATCTGCAGTGATGATTTTTTGATGTTGGTGATGCATCTGCAGTGATGATTTTTTGATGTTGGTGATACATCTGCAGTGATGATTTTTTGATGTTGGTGATACATCTGCAGTGATGATTTTTTGATGTTGGTGATACATCTGCAGTGATGATTTTTTGATGTTGGTGATACATCTGCAGTGATGATTTTTTGATGTTGGTGATGCATCTGCAGTGATGATTTTTTGATGTTGGTGATGCATCTGCAGTGATGATTTTTTGATGTTGGTGATGCATCTGCAGTGATGATTTTTTGATGTTGGTGATGCATCTGCAGTGATGATTTTTTGATGTTGGTGATGCATCTGCAGTGATGATTTTTTTATGTTGGTGATGCAACTGCAGTGATGATTTTTTGATGTTGGTGATGCATCTGCAGTGATGATTTTTTGATGTTGGTGATGCATCTGCAGTGATGATTTTTTGATGTTGGTGATGCATCTGCAGTGATGATTTTTTGATGTTGGTGATGCAACTGCAGTGATGATTTTTTGATGTTGATGATGCATCTGCAGTGATGATTTTTTGAAGTTGGTGATGCATCTGCAGTGATGATTTTTTGATGTTGGTGATGCAACTGCAGTGATATTGGTCCAGAGCAGCTGCCCCATCTAGCATTCCCCACCACCTTAGGAATCTGTCACAAAAAGACAAAGGTGCAATGTTGTGCTCTTATGACATATGAGATTAGCAAGAAAGTATAGAACCACCACAATCTCTATGGAGTAAGACAAAGTCATAGAAAGATTTGTATGGAGCTATCAACATTCACACAAACATAATAAAGTGTTGATGCTGTGACTTACCAGCTGTTGCCAATACTCAAATACCCGTTAATCTGCAATGCCACAAAATGACAATAAACAGTATTTTTTATACCAACTTTGTTACCAATGTCAACAATCACCCCTGACAAAGATACTAGCAAAAAATATCACAATATGTGAAATCTGTCATGTCATCTACAAGAAATATAATGTAGCATGATGGCTTGTTTAAGACATGCAGATCTTGCACATGAGCTCATTCAGAAAAAATTATTACACAAACAGGACTGGGCACCCACAGAGCAGAATTTCGAGTGTACAAAAATTAGTAAGATACTGGAACCATCAGTATGCATACTCTTCACCATCTGCTGGGGAATACTAAGCACATTTAGTAAGCAATTATAAACTTGTACCTTCATCACAACCAAGTAAACAACAACCTCACCTGCCATCTCCTCCACATCATCTTCAGCTTCCAACTTCACTGTGTATCTCTGTAAACAAGTTTCCAAATTTTCATTAAAAAACAGTTGTGACACTTGTACACTAAAGGCTCTAGGTGTGACACTTGTACACAAAAGGCTCTAGGTGTGACACTTGTACACTAAAGGCTCTAGGTGTGACACTTGTACACTAAAGGCTCTAGGTGTGACACATGTACACTAAAGGCTCTAGGTGTGACACTTGTACACTAAAGGCTCTAGGTGTGACACTTGTACACTAAAGGCTCTAGGTGTGACACTTGTACACTAAAGGCTCTAGGTGTGACACTTGTACACTAAAGACTCTAGGTGTGACACTTGTACACTAAAGACTCTAGGTGTGACACTTGTACACTAAAGGCTCTAGGTGTGACACTTGTACACTAAAGACTCTAGGTGTGACACTTGTACACTAAAGGCTCTAGGTGTGACACTTGTACACTAAAGACTCTAGGTGTGACACTTGTACACTAAAGGCTCTAGGTGTGACACTTGTACACTAAAGGCTCTAGGTGTGACACTTGTACACTAAAGGCTCTAGGTGTGACACTTGTACACTAAAGGCTCTAGGTGTGACACTTGTACACTAAAGGCTCTAGGTGTGACACTTGTACACTAAAGGCTCTAGGTGTGACACTTGTACACTAAAGACTCTAGGTGTGACACTTGTACACTAAAGGCTCTAGGTGTGACACTTGTACACTAAAGACTCTAGGTGTGACACTTGTACACTAAAGGCTCTAGGTGTGACACTTGTACACTAAAGGCTCTAGGTGTGACACTTGTACACTAAAGGCTCTAGGTGTGACACTTGTACACTAAAGGCTCTAGGTGTGACACTTGTACACTAAAGGCTCTAGGTGTGACACTTGTACACTAAAGGCTCTAGGTGTGACACTTGTACACTAAAGGCTCTAGGTGTGACACTTGTACACTAAAGGCTCTAGGTGTGACACTTGTACACTAAAGGCTCTAGGTGTGACACATGTACACTAAAGGCTATGGTTGTGACACATGTACACTAAAGCCTATAGTTGTGACACTTGTACACTAAAGCCTATAGTTGTGACACTTGTACACTAAAGCCTATAGTTGTGACACATGTACACTAAAGGCTATAGTTGTGATATGTGTACACTAAAGGCTATAGTTGTGATATGTGTACACTAAAGGCTATAGTTGTGACATGTGTACACTAAAGCCTATAGTTGTGACACTTGTACACTAAAGCCTATAGTTGTGACACTTGTACACTAAAGGCTCTAGGTGTGACATGTGTACACTAAAGGCTCTAGGTGTGACACATGTACACTAAAGGCTCTAGGTGTGACACTTGTACACTAAAGGCTCTAGGTGTGACACATGTACACTAAAGGCTATGGTTGTGACACATGTACACTAAAGGCTCTAGGTGTGACACTTGTACACTAAAGGCTATGGTTGTGACACATGTACACTAAAGGCTCTAGGTGTGACACTTGTACACTAAAGGCTCTAGGTGTGACACTTGTACACTAAAGCCTATAGTTGTGACACTTGTACACTAAAGCCTATAGTTGTGACACATGTACACTAAAGGCTATAGTTGTGACATGTGTACACTAAAGGCTATAGTTGTGATATGTGTACACTAAAGGCTATAGTTGTGACATTTGTACACTAAAAGCTATAGTTGTGACATGTACACTAAAGGCTATGGTTGTGACACATGTACACTAAAGCCTATAGTTATGACATTTGTACACTAAAGCCTATAGTTGTGACACGTACACTAAAGCCTATAGTTGTGACACTTGTACACTAAAGGCTATAGTTGTGATACTTGTACACTAAAGGCTATAGTTGTGATACTTGTACACTAAAGGCTATAGTTGTGATACCTGTACACTAAAGACTATAGTTGTGACATGTGTACTAAAGGCTATAGGTGTGACACTTGTACACTAAAGGCTCTAGGTGTGACACTTGTACACTAAAGGCTCTAGGTGTGACACTTGTACACTAAAGGCTCTAGGTGTGACACTTGTACACTAAAGACTCTAGGTGTGACACGTGTACACTAAAGGCTCTAGGTGTGACACTTGTACACTAAAGACTCTAGGTGTGACACTTGTACACTAAAGGCTCTAGGTGTGACACTTGTACACTAAAGACTCTAGGTGTGACACTTGTACACTAAAGGCTCTAGGTGTGACACTTGTACACTAAAGACTCTAGGTGTGACACTTGTACACTAAAGACTCTAGGTGTGACACTTGTACACTAAAGACTCTAGGTGTGACACTTGTACACTAAAGACTCTAGGTGTGACACTTGTACACTAAAGACTCTAGGTGTGACACTTGTACACTAAAGGCTCTAGGTGTGACACTTGTACACTAAAGACTCTAGGTGTGACACTTGTACACTAAAGGCTCTAGGTGTGACACTTGTACACTAAAGGCTCTAGGTGTGACACTTGTACACTAAAGGCTCTAGGTGTGACACTTGTACACTAAAGGCTCTAGGTGTGACACTTGTACACTAAAGGCTCTAGGTGTGACACTTGTACACTAAAGGATCTAGGTGTGACACTTGTACACTAAAGGCTCTAGGTGTGACACTTGTACACTAAAGGCTCTAGGTGTGACACTTGTACACTAAAGGCTATGGTTGTGACACATGTACACTAAAGCCTATAGTTGTGACACTTGTACACTAAAGCCTATAGTTGTGACACTTGTACACTAAAGCCTATAGTTGTGACACATGTACACTAAAGGCTATAGTTGTGATATGTGTACACTAAAGGCTATAGTTGTGATATGTGTACACTAAAGGCTATAGTTGTGACATGTGTACACTAAAGCCTATAGTTGTGACACTTGTACACTAAAGCCTATAGTTGTGACACTTGTACACTAAAGGCTCTAGGTGTGACATGTGTACACTAAAGGCTCTAGGTGTGACACATGTACACTAAAGGCTCTAGGTGTGACACTTGTACACTAAAGGCTCTAGGTGTGACACATGTACACTAAAGGCTATGGTTGTGACACATGTACACTAAAGGCTCTAGGTGTGACACTTGTACACTAAAGGCTATGGTTGTGACACATGTACACTAAAGGCTCTAGGTGTGACACTTGTACACTAAAGGCTCTAGGTGTGACACTTGTACACTAAAGGCTCTAGGTGTGACACTTGTACACTAAAGCCTATAGTTGTGACACTTGTACACTAAAGCCTATAGTTGTGACACATGTACACTAAAGGCTATAGTTGTGACATGTGTACACTAAAGGCTATAGTTGTGATATGTGTACACTAAAGGCTATAGTTGTGACATTTGTACACTAAAAGCTATAGTTGTGACATGTACACTAAAGGCTATGGTTGTGACACATGTACACTAAAGCCTATAGTTGTGACACTTGTACACTAAAGGCTATAGTTGTGATACTTGTACACTAAAGGCTATAGTTGTGATACTTGTACACTAAAGGCTATAGTTGTGATACCTGTACACTAAAGCCTATAGTTGTGACACTTGTACACTAAAGCCTATAGTTGTGACACTTGTACACTAAAGCCTATAGTTGTGACACATGTACACTAAAGGCTATAGTTGTGATATGTGTACACTAAAGGCTATAGTTGTGATATGTGTACACTAAAGGCTATAGTTGTGACATGTGTACACTAAAGCCTATAGTTGTGACACTTGTACACTAAAGCCTATAGTTGTGACACTTGTACACTAAAGGCTCTAGGTGTGACATGTGTACACTAAAGGCTCTAGGTGTGACACATGTACACTAAAGGCTCTAGGTGTGACACTTGTACACTAAAGGCTCTAGGTGTGACACATGTACACTAAAGGCTATGGTTGTGACACATGTACACTAAAGGCTCTAGGTGTGACACTTGTACACTAAAGGCTATGGTTGTGACACATGTACACTAAAGGCTCTAGGTGTGACACTTGTACACTAAAGGCTCTAGGTGTGACACTTGTACACTAAAGGCTCTAGGTGTGACACTTGTACACTAAAGCCTATAGTTGTGACACTTGTACACTAAAGCCTATAGTTGTGACACATGTACACTAAAGGCTATAGTTGTGACATGTGTACACTAAAGGCTATAGTTGTGATATGTGTACACTAAAGGCTATAGTTGTGACATTTGTACACTAAAAGCTATAGTTGTGACATGTACACTAAAGGCTATGGTTGTGACACATGTACACTAAAGCCTATAGTTGTGACACTTGTACACTAAAGGCTATAGTTGTGATACTTGTACACTAAAGGCTATAGTTGTGATACTTGTACACTAAAGGCTATAGTTGTGATACCTGTACACTAAAGACTATAGTTGTGACATGTGTACTAAAGGCTATAGTTGTGATACTTGTACACTAAAGGCTATAGTTGTGACACTTGTACACTAAAGGCTATAGTTGTGATACTTGTACACTAAAGGCTATAGTTGTGATACCTGTACACTAAAGACTATAGTTGTGACATGTGTACTAAAGGCTATAGTTGTGATACTTGTACACTAAAGACTATAGTTGTGACATGTGTACTAAAGGCTATAGTTGTGATACTTGTACACTAAAGGCTATAAAGAACTAAGCTATCACTGCAACCATGTCTATACAGATGTCTTCACTTGAAAAAAAATTTCTAAAAAAGCTGAACTCAAAAGCCCACATAAAGTATTCTACATTCATTCTCAAACTCCTATAGACCAGCAGGATGTAGACCTGACAATGGAATGCATTTTTATGATTTACAGTTTAGCTGTGATATATGCGCCTTTTGGCATGACAAATCAGACTTCAGCATGACTTCTGTGTCACTGACCATATATGGGATGGGACAATTCCAGTTCAAAACCTTAGTCACCTCTTACGACATGTGTTGCAGTGTTGCTATTTTTTGCTCCCCTACAGGCTCCGACATGACACAGACAAAGTATTGACGTGAAGATAAATGAGAAATAGAAGAACAATGTAAAGAATTCTACGATATTCATCATTTCTTTGATCAATTACCATGTATCCAGTCAAATATTGGTCATGTATAGAGTGGTTTTGTTTTAGATCGTTGTAGGTTCCTACAACTTGTTTTGTATAGTAGGCCAGATTGCTGTTCTCTGAACACCCCCTGGAGATTTCCCTAGCATAGTGGAGTTGTTCATCTTGTGTTCAAGAGGTCATGGGTTTGAATCTGGCTTGTGTCGTCTTGTTTACAAGGTGGATTTAGAAGGACCATTTTTCTGCAACAAGAGAGATCCAGCAGAAATTTGTGAATGAACGCTGAAGATGAAATGCAACTCCAGGTCGGCATTTCTCCTGGCATTATTTTTTTTGGCAGAGAGGTTTCCAGAGCTCTGGCAAGTTCTAAATGACTATTTAACTCAATGTGACTGATGTAATGAGGCATGCAGGCTTCTACTTCAGAGGGGAGTTTGATGTTCTTCTGCATTTTTTCTCAAACTCCTACAGATTAACAGAAAGTGATCAAGAGAACTTTATCAATAGGGTGGTCTAAGAAGTTTATCAATAGTGTGGTCCATGGAGAGTAGGTCATGAAAGATCTTGGTCGCCAGTGTATTGCCAGGAAACTGAAAAGAAAGTAAAGAAAAACAACACTGTTTACATTACATGCATGTTGCAAGAGGTGACCAAGAAGGTTTTAGGGTGGAGTTGGCTGTCCCATCTCACACAGCCTTAGTGATCGAGAAGTCATGCTGAAATTGAGTGTGTCAGGACAAAAGGCACAGATATCATAGATAAGCTGTAAACCATGAAATAATGCATTCTGTTCTCTGGACCACATCCTGCTAATCAGAAGTTTGAGAACGAATGAAGAAGAAAGGTCACAGTGTTCTGTATTCTTTCCTAGATAAAATAAATTCTTGAGACTAACGGGAATAATATTGAATATAATAATACTGATCTAATATTTAAATAATAATAATACACGCTGTATATGGCTAATATTGAATAATAATGGAGATGCGATTAGTCAAGTACGGAAAAACCTGTGTGCGATAGTTGCTAGGCGATTTGGTGCCGTTGAACGGACTGGTTCAATTCCCATTTGTCTCAAAAAATTTTAGTTTATCCTCTGGCTTCCTTCTTGAATTTACTTGATAAAATAAAGGCTTTTTAGTTAAAACATTGACTTAATTGTCAAATACCATAACATGCATTCATATAAAGGTAGAGGTACATCCCATGGCAGCATCAACCTGCCATTCAGGATAAAGATAACTCTTCATGTTATCTTAGATAACTCTTAGTTATGCAAATAATCTGAAGCAACAATTAGATAGGGTGGCCAGTTCTCTTTCTTGCTGTGCTTACCTTCCCCAACTCATGCGTCAGGTATCCATTTACAGCTGAGTTGACTAGAGAAGCGATTGTGTCAGGTGAGAAATTACGGCCCGGATTTCAGTTGTCCGGACGTGGTTTCAAACCTGGCATGATGTGAACCGGTGATAGTAAGCTTACTATCAAATTGGATAATGTGCTCCTCACATTCATATAAATCAGAAAATAACCAACTCACCAGTTCCAGGTTATTGCTCTCATCCGTAAGTGGGATCTGTGTTTTAACACTCATTGAGGTCTGAAAGGAAAATTACTTTTTGCTCAAATCGGTATGGCTAATATTGAAATAACAATACCTGCTGTATATAGCTAATATTGAAATAACAATACCTGCTGTAACTGATCTTTAAATTTTTTTAAACAATCTTTTCCGTTCATTCTTATACTCCAGCAAATTAACAGGATGTAGTCCAGAGAAAGGAATGCGTTGGGACATGGTTGACAGTTTTGCTGTGATATCTGCCCTTTTAGGCCTGATACATCTGAATCCATGCCCTCTGGGTCACTATCATCCTATATGGAAAGGCAAAGCAAACTCCACCCAATAATCTCCTAAATCACTTCTTACGACTCCAAACAACAATAATAGGTGTGTATGGGGATGAACAGCAGAATAATCTACAGAAAATGGTAGCAGCTCTCAGCTTCCTCAATGATGCTTAAGCAAGTGATCCACCTAGGAGTATACCACAAAAGTACAGTGGTGCAATATTCGCTGTCCTACATCTGTGTGTCACTCATGGGGATCATTTGAGAGAAGACAAAATTGAGGCAAGACATGCAGTGACAATGATTCTCACAGGTGACAGATTGTCAGCCCATTCCTCCAACTTTCTTAGTCTCCTCCAACATTCATAGACAATTGACTGATCTTATTCTTTGCACTCTAAACTAGAAGTCCAGCCCCGATTGTCACATGGACAAACAGATAGCATGTCAATATCAACATTGCAAGATCAGTACTAGAGGCACTACAATCCAATAAACTACCCGAGTTAAAAGAGGTATTGTCCACGGTGCAAAATCAGTGTAGAATTATACTGCAATGAATTCCATCACACTGTGGAATAGCTGATCAACTGGCCAATGAAGGTTCTAATATGTAACAACCTGATGTACCAATCAGTTATCACCAAAAGAAATCCATGATAAAGACACAATGAAGCTTAACTTACCTTCACGGAACGACTACCATCTACTTAGCAGACAAGAACAGGTCATCATATTCCGACTCAGAACTGGACACAATAGACTAAACAGCCATATGTATACAAAATTTAAAATGGCACATCAGCAAAGTGTACATGTAAGCAAGCCAACCAGACTTCAGAACATATCCTTCAAGAATGTACAAGCTATGACACATTAAGGTGCTCATACTGGCCTTCTGATACATCTAGGAATGTTAAACTTTATGGTACAAAACAAGAAATGGAAAATACTGTCCAATTTATACAAGAAACAACACTTCAGATATAGACATTATTAGCCAATGAAAGAAGAAGTCTCTTATGACATGCATTGAAGGTAAACAGTGTTCATATTCTTTGTTCTCTTTTGGGCCACGCAACTCGTGAACAAAACACAGTATAGTGGAATGCTGCTATAACAACATGGTCCAGACTGGCATGTTATTTAATAACATAAATTTGCTATATGTAGTACAGCCAATATAACAAAATATAATTGAGGATTTTGAAAAGTGTTGTTATATAGGGAAATTTGTTATAAAAGAATACACTATAAGGGGATTCTACAGTATATCTATTCTAGTTGTTTCAAGTGTTTTAAGATTCTGATGTTTAGGTACATTGTAAAATGTACAAACCTCACAGTTTGGTTCCTGCTTTATCCACGTTGTGTCTCTAGATTGTTCTGCATGTCTACTGTAATCCAGTATTACATCCATAGAGCTACTACTGACCTCAGTCTCAAACCTACAGAAAATTCATAGTGTGATCTTCTTTATAAATAGCAAGCTCACTCATAAATGTTGAGGAAAAATAAGTACAGCAGACATGCATGAGTAAACTTCATGATTTTCTGTAAATCTTCTCCTTCTTACCATTTGCAATTGAACATGCCTACATAACTCTAAGTAAAACAGCGGCAAAGAAGATCAACGCCTTCGAGCTGAAATGCTACAGAAAGATACTTAGAATATCATGGAAGGATAAAATCAGAAACTCAGATATTATAAACACACTGAATATTCCAGAGTGTTGGTTACTAAACACAATAACAAAATGAAAACTACGCCTGTTTGGTCATATAAAGAGACATAATTGTTTAGAAAGACAAATAATGGAGGGAAGAGTACCTGGGAAGTGGAGAAGGGGCAGACCAAGAAGACGATGGACTAACGACATTAAAGATAATATGAATACATCGCTAGAAAATGCAAGCCACATCGCCCAAGACAGAGAGAGGTTCAGAGAGTTCATTGGGAAGACAACGTTCTGGAAGGAATACGTCACATGACACACATAACCAGTCATTTTCTTGTGAAAACATGTTGTTTAGTTGTGTTGCGCGATACCATAGTTGCTGGTTCTCGGCCCAGTATCTCCAGCACCAGTAGTTTCTGTAGATGACTTTTAATGCCAGTTTTTGTCGCCTGGATATGATGTTTCTCATTCAAAGTTGAAGATGAGCATAGTATTGAAAAAGAAAAAAGATAGGTTTTTCTTCTTCTGCATTCGTTCTCCTACTCCAGCAGATTAGTAGGATGTAGTCTGGAAAACATAATGAGTTGTGTCATGGTTGACAGCTATACTACGATATCTCTCCATTTAGGCCTGACACATCCGACTTCATTGTGTGTATACAAACACCTAAAAGGTAGAAAACAGCATCAAGGATTAATTTCATTGTAACTGGGTTATCCCATATTTACTCCATCCATCTCAACGAAGTTGCACACTACCCATTGAGAGTATCACTCGTATCACATAACTCCATAGCTTCAAGCGATAATCCCTAAAGATCTCTGAAAAAAATCCATTTTGCAAACAAGATATTGCAAGTGAGATTATAATTCATGATCTCTTGAGAACAAAAAGTCAACGGTTCAACCACTATGCCAGTGAGACCCACAATGCCATTAGCTCAACCACTATGCCAGTGAGACCCACAATTCCATTAGCTCAACCACTATGCCAGTGTGACCCACAATTCCATTAGCTCAACAACTATGCCAGTGAGACCTACAATGCCGTTAATCAGTGGAGTTAATTTACACAATATCTGGAAATGAGTAAACTTGCTGGTTTAGACATCCTTATAAACCAGATTTCTTTCAAACATAAATAAACATATGGTATTGTTCATTGATATATTTCTTCTTCTTCTGCATTAATTCTCAAACTCCTGCAGATTAGCAGGATGTAGTCCGGGGAACGGAATGCGTTGTGTCATGGTTTACAGCATTGCTGCGATATCTGCGCCTTTCGGCCTTATACATCCGACTTCAGCATGGCTTAGAGTCACTGACCCTATATGGGATAGCCAACTCCATCCCATAACCTCCTTAGTCGCCTTTTACGACATGCGTGGAAGGTAAACAGTGTTGCTATTCTTTGCTCCCCTTTCGGGCTGGACAACACACGGGCAATTGATATATTTAAATATCATAAGAATATGACAGAGATGGTATAAATCACCTGTTCACTATACCGTACTGTCTCTTTCTACTCGATGTCTACTACATTTACATATGCCGTACTGTCTCTTTCTACTCGATGTCTACTACATTTACATATGGATGGTCTGAAGGCCTTGCAGTTTTCCCTTGACATGCATCATCATCCCTATATTTTCTTGCCCTAGTTAGTTTTTTTGTCCTCATTTTCAATGTTCACCCAAGTGATGCCCGGACCCCGAAAAGGTAGCAAAGAAGAGTTACAATGTTTGCCTTCCATACATGTCATAAGAGGCAACTGCTGCAGCCGCTCATGCAGAGCAACAATGACATCCTAAATGAAAGGCTAGAGCTGTTCAATGTCCAACAGACTCCTCCCACACAAACTCAGTCAGTAGACAATATCAGGCCAGCATAGGACTCATTAATCCCGGCAGGGCACATCACAGACATCATCATTACCTCAGCTGAGATGAATGATCATTGTTGACCACGTCTGATTAACAAGAGGGACTAAAGAGGTTGGTGGAGCTGGCTTGTTCAACCAGTGACCCATAAGCCATGGAGGAGTAGTATGTGTCAGGAAGAGCGGCGCTGATATCGCAGTAACGCTGCAGTCCTACACCATGACAGAATGCATTCGTTCTCTGGGCAACACGGTGTTAAACTGCAGGAGTTTGGGGAGTCTCAAACTTCGTGAACGAGCGCGGAGGAATTTGACAATTTCCAATTTTTTTAGGTTACTCAGAGTTTACTGTCTTTAAAATTCAATAATCCATGAGGTAGCATCTGTATGAACGTCATTGTTGCCTTGGATTTTTCAACTGTTTAGTGTCTGCAATCTAGTTCATGTGAAATGTTATTTATGATATTACATTCTGATGGTAACAGATATCAATTTATCATATCAAACATTAACATCTGGAGGACTCATTACAAAATGTCAAAAATTTTGTCAAAATGATTGCTGGAAGTGTGGAAGGAATAATTATTAATAATAAATAATTAATAATAAGATATTTATTTTATGAATTTCATGGTTGGTGTAGACCGGATGGTCTAGTATTAAAGTATTCAGCTATTCAGTGTTGAGAGAACAAATATATCTAATAATGCAATATTAAAGTAAGTAATGTCTATACCTACATATCAAGAAAGAAAAACTTTGCTCAAGTATAGACTGCACTTTTTAGAAACTTATGACTCGCCATTGAAGACAATGATAAACAGTGTTGCCAGTTCGTTTTTTCAAAAAAGCACTAAACTCGTGCCTAATAGCACTAAATTTAGAAATGGGGGAAGAACATCAGAGAGAAATGTGGTGCGGTCGCTCAGACGACAAGCGGCATAACAATGAAGATTTGGCAGTAACCAAAGCTTTGAAAATGGGTGCGCTCGCAGACTGCGACACATGTCTGTATGCCCAGTGATTCGATAAGCATGATTGTGAAAGTGTAAGCGGGGTACATTCGCTAACAGTGGCTGGATGCAGTGAAGAATTCATGTGTGCGTAAAGTAATTTTTTTTTTGTTGGGACATGCGGGAGTCCGGGGTAATGAGAGAGCAGATAGACTGGCCGCACACACGGCTGTTAGCGGAGCAATGGATCGGGCAGGCATTTTGAACGCCCCCTACGGAAAAACTCACGAACAAATTACTGTATAAGTGCATCAGGGGTTGGTGGTACTGACGTAAGCACTGACGATTCCAGCACTCAGTCAGACTCAAACAGAAAGATTGGATAGAATCTAGAATGAGGCAATGAGAATCATTTGGGGTGTACGAGAGATACGTCGGCATGGGTTATGCGATACTTACTGGATTGCCCAACTGCAGAGCGCAAAACTACCTACAAATCACGTTGATAAAAAACATCCTCTACACCCTGAAATTCTCAAAGTGAAAGGCAGTCGATGTAACAGAGGAAAGTCATGGATGGGGCGAGCAGATGATATTATACAGAGGGTGTGCAGACTGGAAGATGTGCTACCTGGTGCGGAATGGAGTTGTGCGCCCTTAGAATGTCCGACAGCCTTCAAAGTAATAATAACACTCAATAGAGAATGCATGGAATGGTGTCCGACAGTGGTGGAGTCGGATGTACTCGCTCTAATCGGTGAAAATTCCAGGGACGGTGATATGATTGTATATACAGATTGGTCGGTTGAGAGACACATCAAAAGTGCCTGGCCTCCACGGCTCAAAGGTGGGGGAAAACAACCAGAGAGGAAAGTGGTGCATTCTCTCAGACGACAAGCAGCATGACAATGGAGATTTTGGCAGTAACCAAAGCTTTGCAATGGGTCTGCTCGCAGACTATCTGCGAGCATGCCTGTATACTCAGTGACTCGATGAGCATGATTGTGAAAGTTCAGGTGGGATACATTCAGGAACAGTGGCTGGATGCAGTGAATAATTTCTGTGTGTGTAAAGTGCGTAGACTTTCATTTTTGTGCCGGGACATGCAGGAGGCCAGGGTAATGAGAGAGCAGATAGGTTTACCGTACCCGGGAAAACGCTCTGCGGGAAAACACACGAGAAAATGACTTTATAAGTGACGATGACACTTGTTCCATGATTAGAATAAGAGAGCTTGGTTTGAAGTGTGATGTCGCTAGAAAGGAGCGGTTTCGTGATGGTCATTAAACGGCGTACTGGGACCATCAGTCAACGTGTATTGGCAGATATACACACGAAGAGATCTGAGCATCTATGGGCTTGTCTGGAGTGCAGTGACGATGATCTACTGATTAACTAAATTTAGTTGAAAACGCGTTAGAAAACATACTAAACACATTTTATCATTAAAATATTACAAGATATCACTTTATAATATATTAGTATCATTTAAAATTGTAATTAATATTACTCCAGATATGCGAATTCATAGCCAGACAATACTATTACAGGTATTTTCTGAAATCCATCATAGATACAATATAACGAACCAAATCTTAGCGATGTCTCCTATTTAAAAAAACAAACATGCGAACATTAACACCAAAATGGTACTATATAAAACGATCACGGTACCATCATTATACTACCAATATCAAACGTGGACAGATGACACGTATTTTCAAGAACAAAAATGTAAACATAGATACTAAAGTTGTATTATACAAGACTATTATTATTATTCCATCACTGTGCTACCAATGCCAAACCTGGACAATGACAGTTAAAAAAAAAGAAAAGAAAAATAGGGACAGAAGAAATTACATGTCTACGAAGAATAATCGGAGTGTCATTAAGAGATAGAATTAGAAACTATAACATCAGACAGATAACCAAAACAATACCAGTATTGGAACACAGCAAAAGACAATAGATCAAGTGGTTTTCACACGCTTCCAGACTACCAACAGATAGCATGCCACAAATGGCCATCACAGCTATAAAGATAGAGGCAGACCATGTAAAAGATGGATCAAAGAAGCCACAGGAACAAGCTTAAAAACAGCACACAAGAAGGTCATCTCCAGATAACTCTTCCACCCCTGACGCCGCAAGGCAAAAAAGGGCCACGGAGTATAGATAGATAGATAGATCAAACGTGGATACTAACAACTAAGACAAATGAAAACGTATTACAACAGAGATGACTTGTCTACGTAGAACTCTCGGGGTAACAATAAGAGACAGAATCAGAAGTCAAAACTTCAGAATACTAACAAACACAATATTAATTCTGGATTATATCAAAATACAACAGATTAAGCTGTTTCCACATGCTTCCAGACTTCCATCATATAGTGCCACTCAAAAAACATTGCATTTATGCCTATATACAGACATGATGAATGCAAAGCCAGTGGCAGACCGTGCAAAAGATGGATTACAGAAATAAAAGAGTCCACAAAAACATACATATATGAAGCACACAAAAATGTCATCTCCAGAGAACTATTCTAACCCTGATGTCGCAAAGCAAAAAGGGTGATCAAGCGGGGGATTATGTTTGGCATTATATTATCATTTGCATTATTAGGCACTAGTCTCGTACCAAAAATGTTAACAAGTGCACACAAAAAAACGCAATAAAAGGGCGCAAATGGTATTCAAAAAAATGTAACAAGATACCACATTAAAATTCAATGCTATTCGTTAATATTAAAGTAGAATTACATGTATTCCAGTTCTGTCAAATCCAAGTCTGATTTATCCTTGTGTAGTATTTCTGGATGTACGTGTATATACGAATTGTACAATGATGATGTTGTTGTTAAATGAAACAAACTCTCATATGTTTTCTGTGAACATTTTTTAGCAGAAAACTTATATCTGCTCAGATTTATGTTCGTATATGCTTTATTGCTACCAATTTATATTTTACAGTTATTTTAAATGTTTGACAGCGCGCATGGAACAATGTCCAGTAACAAACATATGCATACTTATGTTACTTTTACGCCATTCCTGAGTGTGAAAGTTTTATATATTTTCACAGAATAGTTGTAAGATTTGTTAATGTTTGGTTGTATTATTATGTCTCAATATCTTTCAATCTCATCACTATTAAACAGCACAGCAGCATTTATCGCCATCTATTTCTACTCTTATTTGCCATTTTAAAAATATCAAATTATTGAGCCACTACAACATTACAGGAAGTGAAATCGCAGACAAAATCACAAAAGAAGGCAGTGCATTTCAACAGAGTGACATTGACACGTCAGACAAATCAGCAATTATAGCCACTCTCAAATCAAAGTGGGAATGTGCTCAGCCAAATCAAGTCAGAAATTATACCTACCACCAGCTCCCAAGAAAGGACTAGGTTACCATTTTCCGATTACGAGCAGGCCAAAACCAAACTGCACCACCACCTATATCAAAAATATAAGATCGATACAACAGACTTATTAGCATCAGCCCTATCAAAACCGAACAGTTGTTGCAGACCTGCCCAACATATGGCAAAGAACGTAGAGACATGTCCAGACTCCTGTCATGAAAAACTATACGGTACTTTTCGGATCCTGGAGTTGCCTGTTGCCTTTGTTGTCATCAAGGTGGACGTCTGATATATGAAGAAATATGGTGAAGACAATTATTGTTCATAATGAAACAGCAATAACGGTTAGTTCAAATGTGGTGTTAATCATAACAAAGAAGCTGTAACGAATGTCAATGTCACTACAAGATGATGGCAATAGCATTTACACACTATCGTTTAACTGTATTTCAAGAACAATGTTATAGTAATAGATGAAATGATTCAAAAGGCAAGTAAGTAGCAATTATTTTTCCTATTTATTCACAGTTTAGTGTCCTTCCCAAAAATTTTTTTTTATACATTTTGTTCTTTATTTTCTTCTCGCGTTATACCCCTTAATGCCTTGCGGTGTCAGAATCGTTCTCTTGTGGCTTTTTTTTGTGTGCTTCATATCTGTTGACTTTTATTTCTATAATGCAACGTTTTCATGGTCTGTCTCTGGCTTTGTATCCACCGTGTCTGTATAGCAATGAAATGGTTTTTTTAGGGGCACTATCTGATGGGACTCTAGAAGCACGCGAAAACCACTTAATCTGTTGTCTTCTGGTGTAATTCAGGATTGCCATTGTATTTATTAGTTTTCTTATGTTTTTGTTTCTGATTCTGTCTCTTATTGTTAGTCCGAGGATTCTACGTAGACAAGTAATTTCTGTTGTAACAAGTTTTCTTTTGGATTCTGTTGTTAGTGTCCACGTTTGACGTTGATGGCATAGTGATAGTATGATAATTGTTTTATATGGTGCAGTTTTTGTGTTTATGCTCACATATTTGTTTTTGAAAATAGGAGACATCTGCTCCAAATCTGGTATAGGCCTATTATGTTGCATCTATGTTGTCATTGATTAGAATAGTGATGTTTCTTTGTTTTTGCAATTGATATTACCTCTATTTTTTATGTGTTTATCTTCGTGTTAAGGTCCATACATGTTGTGTGAAGTATATTTATGTGTTGCTGTAGTTGTTGATATTATTTCTTAATCGACTGCAAAATGAAGTTCGTCCAGGAGATTTTTTAGGATGTCTTCTTCATTAATGTTGGAAATTTTATATATGCAATCGATATATGTTATTAATAACAAGACAGATAGAACACATCCTTGTCGCACGCCATGGTGTATGTGGAATTTATCTGAAAGCCCAACACTCATTCTAACTCCACATTGACTACCTGTGTAACTACTTACACACAATTTGGTTAGGTGTTATGGATCCCCATATTTTATAGGATTATATAGTATTTTAATAGTATTTTACATTTTATTGACGAACCCAAAAAATGTAGAAAAGCATTAAAAATAACCAGATTGTTTTTAAAAAGCATTAAACATGTGCACCCGAGTTATTTACAAAAATTTGGCACCAGATGAATTGGAAAAGCTCCACTCTGAGGAAGAGCACCAACATGGCAACACTGTAGGTCACTGCACTACTCTGCAGCAACCGGCGAAAAAAGAAAACACGAAGTAGTAACTCACTTATATACAGATGGATCAGCAGAGAATGCAGTAAAAATGGAGGAACAGGAATAAATATATATATACACAGAGTACTCAAACAATGTTAGCAACCGACAAACTGATAAGCGCCAATCTTGGTTCATAGCCTGTAGGTAGAATTCATGACTGATGCAAGACCAGCACTCCAAGCGTTGTAGTGCAGAACTATACCATCATCATCGTGTGACATACTTTCCAGAACGTTGTCTTCATAAGGACGTTCTGAACATCTCGCCGATCTTCGGCGAGGTGACCTGCCTCCTCCAGGGACATGTTTAAACAGCTATATCATTTGTCCAACTTCGTCTTAGGCGCTTCCTATGCCGTCTGCTATTAGTCTTTCCATGCTGTTATGTCTCTTTAGATGACCAGAAAAGTTCATTTTTTATTTGGACTAGTTCTGAAAACGTCATTGCCATCCTTCTCTTAATTTATACTGCACAGCTCCCTGAACTATTTATGTTTGTACCCAAATAATCAAAATTTTATGTCTTCCAGTTCATATATATCAATTACAATGTTTGGTTGAGATTGTACTTTATCAGTTGTCATAATTTTAGTTTTCCTCATGTTTAGAAGCATATTTTGAGTAAGCTGTGTTTGTTTTTGTTGATAGAATCATTTGTCGTAGACCTTCGTGTGTTGTTAAGAGGACTGTACTGTCTGCGTATCTCATTTCTGGTATCGGCTGACCTCCGATGGTTAGAAGTTGAAAATATGTGTGTGTGTCATGTCTTCCTCTATATTTCTCAATATGATTTCTGCATACATGTTAAACGGGTACAGTATACGTCCCTGTCCAACAACTTTCTGTACGCTAACTCACTCTGATGTGTTTCAATCTCCTTTTACTACTGCTTCTTGTTCTTGATACATCATTGCGATGTGGAGAGTGAGATGTTTTGGAAATCCCATGTCGCTAATAATTAGCCACATTTGGTGATGTAAAACTATGTCAGACTTGTAAATACTAATGACCGAACTAAGCAATCATAAGTAAAGTAGTTATGCAGCGGATAGCATCGCATTGTGGAATACCTGGAAGCGAGAATGCAGATCGTCTGGCTAAGGAGGGAGCTGCTACTGATCAACCAGATGCACAATACCATCCCATCAAAAGAAACAGATGATCAAATCAATAAGAAAGCCAAAAGAACACAAAATGACTACCAAATTGTGAGCAGATTGTCATTCTGCGCCTCAGAACAAGACACACCAGACTCCACAGTAACATGTATACAAAGTTCTAGATTGGCAACACAGCCATGTGTTCAGGAACTTCAGATAGGGCATATTATTCAAAAATGTCTGGAATATCAAATAATGAGGCAAATACACTGTCCAAGAGAAACAACAGTGAAATAAAAACTCCACGGAACCTCTGTACAAGCTAATAAACAGTAAGCCTATAGTTTATAGAGGAGACGAGTGCAGAGAGTCTCGCATTGCTTTCGTGTGGACCCAGGGTTAGCAGGTAACCACGATCCTAAATGTACCTCCTCGTGGTGAACCCTGGAAATAGAAATACACATGCTCATGTTGCATTCCTGGCCAACACCTTTAGGCTCGTGTCCGTGAAGGCTGCAGATGGAGTGAGAACTGTCTGCAAAGTGACAGACAATATCACATTCAACAGAACTGTCGGAACACAGTCATGTACGGCATCTGTGCATTCCGTCTCGCCAGCCTAAAAAAAAAAAAACCAGAAACATTGGAGGGGCGGCCAATATTCCGATATGGGTAGATTCCTCTAACATAACGGTGATCCTATGAGTACACACCGAATCTAGAAAAGACAACACGCCCTGGAGGGCAGCGTTGTATACGTTAATCGATATGGCGGCAACTAAGCTGCAATTGTGCAGCACGAGACCAACAGGCGGAAGTGCTGTTCATCCTCGAGAACACACAGAAGCCGATATGCTCCATCCACCACAATTTACCTCGTTCAAAGTAGAAATCATGACTCAGGTATTGGTTACGCCAACTTGAACATGCACAAAATCTTTAAATACAGCTTTATTTTGCAAACAGGACAAATGTCAGGGAGTGCATTATTCAAATATCTGACCGAAGTAGTGTTGAGATTCCGACTCTGTGGGCAACATAAAGGAGGGAGAAAGTCATTAACGACATTGCAAACCTAACCCAACTCGTCTGTCGTCGTTGCCCATCACGGTACACACAGAATTGGGTTAAAGGCCCACTATGAAGCTCCTCGTCAGAGATAGGGTACTCTACCTACTTCTTTAGGTAATATACGCAATGCGAAGTCAAAATAAACATTCTAGTGATGGATTTGATGGCCATTGCACGCGGCGATCGTTTTAGAAATGCACAGGTCAAATCCCAAACCCCCGACGTATTTGGCAAAGCAGCATCTCGTCTAGGAAGGTGAATCAACCATGAGTCGAATTCGACTGTCGCAGTTACTCAACACATACTGAAGAAATTAGGTATGGTACACATAGGGTAGTAATGGAATTATCTTCCTACATGGGGAACATCTCGCTGGCCGAGAAGCGCCTCTTCGAGGAAAGGCACACAATGGGTGACCCAGGCAAACTATCGGTTCGTCTCGTAAAATTTACCCCCTGAGTAGAAGGCTCCTTCAATAGGCCTTGCATTAAGCCGAAATCTCCTGGGGTATGAAAGAAAACTATGAGAAACCTCCCCACTGCACATAGGAAGCAAGAGCTAAATTCCTCGGGTTAGAAAACAAAGAACATAGATGAGACAAAACTTCAGATATGCATATAAGCACATTCCGGACGAACGAAAGAAGAAAAAGAAATAACTCTGACTTCTCAAAGTATTGCTTAACCATTACGTGCCCGCTGTGTGTTGAGGTATAAAACTTCCTTATCCACGCCATTGAGGCATTTAGGGGAATCAGAAAGGCTTTGGGAAAACAACGCTGGCAGAAAATGCATCCTGACATGAAGATGGACAATGTAAATTACAATACAGGTATCAGGACACTATCTCTCTATACACTGTAGCCCTTGTTTGTCTTGAGGTGTCAGGGCTTCCTATTTCTATGATTGATGTTTTAACATGATCTGCCTCTGGCTTTATAGCCGTGAATTATATGTGTCATGGTCATTTGTGGCATGCTATCTGTCGGTAGTCTGGAGGCGTGTGTAAACCACTTGATCTGTTGTCTTTTGATGTATTCCAATACTGGTATCGTTTTGGTTATCTATCTGATGATATTGTTTCTAATTCTATCTCTTAATGACACTCCGAGTATTCTTCGTAGATATGTCATTTCTTCCGTCACTATTATTATTATTACGATTCCTTGTCAGAAAACAATACTGCAGGGAACTGTCGAGGGTGGAAGACAACATCAAGGAATGGACAGGGCAAGATATTTCCACACTCATCCGCATCGCTGAGGATAGAATTCGCTGGAGGACTCTGTGTACTGAGGCATCCAATGTGGTACCCCGACGGGTTACATGATTGATTATTCTATTTGTTTTGAACTGTCAATGTCCAGGTTTGGCATTGGTAGCACAGCGATGGGATAATAATAGTCTTGTATAATACAACTTTAGTGTTTGTTTACATTTTTATTCTTAAAAATGAGTCATCTGTCCTAGGATCTGGCATGCTTTGTTGCATCTATTTTGTATCTCTTTACTGCTTTTCCTTCATTCGATGCAATGCTTCCTAAGTATTTGAACTCCTTTGCCATTATCTCTGTTTCATTTTTAAGTTCTTTCTTTTGCTTGAAATGTGCCTATATTCGAAAATGTGTCTTTTGTATAAATTTCAGTCTTTTGTGGTTTAGAAACCAGCAGTTTTACTTCCAGTATTATTTCTCTGGATCAAAGTGCTTCAGTATCTCAGGGTTTTCTTAAAGTATTTCTCTGTTGTATGTGGTAACTGTATGTATGGATATGTTGCGAATCTTAAATTCTGTGTATATATATATATATATATATATATATATATATATATATATATATATATATATATATATGGCTGCATACAGATGTGTGATGTAGTACAACTTATAAACTGTTCATAATTTGCCCTTCAATGTTCATTCTCAAAACTTCTGCTGGATCTCTCTTGTTGCAGGTCAATGATCCTACTAGATTTCCAACAGAATGTAGTCCACATAAAGGAAATGCATTGTGTCACCATTTTATTTTGCACCAATGGCCAGACACATTCAACTTTGGTGGAGGTAGTCATTTTGTTTTGATGATTTTCTAATTGCTTTTACCATCCTTTTCTCCTGATAGTAAGTAATCATACATAAGATTGGCCAGCAACATAACCTACTTCTGTCAGTCTACTCTCTGTACTTAAATGAGACCACATCCACTGTATGATGTATTTCTGTCAGTAGTGCACCAATAAAAGTCAAATAAAACCTGACAATAAAGAATGTATTGATTTCTTTTACCAATAAAAAAAAAGTCAAATAAAACCTCACCATAAAGAATGTATTGATTTCTTGTACCAATAAAAAAAAAGTCAAATAAAACCTCACAATAAAGAATGTATTGATTTCTTTTACCAATAAAAAAAAAGGTCAAATAAAACCTCACAATAAAGAATGTATTGATTTCTTGTTCAGTAACAATATGAGACTTCATATGAGGCTGGGGTAAAGTCTGTGCATTTATTATGAAGCAAATTTGTACAAGCAAAACATTCCCAACAAACAAAAAAACTATTAACTAAACACACATGCACAATGAAGACTACAAGGAGATACTTTTCACCAGTTTTGTACAAGCAAAAATTGTAACCAAGCAGACATGAAGAAAAGGATACCCCCAACCAAACAAAAGTGTAGCAAATATTAACAATGTCTAACCAAAGAAAATTTCACAAGTTAAGACTATGTAAAACACAATTTTATTTACATTAAGTAAATAACAATTATGGGAATTGTATTATAATAGGATGTTTTACTATGTGTAATGGGTTTTCTTCCATTTATTATTTGTAAAATTCTGCTAGTCCTAGCTATCTCATCATAATGCCTCATATTAATATTCCCACCTTTGTGATGCAGGGGTCTGAAAGGGGTGAAAAGAATAGTGACAATTACTTGCCATACATAAGAGGCGGCTAAGGAGGTATTGGAGGTGACTGGCTGTTTCATCATATTGAGGATAAAAATGACCTGAAGCCAAGCTGAAGTTGGATGTGTCAGACCAAAATGTGCAGATATTGCAGCCAAACTATAAACCATGATACAACATCCTGAAATCTGCAGAAGTTTGAGAAAAAAATAGATCATTATTCTTTTTTATTTTTCACATCCTCAAACTTTCCCAATGTTATGTTTACAAATTAAAAAAGGGCTCAAAAAGCTGTGATGATTGATTTCATTGTACTCTGGTTTTCATATATGTTCTCAAGTGCTACAAACTTCTGCTAAATAATCAATTATATTCTTATCATAATTATTATTTTCACAATGTCTAAAATTGCAATTGAAGGCTACATGAAGACTAGTGGTGGTGCATCCTTCATGAATGCAATAAAATGCACTGTCGTATAAATTTGAAATGTTAAAAAAAAAATTGGATATTTTTTCAAGCAATTAATATCAAAATATTTTATCACTAGTTTCTAGTATAACAATTATTCAATAATCACAAAGTGGTGATCTTTCCTATATGTGGTTAGCTACAACATTTAGTAACAACCAGAAAGTAAAACATGAACATTTAGTAACCACCGGAAATATCATGGGGAGAAGAGACAGGAAGGCAAAGAAAAAATAGCTGAATGGGTTGTTACTGTGGCGCAAGAAAATGTCACCACATGAAATTAATAACAAAAGAGACAGAGATGTGTGGAGGAACATGATTGTCTAGGCCCCCAGCATAACACTTCATTAATTGTCTGTCTGTCTCTCTCTCTTCATGATTATTGTCCATGGAATTAACAACAGGCAGCCACATTGAATCAATGATTAATAGCTTCAAATGTTTACAAGATATGGCCAAGTGAAAGTACTACCAACACATGCAATTCAAAACAGAAGTGCCTAAATAATAGTATGTTTGCTCTGCTAGAGCCGCAGAGGAATACATTTAGCACAAACTCTACCTACATCTACTTTACGAAGAAAAGAATATTTGACTGCACATCACCTTATGCTAATGCTAAGAATAGGTAAATCAGAAAGTGACATTGTGAATTTATTTGATCAAAGTTTCAGATACATACCGGTACATTGAATAACAAAACTATCAGTAAATGAAAGCAAAAGATGCTGTCTATAACAAAATTATAGAGGACTTCAGCATGAAGAGCCTCAGAGTAGGGTTTAGCTACAAATAAAAATAATTAGTATACATAATTAGCAAATTTTTCCTTCTAGTACATTGTCAGCAAGCCCATAGATAGGGATGGAGGGGGAGAGGAAGAGTGTGTGTTTGATGGTTGAACACCTAAGCAAAACCTACTGTTTTGCTTCTCATTAATGGATTTGCCTAAACATTGTAATTAAAATGGATTTGGCCATGAATAAGTCAGAATGACCCTTATTTATCCCTCCCTCCCTGCCCCACAAAGATTTATAAATTATCTATGGCCTTGCTTATCAATATTTATGAATGCATGCCATCTGTTAAAATCCAGGATACGCTTCTGACACATTACAGATGCACACTGTGGACATTATATAATAGAATCAGAGGCCGCACCAATCTCTGAGAGATTGTTTCATCTGAGCTTTGCTAATGATGTTGATCTTAAATGGAGTCAGAACAAAAACTCAAAAAGCATAAAGGATTGACTTCATTGTACTTAGGTTACCCCATAATGTACTCTATCCCTCTCATTGAAGCAGGATGTAGCTTGCAGAGAGTACCACCCATATCTTCAGGTTATAATCTTGAAGGGATCTCTGAAAAAATCTACTTTACAAAGATGATCACCCATATGTTGATGAGCCAGAGAGGTGAGCAAAGAATAGCAACACTGCTTACCTTCCATGCGTGTCGTAAGAGGCGACTAAGGTCATGGGGTGGAGTTGGATGTCCCATCCCATATATTGTAAAAGTAACCCAAAGCATTGATGCAGACCATGACACAAGACACTCCATTTTCTGGACTACATCCTGCTAATCTGCAGGAGTTTGAGAATTAATGCAGAAGAAGACAAGATGTCGCAAGCCAGACTTGAAGAGCCACAAGAAGTAACAGCGAAGTTGAAAAAAGTTACCAGCAAGTACAGAATGGAAATCAACACTGAAAATAGTAAGATCTTGTTTAACAGCAGAGACACAGAAGTACAGGCCAACATCATGAATTGGCAAAAGCTTGAGGAAGTGAATAATTTCAAATATCCTATGTCCTGCATATGCAGTGATGGAAAATGCACATCAGAATTACAGATAAAGCTGGAGATGGCTTTAGTTGCTAAATTCAATTTGGAAAAGCAAAATCAGTGTTAGTGAACATTTAACTTTCAATTGTGAAACAATGAAAATTTGAATGGAATTGACATGTATGCCAACATTTTTCCTTGCAAAAAAACCAATAACTACAGAGAACAGTCAATGGTGGAAGATACAGAGGAAGACAAAGAAAATCATGGACAGACAATATCAAAAATCGTACAAATTTGGATTTTTCTCTCACTTATCCACATGGTTGAAGCTAGAAATAATGGAGGATTTTGTGTTGATGCATCAAATGTAATGACCTATGTTCATGACCGGTTATAGGCTTATGGAGATAGATAATGGAATCCTTCGAAGGTGCATCCTTTTATAACCAATTTCCCTATTTAATAGCACCTTCCAATATCACCAATTGTATTTATTCTTTGTTGTTTGTACTGTATACAGCAAACTTATATTATTACATACCGGTACATATTTCATCAAGTTGTTATATCATAAACAATTGACTTCAATCAGTCTACCATAAACAATTCTTCTTCTGTGTTCCATTCTTAAACTCCTGCAAATTAACAGGAAGTAGTCAGAACAATAGACGCAGTGTGTTTACCTGTGATGCCTATGCCTTTCAAAATGACACATCTGACCAGCATAGATTATGGATCACTATGACCCCATATGGGTTGGAACAGCCAACTCCACCCTATAACCATTTTAGTCACCTTTTATGACATATATGGTATGTTAAAGTACTGATCTATGCACCCCTTATGGGACTGGGTAACCTATGGGTAATAAAATTATTCAAACAAGTGACCAATAATAACACATTTGATTTTATGGAATGATATGCCAGTGTTGTGTCAGGATTTTCTATTGATGATGAGTCAACATCCTTGCATACCAGGCAATCAAATAGGTGCTTAGTCTTCCCCCAGGAGTTGTTGAAATATAAGCATCATTTTAGTTGCCATAGTTCGCTGGTCAAATACACTCCTAGCTCTACCATGTAGATGTCCTACATCTAAGGACAGAATAGAGATAATTTCTCTATGCCCTGTGATCCTGTGACTCAGAATCTTGATTGATTGACAGATGTGTTAATGGCTGTCTAGACCAATTTTGCTGTATGTATTTTTTTATGTCTTTCTACGCTACTGCTCTGACTAAATCCTTTAGCACAAATATCACACTTGTAAGGTTTCTCTCCAGTGTGTGTTCGTTTGTGTTTTTCTAGATCAGATTTGCGGGCAAACTTCACGTCACAAAAATCACACTTGTGACGTTTTTCTTTTCTTTTATGTGGCTCTAGGTGATCACACTCGATAGACGCTGCTGCACAAGAATCACACTTGTAAGGTTTCTCTCCAGTATGTATTCTTCTATGTCCTTCTAGGCTACTATTCTGAGCAAATTCTGCCGGACAAAATTCACACTTGTAAGGTTTTTCTCCAGTATGTGTTCTTCTGTGTCTTTCTAGATCACTGCTTTTAATAAATGTTGCGCCACAAAAATCACATTTGCAAGGTCTCACTCCAGTATGTATTCTTCTATGTCTATCTAAATTGGCATTATGAGTAAATCTTGCTTCACAAAATTCACACTGATACGGTTTCTCTCCAGTATGTATTCTTTCATGTGCTTCTAAACTACTTCGTTGAGTTAAACCTGCACCACAAAACTTACATTTAAAAGGTTTGTCAAAAGCATGTATCTTTTTATGCTCTTTTAAAGTACTTTTCTCTTCAAATCTGATCCCACAAACATTACATATTATCAATTGCTCGTCATAATTGATGTATTGGTTTTGAAAAGGTATATGACTTTGTAATGTGTCACCCACATCAACTGTATGAAGATCATTATTCTTCTCACACACAGACAATATGTTATCTGATTCTTGTATACAGTCTTCATTCTGTAATGTTGGATGACTGTCAGTCTGAGTGTCACAAGCATGTACTGTACTTTCATGGTAGCCAAGAGAATCCTGTGATGATTCATTTTCAGACATTTCCGGTTCAGTCTTAACATATGTTGTCATTTCTGAAACACTTTTACTACTGTTCTTGTTTACCATTGTATTTATTTTGTTGCTGTCATATTCAGGTAACACATCTGAAAGTTGACCATGTTCTCTCAGCTGCAAGTATTTCTCATCACTTGTCATATTCTTATCAGAATGTACCAGTAAATATTCTTGTTTGATGAAAGGAAGATGGTTCTGGGTCTCGCAGTAGAATTCTGAAATGATAAGGGGAGAGAAATAAAAAATACAGTTAACAAATACCTGATCATGCACTACAAGTATTTACAAGTTTCATCAATGGAATCACCCATGTGTTCCTGGCTCACAAGAAGAGCAAAGCTATGATTGCCATGTATATTGTAAGAGGTAACTAAAGAGATTTGAAAGTGGAGATGTCTGCGCTATCCCAATGGTCACAGTGACACAAAAGTCATGCATTAGTCAAATGTGCAGGTATCCCAGCCAAGCTGTAAACTATGACACAGTGCATTCTTTTCTTTGGACTACATCCTGTTAAGCAGCAGAAGTTTCAGGACAAACGTAGAAAAATCACTGGAATATATGTATATATTTCGGTGATTATTCAACAGTTGCTCCGAAACTATATACCGTATACAAAACTCAGTGACAGACTGTTCACAAAACTGGGTTTTGTAATGAGGTTGACACTGTGGCAAGCTGTGTTATGTTGACACTGTGGCAAGCTGTGATATGTTTACAATGTGGCAAGCTGTGTTATGTTGGAGTAAAAACTTTGACCACAGTTTATCTTGCAAATATCATGTTGAACAAATTATAAATGCTGCAAGCCAGTTGTTGCAAACCTTAAATCTATAGTGCTGTATGTCTATTATACTCTGTTCACTTTAAGAGTGAAGTGGGTCAAAACACACCCATATATTACTCTGCGACACCACAATTTGTATACAGCTGATATTTAAAAATAATAACATAATTAATTATTCATAACTATTTACATTGTGTAAGGAACTATAATGGTTGCTCCCCTGACCTGATGGCGATTGCGCACCGATATAACAGCAGGTATAGTAATTTATCATGGAATGGTAAAGATGTATTATATGAAAATTTATTTTAAAATATACATTACATAATTGTATAAATACAATTCTTTATAAATACTTTGGCATAAAAAAGTTTCCCTCTGCTGTAGTGAGGGATATTATATTATAATAATAATATCCATAATGATAACCCGTCAGGTTCGCAGGGGTGTCACTAGATACGTAAGCACAAAAAGATCCTCCAAACAACTCTATCCTCAGCCATTTGGAAAGTGTAGAAAAATCATGCCCGGTATAGATAGGTCCTGTAGCATCTGCTGTCAGGGATGAAGATAACTCTTCATGTACAAAGCCGCAGCAACTATTAGGTGGGGTGGCCAATTCCCTTCCTTGTTGAACTCCTGAACTAATCTCAAATTCCTATATGGTCTAAGACCCAAGTTTTAAAAAAATTCTACATGTTATGACTGTGCAATGACTGCTGTGAAATGATAAGGGTTTCTTTGTATTATGGCATGAATATATTGGCCTATTTGATGATGATGATGTAGTGGAATTCCTCTACAGTACATTATTTTATAACAAATTTTCCTATATAACAACACTTTTCAAAATCTCCAAATAAATTTATTTTATAATTTTTGCACTGTATACAGCACATTTGTTATTACATACATATATTGTCGGTCCGGACCAAAATGTTATAACAGTATTCTATTGTATCATTGTGGTCATTGACAAATTTGTGCACCATGTTTGTAACTGCTGCCCTCAAATGACTCTCAGGGACCTCCATCAAAGCAGTTATTGTGCCAGACTTCCAGTCCATGTTGCGAAAGATTGAAATTGGCAGATATCGATGAGTGAGCGGTGTCTATTGCTACATCTAACCTCCAGAGTATCACAGATTTACTGCCCAGGACATGCTGGTGTTCTTGGTAATGAGAGAGCGAACAGACTTGTGTTACAAGCACCAATAGACAAAAAGTTGACAACGGATAAGAAGGACGGGCTGAAACTGCTTCCTGAGAGAGTGCTGGATGTGCATAATGTGAATGATGAAACATCAAGGCTTAGATTTGATTAATTCTGTGTTAGCGTGGCATAATGAGGAACATGATTGACCAATGACCCATGGGAACCAATATAAAGTATACCCCTCGCTGTCTACTAGAAGGAACTGACCAGCATAGACAGTAAAGATGGATAGAGTCGTAAAGATTATCTTGTTCGAGTCATGGTTGCTGTCGTGTTATCGAGATGCCTGCTCTTTACGGCTCTATCCATCTTTACCCTCTACTCTGCTACGCAATGTTCTTGTTTGCTATGCGTTTCCTAACTCCCTGTTTCGTACTTTGACCCACTTTCTTTGTTAACAATCAGGCTATTGTGTTCCGTCGTGCTTAGTCTCTCATTCTGGACTCGACTCCACCCTAGTGATCTGAGCTAAATACATTTTTTTTATTTTTAATCATATTTCTATTTAACATATGACTATCTTCTTCACTCCATCCTCTCTTTCACTCTTTCCTTTCCCTTCTTATCTCACGTCTGTCTCCTTTTCACTTGACATGTTAACTTACCTTTGCTTCCCCTGTCTTCTCCTCTTAGTAACTCCATACCCATTATGTGGCTCTATGTAACATTTGTTGTCTTTGTTTGGCTACAGTACAAGTTGACATCACCACATGTTTAATTATTTCCCATGTCTATGTTTGTAAATTTCATGTTCATCATTTAACAATTAAAATATTTATTTATAGTTGGGGTTACGGTTAGTTACGAAAAACCACAAATGTCCTAACCCTAACCCAAAAATAAATTAATATTTAAACTATTAAATGATAAACATGAACATTTACAGAGACAGGGGAAATAATTAAACACGTAGTGGCATCTATTTGTACTGTACTTTTGTTTGTCCTGATGAAGACTTTTTAGTTGAAACATCATCCGTCACTGTGTTTCGTTGCTTTATAGACTTATTGGTGAAAGTACAGAATAGTTCTCTGCTGTGCTATAAATAGCACATTGTTGACAATTTTAACGATCCAATATCATGGATTCCCGCGTAACACCAATCAAAATAATGGCTACCATGACATCACATCCGATAATCACTTGAGTTCAAATCTAGACACAGACGAACTTGTGCATAATCTGTTTGTTTTTCAATTTACACTTTTTTTTTACAATTTCCTATTATTTGTGGTGAGCGATCAGTATTTATGCCCGCTATACACGGAGCGAGGTGCGCGCACACATTAGAAATATTATTTCTAATCCTAACCTTACTCTAAGTACTTACCCGTAATTTTGCCAAATCACACAACAACGGTCAGGTAACACCTCGACACTAGAGCAAAGGTCACAGCAGAGAACTATAATGTAATGTAATTCAGCCGACTTATTTTGGTAACACCTATTTCTGTTCATTTTGAAAGGTGTCATATCCCTGATTCAACATCAATGGCATGGAAAGTCTAGGAATTTATAACAAAGTAAAACTACACTGCATAATACATCAGGAAGCACTAAATATTTAAACTTCAATGACGTGATGGAAATCATGATTTAGGCAGATTTTATCTTGGGGACTGAAGCATCGTCAGTTACAACAATTATTGTTGGATACAGAAGCCCAGTATGTATTGGGATCTTGTGTACTTCTACGAAGTTTGATGGTTCAGGCAAGGAGCTATGTTAGAAAGAGTATCAGTAGTAGTATATATCAGTATATGTGTTGCATGAAGAAATTGCAATATTTTTAATATGATATAGGGCCTACATGTGATGTATGGATAGGATAAACTAAATAATATACTATAACTATAAATTATAATACTAATTAATATGACATTCATATATAATTATTTATGAATTACGTCCAATTACGATTTTCATTATGTTATGCCCTACCTAGCTCTGAGCCGAACTGTACTGGACTAAAGTAAAATTTAGTTAAGTCTATTTAGTCCTTGGTTGAAAGAACGGCTGAAAAAACTTGTCAGACCCTATGAGAAAGTCCTTTTTATTTTAATAATAATAAATATGTTTCTGGCTCTCAGTTGTTGCCGCTGCATGGTTGTTCAATGTTTAGTTTGTTGGTTTCGCAGGGTTACACTGGAGAAGATGTCAATGTAAGACTCGGATCAGATCTTCCGCATGTCGAATGCCGAATCAATCGGCAAATCAAATGAATATTTTCATTTCAGTGTTGGACGACTACATAATAATAATCAAAACGTCTATAGCCATACCTCTCGGTAGTCATTGTCTATTATTAAAGCATACTATGTATACACTTACCTTATTAGACCAGCGACAATATCATAACTCATCCAATTTATGAATAAAATAAAAAAAATATTTCTTACAAGACTTATCCGATTATCGCGAAAGTGACGCTATCACGTGGTATATTTTAATATGCTACTATATTGGATTGGATGTGTATTTTCTAAGAGCCCGGTTTGGAGAAGATATGCCATTATTGTAAATTCATAAATTTTATGCTGTAGGACTGTGCTGAAGCATCCAACGTTTTACCCTACATCCCTGAAGGGTTACATGTTTATTGATTCTTCTTATAGCCCACGCAACAGCATATCCAGACACATAATCGTTTCCTCAATGCAAAGAGGACAAAATTAATGCATATTAGCTGAAATAATCACACATACAATTGTTATTGAAAAAGTACATTAGAATGACATAACTGAATATCTCTCGTCAATCACCACAATGTGGAGCATGAACATCAAAACGGCACTATATAAAACGATAATCATGCCATCACTATGCTGCCAGTGTCAGATGTGGACACTAACTACAGAATCCAAAAGAAAACATGCTACAGCAGAAATTATTTGTCTACATAGAATCCTCGGAGTAACAATAAGAGACAGTATAAGAGGCGAAAACATCAGAAAACTAACAAGCACACTTAACAAACCAATTAATTAATCTGCTGTCTTCTGGTGTAATCTAAGATTAATTATCAGATTAATCAGAGCAGGTTATTATCTTCCGCCTCAGAACAGGACACAACAGATTAAACAGCCACTTAAATAAACTAAAATTGGTCCCATCACCACTGTGCCCTTGTGGGCTGACAACACAGACCACTGAACATACCCTGCAAAACTGCAATACACTAAACCAGTTACGGGAAGAACACTGGCCCACAGAGATTGATGTCCACAGAAAGATGTATGGGAGCACTGAGGAGCTTTCAAATACAGCAGCATTAATTAAGAAAACAGGACTTGCCGTGTAGACATGTCAAACTGCGAACGAGAAGAAGATCAGATTAATTAAGTGGTTTTCGCGTGCTTCCAGACTACTAGCAGACAGTGCCCCTGCATTACTATACAGAAACGATGGACACAAAGCCAGGAGCAGACCTTTTAAAAGTGGATTACAGAATAATGGGGTCAACGAAAACAAACAAACATAGATATATCTTAACTCATCTTGCGCGAATACGGCGACGTTGTGCCTGCTTACATGGACGATAGCCGCCCAAAGTTGAGGGCAGGTTGTTATTTCTCTCTAGATATAGGGACAATTATAAATGAGTGAAAGATCGATAGAATACAACAAAGAACTAAACGCAATATTTATAGATCAAGAGTAGGCGTTTGATAGTCAACAGAGACGTACTATGGGAAACTCTAGAAATGTATTCTTCTTCTTCAGCGTTCATTCTCAAACTCCCGACGAATTTCTCTTGTAGCAAGACCATGGTCCTATAATATTTCCAGCAGGATGTAGTCCAGAGAATGGAAATGCGTTGTGTCGCCGTTTTAGTTGCGCCAATGGCCCGACACATCCGTCTTCGGCGGTAGAAATGTATTGTATCAAAGGACAACTGTTATAAAGCATAAGATCTTTGTATAAGAACTGCCAATGTGTAGTAAGAACACCAGATGGTATCACAGACGCATTTGATACAAAAAAGGGAGTGCGTCAATGTTGCGTACTCTCACCTTTGCTATTCAATATATACATAGACAGAATAATAAAAGAGGCAAAAAGTACAGAGGCCAACATCACCGACTCAGAACAACTAAACAATAAAATAAATGAACTACTTTTCGCAGACGATCAGAGCCTCATATACGAAAACGAAGAACAACTACAAAATCATGTTAGCTCGCTATCTGCAACATGTAGAAAATACAACATGAAGATCAATACACAAAAGATGGAAATTATGAAAATATGCAGAACACAGTCTACTAAACATACAGATAGACAATATAGGAGTAAAACAAGTAACAGAGTTCAAACATCTCGGTAGTATTTTTTACAGAAAATGGAAGCCTTGACAGAGAAATAGAGATGAGATGTCAAAAGGCAAATGCAGTAACTTACCAACTGTCACCACTATTTCTTCACCCCAAGATAGAGATGGAAGTTATCCAGGCGACTTTTCGTTTGCAATCTCATAACAAAAGTGTTTCCATTGTTTGTCTCTTGCAGATTTGGCGATATCTTTAAACTGTTCAACCCTGTCGTCTTTGGTCTGTTTTAATTGCAGAACAAGATCTGGTTGTGCTGTCACTTTTTTCTTGCTTTTTGCCACTCTGCAACTGCGCTGCGTTTGCACTTCCATGCACATTGAACCTCATCATTCCACCAGGGGGGTTGATTCCACACACATGCCCAGGTGGCGTGTGTCCTTCCTAATTTTGCTTACGATGGACGACCCTGTGCGATCATACTGGAATGACTTAACTTTAGCTTTCTGTTGTTTACTTTTTCCTTTGTCCACCAACAAGACACATGGCAAATAGTAGCTGTCATGATGCCCCAACACACCCCATCTACATCTGGGTGCAATATCAGCTGTCACAATTCCCAAATCAATTGCACTGTCGTCGCCGCCATCCCTAGCAGCCAACCTTGTCATGCGCCCATCGTTTATGCATACTAAATTCATATCAATCAGAGCCTCCTCGAGATCTATTCCCTGTTGATTAGAGGCAGTATTACCCTAAGATCTACCTTTGACATTAAAATCCCCGCAGAAAATGACATTTGTTTCTTCCTTTACTATCTCACCTAGAGATTTCCAGTCCTGTACGTTCATGCTACTGTGGATGTTGGTTATTGCTCCCGTGATGATCCTATGTGCCTGGTTGTGCACCTTATCTAGCTCATGTAATGCTGTGTTTGATGTTGGACACCAGGCAGCGGATCCATATTCCAAGTATGGTTTTATGTCTTGCTGGTAAGCTTTACTACGGATATTTTCCTATTTGTTCCCCATGTGGTTTCTCTTCGTTTTCTCAGGACGATTCTTTTTCTCCGTCTTTGTTGTCGATGTGTCTCTTCAATGACAACTTGTTGTCAAATGTGATTCCGAGATATGTGGGTTGTCTTCTTTCAGAAACTCTCCATTTATCTTGATGTCACCAGAATTTTGTTTTGGTGAAAGAGAGCAGTTCTGCACTTATCTATGTTGATACACCATCTGTTTGCCCATGTGGTTAAGGCATCTATAGCTCTCTGTACATGTTTGGTGGCCACTGCTGCATGTTCTTCCATGCACCATATTACCTAGTCATCAACATACAATGCCACTTTTGTAATATGTGGTAGCTCAGCAACCAGAACACTGATGTAGACAAGAAGCAGTGTGGGGGGAAATACATCTCCCTGTGGTACCCCATGATGCAGTAGGACTTTCTTACTTTTGTAATCATCTAGTTGTTCTCTAGCTCATCTGTTGTGTAGGTATGAATTTTATTCATTTATATATCCTTTGATTTCTTCTGCATGTTCACAATTTATTTAACAGTTCTTCTTTCCAAACCTTGTCAAAATCTTTCCTTAGTGTATCCACACTGACAGAACCACTTTATTATCCTGAAATGCAATCTCTATCTCTTGAGAAAGTTAGTTTGCCTAATATTCAGTAGAGTAGTATTGCCTAAAGTCTGCCCGCTGTGATACAAGAAGTTTTTTGCTTTCAATATTGAAGAGAGAAAATTTAAAATTTACTCTATTCACATTATCACAACTACCATGGCAAAACATCATTTAGTACGACAATATTCCCTGTATTTCTTCTTCTTCTTTGTTCATTCTTAGATTCCCGCAGAATAGCAAGATACAATCTGGAATGCAGTGTGTTATGGTATACAGCTGATGTGAAATATATCTGCACTATTCAACAGTCTTCAGCTCAACTTCTTGGTCACTATATGGTATAGAACAGCCAACTCTACTCAACTTCTTGGTCACTATATGTATAGGACAGCCAACTCTACTCAACTTCTTGGTCACTATATGGTATAGGACAGCCAACTCTACTCAACTTCTTGGTCACTATATGGTATAGGACAGCCAACTCTACTCAACTTCTTGGTCATTATGTTATAGGACAGCCAACTCTACTCAACTTCTTGGTCACTATATGGTATAGGACAGCCAACTCTACTCCAAAACCTCCTTAGTCATTCTTTTACGATATGCATGGAAGGTAAACAGTGTTGCTATTCTTTGTTCCCACTTTCAGGACCTGGCAACAAACTGGTGCATACATTAATTTTAAAAATATGCACACACAAAAAATAATGCCTCAAATGTTTGGACACATAGATCACTTGTTTTACAATAAACAACACATCCTCTAAGGACAGTACTTCAAACTATGTTTTAATCAAAAATATTTTCACATATGATAAATCTGTGTAGCAACATGAGTTTATAGCAACATGAGTTGCTATAAATACTTTATTTGGGTATAAACATCATATATCACAATGATGGAAAATTGTTCAACCTTCAGCAACTTCGAGCAAAAACAAGTCAAATAAAACATCATTAGAGATTCCTATTTGCTGATGACTGTGCTCTAAATGCGAACTCTGAGGCTGATCTACAAATGATTATAGACATATTCTCCAAAACCTGGACCAACTTTGGACTTACTAAAGAGAAAAAAGAGGTCATGTTGCAACCAGCACCTGGCAAAATCTATCTCAAGCCCCGCATAAAGGTAATTGGTGTAGCACTGAAAGTTGTAAATAGATTCACATACCTAGGTAGCACACTATCACAAGATGCCAACATTGATGAAGTGTATACAAGGATCACCAAGGAAAGCAGCACTTTCAGCAGATTGTACTCAAATGTGTAGCATAGAGATGGCATTAACATACTAATCTGAAAGTTTACAGAGCAGTGGTACTTAAAGTTAAAGTGCTGTTATATGCTGGTGAAACATGGACTGTGTATAGACGTCATGTGAGAAAACTCAATAACTTTCACACAAACAGTTATGAACATCAGATGGCAAGACAAGATTCCGAATACCACTGTCTTCGACAGATCCGATATCCCAAGCACTGAGACTATTCTGATGCAGACACAAATTCCTTGGGTAGGTGATCTGGTACATATGCCAGATCATTGCCTACCAAAGATATTTCTCTATGGTCAGTTGCAGAAGAGCATACAATCTCAAGGTGGCCAAAAGAAACGCTACAAGGACTTGATAAAGAACTCACTGAAAGCTTTGGAAATAGACCAAGGTACATGAGAAGAACTTGCACAAAATAGAGCTACATGGCACCCTACAGTAAAAAAAAAGCACAACATCTTGTGAAAAGAGAAGTGTAGCTGCTCAAAAGTGGAGAGTAACTAGAAAGTCATGGGTAGAATAAAAACCATCTACAGTGGCCATACCTTGCCAGAACTGTCCAAGGACATTTGCGGCCAGAATAGAGAAGAGACGGTGCTGAACACATAATTCCTATTGTGCTTTTGGTCATACCCTCCAATTGTGTAAAAAGGGAGTATACCTACTTTTAATTTTACTTGCCCTAAATTACTTCTACGTGTATTGAAAGTCTTGTAATTCTATCTTCAGCATTACAATTATTACAATTTCTAGGACATCGTACATTGCAAGAATGTATTTTAAAATTACTCTTACAAGTAAAGTTTCCAACACAAATATCACACCTGTAAGTTTTCTCTCCAGTATGTTTTCTTTTGTGTGCTTCTAGGTGACAGCATCTTACACTACACACTTACAGTTTTTTTCTAGTGTGTGTTAATTTATGTCTTGTTAGACCACTATGAACAGCAAATCCTATATTACAAACTTCACACATGTAAGGTTTCTCTCCAGTATGTATTCTTTTATGTCTAGATAGGCCACTATGATCAGCAAATTCTACACCACAAACATGACACTTGAATGGTTTCTCTCCAGTATGTGTTCTTATATGTGTTACAAGATGGCAACATTGAATAAATCCTGTGTTACAAACATCACACTTATAAGGTTTCTCTCCAGTATGTGTTTTTTTATGTTTAGCTAAACCGCTATGATCTATAAATCCTACACCGCAAAAATCACACTTGTATGGTTTTTCTCCAGTATGTGTTCTTTTATGGGTTTTCAGATGCCTGCTCTGAGAAAACCCCAAACCACAAATGTCACACTTGTAAGGTTTCTCCCCAGTGTGTATTATTTTATGTCTTTGTAGATCACTATTACGAGTGAACCCTGAACCACATACATCACATTTGTAAGGCTTCTCTCCTGTATGTCTTCTTTTGTGTCTTTTTATGTGACCACGCTGTGTAAAGCATGCATAGCAAATATCACACTGAAAAAGTTTCTCTCCTTTATGTGCTTGTAGATTACTTCTGTCTAGACATCTAACATTACATTTTTCCACTTTATTTCCGGTAAGTATATGACTGTGTAATGTATCACCCACATTGACTGTATTAAGATTATCATTCGTCTCACACACAGAAAATATTTTATCTGATTCTTGTATACAGTCTTCATTCTGTAATGTTGGATGACTGTCAGTCTGAGTGTCACAAACATCTTCTGTCTTTACATGACAACCAAGAGAATCCAGGGATGATTCATTTTCAGACATTCTTGATTCTGTCTTAATGTCTGTGATCATTTCTGAAACACTTGTACTACAGTGTTCTTGTTTACCATTGTATTTATTTTGTTGCTGTCATATTCAGGTAACACATCTGAAAGTTGACCATGTTCTCTCAGTTGCAAGTATTTCTCATCACTTGTCATATCAGAATGTCAATGTTTTTCACAGTTGGGACTGAGTGTATAACTCTGAAATAGATTTTTGAAAACTAAAACAATTAAAGATGCATGTACTGGCAAAATTCACAAGTTATTAAATTAATAAAATAGTTAATGTATTCTTCTTCTTCTTTTGCCTTCATTCTCAAACTCCAGATTAACATGAAATAGCCTGAACAGAATGTGCTGTGTCATGGTCAATGTTGCTCCCTTTATGGGCCCTAGCGTTGAACTGGTACCGACTGATGATGAAGAACAATTCACAGCCATAATGGAAATCAATATAAAATATTACAAATTAAAGAATAGAATAAGTTTTAAAAGATGAAATGGGAAAAACAACTTTTGCAAAACAGTGATAATTTTCATATAAAGACTGATACAATGTATTTGATTTCTGCTCTCACTAATTCATCCATCCATAAGTCCATCCATAATCATCAGTGATGAAGTTACATCACACTTATAAGGTTTCTCTAACTCACACTTGTATGGTTTTTCCTCCAGTATGTGTTCTTTTATGGGTTTTCAGATGCCTGCTCTGAGAAAACCCCAAATGTCACACTTGTAAGGTTTCTCCCCAGTGTGTATTATTTTATGTCTTTGTAGAACACTATTACGAGTCACATAGAGTTTTAGGGATAGAACACTGGATGTTTCAACTCACAGTCCTCCCATCAATTTTTATCTTCGATGATGTAAGGGTAGAACACTGGATGTTTCAACATATAGAGCTGTAGGGGTAGAGCACCTGATGCATTAACACGCAGTCCTCCATCAATTTTTATCTTCAGTGATGCGAGTAAGTGAGAGAAAAAATCCTGAAATGTCCAGTCCTTAATTTTCATCTTCTTCCTCTGCTTCTTTCACCTTCGACTGTTCCTTTCATCGTATTTGACAAGGAATGATGTCGGTATACATGTCCAAACCCTTCTCAAACTCCTGCTGGTTAATAGGATGCAATCTAGAAAATAAGATGCATCGTATCACACAGTTTACAGCATGACTGTTAGATCCGTTAGAAAATAAGATGCAATGTGTCACAGTTTACAGCTTGACTGCTAGATCCGTTAGAAAATAAGATGCATTGTATCACACAGTTTACAGCTAGACTGCCATATCCATTAATTTTGGCCATACTTATCTCATTTCAGTATTTTATGTCATTTGACCTTCTTTGGGATGAGACAGCCAATACCATCACTAAACCTCCTTAGTCACCCCCTACAGCTTGCATGGAAGGTCACAGTGTTGCCATTCTTTGCTCCCCTTTTGGGTCCTAGTTGCTCTACTTTCGGGTCCTAGCAACAAAGTTTAAAAGCAATACCCAATAAAAGAAATGTTAACAAAATGATAACAAAGACTTTCAATTTGCCTAGCGAGCATCTGTTAGATGTGAACATTGTGATAGATGAAGTATCTAGAATGCAATTGGGAGAATTTGGTATTAAGTTTGGCATCAGTAGGCACATGAAGACAGAGTCAGGAATGTGTTTCTTCTTCTTCAGTTTTCGTTTTCAAACATCTGCTAGATCTCTCTTGTAGCAGGAAAATGATCCTACTAGATTTCCAGCAGGATGAATCCAGAGAATGGAAATGTGTGGTGTCACCTTTTTATTTGAGCCAAAGGCACATCTGTCTTCAGCGGTAGGAATGTGTTTAACCAGTTGCCCATGTGTTGCCATGCCCAACAGTGGAACACAGAATAGCAACACTGTTTACCAACCATGCATACCATAAGAGAGAACTTAGGAGGCTATGGGTTGGAGTTGAATCTCCACTCCATATATGGCCAGAGTGACTGAAATCAGATGTGTCAGGTCGAAAGGCACAGATATCGCAATACAACTGCAAGCCATGACACAATGTATTCCCTTCTCCAGACTACATCATGTTAATCTGCAGAAGTTTGAGAACACAGTAGAAGTAGCTAGGGGAGACTATATGTTTGTCTGGAGTGCAATGAGGTCAGCTCAAATTTAATAACAATCAATAGTAAACTTCATCAGCATAGGCATAGCCTACATTGTCACTAATTGTGCAAAGGTGTCATCAGAGGCATACCCTACATTGTCACTAATTGTGCAAAGGTGTCATCAGAGGCATACCCTACATTGTCACTAATTGTGCAAAGGTGTCATCAGAGGCATACCCTACATTGTCACTAATTGTGCAAGGGTGTCATCAGTGGCATAGCCTACATTGTCACTAATTGTGCAAAGGTGTCATCAGAGGCATACCCTACATTGTCACTAATTGTGCAAAGGTGTCATCAGAGGCATACCCTACATTGTCACTAATTGTGCAAAGGTGTCATCAGAGGCATAGCCTACATTGTCACTAATTGTGCAAGGGTGTCATCAGAGGCATAGCCTACATTGTCACTAATTGTGCAAAGGTGTCATCAGAGGCATACCCTACATTGTCACTAATTGTGCAAAGGTGTCATCAGAGGCATACCCTACATTGTCACTAATTGTGCAAAGGTGTCATCAGAGGCATACCCTACATTGTCACTAATTGTGCAAGGGTAGTAAATGACACAATAAATAATTAAGTAGTATTAGTTTACTCTTCATTATATTGAGAGATAAAAGTGATAAAATAAGTTCCAATAAACTTTCGTTACTGCATGTTTTCATGTTAAGGAGTGCATGGAGACTTTCTATGGGCTGTGGAAATAAAGGCCGCTTTGCAATAGCAGATGCTGCGACATGTACAGGGAGATTTTTGATTGTACTAAAAAAATCCTGTCCCAACCGCGGATTGAACTTGGAACCTCAAGGGTCTGAGAACGGCGTTCTAATCACACGGCCATGCACTCCACGCAACGTTCCATTTAAGGGTAAAACAGGGCAAACGGCAAACATCAACATGAACAGAATTTGAAATAGGTATTCATGTTACCAAAATAAATCGATCAAGTAACCAACCTAACGAGACGGACATATTTTATAATTATATTATTAGGCTGCTTTTAAAAGATTTTTTATTTCTGTTCCGTTTATTTTTATACACTATACTCTACTAGACTAAGTATTAACACTACCTACTTACACTACTTTCACTCAGTAGTTATAGTAAGACTTACTGTAAGTTATAGTATAGAATATTATTACAGGCAATATGAATTCTGAATATATATCACATTATACTTCAATTATAGGCCTATGTTGTTGTCATGTGAGGTATTCTTTTCATAATGTAGTCTTCCATACTTAATTAATCTCCTGAAATACCTGAGGTCTCTGGCAAGTTGTCTGGCCTCCACTAGCGACATCAAACATGTGCATATTGAATGAATATATTCAGTATCATGCATTCCAGGAATTGAATAGTAGGGCATGCCGCATGTTAATCCAATGTAGCACTTCTTCTACAATCATAGTTAAGGGTTATTATACAGTCAATATGTATATTATGGAGATCCGTGTGGATTATCACATACTTCTAGCTGAATCTACGGAGTTACGTTCTATGAGTGATACCTCCTCAGGCGGCGTATCGCTTCGTTGAGACAGAAAGATGGATCGAGTACATACATAATTGACGCGTTTCCCAATCACTTCAAAACATCACGTGACTATTTCAAAGGTGAAGGACAGATGAAAATTATGCAAAATGACAGGAATATCGCTACATTTGTACACTAATAATTAATGTTGTGGGAATGTGGGAGCATTGTATATATATACAAGTGAGTTTACAAATAATCTGCTTTGAAGTATGCTAATAACACTTTTCGGTGCACTCACTTTTCATAATACTAAAATATCGAAAAAGTCTAATTGTTGTCACGTTTCACGCAGCTACCTACAGACTGTGAGACTGTATTGAAATGATTGTCATATTAAAATATCGAAGATTATGCCTAGGTTATATTTGTTGACACCAAACACAAATGACGTTTAATTAAAATGACTGAAGTTTCGGTTTCTTACTATGGACAATGTAGAGTCTAGGTTTTTTTCAAAGATGAGTTAATAATTCGTTTTAAAGCAGCTATAACGCCCGTGTGTTGCCGGGGGCCCGAAAGGGGAGCTAAGAATAGCACCACTGTTTACTTTCCATGCATGTTGTAAGAGGCGACTAAGGAGGTTATGGGATGGAGTTGGCTGTCCCATCCCATATATGGTTACTGACCCAAAGCCATGCTGAAGTCAGATGCGTCAGGCCGAAAGGCGCAGATGTCACATCAATGCTGTAAACCATGACACAACACATTTCATTCTCCGGACTACATCCTGCTAATCTGCAGGAGTTTGAGAACGAACGCAGAAGAAGAAGAAGCAATATAATTATAATAAAATATTATAGGCCCCTATGTCACTTATGACGTTATGTCATACGTTATAAGTTTGACTTTATTATTTGATTGTTCTGTTACTTTTTCAGAGATTGTTTCCAGATAGTGTTTCACATGTAAAAATTGGCAAAAATCCATCCATTTGAGCCATCATATCAGAAGAAACAATTGCAAGAACAAATGGTAAAAGTTGCTTTTGATTCTTCACTGTGCTATAAATAGTATAGGCCTATTGTTTATATTTTTAACTAGCCGATGTCATGGATTTCCATGTAGCATCAATGAAATTAGTGGCTTGTGTGACATCACATCCCGACAATCATAGATTTCAACTCTAGACACAGACGAACTTATGCATAATCTGTTTCTTTTCCAATTTATGTATTTTCAAAAAAAATTATGATTTGTACTGAGCGCTCATTATTTCTGCGCACTACACATGGGCGAGGTGCGCGCACACAATAGCAATATTATTTCTAATCCTAACCATACTCTAAGTACTTAAGCTTGCCAAATCACACAACAAAGGTTAGGTAATAGGCCTACCTCGAAACTAGAGCAAAGGTCACAACGAAGAATTAAAAGCAACTTGCACCGAACAAATTAACAGACTCCACACAACACCTCAAAAATTCAACATAAAGATTAATATTTAAAAGACCGAAATAATGGCATAGGAGTTTAAATACTTAGCAATCATTACTTCAAGTAAAGAGAAAAACAGTAAAGAGATACAAAATAGATGCAACAAAACATACCAGATTCTAGGATAGATGACACATATTTTTAAGAACAAAAATGTAAACATAGACACTAAAGTTGCACTATACAAGACTATTATTATTCCATCACTGTGCTACACTTGGACAATTACAGCACAAGACAAAAGAAAAATAGTGACAGCAGAAGTGACATGTCTATGAAGAATACTCAGTGCCATTAAGAGATAGAATTAGAAACAATAACATCAGATAGATAACCAAAACAATACCAGTATTGGAACACATCAAAAGATAACAGATCAAGTGGTTTTCACACGCTTCCAGACTACCAACAGAGAGTATGCCACAGATGGCCATGACACATAGACATCACAGCTATAAAGCCAGAGGCAGACCATGTAAAAATGGACCACAGAAATCAAAGAAGCCACAGGAACAAGCTTACAAACAGCACACAAGAAGGCCATCTCTAGAGAACTCTTCCACCCCTGACGCCGCAAGACAAACAAGGGCCACAGTGTATAAATAGATAGATCCATCTGAACCCATATGATGCAGAATCATGAAAAGGAATGGAACACATTACAGTTTTAGGCCTACGTCTACACATTTAACAAACTACACCTAAGATACCGTAAGCTTTCAGTTTAGGTACTTGGATAACTTTTTCAAAATAGTGCTACATCATTTAAAATATTATCATAGTTAGATAACCCTTGAAAATTGCAATTTAGGTATTATGTATGTTGATATTCCTCTTCACACATCAGACACATCTATAGCTTCTGAGATCTCCGCTTCAGTAAATCTCTCATGGTATAACGGCTGATGGTTCCAGTTCTATGTTGATTTACTGCTCTTATTGAAATCTTTGTCAGGAGTTCTCTACAGGCTATGCCCATACTAACTCCCAATTCCCGCATTCTCGATATTGACTCATGCTCATTCATCTCAAAATTCTCTGATCGTGAGGACTCAAATTGCAATTTAACAATACTTCAACCAAGTCTGTATGTCCATCCTGAAAAAAGTTATCATTTTTTTTCGAATTAATTTTGCATCAAAATAATTTACATGACACATATAGGAAAATATAAATTGAACTTATGACCACAAAATAGGCTTTTAATAGAGCTGAGCCGATATTAATTTTTGAATTATCTTTGCTATTTTCAATAAAACAACACACAGACTATACATTTTTGTGTTTACAAAAACAAAACACATCTGTTGATCACATTGCTGGAATTTTCAGATTGACGCATAACTAATTGAATTAATTTAGCATAATTATAGGGTAGCAGGGAGCAAGATGACACACTTTTTATGTTTTAGCATATTCTGACAACTAGACTTTTAACTATGAGAGACTAAACTGCCATCAGTGTATAGCTTATCCATCCATCTAACATCAGTGAGGTTATTGAAAACATACACATATGTGTAGACAGTAGAATGAGATTTTTTGAACATATGTAAAACAACAAACTATCTTGCCCCATTTTATGGGTAGTTTTTATCTCTGGATAGTTTTTATCTTTCAACATCAACAAAATCTTTTTCTTCTTTATCGTTCATTCTCAAACTCCCACTGGATCTCTCTTGTAGCAGAACAATTGTCCCAGATTTCCAGCAGGATGTAGTCCAAATAATGGAAATGCTCTGTGTTGCTGTTTTATTTGTGCCAATGGCCCGACACATCCATCTTCGGCAGAAACAAAATTATCCAAAGTAAAGTATCCATCATGTCTTTTGCAGTGAATATGACATTATGGTTTTTGTTTGTCCACAGATTGAAGTCGTTCCTCCTTTCTTTACAAAGTCATATCTATGACCCTGGTTTTATAACAGGAATTCCTAGTTGAGGCTCTGCTGATTTCATTCTGAAAATCCACACATTCACACAAAAATTACCGTCTTTATGGATGCATATATATTATATACCGGTGTCGTATTAGCAAAACGCAACTGTGGACTTATCCCAGAGACGCAGAACACATTCTTCATGCTTGTCAACTACCAAGAAGAGGGAGAAAATATGACCTACTTGGATGGCACAATTTCCAAACCTGTGGGGTTCCATGGATGATCTGAAGCGAATTACACAATTCGTTGAAGCTATTGGCATATCCTGATAACTGACTGAAGCTATTGTCATATCCTGATAACTGACTGAAGCTATTATTGTATCTTGATAACTGACTGAAAAATGATGAAGAAGAAGAAGATATTAACAAAATAAATTCCATCTAGCATTATGCAGGACACATATTTTTTATTACCTCCTCACCATTTGTCTCCTATAGCTGACAGTTTTTGCAGTGGACCTAAAGGGGAGTAAAGAATAGCCATACTGTTTACCTTCTATGCATGTCATAATAGGCAAATAAGAGGTTATGGGGTGGAGTTGGCCATCCCATATAGGGTCAAAGCAACCCAAAGGCCATGCTGAAGTTGGATGTGCCAGACCAAAATGCTTAGATATTACAGTAAAGCTGTAAACCATGACACAACACATTTTATTCTCTTGACTGCATCCTGCTAATTTGTGGGAGTTTGAGAACATGCAAAGAAGATAGCAATCAGCATGAAATAAAAGATAACAAAGCAGATTGTAATGAAAGTTAACAAATCAGCATGTAATGAAAGTTAACAAATCAGTATGTAATGAAAGTTAACAAATCAGCATGTAATGAAAGTTAACAAATCAGTATGTAATGAAAGTTAACAAATCAGTATGTAATGAAAGTTAACAAATCAGTATGTAATGAAAGTTAACAAATCAGTATATAATGAAAGTTAACAAATCAGTATGTAATGAAAGTTAACAAATCAGTATGTAATGAAAGTTAACAAATCAGCATGTAATGAAAGTTAACAAATCAGTATGTAATGAAAGTTAACAAATCAGCATGTAATGAAAGTTAACAAATCAGTTTGTAATGAAAGTTAACAAATCAGTATGTAATGAAAGTTAACAAATCAGTATGTAATGAAAGTTAACAAATCAGTATGTAATGAAAGTTAATAAATCAGTATGTAAGTTAACAAATCAGTATGTAAGTTAACAAATCAGTATGTAATGAAAGTTAACAAATCAGCATGTAATGCTCCATGATTGTTTCAAACTAAACTACTCTGTGACTGATTGTTTGAAACTACCCTGCTCTGAGAGTGATTGTTTGAAACTACCCTGCTCTGACAGTTACTGTTTGAAACTACCCTGCTCTGAGAGTGATTGTTTGAAACTACCCTGCTCTTAGAGTGATTGTTTGAAACTACCCTGCTCTGAGAGTGATTGTTTGAAACTACCCTGCTCTGACAGTTACTGTTTGAAACTACCTTGCTCTGGGAGTGATTGTTTGAAACTACCCTGCTCTGAGAGTGATTGTTTGAAACTACCCTGCTCTGACAGTTACTGTTTGAAACTACCCTGCTCTGGGAGTGATTGTTTGAAACCACCCTGCTGCAAGATTGATTATTTGAAACTACCCTGCTTTGTGACTAATTGTTTGAAACAACCCTGCTCTGAGAGTTACTGTTTGAAACTACCCTGCTCTGGGAGTGATTGTTTGAAATTACCCTGCTCTGAGAGTGATTGTTTGAAACTACTCTGCTCTGAGAGTGATTGTTTGAAACTACTCTGCTCTGAGAGTGATTTAAACTACCCTGCTCTGAGATTGGTTGTTTGAAACTACCCTGCTCTGAGAGTGATTGTTTGAAACTAGCCTTTGGTCCATGATTGATTGTTTGAAACTACCCTGCTCTGGAAGTGATTGTTTGAAACTACCCTGTTTTGTGACTGATTGTTTAAAACTGTCCTGCTCCATGACTGATTGTATAAAATTGACTCTCCATTTCTGAAGGCCATACAACTATCTGTCACTCATGACCATGCCTGGTTTAAGTTAGCTTCCTTCTCTGTCAGAATGTCCTATTCATTGCCAACATCTTTTATACATCATTGTTATTTATTTCAGAATTGAGCAACGGCAATAAGATAGAATCAAGAATGACAGAAAGTGGTGCCTCTCTAGATTCTGTTGATTGTGATGGAAGTGCAGAAGGTGTTTGTGACGCTCAGACTGACAGTCATCCAACATTCAAGAATGAATACTTTACACAAGAATCAGATAACATATTTAATGAGTGTGAGAAGAATAATGATCTTCATACAGTTGATATGGGCGACACATTACAAAGTAATATTTTGTTTGAAAGACAGTGCAGTCAACTGAGCTTCAAAAGAGCATCAAATGGAGAAAAACCTTACAAATGTGGTGTTTGTGGTACTGGATTTTCTCAAAAGAGTAGTCTAGGGAGACATAAAAGAACACATACAGGAGAAAAACCTTACAAATGTGATGTTTGTGATGTAGGGTTTGCTGACCGTAGTACTCTAGGTAAACATAAAACAACACACACAGGAGAGAAACCATTTAAGTGTGATATATGTGATGTGGGATTTGCTCGTTATAGTAGTTTAGAAACACATATGAGAACACATACAGGAGAGAAACCGTATAAGTGTGATATTTGTGGTGTAGGTTTTACTCAGAGCAGCAACTTAGACAGACATAAAAGAACGCACACTGGAGAGAAACCATACAAATGTGATATTTGTGATGCATGTTTTGCTCGAAATGGTCATTTGGAAACACATAAAAGAACACATACTGGAGAGAAACTTTATAAATGTGATGTGTGTGGCGAAGGATTCTCACCATACAGTAGTCTAGTTACACATAAGAGAACACATACTGGAGAGAAACCTTTTAAATGTGATATTTGTGACAAAGGTTTTTCTCAGAATAACAACTTAGAAAAGCATAAAAGAATACATTCTGAAGAGAAACCTTATAATTGTGATGTTTGTGGTACAGCATTTCTTCATCTCATAGATCTTGTTATACATAAAAGAAAACATACTGGGGAGAAATTTTACAAGTGTGATGTCTGTGATCTAGAATTTACTCAAAACAGTAAACTAGAAAAACATAAAAAGAAACATTCTAGAGAGAAACCTCACAAGTGTGATGTTTGTGGTTCAAGTTTCACTAGAAAACATCATTTGAAAAGACACAAATTAAGACATTCTGACATTAAACAAAGTGTGGATTGAGGTTGTAAATTTATATTTATAGATTGTGTCAGATTATTAATTCTTCTTCTTCACTTCAGCATTCATTTTCAAACTCTTTCAGGATCTCTCTTGTAGCAGGACAATGATCCTATTAGATTTCCAACAGGATGTAGTCCGAGAAGGGAAATTTGTTGTGTTGCATTTTATTTACTCCAATGGCCCGACACATCTGTCTTTTGCTATTAGATTATTAATTCAAACAGTACCATCTTTTGTATAATGTATCAGTATTTTGTCTATCAATCTATTATTTATCTATGCTTTTGTTGTTAAGATGTGCATTCAGAGAACAGAATGCACTTTGTTATGGTGTAAAGTCACGCCTTTCGGTCTGACACATCCGACTTCAGCATGGTTTCTTGGCCACTTTGATCCTGTATGGTTCAGGACAGCTAACTCCACCCCATAACTTCCTTAGTCACCTCTTACAACATGCATGAAGGTAAACAGTGTTGCTATTCTTTACTCCCTTTTCTGGCCTTGCTACTAAACTTGGGAGTACTTCCTGCTACAGTAAAATTCCATTATAACATCTTCATCCGGACTGAAGAAATCTGTATGCTATAACAGACATTCACTGTATACAGTAAAAACAATACAGAATAAATATAAGTGAGGATTTTGAAATGTTGTTATATAGAGAAATGTGTTATAAAAGGATGCACTGTAATTCCACTGTAATCTGCCGGAGGTTGAGAAACAAACACAGAAGATCGGTTTTAGTTTATAATTGACATAGTTGGCTTTTGAATTGATTGTACAGCGGAATCCCATTATAACAACTTGGTGCGGACCAAAAAATATGTTTGTGATGACAAAAATACACTATATACAGTACAAACAATAAAGAATAAATATAATTGGAGATTTTGAAAAGTGTTGTTATATAGAGAAATTTGTTATAAAAAAGGTTGCACTATAGAGGGGATTATATTATGTAAATGTCATTATTATTGTTTGGTGACATTTTGAATCCACTGAGATAGTTTGTGTAAATGGCATACAAATATACATGTTGATTATATGTTTTGTTCACTTTGCCCATCATGCTTTACTTTTTTTAGTTACAGATATAACTGATTGATTGAACAGATTGATTAATTATAATTCCATTAATCTCAAAAGATAGTGAAGTTAATAACCATTTAAGAACATGGTCAGAAGCTGCTCACTTTCCATTTTCCCTTCTAATGTCAACCATCAGTTGCAATTTAGTTTCTCCAGTTTTCAGATCCTCTTGTATAACCTGCTTTCAACTAGTCTCATTTTTATATCAAGTTGTTCACAGCCTATCCATTCCTCGTGTCTTCAGATGTGGCTATAGACAGTGAAGGCATATGATGAGAATCAAAACAAGCTGTTTATACGTCATATAATCATTTAATTTGTTGAGGTTGGCAGTGACCAAAGAAAAGTGGAGAAATAATGAAAATCGTCACGTATGAAGGCTTATTTTTATTCTGTTTATAGAGCTCTACTGTCGATAGCCACACTTTCAGATCATATTTTCAGACATTTTCATGTTTGTAATAAAGAAAGGGTAATCCTATGGCTATATTTTCAGATACCAAATCTGCAAAAATAAAATCTTTTGGGGGGGGGGCGCCTCCTATTATCCATTTAGCATACATAGCTCTGTTGTATTACATGACATGCTAGGAATTCACTATCTAGTGCCTCATTCGTTATCATATCACTTCAAGTGAATTCAAATATAACTAGCACCACATTTACACTTCTTCTGTGGTTGCAGCATCAAAGATGCAGTAAAGTAGATGTGATATAGGATGGCTACTTTAACATGGAAAGCAAGGAAGGTATCTTTCTTCCCTGATGGCAGGTTGCTGCCATGATACCTCCCTTTACCTTCACCTTACTTTAACATGGGTGTAATTAAAGTCATCTATTTGATGTGTCCTTCATAGAACATTGACCTCACTGCCACTCTGTAACCCTCTTGGCTCTGTGCAAGCTGACGAGCCTCTTACATTGTCATGTTCAGAAGGTTTTTTAATATCCTTTGTCCATCGTAGTCTTGGTCTGTCTCATTCTCTTTTCCAAAACTTTTCTTTAAATGATTAATTTGTAAAAACCATTGTGTCTTAGTATATGTCCACAATATGCTAGCTTGCATTTTTTGTGTGTGGATAATATTGAGGTGCCAGTCTTCTTCTTCTATGTTCATGTCTTTCTGGACATCTGACGTTGGTTCGTATTTCTGTCTATAATATTCTTAGGACTTTTCTATAACTATACCATTTCATTTAAAAAGGCCGATATTTTCTTTTTTCTTTTCTATCGCAGTTGTCATGACCCACATTTGACAGCCATATGTTGCCACTAGAAAAATATAGTTTCTTAATAGTAATTGAAATATCATTGAAAAATCACAAACACTGAGATAATACATCATAAACATTTGCGGTATTTCACCTTCTGTGTTCGTCCTAAAATTCCTGCAGATTAGCAGGATGTAGTCCGGAAAACGGAATGCGCTGTGTCATGGTTTACAGCAACCCTGCTCTAGCCCAATTCTGTCGAGCTTTCCTATACCGGAAACATGCTCGTGGATGGAAATAGTTTCATACTCGATGGGATCAGCCACAAACGGTGACTTTAGTCAGATCAAGTGCTTTAATCAAAGTTCTTATAAAGAGGAGCAGTGACACAGATATACTTTGAAACTTCAAGCTTACAAACTTTCTAATCTTCTAGCATGCTGGTACAACCCTATACCATTCAACTGACCCTAAATATAGCCTATGGTTAAAACAAGGCTGTCTGCCACTGATCTATCAGAACCCGTTGAAGGTAAAGCAGGAGTCAGACAATGGTGTTTACTGTTCCAAACAATATTTCTCATGGTTATATACTGGGGGATGAGGCAAACAACTAAATGCAGGAATGCAGTGGGGATTTTATAAGCAATTGGAAGATCTGGATTTTTCAAATGACCAATATCTACTATCTCACATGTAACAGGACATGCAGAAAAAGACAAGATAGAAGCAGCAGCAAAAACTGTAATTCCTATAAATGTAAGTAAAACAAATATAATGATAATTTAATAAATACACATAAAATAAAACAAAATTTGGCCAGACAATTGAAGAGATATACAATTTTACCTATTTGGGAAGCAACTTTGACAACGGTAGAGAATTATTTCAGGATGATGATGATGATGATGATGTTCCTCCTTCGCAAGCAAAGATTAGCATGGCATGAAAAACATTAAATGCAGTGGGAAAAATAATAAAAATAAATAAATAATAATTAAAATTGGTAATTAACTAATTTGGTTTGTGAGTTTGTAGATGCCTGATGAGTCTGATTCGTGCACGGAAAGTTCTATTGCAGTGCATGCAGGAGTGCTGAAGGTTCGGGGTAGGAGAATTTTCGGATTTGTCCTTGCGCTTGTGGATTGCCCGCAGTGTTCTTTCTTTTTCATATTTCGTGATGCCAGCAGTGATCTGGGTGTGCCAGGCTGAGCGATCAAGTGCTGTAGTCTCCCAGGAGCTAGGATCGATGTTGCAGTGCTTGAGAGAGCTTTTTAGGTGATCATTGAAGCACTTTTTCTGCCCTCCACTTGAACGTTTACCTTCGCACGGCTCCCCATAGAATAATCTCTTTGGAAGGCATTTGTTGGCATACGGACGGTGTGGCCAGTACAGCGGAGTTGGGACCTTGTCAGCATTGCATGGATGCTTTGCATACAGGACTTCTGAAGAATATCCGTATCTGGTACACGATCCTGCCAACGTACTTCCATGAGGTTTCGTATGCACCGAAGAATATCAGGATGTTGACAGAACAATATATAGAACATAATGAACAGATAAAAATCATGATGAAGATATCTTGAAAGAAGTTAATTTAAAAAAAGAGAGCTGCTTACCAGCATTAGGAAGAGACAGTCCACATTTTTTGACACATTGTGAGAAGAAGAAAGATGGAACACATTGTGACAACAGGCAAGTTGAAGAGCAAGAGAGGTAGGGGAAGACCAAGAGAGAAGATGATTGATAAATATCACTGTGGCATGGGAGAACATTGGTATTGGAAATGATTGACATCACACGAATAGAAGGCTGTGGAAAGACATGATGACCACCACACGGTATGTATCATAAGAAGACTGACGGAAGAATGAATAAGGCCAGTTTACTTTCAACACTCTTAGCCCAGTATGGAATTCCTCAACAATGTCGCAGAGCAACATAGGAAGGTAACAGAAATGTGAAGTCTGAATTGTTTTATGCCTCTGAAAAATGGCATGTAGCCCATACAAATTATAGATGTGTATTTTATTCTGCGTTTGTTCTCAAATTCCTGCAGATTAAAAGGATGTAGTTCAGAGAACGGAATGCATTCTGTCATGGTTTAAGTTGTTTTTTTTTTGGCAATACTTGCTCCTTTTGACCCGGCACATCAAATTTCGGGGAGGCTTCTGTGTCACTTTGACCATATATAGAATGGGACAACTAACTTCACTCCATAGCCTCCTCTTACAATATTCATGGAAGGTAAACATTTTTGCTATTCTTTGCTTTCCTTTCAACAAACGGATGAGATATTTTTCAGCTACTTTCATCTGCTTTGCATTGGATGGCCAGATTTGATATCAAATGAGCAGTCACTGTATGGATCACTTCAAATCAAAAGAAATGCACTATTTTTAGAATGGCATTGTGCCGCCAAGAGTAGAACTACTTAGCAGCATTTGGATATCCACACCAGCAACATATCAAATGAGGAGTTGTAGAGACGGATATGACAAATCCTTAGACAGAAGTCTGATTTTAAAATGTTCATCTTTTAAGCCTGCTCCACTTAGTTTTTCATAATTTCTCCGTAGATGATGATTTATGTCTGCATTAACTCGAAGGGAAGCACAGGTACGGCAGATTCTTATTCTATCTTTCATGGTTGGAAAAGCAAGGAGGTAGCGAATCTCTATACACGCTGTGACTTTAGTGCATCCAAGTATGATGCGCATTCCGTCATTCTGCACCCTCTTCAGTTCTTCCATTTGTGTATGGCTGAGAATTAGGATCGATAGAGCATATTTGATCCCTAAAAGAACAAGAGCCTGGTACAAGAGGACGATGTGGCATTGCTAACAGTTTGCTGCGACCATTGCCTTCATACAATTTTTGGTTTTATCTATCACCTGGTGCAGGTTTTCAGAGAAACTTTCTCAGAAAGCAAGACTTCTGTCAAATGGCGGTCCCAAATACTTTATTGCATGTGTTTTTTTAAGGGACTTTTTAAAAAATCAATTCCACCGTTGGAGTTGGTGTAGTCACAATACGATTGTTCAGAGAGAATCATATTACTAATGCTTTAGTTGAGTTGACTAATACTCCTGCTTCTTCAAACCACCTGCCTAACAGATCCAGTTCTGTTAGAAGCCTTGAAACCAATCTCTACGCTGACGATAAAATAAAACGTTGACATATAATACAACCATTCATCTTCAAATGATTTTTTCATATGTGTTTCTCAAGGTATAGCCCTATGCATTGAAATATACAGGAGATAATAGTAGGCCTAAGTCACGTGAAAGTGACTGGGAATATCATTTGGGGTTCAGAGGTTTAGCTGCCCCATCTAAGTATCACCATTCTTTGGAAAAGTGTCGCAGAGATCCAATTCACAAGGAAATGACTGATTTGGAGTGTCTGGTCATACTATAGGTCATATTCCCGGCAAGTGTTCAGAGAGCGAAGATATGTTGTATCATTGTTTCATTTGCGTCAATGGACCGACATATTCGACTTCGATCGTGGTATGTAGTAAATTCAGTGCTTTTAACCAATTCCACCGAATGGTGAGAGTCCGTAGCCATTTTGTTAGCATGCAGTCGTGCGTTGCAATCTGTTTATCAGCAATGCTTAGTGGCCACTTTCAATCTGAATGCACTCGATGTCAAAGCTGCATGACCCTTTTTGCCACTGCGTGAGTCGCTAACGACCCGGTCAAAAGTGCACAATTGGGCCTAATTGATATCGCGAAGAAAGGGCCGCGAGTATAACTTTTCGGGGAATTAGTAGCCCTACCCACAAAAATTTCCTCATTGGACCTTTTTCGAAGATTCACTAGATTTTTAAAATGGTTACTGTTGTGAAATGGGAGTTATGTCAACTTTTATTATTTTTATGTTCCCTGTAATGTTATTATAGGCCCATATAATTTTATAAGTGGGGAAAATCAAGAAGTGTATCAATTGGAAAAGACCGTTTGCCAAAAGCGAAAGTAGTGTCTCAGGCGTAGCACAACTTTTAACAGAACGAATCAATGTCTGCTTGGGTAACTGAACTCAAATATGGATCTGTCTCACTGTCTATCTATGCACGTTATTTCTTTGTACCTTGCAGCTTCAAGGGGTAGAACAATTCTATGGAGATAACATTTTAGTGTTTCATACATAAACCAATTTGTCCCACCAATGATAAACAATGCAAGATTATTTTTTTGTAAACACTACCACACGACAAAGTGAAAGGTGAAGGCCATCTATAATTATGTAGTGAGTTATTAACATCGTTACCACTCTTGGGCTCTTTCTCCACATTGAGTTTTTTCGTTCAGACATGGGGATCCCCGTCAGCTGTAAGAATTATAGACCTGGGGATATTGCGTTGTATTTTTTTTTAAAAATAAGTCGAATATATGCTTTTTCTAGTTCTATTTTTGTTTTGAAAATTACAATTTGATCGATTAATATTTCATTAATTATTGAAATTTTTTTTTAAAGCGTAACAGAGCATATAAATCAACAGCATGAAGTTTGAGATCGTTACAGCAAATGGCACTCTGTGGCTTTATTTACCAAGGCGGTCATTGTGTCAGACTTCCAGTCGAATTATCCAAAGTAAATGGTCTGTGACGACCAAGGTACCGAGTTCGACCAGTCACATGTAATTGTGCATCCGGACTGTTCAGAAAGCACTGGCAAATGACTGAACGTATTTATATTGCCTAGAAAATCACAAGAGCTAAAAAAAATGATTGGTTTAATAGCCATATCTTGAATAGGATATGCTACCAATATGTTTTTTGTTTAATGGTAGCGATAGGCCTATGCGTTATGACATCTAGGGGCCTATCGATAGTTGAAACTTCGTTGGTAATACACATAGGGCCTATTTATTGACATATGCCTACGCGGTAACGAAAAACAGAATGAGTTGCATCTGTATGCAGGAGGTTAAAAGAAGATAAAGGAGAAGTGCTTTAACTGATTCACCAATGCATGCTGGAACGACAATGCGATTTAGTACATTTCTAAAATCAATTATTGGAACTCATGTATTAAAAGTGATAATATAATAGAAATTTGAGCCAACTTTGGAGAATTAGGAGTGTATATAATCATCGAGCTACAGAAGCCATAAGTGTGCATATTTTGTGACATCTGTTGGGAGAAACAGGATGGATCTGCCAGGGTACAATTATGTTGGCTCACAGTCATAAACAAATCCATTCACAGTTTGGTGAATTATTTGTCAGTTTTATCGTTTAGCATCATAGGGCCTATAATTTTCGTATTTTTTCCAGTTGCTTAAATATTTTCAGCATTGTATTTGAGACCCGAATCATTTTCAGCATGAATGGAAATTACTACCAAATTAAGAGCCGATTAGAAACATAACTAGTATTGAACAAGAAACCTTTTTTCTTGTATCTATCTAATCTATATATCTAGTATCCATCCATCTCTATCTATCTATCTATCTATCTATCTATCTATCTATCTATCTATCTATCTATCTATCTATCTATCTATCTATCTATCTATCTATCTATCTATCTATCTATCTATCTATCTATCTATCTATCTATCTATCTATCTATCTATCTATCTATCTATCTATCTATCTATCTATCTATCTATCTATCTATCTATCTATCTATCTATCTATCTATCTATCTATCTATCTATCTATCTATCTATCTATCTATCTATCTATCTATCTATCTATCTATCTATCTATCTATCTATCTATCTATCTATCTATCTATCTATCTATCTATCTATCTATCTATCTATCTATCTATCTATCTATCTATCTATCTATCTATCTATCTATCTATCTATCTATCTATCTATCTATCTATCTATCTATCTATCTATCTATCTATCTATCTATCTATCTATCTATCTATCTATCTATCTATCTATCTATCTATCTATCTATCTATCTATCTATCTATCTATCTATCTATCTATCTATCTATCTATCTATCTATCTATCTATCTATCTATCTATCTATCTATCTATCTATCTATCTATCTATCTATCTATCTATCTATCTATCTATCTATCTATCTATCTATCTATCTATCTATCTATCTATCTATCTATCTATCTATCTATCTATCTATCTATCTATCTATCTATCTATCTATCTATCTATCTATCTATCTATCTATCTATCTATCTATCTATCTATCTATCTATCTATCTATCTATCTATCTATCTATCTATCTATCTATCTATCTATCTATCTATCTATCTATCTATCTATCTATCTATCTATCTATCTATCTATCTATCTATCTATCTATCTATCTATCTATCTATCTATCTATCTATCTATCTATCTATCTATCTATCTATCTATCTATCTATCTATCTATCTATCTATCTATCTATCTATCTATCTATCTATCTATCTATCTATCTATCTATCTATCTATCTATCTATCTATCTATCTATCTATCTATCTATCTATCTATCTATCTATCTATCTATCTATCTATCTATCTATCTATCTATCTATCTATCTATCTATCTATCTATCTATCTATCTATCTATCTATCTATCTATCTATCTATCTATCTATCTATCTATCTATCTATCTATCTATCTATCTATCTATCTATCTATCTATCTATCTATCTATCTATCTATCTATCTCTATCTCTCTCTCTCTCTCTCTCTCTCTCTCTCTCTGTCTGTCTGTCTGTCTGTCTGTCTGCCTGTTTGTTTGTCTGCCTGCCTGTCTGTCTGTCTACGTTCCTTCAGCGCCGGATATTGTGCATAAGGTAGAAACCAGAGTTCTTCAGTTTGTGCGATGGGATGCTACTCTAATTCTGACATGTTGTTGAGACCTATAGTCATATTCTCTTTGATGGTTATTCTGCGAAGAGGCTCTCTTGATCTTCCTCTTTTTCTTTTTCCATCTAGTACCCATTTTAATACTTGTAGTGGAAGTCTATTTACATTCATTCTGAGCACATATTCGATATAAATCCATGGTTTCCTTCTTATTGTTGTAGACATATTGATGTTTGGTATCTTCTCTTACTTTCTTGTATAACTTGAATTTTTCCCAACCAATATTTAATAGTTTTTTCAATAAATTTATTTTAAAGAGAATTTAATTTCTTCTCCAGTGCTTTTCTTCCAACTTTCGCAACCATACGCTAATAGGAAATATTACATTGGAGTTGAATAGTCGTAGCTTGGTATATTTACTTATTATTTTTTTCCAGATATTTTTTATGTGATTGAATGCACTTGATGTCAACACAATTCTGGTTGTTATTTATTTTGTTGTATTTCCATCTTGTGTCATTTTTCTCCTTAAATAGAAAAAAATAACTTCCAAAAAAAGTTATGAACATCAGATGGCAAGACAAGATTCCAGATACCACTGTCTTTGATAGAGCTGGTATCCCAAGCATTGACACGATCCTGATGCAGACAGATTCGTTGGGCAGGTCATTTGGTGCGTATGCCAGACCATCGTCTGCCAAAGATACTTCTCTATGGTGAGCTAGAGAAGGGTATACAATCTCAAGGTGGCCAAAGGAAGCACTACAAGGACTCGTTAAAGGATTCACTGAAAGCCTTTGAAATAGACCACGATACATGGGAAGAACTTGCACAAAATAGATCTACATGGCGTTCTAAAATAAAAAAGAGCACATCATCTTGTGAAAAGAAGAGAAATGCAGCAGCTCAACAGCGGAGAGCAGCTAGAAAGTCACGGATAGACCAAGATCCGTCTACAGTCGTTATTCCATGTACAAACTGTCCAAGGACATTTACAGCTCGAATAGGGCTCATTAGCCATCTACGAACTCATAATCAAGGACATAACTAAAATTGAATTTTCAAAAGTGGATGTAACAAATGGTCATCATCACTTGTGATGGACGAACAACAGGGTCAGTGACCCAAAGCCATGCTGAAGTTGATGTGTCAGACCGAAAGGCGCAGATATCGCAGCAATTCTGTAAACCATGACACAACGCATTCCGTTCTCTGGACTACATCCTGCTAATCTGCAGGAGTTTTAGAACGAACGCAGAAGAGTGTGGAGCTCTTGGAAAATTTGTTAAACTAGATAAGCCCAGCTTTTAGCCTATATGCCATATATATATATATATATATATATATATATATATATATATATATATATATATATATATATATATATATATATATATTTAATATATATATATGAGCTGAGCATTTCTTCTTTTTTCTGTCTACGAAACTGGGAACTCGAATTTAACTGAACTCGAATTTAACTGGGATCTTAAAATTCGAGTGGTAACGCTGGTTATTAAGCGTTATAAGCTAAATGACTGTCGACATATTGTTTCGGTTTTAATGTAAGTAAAACACATTGGACCTCCTGAACAATAGTCATAATATTGAGTTTATATTTTATTTGCTGAAAATTTAAGATTATATTTATGACATATTCTGCTTGCGGGATTCACGACCAATGTCGTCAAAAATCAGACATATCAATCACTGGTCAGTCAGTGTGTTGTAAGACTGTAGAAGAGTCTAGTGTAGTAGAGGCTTTACTTAGACTGTAGTGTCAAGCAAGTGGTGTGTTACTACTGACTACTGTTACAGTGGGGCGTGGGTGAAATCCGTCTGTGGATGATTACCGTGACGAGTCAGTGGCTTGGGGGGGGGGGGTAATTTTATAAAATGGATATTTAATCTTTCCTCGCTAATCTTGTTATGACATCTAAGATGTTTTGTTGTTTAGCACTCCTTCATTCATCCAACTCCCTAGTATAAAAATAAAAATGTAATTAATAACTCTTTTCATGCTACTACAATTCAAAGCCTGGAACAAGTTATTCCAAAATGAGTGAGTGACTCAGTACACTGCTGCTAAGTTAGGTAGTATCAACCCAAGGAATAAATTAATTTATTATAATCTTATCTATATTTACAATTTTATATAGAAACCCTAAGAATTATTCAAGTAGTATGGTCATGGGACTTATCCAGTATTTGATAATATAAGTATAAGAAAGTACTTGGACAACATTTTTCAAAATAGTGCTACATCATTACAAATCAGAAATCATCTAGATATCACTTGAAAATTGAAATTCAATGATATTCAAGCTGTAGGCCTATGTCAGACCTGAAAAAAAGTTGTGAATTTATTTGGAATTAATTTGACATGAAAATAAGGCTTTATAACTTTTTTTTTGGGAAAAAGCATTTACATGAGAATGAAACATATAAATCATTCAAGTCGCCCGTGTGTTGCCCAGGCCCGAAAGGGGAGCAAAGAATAGCAACACTATTTACCTCCCATGTATGTCATAAAAGGTGACTAAGGAGGTTATGGGATGGAGTTGGCTGTCCCATTCCATATAGGGTCAGTGACCCAAAGCCATGCTGAAGTCAGATGTGTCAGGCCAAAAGGCGCAGATATTGCAGCAATGCTGTAAACCATAACACAACGCATTCCGTTCTCCAGACTACATCCTGCTAATCTGCAGGAGTTTGAGAACAAACGCAGAAGAAGAAGAAGAAGAATTCAAGTGCCATGCTGAGTGGCATAGGCTATCAAGCTTCGCCACAACTCTCTGTCTCTTGTGTTGTTAGTAAGTTCAGATGGTGACTTCTTTTTGTGCCACTGTGACAGCCCAACCAGAAATTTCTCTTTGTCTTGCACTGTCTCTTCTTCCCTTATCTTTCCAGTGGTTACTAAATGTTCAAGTTTTGCTTTTCTCATCACATGCCCCAAGATCTTGAGTGTCTGTTTCTAATTTTTGCTTTAAATTGTTGTTTTACTCCAGCATCTCTGAGAACTTCTACATTAGTTTTCTTTGCTGTCCATGCGATTTTCATAATTCTTCTTAAAATATCATCTCAGTTGCCTCTAGTTTATCTTGGGCACTTTTATTTACTGTCCATGCTTTGCTTCAATAAAGAAGGATTGGCTCAATATAACATCCTAGCACTTGAATTTGTGTATGCATTGATATTACTCCATTGCATAGAAAGTTTCTCATTTTTTTAAATGTTGAACAGGTCTGTGCTATCTTGTTCTTAATCTCATTGGAGAACCTGCCACCTGATGCTAAAATGGTACCAAGATACTTGACTTTATCCGCCTGATTCAATTTTGCATCATTGATAGTAATACTGCATTTTTGCTGTGTGTATTTCTTTGAAATAACCATTACATTCCTTGGGATTGTATTTTATTTCTATCATCTCTAGTGTCAATGTTTTTAGAGGAGGTGGAGTCTGGTATTTCTTTTTAATTATTCCAGGAGCCTCCGGTATTATGGAGATGTTTTGGAGACTTATTGTCTTAGTGTTTCAACTTGAGTTGGGAGGTTTGTGTTGTTGGTGGAGATATAACAAGCTTGTACTCTTCAGTCTGCTTGTTGTTGATCTTGAAATTTGGGCATTGGCATCCACATAATTTTTTCCTTTTGGACAAGCAATCTTTCTTTTCTTCTGTCATCTAGTTGACAGATGTTTACATGTTTTTTTATTGTATGTATTGGAGTGGTCTTCATCACTTCTAAGATTAGTCGAAGTCATGCATTTTGTACTTTAGATAGGTGATCAGTATTTGTTTTGAATGATGATGCCCAGGCTGTCATTCCATATTCCACTACAGGTATGGTTGTACCCATGTAGTCTTTTCGCATAATACTTCCATTTGCTTCCCAGCTTGTGCGAGCAGGTTTCTTCATCAAGGATTGATTCCTGGTTGCTTTCTGCTCTGTGGTTATCAGGTAGGGTGTCCAGGTGAGTCGCTTGTCTAATCTGACACGAAGGTATGTAGGGTTCTCCTCATGTGTTAAGTCACTTCTATTTATTTGTAGGCTAGGCTTGCTTTTTCTTGGTGGTTTGAAAGTAGGAAGATGGTTATCACAGTTTTGGAGAGGTTAATCTGGACTTCCCAGTCAGATGCCCATTGCCCTAGGGTGTCATGTGCAGTCTGCATTCTTTTCTTTGCAGTGGACAGGCTGCCTGCCACACTTCAGGCAAGCAAAGCCATCTGCATGGAGGGCCTTCAAAATAGGATGTGAGAGCTACTGGCTGCTACACCAATCCCAGTGACCGTGGCCTAGAATTGGTTGCTATAAGTACCTCTTGACAAGAAAGGATGCTTGGCAAGGGAACTGAAGTGCATGACTTCAACACTGCATGTTGCAGAAAGCTATAAAACCTCTAGAATTTTCTCTCTCTGAGTAGGAGACTTCTCCTGCTGAGAGTTGAAATGTTCTGGATATGAATTAAAACTGCAAGAACCACATCACCGAATATAGAAAGTAAGAGATATCTATCCATCGTTTTTTCTTTGCTTTTGCTGTTAGACGTTGCAGTATTGAATGACAATTAGTTTTCGTAGTATGGCACTCTGGTTGCCTAATATACAGTAATATTGTGACATCTCAGAACATCAGTAACTCTTTCAATCCATCTTATTCTTGTCCATCCTCTGCCGCTTGTTGTTTCCATTCTCATGTGTATGCTCTTGCTGCTGGCTAATATGGGGTTCATTCTTATAAAGTGGCAGAACAATTTCAGTATCTGTTTTTCAATATATTTCACCACAGATGTTGTGCCAACAGTTCTTGTAATCTCTTCATTCCTCACATGGTCTCTCATTGTACTATTTGCTGCTTTTCTTAAACATCTCTTTCACATGTAGTAAACTTGTGTTTTTTTAATGGCAGATTGATACTTGTGCCGTAAGAGCTAATTGCTTATAATTCTTGATGAAAAGGAAAAAAAACTCACGCCTAACCAACCTTGGTCACCTTGAAGACATTTATGGCATTTCAGTGTTACTAGTATATACTTCTCTTTGGATCTGGCAACACATGGGCAAATACAAATATGCTGATGTGTAATGCTGTTGACGGAATTTGACATTTAGCATAGCACATGTACTGGATACTCTGCAGAACGAGAAGTGTTTGATCAGAAGCTGTTGTAACCATTAGCATGCTTTCCTGCTAATGTCTGCTCAAGAAATTGTGCACTTATAGGTATGTCTTCATTGTCAGCGTTTGCTCTCTACTTTACACTGTGACGATTTGTTTCACACTGTGCCCTTGGACTTTTAAGACCAAAACATCCTGCGGGGGATACCAACCCCTACCAGGAGAGTTCACAGATGGCGGATAGTGGAAAAGCCTCTTGAGGCCAGCTGTGAATAACCCTCTGGGCAAATAAACAGCCGCTGACCAAACGGTGTCACTGACCACGAGGACGGGGTGGGATATCAGTCTGCGCTGATATTCCCACTGAAATACCCCATATCTATTGACTGGCAGCATCAAAGCGAGTATGAGCCGCTATAAGCTCAGGTTGCTGGAGTGGGGTCACTGACCCCACTCCAGGAATGTGCCAGGGGGAGGGAAGGGGGGTAGGGTTAGAGGGTTGGGTAGGGTAAATGGGAAATTATAGATATTAGAACAAGAGAGAGTAATGTTCTTAAATCACCTTCCCTGAGTGAGAGGTGTCTTAGATCACAAGAAATAAACCACAGAGGAGGATAATGAATACCTGGCAACAACAAAATTATCCTAGGAGAGGGGAACTCTACATCAAAACCCCGGGCAGATGGTGCTCGTTAACCCTGTTAGGCAAGCTGTCTAGGAGAAGGAAAACTCCAAAATGAAACCTCCACTGCCCTGTGGACAATCCTTGGATGGATAAGGGCTAGGGAAACACATCCTGACTCAAAAGTAAGATGGAAGACGGAGACACTGGACCGAAAGGTACAAAATAGTCCAGCCAAGGCTGAAAACCACAGTGTCACGCAATGACTTCGCATGTCAAATAAAAGGTTACAGATGATTCGTTTTGGTGCTTCATCTGTGGAATCCCGTCAGGCGGATGAAGTGCCGGGCTCTAAGCTTCAAAGGAGCCCACCCTCAGCGACTGGTGGTACCTCTGTCTCAATTTGTGGAGCCAGGAAAAGAGATCAGAGGAAAAAAACTACTGGTTCAAAAAAATCACATATAGATCATGATGCAGACAAAGACAAAAATAAGCACTTAAAAATATTGCAGTGGAATGCAGAGGGTGTGTACAATAAAAAGACTGCACTTGCAAACCGATTACACACAGAGGAAATCGACATAGCATGCATACAGGAAACACACCTCACAAACAACAACAGATTCAACATCCGAGGATACCAAACATTTCGGAACGATAGAGAAAAAAGACATAAAGGAAGAGTTCTTATACTTGTGATAAACAATATCGCTGCCTCTGAAATTCGAGTAGACACAGAAGAACAGGCTGAAATCATTGGAACCTGTCTAACCCTTCCAACTAAAGAGGTCACAGTATATAACTATTACTGTCCACAAGACAAGAGCCTATCTCTACACACAACACAGAAAAAGATAACTGTCTTGTAATTGGTGACTTCAATAGCCACTCACAGAGTTGGGGATATACAGAACAAGATACTAGAGGAGAAGAAGTGGAAGACTGGCTATGTGAGGTGAAACTTCAACTGCTTAATGAACCTGAAGACCACACAACTTTCTACTCTAGAAGATGGCACACCACCTCAACCCCTGACCTAGCCTTTGCAACAGACGCCTTAGCGAAAATAACATACAGGGAAGTGCTGGAGCAGCTTGGTGGAAGTGACCATCGCCCATCAAACTCACCACTGACATTAACCATACCCCTGCTGGCCCTACAACCACACCCAGATGGAACTTCAAGAAAGCAAACTGGAGTAAGTTTGCTGACCTGACAGACAAATTAACAAAAACCTTAAATCCAAGGATTAAAAACGTGAACAAAACTGCACAACTCCTGGCTTCTGCTCTTCTTCAAGCAGCCAAGCAAACCATACCAAGAGGTGCTAGGAAAAATTACAAACCGTACTGGTCTGACGAACTCACTGAGTTGGAGAAAGAAGTGTCAAAGGCCAGAGACACAGCAGAAAAAAGTCCATCCACAGAAACAACATATCACTAAAAGCTGCTGTAGCCAAACTAAGAAAAACGACAATTACAAACACAAGGAAAAACGACAATTACAAACACAAGGAAAAGCTGGCATGAAAAAACAAAATTTAAACTTCGACAAAGAGGGAAGAAAGCTATGGAAAATAACAAAAATGCTCAACAATGAAGATAACAAAACAGCACCAGTAGCTATAGAGAATGGTGGAGATGTACTCACAGGAAAGAAGGCTGCAAATCACTTTATACAGCATTACCAAAGTACTGCCTGCCACAAAGTCGATGAAATTAGGAGAAGAGAAGTAAGAAAAGAACTACGGAATATCGAAAAAGAGATCAGCAAAGATAAACAAGATGTCATGAATATTCCATTCACGATCAATGAACTAAATGAAGAACTAGCAGTATTAAAACTTAGGAAATCACCTGGCCCTGATGACATACCAAATGAACTGCTAATTCACATCGGACCAAAAGCAAAAAAGAAATTAATAAAAAATTTAACAACTGTTGGGATAGAGGTCTAGTGCCACAGGTGTGGAAAACCGCCATAATGATACCCATCCACAAGAAAGGCAAGCCAAAAAATAAGGTGGACAGCTATCGCCCAATAAGTCTGACCAGCTGTGTTTGCAAATTAATGGAGCGCCTGGTAAACAAAAGAATGATGTGGTTCCTAGAAAATAATAAAATCCTGCTAAATCAGCAAGCTGGCTTCAGAAAGTGTAGATCAACTGAAGACCAGATTACACTAATTGCCCAGGAAGTAGAGGATGCTTTCCAGGAAAAAAAGCAGACATCAGTGGTGTGGGTAGATATTGAAAAAGCCTTTGATTGTGTATGGAAAGATGGACTCCTCCTTAAACTACAACAAAACAAAGTGACTGTATGTATTACTGGATAAAACACTACCTGCACAACCGAAAAGCAGCAGTGAAGCTTGAAATGAAGCATAGCAGAAAGAAACTCTTTAAGCATGGAGTACCACAGGGAGGTGTTCTATCCCCCACTCTATTCCTTATATTCATGAATGACATTGACCAAATTCTCTCGCGTAAAGTAAATGCTGCAATGTATGCAGACGATCTGGCGATATGGTGCAGTGAAGAGAGCACAACAAAAATAAGGTTGCAAGAAACTATGGACAATTTGGCCAAGTGGACAGACCAATGGACCATGTCTATCAATGCCCAAAAAACTACCTATACCATCTTCAGCATGTCCACCAAACCACAGAAAATCCTACTAACCATAAATGGTCAAACATTGCCAAAAGATGAGACACCTACATACCTTGGAGTCACTTTTGATCCAAGACTTACATGGAAACAGCACATAGACAAGTGCCAAACAAAAGGTACAATGAGGACAGCACTCCTTAAAAAATTGGCTGGAACAGATTGGGGTGCAAATGGAAAAATTCTAAGTAGAGCATATACAGGTTATGTAAGACCAGCTTTGGAATATGGAATGTCAGCATGGGGGACTGCAACCAAGAGTAACACTCAAAAGATCTCAAAGATACAAAACAGCAATCTCAGAATTATAACAGGAGGTATGAATACTACCCCAATCACAGAAATGGAAACATGCACAGGTTTGCCATCAATGGAATAAAGAAGAAATGAAAAAATCCTCACACAGTATGCAAAGTTCAAATGTTTGGAGAGTCATCAAATGAACCAAAGACTAAGCAGACCTACAAAAGAGCGACTCAAAAGAGGTAGCTTTCTACACTCCGCTAAACAGCTCCAGAAATCACTCACAGATACAGACCTACAAAATCTAAAACCACTAAACACCTTTAACACATACCCAACATGGGACAGGAAAAACTTCCCAAGAATTATGGACAATATATCAAGCATTATTTCGAAAACAGAAACTACTATACAAGTACTAAAGGAAACAACTAAGAATCACATACAGAAAGCATACCCAAAGGATATATGGACACATGTATATACAGATGGATCAGCGAAAGAGGCAGTATTAGATGGAGGATCAGGAATATATATAGTAACACCAGATGGAAAAGAAATAGAGAAATCCATACCCACAGGCAAACATTCCACAAATTTCAAAGCAGAAATGGAAGCCATATTAGAGGCAGCCAAAATGCTCATGAATTGCTTGCCGAGTCACAACAGACATGTAGTATTTCTAACGGATGCAAAATCAGTATTGCAGGCATTGAAAGATTAAAAAAACACGAGCATGAATGAACTTACGGCCTGCTTACTACACCTCAGCAGTACCACCAAAGAAACAGTACTGCAGTGGATCCCAGGTCACTGTGGCATACCTGGAAATGAAAAACTGATCTCCTAGCAAGGAAAGGGGGATCACTGGAACAAATAGAAAATGATAATACGTACTATGAAAGTAAGACCATGTTAAAAGCAAAATATAAGAAAAAGTGGAAGCAAATGCACCCAACTGCAGAACCAAATGACCCCTACCACCAAATGTCACGCAAGGAACAAACCATCATTTTCAGACTACGAACTGGTCACAACAGACTGAGAAGTCACATGTTCCGAAAGCTGAAGATTGGTGAGACAGACCTGTGCAACTGTGGACTGAGCCCAGAGACTGCAGAACACATTCTTCATGCCTGTCAACTCTACCAAGAAGAGAGGGAGAAAATATGGCCTACTGAGACGGCACTGCTTCCAGACTTGAGGGGTTCCATGGATGACCTGAAGCGAATCACACAATTCATTGAAGCTATTGGTGCTGTAACCTGATATCTGACTGAAGAACGATGAAGAAGAAGAAGAAGACCAAAACATGTCCCTGGGTGGCAGTCTCTGAGGAGACGTTAGGCAGGGGTTTAGACTTGGGTCACGGCTGCGCCTATCTCGCATGAGTTGTTCCGCTGCCAATGAACTCGTCTCACGTAATTAGATGTATTGTGCCTGTGCCCATCAGGTACTGAACCTTTTCTCTCCATGAGCATGATTCCAGTATAGGAGAGCATCGATGGTAGAGTTGGGTCTGAGTTTGTTCGCCCTCTTAGCCGAGGTGTCATTCACCGACATGTGAATCCCTCGTCCAAGTCTGAGTCTTTTCACATTTTTTAGAAGCACCGCAGCCTGGAAGCTTTTTCTCGAGCTAATCTCTCCACGAGCATGATTCTGGTATAGGCAAGCATCGACGCTAGAGTTAGGCCTGGTCTGTTAGGAACACCGAGGACTAGAAGTTCATTGTCAAGCACTTTAGTTATGATTTCCTTTTAACGTTTTCTCTTTCCATTTGCATGTAGCACTGCCCTCTCATTGTACTCAATACATTGTCTTTTGGACTCACTATTCGTTGTGATATCTGTCCATTTTGTGACAATTACATTGGCCACCCCTCCAATGCTCGAACCAGACATATGTGTCACTCTGTGTCGACTGTGACTTTGTATGTGTTGGCACAGAGGTGTTGGAGATATTGCTTGTCTTTTGCATTCTTCTTTTTCTTCAGCGTTCATTCTCAAATTCCCACCGGATTTCTCTTGTAACAGAACAATGGTCCTACATGATTTCCAGTTGGATGTAGTCCAGAGAATGGAAATGTGTTGTTTTGCCATTTTATTTGCGCCAATGGCCCAACACATCCGTCTTCTGCGGGTCTTTTGCATTCATTTCTCATTCCATCAGCAGACTTAACATTCCCGGACACGATCCCAAAAGTGTTTCCAGAAACAACATGAATTGCATACTTCTGTTTCCAGTGTGCGCCACGAGCAGGTACTTTTTGGATCTTGTTTATCTGCTAACCCTGGGTCTACCAAGAGCAATGCAGTGCCCTTCGCACCCCAAGGTATGCCTGAAAATCAATAATAGGTAACAACTGCAGCAAAACTGTAATTGTCCAACAGGTGAAACTTGGAACAGGATAATCAAGTGTTGTTGATTGATATATACATATCACTGGTAACACACAATTTTGTACATATTGATGTCATGTATTTTACCAGTGATTAGCGAAACTTGATTACCCTGTTCCAAATTTTGCTTGTAGGTCTATCTGAGTAATGTGTCATCGATTCTTAAAACAATAGTAAAACATAATGAAACCTGGACATATTTTCTACAGGTCTAAAACAAGAAAGATTTCTAGGGCAGGAAATGGACTGTGAGGTTTGTACATCTGGTTCTGGTAGACTTAAACTTGAATAAATGGTAAATCCCCATTTAATAAATTATGTACATGTTGTGAAACCATATACGTTAGGTCATTATTATGCTGTGTGCATTGCGTCACTGTATTCAGTCCATTACAGATGTCAACAAATGTGATAAATATGAATTGAAAGAAACTACAAGAGTATATTTAAAGTAAGGAATTAATGCGCAAAATGTCTTTAAATCATTCACTACACTTCTTAGATCTGGAAAGTGAAGTACATATACAATCCATTGAAAGATTTTGGCATTCTGTGAAGGAATGTAGTCATCGGCAGAGTAGTACACTGACACATTACAGTAATATATATCTGAATTTATGTGTTAACAATGTGTTAGCCAAAACAAACAGAATAACTAGACAGAATTTAAAACATGCTTTCTATTTTGTATTTTTCTGTTTTTATTGTACTTTTTCTACATATAACCACTCACATTTACATTGTTCTTACCTCTCTCCATCATTACATTGCAGTCTTAACCTGTCAGCTTCCATATGGCTGGCATGTAGTCTCCACTTGACTTTGTAGTTCCTCTTCTGTGTTTCTCTGTTCCTATCTTGATAAAGACTTTTTGGTCAAAATGTTGATTCTGTGTATTGTCCCACAGAAAACTTCTATTCAACAATTTTTAAATTTGTATTCTGTATTATTTATCCACAATAAAACTTATGGAAATATATATGTATATAAATATATATATATATAAAGAGAGAGTTGTTCCCCTCCCCAAAGTACCTCAAAATGAAGTTTGAAGCTAAGCATTATTATTCTTTTAAGGAGTACAGCCCAGCAAAGCTATTTTTGTAGCCATGAAATTATGGTAATATAGGAAGTACTGATATATGCTAAGCTGTAATTATGATTATTTTTATGATTAATTTTGGTAATTATGATGTCATGTTTTATATTTTAAACTGGTATTTTTTAAACTGTGCTGCAAGCTCTGTGGACAGAGGATGTCACAATCAGATATTGTTTGTCTAGGTTCAATAAATTCTCATCCCATCTGCAGTCTTGACAGGTAAAGGTAGGTCCCCATTTTAGCAACTTCCTTTCGGGGATGAAGATAACTCTTTATGCACTAAACCGCAGCAACTATTAGACAGGTTCTATTATTTCTCTCTCTCTCGATGTCAACATTGATGTGGAAATTAACAATAGACTGGCAAAAGCATGTGCTGTATTTGGCAGATTACGCAACAATGTATGGGACAGAAGAGGTATAAGAACAACCACTAAACTACAAGGATATCATGCTGCTGTTATACCAACCTTACTATACGCCTGCGAAATGTGGACAGTGTATGCTAGACATGCAAGAAAGTTAAATCATTTCCATCTAACCTGTCTACGTAAATTACTAAACATCCATTGGTGGGACAAAGTACCAGACTACGAGGTCTTGGAAAAATCAACCTCAATAAGCAAACACACAATACTTATGAAGGCGCAGGCACGCTGGGCAGGCCATCTTGTGCGTATGGAGAACTCGCGTTTGCCAAAACAAATATATTATGGAGAACTCAAGGCAGGATTTCGAAAAGCTGGTGGACAGAAAAAGCGTTTCAAAGACACGCTCAAGTCATCCTTGAAATATCTTAACATTGACGTAGGCACTTGGGAGAGCCTCGCTCAGGATAGAACAGCATGGCATTACAGCATTAGAACGGGAGCACTAGTGGCGGAAGAATTCAGACAAGAAACTGCAAGACAGAAGCGGACACGTAGAAAAGAAAAAACATCTCAACCTCACACAGATACCTTCTATTGTTATCAATTCTGTAAAAGAACATTTTGTGCGCGCATTGGACTTGCTAGTTTTTTAAAAACGCACTATTACCGGTAACTTTATTATTTTATTATTTATTGTTATTATTATTATGGTTGAGTTTTTGGTCATCGTCGATCACGACAGACGAACATCATCATCATCATCATTAGACAGGTAGCCAGTTCCCTTCCTTGCTGTGTTTACTCATCAGTAAGAGTCATTTGATTCTTATTTGACTGTCCAACTACAGAGCACAGACTGTCCAACTACAGAGCACAGAATGTCCAACTACGGAGCACTGACTGTCCAACTACAGAGCACAGAATGTCCAACTGCAGAGCACAGAATGTCCAACTGCAGAGCACAGACTGTCCAACTGCAGAGCACAGACTGTCCAACTGCGGAGCACAGAATGTCCAACTATGGAGGACAGAATGTCCAACTACAGAGCACAGAATGTCCAACTACGGAGCACTGACTGTCCAACTACGGAGCACAGACTGTCCAACTATGGAGCACAGAATGTCCAACTATAGAGCACATAATGTCCAACTACGGAGCACATAATGTCAACTACGGAGCACATAATGTCCAACTACAGAGCACAGAATGTCCAACTACAGAGCACAGAATGTCCAACTGCAGAGCAAAGAATGTCAGACTGCAGAGCACATAATGTCCAACTACGGAACACATAATGTCCAACTACGGAGCACAGAATGTCCAACTACGGAGCACAGAATGTCCAACTACAGAGCACAGAATGTCCAACTACAGAGCACAGAATGTCCAACTGCAGAGCAAAGAATGTCAGACTGCAGAGCACAGAATATAGTTTTGCAGAACATGAGGTGACCTTTAAATCACATCTGATACTTACAGCTGGGTCGATTGGAGAAGCTTCTGCATCAGGCGAGAAATCATGTCCTGGATTTTTTTCTGTCTGCGATATCAACGACATGAGCCTCAGATCTATCTGACAGGGATGCATCACTTGGAAGAACTTTTGGGACCTTGGTTATTGACTAGCCCTGGAATTCCCACAAGAGCAATGAGCATCCCTTTGCATCAGCCTATCACTGGACAATGACATTACTGCACATGCACAAGAAACAAAGACAGCATTCCATATAGAGTGGAACATAGCAGCCTGAGCAATACTGTGGAAACACGGCTATGAACATCCACTTGCCGCTTACTAACAAGGACTGCATATACCAGATTAGGAGCAGAAAATAACACTAGTTTTCTACCAGCTGAATTGTTGCTCTTTGTGAGAGACAGGTCTTTATCAAGACCAGCGAAGCTTGTTTTTACTTTCAGAAAGAGCGGCTGCTAGATGTATATGTACGCTAAGGACACAGACAACATCACCTCAATCTATGCTGGAAAGTTTTCTAGAATAGTTCACCTATCTCTGTTGTTCATAAGACCAAGTGCACGCTATTGCCCCTGATAGTGTAATGGCTAATGTTTTGGGACTAGTATAGTAATTGTATGTACCATATAATAATCACAAATCATATGTCTAGACAATGTGACACTCATATTTCTAAATAAATATTTTAAGTAAATATATTTTGTTGCTATTTTTTGTTATTGTACCAGACTGAAGGAAATGATGAAACTAGTATGTCAGATGAAGATATAAGTTTACAGCAGAAACATGATTTTCAGGTCAGTGAATAGTTTGTGTGTTACAGCAGAAACAAGATTTTCAGGTCAGTGAATAGTTTGTGTGTTACAATTTAATTGAGTTCTAAAATGACAGCCCAGGCTGTTTGTTTGCATTTGCTTTCAAATAATCCGTGCACATTTTTGTGTGATATGAGCTGGAGAGCATGAATATGCTGGGATGATAGTTTACAGCAAAGCTGTGATGTTTGTAGAACAACACATCTGATTTCAACATGTCTTTTTGAAAGACAATCTTCTGACAATCTAACAATTGTCTTTTCAGGCGTGAAGTGTGCATCAACTATGTCTCTTGGTAACAACTTCTGAAGTGAAAACAGTAGGTAGAGAGTTAGACTTAAATCGACTACATCTATCTTGTACAAAGTGTTCATCTGTCAAAGAACTCATCACTTGTAATTAGACAGTTCATTCTGATACATAACCTTTTATCATCACCCTATCATCTAAGAGCCTGGTTCCGATGTAGAAAATACTTGACAGTAGAGTTGGTTCGCTCTCAGCCAAGGTTTTGTTCATCAACATTCTGAACACCTCATCCGCATTTTTCTGCAAATTGGATATGGATTTCTGCCATATGCCGTTTCACATCATGTGCTTCCGAAAGATAATTTAAAACTTTTTCTCGACCATAAACACTGCTTTCTTTATCGCTTCCATTTTTTATTATCTCAAATGTAGCGCCACTTGCACTAAGCGCTACCCTCTAGCAGTGTTGTCTTAATCATTGACATTGTGCTCAATAAACAAGCCTTTTCTAAGATTTGCTTACTAACCTTGCTATTGTGAATATCAATTGCATTTATCAACCTGTCTATCCAGGTCAGCTGTTGTCTTAACACTGTGCTGCAATAGTGTTATTTTTAGCTTGGAGAGACAGTGAGGTAAAACTCTGAAACATTGTCTGTTGTCTTCTGTGTACTTACTTCCTTATCTGAAACCTGGGGTTTCGAGCTTTTACTCTTTCTTCCGTGTACCAGGTGGTGGTAGGTACATATTTTTTCAGCTGTGGTTTAAACTATAAAAAAATGAAAGCTAACATATTTCAGATATATAAAAAGACACAATGGTTTAGAAAGATTAATCATGAAAGGGGGGGGGAGATCCCGGAAACAGAACAAGACGCAGATCAAGACCACAATGGACACATGACATTGAAGACCTTTGAACATGACACTAGAAGAAGCTGGGAAGCTTGCACAGAACCAAGAGGTTTACAGAGTGAAAGTGAAGACAACATTCTGTAAAGGACAAATCACATAGATAGATAGATTGTATTAATGACACTTTCACATGTCTTGTGTTTAGAAAAGATGTTTTGGTATTTTGTTTTCAGAATGGTACAGTCAAGTTGAAACATGGAGAAAATGATAAGAAAATAGTTAAAGGTGAATGATTATTTACTTATTTTTGTTGCTGAAACTAGAGCTGCTGTTAGTGTGGCTCTTTAATCAATGTTGTGCAATGAACATGTTCTATAGTTTTTGATTGCTTCTGTTTACATTAATTTTTTCTTGGTAGAGGGGGGTGGAAGAATTCAGTAATAGCTTTGAATTCTTGATTAGAAACCAGCATTGCAGCATGGGATACTACCACAATTTCTCTGATTTTCATTTAATCAGCCATCAAATGGTGTTTAAAATACAAGTCCCAGTCAAATTATGATGATGCAATCTATATATATTTTAGAGAGAGCACAATTTCTTCCCTGGTCTCTACATACTTGCTTTTTTCCTACCATTATCTGTACATATACATGATCAAGTCAAACCTTCTCTTCTGTACAACATCTGTTAACTGTTTCTAAATCAGTCAGATCTGTCTCTACTCAATACTATGTCATCCAGCCTAACATTTCCTCATCAACTTGTCTGCTATGTTATTGCCTCTGACTCCATACATGACCAGGTCAATGTATCCATGTAATTCTCTGGGTACATGATTTGTTAAAAGAGAGTAGTCCACTCCCTTAATAGCATTCATTTTTCTGTTTTGACACGTAGTGGACCAAACGACAACCTCATTTTTCTCACGCAACAGTTGTGAGCAAGTTGTGAAGATGAAAATTGGGGGGGGGGGATCTCAAAATGCCATTTCAAAAAATAGCAAATATAATTTTTTGATGACCTTAATACTTGAGCAATGTGTGGCAACATTGATAAAAATCCTCCTAAATAAGTATTTCCGTTATATATATATATGTTGTTTCATATCCAAACTAATATAATATAGACTAAAGAAACTAATAATATGTGAAGAAATCACATAAAACATCTTTCGTTCAAGACTAGAACTAACCAGACATAACACGTGAAGTATGCGACATACACATGCTGTCAGGTTGAGTCTCTGATATATGTTGTTTTTCAATGAATAAACAAACATCCTAAATGATTCTTATAACAACAACTAAAACATGTAGATATTACTTAACCACGATTATTATGAAAAGTGCCCTGGGGTACTACGTTTGATAGTAAAATATGGCGACAGAAATCCAGTCGCTGTTCTAGAAATTAGTTGACAAAAATCAGCTGGCTTTCTCCTTCTTACAATCATAATGTGCAAAGGAATTTGACCTTTCCACTGTGACGTATTCCTAGCTTTGTGTGGCAGGAATTCTACATCACGGCAGCTTTACTTTGTGAAGTTCCACACTCTGGAATCGGGCTATAGCGACGGGCGCAACCTTGTGCCTGTTGTGAAGTTCCGCACTCTGGAATTGGGCTATAGCGACAGGCGCAGCCTTGCACCTGTAGGCCCCTAGTAATGTATATTCATTGGCGAAATATTGCACCTGTAGTGCCCAGGAGGTTAAAGACTCATTCTTCTGTTAGTTGTAACAGTTCTGCCATGAGAAGGTCTGCAGTTTGACTGTGCTATCACCTGCTGAGAGACACGTCTTACATGGGCATGGGAATATTGGCAGCTAGGGTGAACTAAAATGAATTTCCAGCACCGCAATGATAACAGCATTGGTAATTACAGTCACAAAGTTTATATTCATCTTATCAAAAATGGGGGGGCTCGGACATGATAGAGTAGAGTACATTGAGTAGAGTACAAGTGGAGCAACAGAGGTCTGGACTTCTAGTCTAGGGTGCAAAAAATAGGGACACTGTCTTCTTTCCAGGCATGTCATAAGAGGCGACTAAGGAAGGTTGGGTTAGGCTAACAACCTGTCATCTATGAAAAAATCATCGTGATATCTTGTCTACATTTTTTTTACATTTTGTCTTCTATCAAATAATCTCCATGGTTGATGAAGAAATGCAGGCTAGCGGACATTGCACCTTTTTCCTTTTGTGCAGAGTCATAGGTGATGGAAAATGCTGGATGTGCCATCACTGCAGATTCGTAGGTGACAGAGAATGCTGGATGTGCCATCACTGCAGATTCGTAGGTGACAGAGAATGCTGGATGTGCCATCACTGCAGATTCGTAGGTGACAGAGAATGCTGGATGTGCCATCACTGCAGATTCATAGGTGACAGAGAATGCTGGATGTGCCATCACTGCAGATTCATAGGTGACAGAGAATGCTGGATGTGCCATCACTGCTGATTCTTAGGTGATGGAAAATGCTGGATGTGCCATCACTGCAGATTCGTAGGTGACAGAGAATGCTGGATGTGCCATCACTGCTGATTCTTAGGTGATGGAGAATGCTGGATGTGTCATCACTGCTGATTCCTAGGTGACCATGCTAGATGTGCCATCACTGCAGATTCCTAGGTGATGGAGAATGCTAGATATGCCATCACTGTGGATAATGCTAGGTGTGTCATCACTTCAGATTCCTACATGATGGAGAATGCTAAATGTGTCATCACTTCAGATTCCTAGGTGATGGAGAATGCTAGATGTGTTATCACTGCAGATTCCTAGGTGACAGAGAATGTTAGATGTGCCATCACTGTGGATAATGCTAGATGTTGCCCTTGTGTTGCCGGGGCCGAAAGGGGAGCAAAGAATAGCAACACTTTACATTCCATGTATGTCATAAGAGGTGACTAAGGAAGTTATGGGATTGAGTTGCCTGTTCCATCCCATATAGGTCAGTGACCCAAAGCCATGCAGAAGTCGGATGTGTCAGGCCGAACGGCACAGATATCGCAGCAATGCTGTAAACCATGACACAACGCATTCTGTTCTCCGGACTACATCCTGCTAATCTGCAGGAGTTTGAGAACAAATGCAGAAGAAGAATATCCAGTCATTGTGATATTGTATCTGATTCCATTCTGTGTTTTATATTCAATCATTGTGATATTTCAGAAATGGCAAGCAATGGTAAGACAGAATCAAGAATGACTGAAAATGGTTCATCACTGGATTCTGCTGACAGTCACCCAACATTACAGAATGAAGACTGTATACAAGAATCAGATCAAATATTTTCTGTGTGTGAGACGAATAATGATCTTCATACAGTTGATGTGGGTGACATGTTACAAAGTCGTATATTTATTAAACATCAGCTTGGCTATTTTAGGAATGAGAGAAAAAGCAATAAAGAGAAACCATACATGTGTGATGTGTGTTACACAGGTTTCTCTCAGAACAGCAGCCTCAGAAGGCATAGAAGAACACATACTGGAGAGAGACCATACAAGTGTGATGTTTGTGATGCAGGCTTTGCTGATAGTAGTACTCTTGGGAAACATAAAAGAACACATACTGGAGAGAAGCCGTACATGTGTGATGTTTGTAATGTATTTTTTGCTGACCGAAGTACCCTGGGAAAACATAAAACAATACACACGGGAGAGAAGCCCTACAAATGTTATGTATGTGATGTGGGATTTGCTCGATTTGGTAGCTTAGAAACGCATATGAGAACACATACTGGAGAGAAGCCTTACAAGTGTGATATATGTGGTATAGATTTTACTCAAAGCAGTAATTTAGAAAGACATAAAAGAACACATACTGGAGAAAAACCTTACAAATGTGATATTTGTAATACATGTTTTTCTCGAAATGGCCATCTAGAAACACATAAAAAAACACATGTTTGTGTGAAACTCTACAAGTGTGATGTTTGTGGTGGGGACTTTTCTCCTTACAGTAATCTTGTTTCACATAAGAAAACACATGTTGGAGAAAGATCTCACAAGTGTGATGTTTGTGGTGTAGGTTTTTCTCAGAGTAGTAATTTAGGAAGACATAAAAGAACACACACTGGAGAAAAACCTTACAAATGTGATGTTTGTGATGCATGTTTTGCTCAAAATGGACACCTTGAGAGACATAAAAGAACACATACTGGAGAGAAACTTTATAAATGTGATGTGTGTGGCGAAGGATTCTCACCATACAGTAGTCTAGTTACACATAAGAGAACACATACTGGAGAGAAACCTTTTAAATGTGATATTTGTGACAAAGGTTTTTCTCAGAATAACAACTTAGAAAAGCATAAAAGAATACATTCTGAAGAGAAACCTTATAATTGTGATGTTTGTGGTACAGCATTTCTTCATCTCATAGATCTTGTTATACATAAAAGAAAACATACTGTGGAGAAACTTTACAAGTGTGATGTCTGTGATCTAGAATTTACTCAAAACAGTAAACTAGAAAAACATAAAAAGAAACATTCTAGAGAGAAACCTCACAAGTGTGATGTTTGTGGTTCAAGTTTCACTAGAAAACATCATTTGAAAAGACACAAATTAAGACATTCTGACATTAAAATAAAAGTGGATTGAGGTTGTGTCTTTCTATGTATAGAAAATAATCTGGATAAATGAATCATTTGTAATGCATGCAGACACTATATCAAAACACATATTTGGAAACAGACACTAGTAGAGAAAAAAACTAAAGAAGCAGTGATGGAGATGGATAGTACATACTGGTATATTAAGAAAATCAACAGAAACATAGCAAGACAGTTTGTGATGAAATCAATAGTGAAAGAGAGCAATTGGAGGGCAAGAAATAGATGGGAGGAAAACGTTATATACAGTGGAAACCCATTATAACAACTTGGTCCTGACTGAGAAATATGTATGTAATAACAGAAATTTGTTATATACAGTGCAAACAATATAGAATAAATATAATTGGGGATTTGAAAAGTGTTGTTAATTAGGGTAATTGGTTCATTATGGGGAGACATGTCCCACACATTCCAACTTTTTTTAATACTGCTTGATTTTATACAGCTTCCGTGGCACGGAGATATAAACATTCATCGTCTGCTGCAGATCATTCGATCTGTCCGCAACTTATTGAGAGTCGCACCCCCCCCCCACCAAGGGTCTCCCAGGAGAGTTGGTCCTTTCAGTGCATTGCTCACAGATTGATGGATGCTACATTGTATGCTCCTTTAGCAAAAGTTTGATTTGTTAAATAATGTATAGTTTTATTCGTTAAAAATGTGGACACATCTTCCCATAATGAAACAGCAAATTTGTTATACACGATGTGGTGCTACAGTGGGTTTCTACTGTAAAAGTTATAGACTGATATACAAAGGATAAATAGGTTGTGAAGGAAAGGTGGAAGCAATAGCTAATAATAGGAGATGATGGATGTATTGATAGAACTTATGCTCTGTAGCGAGTGGTTAATAGATAAATAGACAACAATGTTCTGTTTTCAAATATATACCATGCTAAACACTCATTCAAAAGCAGAAATAGAACAATAATTTAAGTAAGCTTAATGTTTCTTCTTCAACATTTGTTCTAACATTCTTGTTGGCTAGGATGTGGTCCAGATACAAGATTGTGACTTGGTTTACAGATTGACTGTGATGTCTGTACAGACATACCTGAGCTTACTAGTTTTGGGCTGCTATGACATACAGGATCAAATAGGCAATCTCACCCCATCTCTTATGACATGAATCATAGATTGCAGTCATGCTATTCTTTGCACTATTTTTGGTCCTCGGGAGCACACACACAAAGGTGCCTGAAATCAGCACATTTTGATATTAAATTTTCTCAAAACTCAATGCTATATACAAAATGTCAACATTATCTGGGGAGCAGAGACCCAGCATTTAGCAGCAGTAACTAGCTCCGTATTTTTCCACACAATTGAAATGCTTGTGGGATAGATTGTTAGGTTTTTATATTTCCACACAATCAATGGTTCTTGATTAGAAACTGGCATCACAGCATGCGGGACATTCCCATAAATGATCCGTTCTAGCAGCCATCCCAGTGTATGTAGACTCAGTCCCAGTCAGGTGTTGATTGTGTGATCTTCTGGACTTTCCAAAAAATTTAATTTTCCTTCCCTCACCTCTAGATACTCCCATCTCCTAACATTCTCAGTATATGTACGTTCTCAGCCTCATTGACATCATCTTCATATTGAAATGAATTTATTACTGCCTTCATTACGTCTTCTTTATCTCTTCTCAGAAATGTGCCATCTATCGCTGCATTGCCTGCCTATAAGTCAGCTCTCTCGTTTTCTCTAACCCCAGCATGACCAGGACAGTATATTCTTGTAATATTCTGGACAATTGAGTTGTTCAATAAGTCCCACCATTCTTTTCTTTGCATGAACTTTTCTATCTTGCGCAGCGTACTTTGAGAGTCTGTGAGTATTACCGAGTGTGTTAATGTATCAGTTATCAACCAATTAAGTGCTGCTGTAACTCCCTCTATCTCCATCCGCATGCTCAATTTGACAGTGGAATATGCTGAAGATTTCTCAACCAACTTCTCACCATTTCTGTAGGCAACAAAACCCCAACCACTTTTATTTGTGTTTCTGTTAACGGAGCCATCTGTGTATATAATTATGTCTTGTAGTTTCAAGTGTAGTTGGGCAAGTTCATGCACTGTATCTTGGGCCCTGAAACCCGTCCATTTTCGACACGCTTATTCTAGGTGTATTATTACTTTAGTCAGTGTCTACCTCCACTCATTCTTTCCTATTTCTTCAAATTCACATACTCTTTGCAGTGTGTCTTCAGCCTCTACCATCCATGATCGGCCACGCTTGATTCATTTTCTCTTTAACTCATCTAGACGTTTGTGTAATGGGTGGTGGTTGTACTCTGTCACTTTAAGGTACGACTTAACTTGTGCTATCTGATGTCACACTCTAATGCTGGGGAGATCAAGCAGAAATCTCATAGCAAAGATGGGCGTCTCTCTAGTACACCCCATACCGCTCTCATTTTGGACTTTTTCCAATCTATTGACTTGTGTCTGTGACAGTGTTAGTAGGCCGAGGCCATAATCTATGACAGATAGCACCATCACTTGTAGAAGCAGAAAAAGTACCCTATGCTGCATGTCGAAGGTTGCCATAACCTTGATAACACTGATCCCTCTTTAGCCTTCCTTTGATAGAATATGCAGTAACATTAATATAGTATTTATTGTCCAACTATGTGGCGGGGTACAGTGTGCGTCTGTGACGACCAAGGTACTGAGTTTGAATCCTGCCACAGGCAATTGTGCATCTGGATAGTTCACAAAGGAATGGCAAACTACTGAACATATTTATATTCCCTATAAAAGGAAACAGCCAAAAAATTCTGGATTGATAGTTATGTCCTGAAAATAGTATCTGTTTATAGTATTGATTAATTCCGAAGTCATAACAGAGATCATGAGATTGGGTAGGGAACTCAACAAACTTCCTTATTCATCACTTATGGCATGTGGTGGTGTTAATTTTCACTTTTGGATCCTTGTATTAAGTCCATTTCATAATACACAGGCAGAAATAAGGTTCATTAACTGTGATGTAAAAACAGATATTCCATGTAAACACCAGCGTCCTTTATGCTTTGTATATATCAAAATTATGTGATGATATTTTGAAATCATCGGAGTAGAGTTGGTATGCAGCCTTGGTTTGTTTGTTTGATTTTTTCATTCTTGTGTGTTTTACTTCTTTTGTGACACCAAGCAACTAAGTGTGACATTTAAAGAAGCTTATCTTCAACATTTTTGTAAACATTCACTGATTTTGTTCATAATTTTTCTTTCTTAGAATCTTTATATTTTATTAGAAGCTGTATTCATTCTGTGATTTTGTCATTTAAAATAAGGTCAAATTAGTTCTGCTGACAAGTTGCCTATTAATATGCTTTTTTAATTTTTTTAATTATAATCACAATGTGTGGTTGTGCTATTTTATTATTTTATTTAAGACGATGGGATGGGTCACATGCTACAAAATATCAAAACACCAAGCAATCACTTTATCTCAAATATTTGAAATATGGTTACTTCCATGAATTACTGTTCATTTTTTCCCTTTTTTTTTTTGGTCATCTTGTTCGATTGTTGTTAGCCTCAACTAATTTTTATTTGTTTGATTGTTGTTAATATCTAATTTGTACCAACCAGATCATCTACCATCAGAAAAAACAGATGATCAAGTCAATAAGAAAGCCACAAACACCAACACAAGATGACTATTACATTATGAACAGATCAGAACAAGTTATAATTCTACATCTCAGAACAGGACACAACCGACTCCGCAGTCACATGTATACAAAGTTCAAGATTGGCAACACAGCCATGTGTAGATGTGGACAGGCTGCACAAAGTGCCAAACATATACTTCAAGATTGTTCTGAGCATGAAACGCTGAGGAAGACATATTGGCCAGAGGAAACAAAGCGCTATGGGCCACTGTATGAACTATAAAAGACAGTGAGTTTTATTCAGGAGACAGAATTACAGATATAGACATGTTTCAAGTGAACGAAAGAAGAAGAAGAATATCTAATTTGTATTTGTTTGATTGTTATTAGCCTCATATCTAATTTGTTTGATTATTGTTAGCCTCATATCTAATTTGTATTTGTTTGATTGTTATTAGCCTCATATCTAATTTGTTTGATTATTGTTAGCCTCATATCTAATTTGTATTTGCCATAATGGTATACAGTTTTACTCAGATTTATAAATCATGGAATCCCCAAAATGAAAGACTTCTTTTATAGACAAAAACGGCCCTTAGTATTTTTTTCTAATACCTATTTTATAGCCCTACCTGTCGGATGTGCCATGTCAAAATGTACAGATATTGTAGGAAAGCTATAAAACATGGCTGAATTATTTCTGTTCCCTGGACTACATCCAGATTTTGTGTTTGTTATGAAGACATGTTATCTAGTCGTGTTGCATGATATCATGCTTGCTGGTGCACCTCTCAGCCTGGTATCTCAGACTTCAGCACCAGTGATTGCTGGGGCAGGACTGTGGTCTCCTGCTCGATGTCAGGGTTGGTCTGACTAATCTTAGTTTACAGCCTCTGTTGGCTGGACTAAGCACCATCTCTACTTCAAGGAGTTGGTCTCGATGTCAGGATGAAGTTGTCAATCTTAGTTTATAGCCTCTGTTGGCTGGACTAAGCACCATCTCTACTTCAAGGAGTTGGTCTCGATGTCAGGATGAAGTTGTCAATCTTAGTTTATAGCCTCTGTTGGCTGGACTAAGCACCATCTCTACTTCAAGGAGTTGGCTTCGATAAGGATTACATCCAAATAATCTGCAAGAGTTTGAAAATAAATGCAGAAGGGCAGCCATATTAACTGCCTCGATCTCCACTCTCATACTGAACGTTATCACACTATTTGGAATCAATCATGGGTCACCATGCTGAAAAGCCAGTGCCAAAACCACTGAGATACACAATTTTATTTATCCTGTTATGAATTGTATGTGCCTGAAAGAATATCAAATAATAAGCAGCTTTCAGATGACACCAAATAATAAGCAGCTTTCAGATGACACCAAGAAAAAGAAATCCAATAGATTCCAGATCATTTTACAAATAGAGGAAAATTATATCTAGTCAAAACTGGACAACCTTTCTAACAGACACTAGAAGATCCAGTATTGTTCCAGCAAATGGTAGTTTACATCAAAACAAAAACTAGAAAATTCCAGTATTGTTCCTACAAATGGTAGTCTGTATCAAAATGGGCAAGAAACCAATCAGATGGTGTCATCCATAAACTGCGAAGGAAGTAGCAAACAATTAGGTTTAGATTACCCATTTACAATTTGGTGGGACATCTCTGTGCATTTTAAAATAATTAAGTTTCTGTTTCCCGTTTGTATTCGTTTCTTGAAAAAGTCCCTGTTGGACCACAACTTAAGAAAGTTCTTGTTTCTTTGTTTATTGTTATTTATTTTTTACATCAGTTTTACTATTTGATAGTTAGAATATCCAGTAACATTACCTGGGGTGTTACATTCATATAGTATTTGATAGAATATCCAATAACATTACCTGGGGTGTTACATTCATATAGTATTTGATAGAATATCCAGTAACATTACCTGGGGTATTACATTCATATAGTATTTGATAGAATATCCAGTAACATTACCTGGGGTATTACATTCATATAGTATTTGATAGAATATCCAGTAACATTACCTGGGGTATTACATTCATATAGTATTTGATAGAATATCCAGTAACATTACCTGGGGTATTACATTCATATAGTATTTGATAGAATATCCAGTAACATTACCTGGGGTGTTACATTCATATAGTACTTGATAGAATATCCAGTAACATTACCTGGGGTGTTACATTCATATAGTATTTGATAGAATATCCAGTAACATTTCCTGGGGTATTACATTCATATTAGTACTTGATAGAATATCCAGTAACATTACCTGGGGTGTTACATTCATATAGTACTTGATAGAATATCCAGTAACATTACCTGGGGTGTTACATTCATATAGTATTTGATAGAATATCCAGTAACATTACCTGGGGTGTTACATTCATATAGTATTTGATAGAATATCCAGTAACATTACCTGGGGTGTTACATTCATATAGTATTTGATAGAATATCCAGTAACATTACCTGGGGTGTTACATTCATATAGTATTTGATAGAATATCCAGTAACATTACCTGGGGTGTTACATTCATATAGTATTTGATAGAATATCCAGTAACATTACCTGGGGTGTTACATTCATATAGTATTTGATAGAATATCCAGTAACATTACCTGGGGTGTTACATTCATATAGTATTTGATAGAATATCCAGTAACTATACCTGGGGTGTTACATTCATATAGTATTTGATAGAATATCCAGTAACATTACCTGGGGTGTTACATTCATATAGTATTTATCCATTCACAATTTATTTTCTCTGCAATATTTTCTCTCATGTGATGTTATCAGTTTTCTTAAAAGATTTGACATATTAAAAGTTAAGATTTCAATTTTCTAATTGAGTTGGCTATATTTATTTCAGTCTGTGGATGCCTTAAAACATAACGTACCCGGTACTTTTTACAGGTCTGTGTGCTAAACAATTTTACGTCACTATGTAAGGTCAATCTAATTATTGCTGTGATTTTCATTGGCTGGTGAAAGTATAAATAAATGATCAATGAAAATAGTGGCTATAGTCAAAGTGGCCTAAGGTAGTGGCGCTACATACAGTTCTGTATAAAGTATGCCATGTCTGATAATAAGAGAAATGTACTGTCTCTGTATGAATTCCAAATGTGGGTGGAAGTCAAGAGAAAGTTATTAACAAATGTTATAATAAGAGAAATGTACTGTCTCTGTATGAATTCCAAATGTGGGTGGAAGTCAAGAGAAAGTTATTAACAAATGTTATAATAAGAGAAATGTACTGTCTCTGTATGAATTCCAAATGTGGGTGGAAGTCAAGAGAAAGTTATTAACAAATGTTATAATAAGAGAAATGTACTGTCTCTGTATTTCTTCTTCTTTCTGTCTTCATGTACTTTATGGTGTTGAGAGGAGAGTGAGTGTACGGTCTTTTGCCCTTCTATTTGCCTCTTCTGCTGTTATATTTCTGAGTGTCTCTAATACACTACCTATCCACCTTGTACGAGGGCATCCAATAGGTCGACTGTTTTCGTATCGTTTGTTAATGATTTTTGGATAATATTTTATTCTTTCTGTCTGGTTATGTGACTGAACCATTTAATGTGTTGTTTCTGAATATATCCTAATGTTGACGTGATCCCTAATTGTTTCCTTAGTTCTTCATTCCTGATTTTGTCTCTCAAGATAACTCCAATCATACGTCTTACACATTTCATTTCAGTGGTGGGGTGCAAAGGGAACGCATTGCTCTAGGCGGACCCAGGGTTAGCAGATAACCAAGATCCCAAATGTACCTCCACGCGGTGCACCCTGGAAACAGAAATACAGCAGCTCGTGCTGATTCTGGCCAAATCATTTGGGGATCGTGTCCGAGAATGTGGAGGTAGCAGATGGAAAGAGATTTGACTGCACAAGAGACAGACAATATCTCCGACACCACCAGCATCACCACATATAGCGACACTGTCGACATACAGTGAAGCTAGTCAGTCCAGTCCGAACATTGGAGGGGCGGCCAATGCAAAATGCACGTAAAGGTAAATGCATGGCGAGAGACAAATATGTTTCATACAGAGTACAATGAAACAATGAAAGGGCAGAACAGCGCTAGAGGGCAGCGCGAACTGCAAATAGAAAGTGAAAAGTCCCTAGGAAAGGGAACTACAAGCCTAGTCAGCTCGAGACGGGCTTCTAGTTACCAGAGTTCCTAACAGGCAGAGACCCAGACCCATCCATCGGCGTTTGGTAAAGCAAAAGACCTAACCCAACTCTAATGTCGAGCCTTCCTAAACCGGAAATATGCTTGCAAAGAGAAAGGGTTCTGTACCCGATGGGTGTAGGCACAAAAGGGACAACGATGGCAGTCCTGGCCCAACTCTACTGTCAAGATTTCCTATACCGGAAGTAACTTGCAGAGAGAAAGGGTTCCGTACTCGATTCGCTCAGGCACAAAAGGGACAACGATTTAGCCCTGGCCCAACTCTACTGTCAGGTTTTCCTACACCGGAAATACACTTGAAGAGAGAAAGGGTTCAGTACCTGATGGGCTCAGGCGCTATTGGGACAAGGACGCTCAGCTCGAGAACGCCTTGCTCTCAAACGCGTGGTGTGAGACTCGAACTTGGACAAGGGGTACACGATGTCGGTGAATGACACCTCGGCTAAGAGGGCGAAAGAGCCAGGGTCCAACTCCTCTGTTGAGTTCTTCCCCTTAAGGAACCAGGCTCATGGATGAGAAACGGTTCAGTACCTAATGGGCACAGGCACAGCACGTCCAATTACACGAGGCAAGTTCATAGACAGTGGAACACTTGTTCGAGTGAGACGAGAGCAAGTAAATCGTCTGGGCGAAGAGTCTTCACTACGCGTGCCTGGAGACAGATATAGAGGCTGTCACAGGCTAAGGGTAGCCCACCCGAATTGTCAACGCATGCCGAAATTGGATGTGCTAGGCCTACAAGGCGCATAACGGTGGCACAACGTAAATACGCTCCCGGCGGAAATCGCACGGATATCCGTGATGGTTACAATGGAGCGAACGAAAAACAAACAAACAAACATTTCAGTGGTGTTAACAAGAATGGCATATGACGTAGGTGACCATGGTTCTCTGTTCACAGTATTGTTATCAGGATCGTTGTTTCCGAGCCTTGCTAGGTTGTCACATGAATATTTTCTCACGTCCCCATCTGTCTCTGTTCCCTTCAGTCTTGCCTGTTGTGACTATGTTCTTAAAACCTGCCTGTCTGATAAAGTGACAAAAGGGGTATTTTTCTTATCTTTTTCTTTTATTATTCTTGCACTCATCTATAGTGTCTCTAATTTCCCACTTTCGGTTTGTTTATAATGAATGCACGCATTTCCACTTTTACTAGATGCGTTGCCATCCCTGCGCTATGGAGACGGGGCTTGATGAAATATAGACATCTATTTTGTTTTTTATTTTGTCGTTTTCTGTTGTTTGTCTCTTGAAAAAGGTTCAATTTGAGCCGATACGTGGAGAATTGTCCTGTTTAGTTTTATTGTATGTTTTTTTTTATATATACTTTTTAAAATATATTTTTATTAATAGGCTAGGTAAGTGTTTTAGTAACCTGTTTACCTCATTTTGCGTTACTATTTGTTCATTAGGTTACTGCGGCACCATCCACTTTGTCGGACACCCTCTGACCATTTGGTTATTTATATTTGACTTCTCAGTCTGTTGTGACCAGTTCGTAGTCTGAAAATGATGGTTTGTTCCTTGCGTGACATTTGGTGGTAGGGGTCATTCACGGCTCAACAACACACAAATGGGTTTTTTGGAAAAATAAAAGCTGTACAGATGCAATCTTCGCCCTCAAACAACTTTCAGAAAGAGCGATAGAACATAGAGGGCCTAACCAAGACTTATATTTGGCTTTCGTGGACCAAGAGAAAGCTTTTGACAGAGTGGATAGAGCACAACTATGGACAACACTACAGACATATGAAGTTCTACATCTGACAAGCCTATATCAGAGCATATACGCCAATAGTCAGTGTTCAGTACGAACGAACACCGGTATATCTTATAATTTTCAAATTCACTCGGGTGTGAGACAGGGATATGTAGGCCTACTATCCCCCATAGGCATATTGTTCATAACATACGTTTATCACATCTGCAAAGACAACGGAAGGAAACAATATGAAGGATAACGTAACCGAACTACTTTTGCAGATGACCAAGCACTAGTGGCATCAACAGAAGATGAACCACAAAAACAAATTGATAGATTATATCAAACATGCCATACCTTTAACATGAAGATAAATATAGAAAAGACCGACGTAATGCGTAATGGAGATAGGAAGAACAGAAAGAAACACCTAGGGCCTATATATATATATATATATATATATATATATTGGAAACAACAGAATTAACCAGGTGACAGAATTCATATACATAGGAAGTAATATAACAACAGACGGCAAGAGCAGCAACGAAATATACAATAGCTGTAGTAAAGTATACCAAGCCGTGGGTCAAATGACACCAATCTTCAGAAACAAAAATGTAGATTTAGCACCAAAATAACACTATTCAAAACGATTATTATGCCAACACTGTGCTACCAATGTCAAATATGAGCAGTGACAACCAAGACAGATGTAAACTTGTGACAGCTGAAATGGCATGCTTACGCAGAATCCTAGGAATACCGCTAAGAGACAGGGTGAGGAATGAGGTCATTCGACAAAACACTGGCACCACCACAAATTTGGAATATATTAAGAGACCGCAGATCAAATGGTTTGCACACATCAGCAGACTACCATCAGACAGCAAGCTATGCTACACAGATACAGTCAAGGCAGACCTAGAGACCGACCACGAAAATGACGGACCACTGAAATAAAGAGACGATTCCACAGTATACTCAGCACACAAGGGGGCCATCTCCAGAAAACTCTTCTATCTATCCCTGACGCTGAAAGGCAACAAAGGGTTTAGCGAATGTGTTACGTTATGTTCCTCTATGACCATAGGGCAGAAACCATAGCTTTCCATTTGTGTCTTTTTGTTGTCAGGTCTTTGAATTTTTGCGTGTTGTTTAGGTTCATTGGCATGCCTTCTCTATTAATGGTTCTTCGTAGAGTTCTCTAGGTCTCCCTCTTCTTCTTACTCCGGGTGGCACACAATATAGTGACTGATGGGGAATTCTTAGGCTGTTAATTCTGAGAGCATGGTCGATTTAAGTCCAACGTCTTTGTTTGATGAAAGAAGATATAGGGCCTATAAGTTTGTTTGCTTTTCCTTTCTTAAAGTAGTGTTAGATTTAAAGTCATTCCTTAACGTTCAGAATGCTCGATATCAACTTTATTTACTTTAATCAAATATTTATATTGCTTGATATGAACTTTATTAATCACTTTAATCAAATATTTATATGTCAACACGACGGCATAGCATCAACTTTATTAACTACTTTCAGCTATTAATTTTTGTCTACATTGTATTATCAAAGTCGGAATATTTCGAGATTTAACCTTCTAGTTTTGGGAAACAGTTGAACTCGCTCGGAATATTTGGATCGGTTCCGAATCCTCCCGAAAGTGGCCGATGTCTACGACTATAATAATAATAGTTAGTTTGAAGACCAGTAGTTACTAGACTAGTATTATTCAGATGAAGAATTTCTCGAGTTCGTATACATTAAGCAAGCATTTCATTGGTAACACTAGAAACAAACACATCAAAAACCTGTAAACTTTTAAAAATGGTTGATAGGAGATTCAGTTTTGTGTAAGTTGAACCTTGACGACTGTACTGTAACCGATCGGCGTTGTAGTAGGCCAACCTACTTTCTGATAAATCAAAATCTCTTTCCAAAACATTCAAAATGTAAGTAGTGAACAGTGAAGCTATAGTTTACACTTTCCAAATGACCGCGTGAACAATAACATAACTGATATAACAGCGGAATACAAATAACGTGTCTATAACTTGTACAATGAACAGCTGTCTTGCATGATTCAATCATTCATTGCTTCACATTTTGACATACTTCACAGCATTTAGGACTGGATACTCTGTCCTGATTTTTTTTCCCTGTTTTATTTGTTTTCTCGGATTCACTGCAATTTCATTGTCTGTGAAATGATAGCCCGGCACATTTACAATTTTTGACCACCAGTGTTTATTTTTACCTCTCACTTTACAAATTACTTTGTTACTTTAAATTTTCGGCCTTTACAGAGCGTTATCCCCACTGGCATTATGATGACTATGTGGCCTTAGCCTCTCTATTCTGTGAAAATGGTCCAACCTCTTCCAGTATCATGTTCAGAAGGTCTTTGATGTCATGTGTCCATCGTAGTCTGCCTCTCATTCCTTTCAGTTGACTTTCCCCTCCATGATTAATCTTTCTAAATAATGGCCCTAGGCTCCTCCTTTTTAACAATCTCCTGTGGTATTGATCCGAGATATTCAAAGTTTCTGACATTTTCTATGTTCTTCATCACTGTTTATTGTGGGTGTGAGTTCATTTCTGTTGATAAGCATTTTAATTCATTCATGCTTGACTGACTTAGTCATGTGCTCTATTACTGTAAGACTTCTTGATATTAGGGAGATGTCATCTGCATACCTTCTTCTTTAGCATTCATTATCATTCTGATGCTACAAAATTGGATGACCTTTTTGTGAAAAATCATTAAGGGGGAAATTTTACAGCCTTTTATCTGAATTCCTAATTCTAAAAAGCATTGTCTGGTTTGCTATGGGAGGGGTTTGAACACACCCTTTATTTAAGGGCTTAGTTACATGCATTCACACAAGTGTCTTTATTCTAGTTAGCAGGATGTAGTCTGAAGAATGAAAGAAGTTTATTGTACTGTGGTTTACAGCTTGGCTGGGATGTCTGCATCTTTCAGTTTGAAACATCCAACTTCAGCATGATTGTTGGGTCATGGAACATTCAATCCCATTCCTAGACTTTCTTAGTTGCCTTGTATGATATGTTTTATAGGTCACAGTGTTGCTATTATTTTCTTCCCTTTAGAATCGTGTCAACACATATCTGGTACAACATACAGTAGATACATGTGGTACAACATACAATAGATACATGTGATCATCAGATGGAAGAAAAAGCAGAAGTCTGAGAGAACAATTGACCATTTATCCTCATACTGATGCCTAGTGGCAACCAGGGCCTGGACGCCTAGTTCAGAGTGCAAAAAATAGGGTCACTGTCTTCCTAGACATGTCGTAGGGGGATGGACTCACAATTTGTCATTTGTGAAAAAAATCATCATTGTCATATCATCGAAGATGGATGTGTCGGGCCATTGGTGAGAATAAAACGGCACACAATGCATTTCCATTCTCTGGACTACATCCTGCTGGAAATCTAGTACACAGTTGTTCTGCTACAAGAGAGATGCAACGAGACAAGAAGAACATCTTATCTCAATTTCTTACATTTGTCTTCTATCAAATAATTCCCATGGATGGTGATGAGATGCAGGTCAGAGAACATTCCTCCCATGTCCTTTTGTGGCAGACTACTAGGTTGTGAGAAATTTGGCAAACTACTAGGTTGTGAGAAATGTGGCAGACTACTAGGTTGTGAGAAATGTGGCAGACTACTAGGTTGTGAGAAATGTGGCAGACTACTAGGTTGTGAGAAATGTGGCAGACTACTAGGTTGTGAGAAATGTGGCAGACTACTAGGTTGTGAGAAATGTGACAGACTACTAGGTTGTGAGAAATGTGGCAGACTACTAGGTTGTGAGAAATGTGGCAGACTACTAGGTTGTGAGAAATGTGGCAGACTACTAGGTTGTGAGAAATGTGGCAGACTACTAGGTTGTGAGAAATGTGGCAGACTACTAGGTTGTGAGAAATGTGGCAGACTACTAGGTTGTGAGAAATGTGGCAGACTACTCGGTTGTGAGAAATGCTAGATGTGCCATCATTGCGGATGCTTCAATAAATCTGACAGAAGAATGATGAGATAATTTGTCCAGAGTTGTGTGCTATGCCTCTCTCTGGCAGGACATGGTATTCCTGAAATGCTGGCACAGTGGAATGCTACCCTTCGGGGACTAATTCCATAAATATCCCTTACACACTCATGCCATTGAGACTTTATACAAATCTGGGTGTTGCCTCAGTTACAGCAGTCTCTGAGAAGAACCTGTGCTTCTGTCAGAAAGGTTATGAGCTGTCAAGAGCTCCCTGTTCACAGCTAAAGGGATTATTTCATCATCCTGATCCTTGGCTGGCTTCTGAACACTTATATTAAAGAAAAAGATAGTTTTTTCGGCCATATTAAGAGACACGACGGCATGAAAAGAGTGTTAATGGAGGGGATGATAGAAGGCAACAGGGGCAAAGGCCGACCAAGACGCCGTTGGACAAAAGACATTCAAGAATGCCTACGCATGTCACTGGAAGATGCAGGGCAACTTGCTCAAGACTGCGGAGAATTCAAGAGATCCATAGGAAAGACTACGTTCTGGAAATAATATGTCACCTGATGATGATGCTGCCAGTAGTTTTCCTGTATGTTTCATAGTGCTCATCTGTGACTCTGTCACATTCAGTTGCTATAAAATAATTTCATTTTTTTTCAGGTCTAAAACAAAAGTCACTAGTAGTTCTATGGAGTCTATGCTTGAAAACTGTAAACACACAGAACAATCTAGGGACACAATGTGGATAAAACAGGAACCAGATTGTGAGGTATGTTTGTACAGTTGTATGCTTAGTAATCAGATCATAAGTATACAACTGTGAGAACTTAGCCACAACTAGGAACTTTGCCAAAACTAAGAACTTAGCCACAACTAGGAACTTTGCCAAAACTAAGAACTTAGCCACAACTAGGAACTTTGCCAAAACTAAGAAATTAGCCACAACTAGAAACTTTTCCAAAACTAAGAACTTAGCCACAACTAGGAACTTTGCCAAAACTAAGAAATTAGCCACAACTAGGAACTTTGCCAAAACTAGGAACTTAGCCACAACTAGAACTTTTCCAAAAATAGGAACGTTGCTAAATCTAGGAACTTATCCACATCTAGGAACTTAGCCACAACTAGGAACTTTGCTAAATCTAGGAACTTATCCACAACTAGGAACTTTGCCAAATCTAGGAACTTATCCACATCTAGGAACTTAGCCACAACTAGGAACTTTGCTAAATCTAGGAACTTATCCACAACTAGGAACTTTGCCAAATCTAGGAACTTAGCCACAACTAGGAACTTTGCCAAAAATAGGAACTTAGCCAAATCTAGGAACTTTTCCAAAAATAGGATCTTTGCAAAAATTTGGAATCTAGCTAAAACTAGGAACTTAGCCACATCTAGGAACTTAGCCAAAAGGTGGGTAAACAGTCCCTCCCCTCCTTAAAGATTTTGTGTTTCTGCCTAAAGGTCATTTTAAAATCTAATAGAAAAATTGGGAATTAGGCAAATGGCCTTTTTTATTAGTTAACCTCCACCCCCTTACTGAAGGTGTACCTACAGGGCCTTTAACATCTGTCAACAGGTTCTATCACAGCAGATGTAGATATGTGTCATCACAGCAGATTGGTCAACAAATATTTTAGATTTGAGACATGATTTTATATTTTATTTTCAGAGGCACACAATGACATTGGAGCTGAAAGCTAATGATGGGGGAGAGATAAAAGGTAAAGTTGTTATTTACTCTGTGACGATTGAGAAGAGGTGAAAGGTAAAGTTGTTATTCACTCTGTGATGATGAATGCTAGTTTGTTAATGTGTACTTTCATTTTTGGAGAAGAAAAAAGTGCTTTTTTAAAACTTGTGCCAAAGTCCCGACATATCCAACTTTGGCAGTGGTAACTAATACATTCCAGTGTTTACTAATTACACTGAGTAATTCACTGCCTTACCATGTCCTGATAGCCATGACCATTTTGAGTTTTTTTCTGGCAGATGTTTGTTAAGGTTCGCTACCCAAAATATTGTATCCTCTAGACTATTGTAGCTTCATGGCCACTGGATTGATTCTGCCCTCTAGCGTGTGTTTCTTTTTTCAGATTCAGTGTGTACTCATAAGATCACTGTATGTTAGGGACATTGACATTCGTTGCCCCTCCAATGTTTCTACTTTTTAAGTCGGTCAAAATGGAATGCACAGATGCCTTGCATCACTGTGTGCTGCAGTGATATTTGATGTAATAGTGTAGAAGTTTTGTAGATATTTTCTGTCTCTCTCTTGGCAAATCTCATTCCATGTACCACATCCACAGACACGAGCCTAAAAGTGTTAGTCAGGAATACAGCAAGAGCAGCTGTATTTCTGTTTCCAGAGTGCACCACGAGGAGGTTCTTTTAGGATCTTGGTTATCTGCTAACCCTGGGTCTGCATTAGAGTAATGCAAGACACTTTGCACCCCAAATATGTTTGTTATAAAAGATATTCATTATATACAGTACAAACAATATAGGGTAAATATAATTGGGGATTATGAAAAGTGTTGTTATATAGGGATATTTGTTATAACGGAATGTGCTATAGAGGGATTCCACTGTCTAAGTTGTGCTAACTTCATTTTCTTTTAATATTTCAGATAGCTACTGTCATACCAAGAACAATCTTCCATTGATCAAACAAGAATATTTACATTCTGATAAGAATATGACAAGTGATGAGAAATACTTGCAACTGAGAGAACATGGTCAACTTTCAGATGTGTTACCTGAATATGACAGCAACAAAATAAATACAATGGTAAACAAGAACAGTAGTACAAGTGTTTCAGAAATGTTCACAGACATTAAGACAGAATCAAGAATATCTGAAAGTGAGTCATCTCTGGATTCTCTTGGTTGTCATGGAAAGACAGAAGATGTTTGTGACACTCAGACTGACAGTCATCCAACATTACAGAATGAAGACTGTATACAAGAATCAGATAAAATATTTTCTGTGTGTGAGAAGAATAATGATCTTCATACAGTTCATGTCGAGGACACATTACAAAGTAATGTAACTATTGACAATCAGCTGAAAAACTGTACTGGAGGTCAGATGTTCCTACGAGATATATGTGGTGTTAAATTTATTGAAAGCACAAATTCACATATTCATAAAAGACATTTTTCTGCGGGGAAACATCACAAGTGTGATGTATGTGGTGCAGAGTTTGATGATTACAGTATTCTAGAAAGACACAGTCGAACACATACTGGAGAGACACCGTACAAGTGTGATGTTTGTGGTGCTGGGTTTACTCAAAGTAATAATTTAAAAACACACAGAAGAATACACACTGGAGAAAAACCATATATGTGTGAGGTTTGTGATATGGGGTTTCCTCATAAGAGAGGTTTAGAAACACATAACAGAACACATACTAGGGAGAAACCTTACAAATGTGATATTTGTGGAGCAAGTTTTGCTCATAGTAGTAGTCTAGGGAGACATGAGAGAACACATACTGGAGATAAACCTTACAAGTGTGATATTTGTGGTACAGGGTTTGTTAATAATAGCAATCTAGAAATACATAGACGATCACATACTGGAGAGAAACCTTACAAATGTGATGTTTGTGATTTAGGGTTTCCTCATAGCAGTAGTTTAGGGAGACATAGAAGAACACATACTGGGGAGAAACCTTACAAATGTGATGTTTGTGGTGCAGGATTCAGCCAGTCTAGTGTTTTAGTAACACACAGAAGAGCACATACTGGAGAGAAACCATACAAATGTGACATTTGTGGTGCAGCATTTGCTGATTGTAGTGGTCTAGGAAAACATAGAAGGGTACATACTGGAGAGAAACCTTACAAGTGTTATGTCTGCGGTGCAGGCTTTAGTCGGCACAGTAATTTAAAAACACATAAGAGAACACATACAGGGGAGAAACCATACAAGTGTGATATTTGTAATGCAGAATTTCCTCATAATAGTAGTCTTGCCAGACATAAGAGAACACATACTGGAGAGAAGCCATACAAGTGTGATCATTGTGGTGTTGGATATTCTCATAGCAGTAGTCTAGAAACACATAAAAGAACACATACTGGAGAAAAGCCTTACAAATGTGATCACTGCGGTGTTGGATTCACTCAGAGATATAATCTAGAGACACATAAAAGAATACATACTGGAGAGAAACCATTCAAGTGTGATGTCTGTGGTATAGGATGTTCTCGTAAGAGTACTCTAGAAAAACATAAAAGAACACATACTAGAGATAGATCATAGAAAAGAACACATATAATAGATAGTTCATAGAAAAGAACATATATTAGAGATGCGCCCATTTGTTGCCATTGCTAAAGAAGGGAGCAAAGAATAGAAATACTGTTTACCTTCAATGCATGTCGTAAGAGGCGACTAAGGATGTTATGGGTTGGAAATGGTTGTTCCTTCCCATAGGATGATGATGTTCCTCCTTCACAAGTGAAGATGAGCATGGCATGAAAAACAATAAACATGTGGAGAAAAAAATGATGAAAAAAAAACCATTGGTGTTTGTCTATTTTTGTTTAGGTTGTTAGTACACAGGTGCCCATGGAGTCTGATTCATGTCCGGAAAGATCTATTGCAGTGCACGCAGAGGGGTCCAGAGTAAGAACGTTTTCAGATCTTTCCTTCCATTTCTTAAATAAGCAGCCACTAGCCAAAACAGTGTTGTTGAGGACGGGGCGGGATATCAGGCGGTGCTGATATCCTCATTGAAATACCCCATGTGTTCAGTGACTGGCAGCAACAAGTGAGTATGAACCGCTATACGTTCAGGTTGCTATGGTGGGGTCACTGACACATATAATTGGGGGGGGGTTGGAGCTGGGGTATGGTAAGATTAGGGGGAAATACTTGGGCAGGAAAGACGCATACGTCTGAGAAGACAGCTTTCCTAGGACAGAATACCCAAAATACAAACAACTACCGCCTTGCAGGTTCCATTGGGAAATGAAAAGGCTATTGGAGACATCTTAGACACAGAAGAAAACAAAAACTCCGCCTGCCGAAGACTGAGTTGCCAGCGATGGCGCAGATACCGAGATAAATTAGGGCACACATGCTATTATAGAAATGTGGTCATGTGACAATCAACCATGTCATCATGGCGTCGCTCCTATCAGCTAAAACCAAGAAGGAGCATGGCCGGGCCCCTTGCCTAGAAAGGACCCACCCAGGTGACTGGCACCTCTGCTAACCAATAGGTCAGGGGTAAGCAGAGTAGTGCTATTGACCAAACCAAATGCCTCAGAGTTTCTCAGTTAAATGCGGAAGGAGTGCGAAATAAAAAGCCTGGGCTACAGGAATTCTACTAGGACAAAACAGATCAACATAATGTGCATACAAGAGACTAACATAAAGGGCACACCAAGATTCTTTATTCAAGGTTATGAGTCCTTCCGCCAAGATTGATCCAAAAGAGTCATACTGACATTTGTAGAAACATCAATACCAGCAGTAGAAGTTTAAAGATCCGGAAAAGAAGAAATTGAACATATTACAGTGAAACTGCTGCTGTCTGGCAGAGAAACATCAATCACAAACTACTACACCTCTTCTGCCACAAAAATAGAACTATGTCAACTAAAGATAGAGGAATCGAGTCAACTAAAGATGGAGGAATCGAGTCGCCTAATAGTGGGTGACTTTAATTGCCACTCACCAAGCTAGGGCAATGAGGATATGGATCAAAGAGGTGAAGAGATAGAAGACTATATGATGGAAAATAAACTAATTCTAATAAACCAGCCAGATGCCACACCAACATTCTACTCCAGAGCCTGGGGAAAAAAAACTAGCTCATTAGATCTTATCATGGCAACAGATGACAAAGATAGACGCATTATAAGAACAGTAGAAAGTAAACTGGGAGGAAGTGATCATGTATCACTCATCCTGCAAAACCCCAATACATTAAGTACCGGACAACATAGTATGTCCCCAAGCTGGAACTTTAAAAAATCAAATTGGACCCTTTTCAGTAAACAAACAGATCAGATTTGCCAGAATATCACCCTCACAAACAACATAAACCACATCTCGCAAATAAACAAAGTGATACTCCAATCCGCACAGAAGGCAATTCCAAGGGACAGAAGAAGAGAATACAAGTCTTATTGGAGTGAGACTATAAAAATTGCATAACGAGCTGAATGGTGCAAGATATACAATGGAGCAAAACCCTACAGTAGAAAACACAATGAAATCAAACACAGTTTCAATGAGCAGAAAAGAACAGAGATTTTAAAAAAAGCTGGCATGAAAGGACCCCAGCCTAAACATGACAAAAGACACAAGCAAACTATGAAACCTTACAAGAACTCTAAATGATGAAACAAAGAATTCACACTACAAGACTTATTGAAGAAGCGGGGAAATTCCACACAGGAAATATAGCAGCAAACATTTTAACATGCTTCTATAAGGAAGAAAGCACAAAACTCTCATACACGTATCTTTTTATCTATTCGCTAAACCCTGTTGCCGTTCAGCGTGAGGGATAGAAGTGTTTTCTGGAGATGACCCTCGTGTGTGCTGAGAATATTGTGGAATTTGTCGCTTTTTTATTTCGGTGGTCCATCGTTTTCGCGGTCGACCTCTATTTCTGCTTCCACTGTATCTGTGTAGCATTGCTTGATGTTGTATGCTGTCTGATGTGGTGTGAGCAAACCATTTGATCTGTTGTCTCTTAGTATATTACAAGATTGATGTGGTTCTTTGTCTAATGTTCTCATTCCTCACTCTGTCTCTTAGCGATATTCCTACGATTCTGTGTAAGCATGTCATTTCAGATCAACCTTTCTAAAACTGTGACAACCATCTTCTCACTTTTAAACCACCAAGAAAAAGCAAATTAAAAAATAAATGGACGTGAGTTAGCACATGAGTAGAACCCTATATAGGCCTATATCGGGGTCAAACGACAATTTCATACATTGGATGTAACAATATGTTCTTTCAAAAATATATGTGTGCGAAAGTGCACGTATGTGTGCTTGTGTGTATAAGCAACAGATAAACTGTGACCGATACGGTCTTAGCTGAGTAACATAATTTATTACATCTCAAGTCTGGAGTGATTTAGCCTTGCAGTCAAGGGGAGACAAGTCCTAATGACTAGGAATCAGTGATGCCACAGCTCATTTCATTAAAAAACATGTAGGGTTTTTGTCGTCTTATGGAATGTCTATGATTTATGGGGATCTTTTTCTTCTCGTTCACAGTTTGACATGTCTACACAGCAAGTCCAGCTTTCTTTATGAATGCTGTTGTATTTTAGAGCTCCTCGATGCTCCCATACAGCTCTCTGTAGATATATGTCTCTGCGGGGTCAATGCTCCTCCCTTCTCTGCTTTAGTGTAATGCAGTCTTGCATAAAATGTTCTGCTGTCTGTACTGCCTGCCGACATGGACACAGAGGTGATGCAACCAGTCTATTTAAGTGGCTGTTTAGTATGTTGTGTCCTTTCCTGATTGTCATCATCATGTGAAATATTCTTTTCAGAACGTGGCCTTCCTTGTGGATTTTCTGAACACTCAGAGACTCTGGGCAAGTTGACCAGCTGTAGTTAGATGCATGCTTGGTTGGTTGATTGCTGATCCAGCGGTCCATGGACTCATGCCTTTCGACACAATGCCATTTTAAATGGCATTATATTGCTGAGAAGTCTGTGGATTTTCGGCTCACCCCGGGCCAGAGCCATAGAATAACTATCACACCACCAAGGAGGTAGGTTTCAACCTATGCACTGCTCCGAGCCACTGCAGCCAAGATAGCGTTCACTGTGCCCATTCCCCGCCAGCAATTGAATACTGGTTATGCCGAGCCTCTCTGTTGCTCCAGACATGCAACCAAATGTTCACGTCAAAAGGATTGTCACATCCTGAGTCACCGTGCCTCTATGATGGGCCTCAGCCATAGGAAAAAACAGTGCTGTCAGTTTCCTCCTAACAGTGCTGCGCAGTACATATCTGGCTCCCTCCCAACCACAAAGGGTACAACATAAACAAAAATAACAAAGCAAAAACTACATTGCAACAACGAAATAAAATAACGAGAAGTATAATTGTATAGATGACATGCCATGAAGCTTCTATAAGAAGATAACCTCAGTATAAAGGCCTGTCATTTACTAAGGTTTTCTGTTGCATGGGTGGCTTATCTAGTAGGTCATTGGTGAGACCCACAGATGGAACCGCATGCGTAGATACATGTTTGAACAATATGATATATCACTGCACCATCGTCGTATTGGATGTCCCCCTTCCCCTGTTACCGTTAACTCTGCCTTCAGCTATGATGCTATGTCTCTCTATATGTCCAAAAAACTAAACTTTCTTGTTTTTAAAAATGTTTTTAATGAGCCAGCCCCTTCGACGTGTATTGTTCTTAACACTTCTTGATTTTTATTTTTAGCTGTCCATGGTATAGGCTATGTAAAATTCTTATGTAGCATATCATTTCGAAAGCAGCGATTATCTTTGCTACTGTTTTATTTAATGTCCATACCTCACAACCGTATATTGCCACTGGAAATACGCATGTTCTGATCATCAATCAATCAATCAATAAACCCGTAACTCTTCAGGGTCGTCTTTCTTGGTAGATGATTTCTAGGCCTTTTGTTTCTATGTTATTTCATCTTTTGCCAATCTATCATCTCCTTTTCATTTCCTGGTACGTCACAGTGGGATCTGTCCAATGTAGTACTACCCTTCGTTTGATGCTCACTTCTCGTATGGCTTCCTTCAGGTCTGACAGTTTATCGGTGTAAAGGGCTTGTAGGTCAGACATTGCATCAGTAAGAAACACCATCTGTCGACATTGACTTGTGTTTTTATTATTTCTGCAGCAATTTTTAGGGCATGTACTTCTGCAGAGTAGTTGGAGCAGAAGATTCCAGTTGGTGAAGTTGGAGCATAAGATTCCAGTTGGTGAACATGTGGATTCATTTCCTTTTTCTTGATATTTTATGAAAATTCCAGTACCTCCATTCTTCATGCTCTGGTTGCTGATCCATCGGTATATATTTGTATCCACGCTTCTCTGGGATACATATCTTCCATCATGTTGGATACACTTGTTTTCTTGTCGAGACTATTGTCCAGCTGCAAGGGAGACACAGCAAGAGTTTGAGAATGAAAAATAACAACATAATAATAATGCAAATATAAACAACTGCAGACATTTAATAACTGAAGAAAACCAAGACAATAACAACATTATGTGATAGAGATACCGCCGGTTTATTTTTCCAATTATTTAATGGTTTATGTGTAGCACATAGTTAAAATAGAAAACACAATTTTAGATCTAATATTTTTCACGTAAACCAACTGCTAAAGATAGGTCTATAGTTTACCATAATTGTAATATTTTTTTATTAGCTCGACTGAGAATGTTCATGGGATACATGATCTCTGCAAAGATATGTCATATGCACAGATTTTGGTGCTTCACAATAAAGAAATGTCAACTCATACGCATCTACCATGTGTTGATGTGGCCTGACATTGGAGAATATAATAACAACTTTGCTTATTTTCCATGCAGGTTGTAGAGGCGACTAAGGGGGTTCTGGGGTTGAGTTGGCTGTTCTATCCAGTAATATATATATATATATATATATATATATATATATATATATATATATATATATATATATATATATATATATATATATATATATATATATATATATATATATATATATATATATATATATATATATATATATATATATATATATGATCAAAGTCACAAAGAAGCTATGTTGACGTCGGATGAGTCAGACACAGATATCACATCAAATATGTAAACCATGGCTTAACGCATTTCACTCTCTGGACAACATTCTGCAAATTTGCAGAAGTATGAGAACAAATGCAGCAGAAGAAGAAGAATTCATACACATGCACGTACACATATAGTTTATATGACGATCATAATTGCTTCACGAATGCCACAACACTGATGAGTGACAACTGTAACACGCAATGATAAGTTACTGCAAATATTTTGTATTTTATTTGAGGAACAGCCTACGGTACTTAATTCAGCTGGAAATATGTTATTGCTAAAATATCGAATTTTACAAGTTCACATACACAGATCCTAATATGTTATTGCTAAAATATCGAATTTTACCAGTTCACATACACAGATCCTAATATGTTATTGCTAAAATATCGAATTTTACCAGTTCACATACACAGATCCTAATATGTTATTGCTAAAATATCGAATTTTACAAGTTCACATACACAGATCCTAATATGTTATTGCTAAAATATCGAATTTTACCAGTTCACATACACAGATCCTAATATGTTATTAACATATCGAATTTTACCAGTTCACATACACATATCCTAATATGTTATTGCTAAAATATCGAATTTTACCAGTTCACATACACAGATCCTAATATGTTATTGCTAAAATATCGAATTTTACAAGTTCACACACAGATCCTAATATGTTATTGCTAAAATATCGAATTTTACAAGTTCGCATACACAGATCCTAATATGTTATTGCTAAAATATCGAATTTACCAAGTTCACATACACAGATCCTAATATTTGGTTTATTGGTAAAGAACTATGAGATGATGATGGAAGAAGCAGAGGATGTCAGATGAAAGTACGAATTGATAATATTAAAGACTGGACAGGATTAAGATTCTCCATACTCAAACAAAGAATTGATAACAGAGAGGCATAGCGAAACGTTGGTGTTTGATGCTTCTAGAGTGACACCCCTACTACCCTGAAGATGTATGGGTTTGATGATGAACTAGTTATGATTTTTTTGCAATGAAATGAAATAACACAAAAGAAATATACACAAATTGAATGATTTAAAGTTGGACGAAAATATTACGGCTTATATTGTTCGTTTTTTTATATTGACACGGATTTTTAAGAACAAAAATGTAAACATAGACACTAAAGTTGCACTATACGAGATTATTATTATCCCATCACTGTGCTACCAGTGCCAAACCCGGACAATGAGTAAATGACGGCACAAGACAAAAGAAAAATAGTGACTACAGAAATGACATGTCTACAAAGAATACTCGGAGTGTCATTCATTAAGATATAGAATTAGAACCAAAACATCAGACAGATAAGCAAAACAATACCAGTATTGGAACACATCAAAAGACAACAGATTAAGTGGTTTTCACACGCTTCCAGACTACCAACAGACAGCATGCCACAGATTGCCATGACACATACATCACGGCCATAAAGCCAGAGGCAGACGATCACAGAAATCATAGAAGCCAAAGGAACAAGCTTACAAACAGCAAACAGGAAGACCATCTCTAGAGAACTCTTCTACTCCTGACGCCGCAAGGCAAACAAGGGACACAGAGTATAGAGATAGATAGATAGATTGTTCGTTTATCTCTTGCATAAGCAGTATACAAATAAGCTGGGGATTTTCCCCAAGGAAATCTGGGGTTATTTCTAAAACTTTAGTAGATACATTAACGTATTGGTTTTTGGTTGCTACTGTCTTTCTCATCTCGAAGAAAGAATACTGTGGTTGGATGCGACTTCAATAAAGAAGCATTCATTTGAATATCTCTGACAAATATATATATTACTAATATAGATTCGTTAGTGAATGATTGAGTGAGAAACACATGATTTGTTTATTCATGTCTATGGCAATGTAGTAGAGCAAATGTAGTAGGCCAAGTAGACCTAGACTTTCCGAGATATCAGACGTTTCACATCACCCAAAGATTACGTATTTGAATCTAATTGGAATGAGTTCAGGCATCAGCTAGTAGTGAGGCTACATCGCTGCTATAAGTACTTACTGTTAGGCCAAGGACTATATAAACTAAAATAGTTAAGGACTAATGCCATGGAAAATGGCCATCATACACACATTAAAGAAATGAAACAAGCAGAAATTACAGAGTTGAGTAAGGTACTTGTTTATTTTATTGAATTGTGTTGAATAACACATTAACAGTTTCCAAATTTTTGAAATCTTCAACTTTAACGATGCATGGCAGCATTAGCCATTAGAACCACCAACCAACTTCCTCAAGCAACATCATCCTCTTGTGTGATTGAATGAGGGTGTGAAGTTCTATTTATTTGTTCCTTATTCTTCCCATAGATATGCATATCATCTCTGTACATAACACTTCTCTATGTGTTTCTTAGCCTTCACACTTCTCTTATTCAATTAAGTTTATATAGATTTCATGGCAGTGTCTGATTTCAGATCCTGATGTTTGTCATGAAATCACTGAAATGTCATAGGCCCTATGCTTTAAAATTTCATAGTAATAAGTAGGCATATGCCATATTAGTAAATAGTTGTAGAAGACAAATTAAAGCAACTAACTGTCAGCTAGATAAGGGCCAGAGTTGTGCCCTGATGTCGATGTCTGTTTCGGCGGCATTGGACTCGAAACACCATCGAGTCGAATGGCTGCTGGAACAGAGGGCGGAGCACTTATGGGAATGCCCCACGTGCTGTGAGGCCAGTTTTCTAATCAAGAACGATCATCCAACCTTACAAAGACATTATTAGCTTTAACCTTTAGCAAGCCGGATTAAAAAATACAAAACATCTTCTGCCACCGGATTCTTTTTTGAGAATTTTCATCTTTTCTGGTTGGTGTTATGGAAACGCATTAACTTTTTTGTTATTCGAGATAAAAAATTTTTTTTGCAGCATGTAAATGCAGAATTGAATACCGCAAGTGTATGTGTATTTTTTTTTTACGTAACCTACCCGGGGTTTGCGCAAGAGGTTTAAGACCTTTTTTTCGCAAAAATCCAACAAAAACAACAAGACATGGGTTTTGGAAAACTCAATACCATTTTTGTTATTAGAGCTTTTTAAATAATTTCAACAGATTTAAATGCAGAATTGAATACTGCAAATGGGTGTGTATTTGTGTTTTTTTTATGTATCCTATCCGAGGTTTGCGCAAGAGGTGAAGACATTTTCTCGAAAAAACAGAAAACATGCAAAAAAGACATGGGTGTTTGGAAAACTCAGTACCATTTTTATTATTAGAGCTTTTAAAATAATTTCAACAGATTTAAATGAAGAATTGAATACTGCAAATTGGTGTGTAAGTGGTTTTTTTTTAATGTATCCTACCCGAGGTTTGCGCAAGAGGTGAAGACAATTTATATTTTAAAATTACATAAAAACAACAAACATAAATGACTTACCCACTGGATGTGCAGTTCTCCTACGTGCTGTGCTGCTCAGATGAACACTCAGTCTTGAAATTTAACAATGTGTGGTATCGATGGAAGCAGGGATATGGGCACAGAGTGACCTGACATGCTGCACACACATACTGAGTCTGGTGGCGCTTCTTTGACCGATCTGAACAGACAACACAGTCAGGAAATGAATGCCTGCCACTGGACAACCGTTTAGGATTTATAGCAATGTGGTGTGCTGGTGCTACTGTCATCCTATCCGGTGGGTGGCTTGTTCTTCTTCCGGAACTGGAAGACGCAGGCCTAGAGTAGCAACCCTCAAGAAGCCCATGAATTATCTGCAAGCGAAATTTTTCTGGCTTGACTCTGCCAGGATGTTTGGCCCACCACAGGACAGATGAATTGACAAAGCAAGCTTCCAACAAGTAAAAGAAAATTTTCTTCCACCACTTGCAGGACCTGTGGCCTAACATATAATATGTTAGCTGCTTGTCAACACGATCAACGCCTCCCATATGACGGGTATAGGCCTGTATTGCGCATGGTTTTACCACATCCCTCACATTACCACCATGGCGTTTGGAACGGACCTTCCTATTGAAGGTCTGCGCATCATGTGCAGATGTCATCAAATTTACTTGCCTCTTGTCATACCATGAGAGGTAGAGAATGTTGTCATCACTTTCAGTACGAAGTGGGTCACCAACCTTGAGTTTTAGACCCTTCGACGCATGGGGGAACCCCTTTGCGATTCAATTGTAGTGTGCCGCAGGCACCTATCTGGTTCTCGGCAAGCTCCTTGAAAAGGTCTGGAGAGGAAAAGAAGTTGTCCATGTAGACAATATGGCCCTTACCGTGCATTGTGGCCAACAAATTACTCACAACACAGTGAGCCAATCCCTTCTTTTTGTCATAGATGTCCTCCTTCCCAAGGTACAGCTTCCAGTTCCAGAGATAACTAGTCTTCGAGTCAGCCAGTGCCCAAGACTTTATACCCCACTTTGAGGGTTTCTTGGGCATGTACTGCATAAGACTAGTCCTTACCCTTGAAAGCAATCATGCTTTCATCGATACTGATTTCTTTGGAGAGGCCGTAATATTGTTGGAACAGAGGAATAAGTTTGTCAACAAACCCTTGTATCTTGAACGCCTTGCTGTGACCGGGTTGCCCTCGTGCAACAGCTGTTGTGTTGTCTACAAGGTGCAGGAATGAAAGAATAGCTAAAAACCTATTCCTACTCATGACATTCCTAAACCCAGGCATCTCGATGAGACCATCATTAGACCAATACAATTCATAGGAGGAACGTTTGGTCAGTCCCATCAAGAGGACCAAAGCAACAAAGGCTGTCATCTCATCAGCTGTGACTTCCTTCCACAACTTCACACGAGATGCATAGCCGGCGTCCTGTCCCTTCGATTCACTAACCTGCTTAGCGTACCGATTCGTTTCAGTTACCAACATGTTAAGAATATCATCTGTAAAAAACAGACGAAACATGTCTACCTCACTAAGGTTATCAGCTAGGCCTATAGGTCCAACAATTTCATCGAAATTTCTAAGCCAATCATGGCTATACTCCGAAGGGACACTTGAGTTTTCAACAACCTGGTCCTCCAAAATGTCTTCTTCCATGCTGCCCACAGAATCAGTATCACTAAAATAATCTCTATCTAACCACACATTATTTAAAGGAGCTATATCTGCATCGGTAAGCTGCACAGTTTCTTCCTCATCGGAATCGTCATCCATTATGAATTCAAAATAAATCGCATCCATGATTGCAGGTTTGGGTGTCGGTACAAAATTACAGTTTGCAACGTCTTGCTGGTACACAGAATTTTTTCAAATGGACAGGGCGAACGTGGAGATGTTCCGGTATCGATTGCGCATGTCCCTAGCTATGTGCATTAACTAAGCGGGCTGTGGTACGTGTAAATCTCACGATATTCTCGCTGGGTGGGACGGGCCACCAACAGTGCGCGCCGCCATTTTGTTTCTCGGCGGCCGGGGTTGATATAGGCTTGGTGACGGTTAAAATGTTAATTACAAACTATTTTGTATTCAAACATTTTTTTTCAGATTAAAGTTACGAAACTAGATCTATCTTTGTATTCTATCTATTCTTGGCATACATTTACACACTGCCAGTTTGTTAGATCTGTTGCAGTGGTGATCTCCCTCAATTTTATAATGGTTTGTATCACCTTTTTGCCTGCAGCATCTTTTTACATAGTTGAAAAACAATTTCTACTTGTAGCTGTATGTTTTAAATACCCTCACTTCCGCCGAAGACAAATGTGTCGGGCCATTAGCGCAAATAAAACGGTGAGAACGCATTTCCATTCTCTGGACTACATCCTGCTGGAAATCTAGTAGGACCATGGTCCTGCTAGATCCAGCGGGAGTTTGAGAATGAATGCTGAAGAAGAAGAAATACCCTCACTAATGTAAGATGGATGGATAAGCTATACACTGATGGCAGTTTGGTCTCTCATTGTTAAGTCTAGTTGTCAGAATACAATATAACGTGAAAAGTATATCGTCTTGTCCCGGGCTACCTTAACCTGTCCATAATATTATTCTCCCACTTGTATCACTGCCTGCCTCTAGCTTGCCTCCCCATAACTTTACCCTCAAGTAAGGTCTTCAACAAGGTGCCATATCTTTTAATATGTCCAAAATATTTTATTTAGGCTATTTAATAAGGCATAATTCTGAAAATGGATGTGATGGGCGAGAAGGCACAAAATAATGCAGCTCCGTTGTGGAACTGGCAGAAGATGAAGAAGAATAGGGCCTAGGCTTACATTATATTTGATCTAGAGTAGACCTATCTATCCATTCTAATCTGAGAATGTTCTATGTTTTTCTTGTTCTTGTCTGTATAATACAGGCAAGTTAGTTACTCAATTAGTTAATTACAGTTAACTGTTTCATTAAGTATATTGAGCACTAGATGCTATTGTTAATGCTGTAAATTATCATAGATCGAGATGCAGGCCTAAACTATTAATGCCTTTGGAAATGTGCAGTCTGTTACTTTAGTTCTTTGGTTGGTCATTTGCAGTGTCTTTGATCCATACAGTAAAACAGTCATTATTAGAAATTAACTTTTCTTGTGATTTGTTCTAAATATTCTGTCAGTGTGTAGCTTGAAGAATGAATTTGATCAATTTTTAGGCCTAGGCCTATAGTTCATCTGAAGCAGTATTTGCTCCTATTTTTCGGATGGGTACAGTAGCCTAGTTGATATACTCTGTTCACTATAAGAATGATGTGGGTCAGTGCTTCTGATTGGTTGTTGGACGCAGAACGCATTAATCAATTGTTAAGTGCTCAAAAATATTGTTTTTAAATTACATTTTTAAATGTTTTTTTTTAATGTTTAAATATTGTTTTTAAATGTTTTAAATGATACTGTTTTTACATGTCATCAGCTGTTTAAAAAATCACCTGTTGTCACTGAGTAATGTGGGGGTGTGTTTTAACCCACTTCATTCTTAATGTGAACATAGTTTAGTGAACTTGCTTATTATCACCGGGTTACAGCATGCCAGGTTTAAAACCACATCCTGACAAAAAAATGATCCTGGTTGTGATGTCTTGCCTGACACGACCACTACTCCAGTCTACCCAGCTGTAAATGGGTACTTAACACATAAGTTAAAGACAGCAAGGAAGGGAACTGGCCACACCACCTAATAGCAGCTGCGGCTTAGTACATGTAGAGTTATCTTCATCCCTGACGGCAGGTTGCTGCCATGGGACCTACCTTTGCCTTTCAGATACTCACTTGTGATTTATAATAGTCAAACAATGGCAAACATCTACAATATTATAACGACTCATGGCAGAAAGTGAATAGAGTGGGGTGAAAATGATGTCATTGTGCTCATAGATAAGTCTGATGAGTGTGGTGAGAAATCTGGCTAGAGATTTATGGTAGGTAACATTTTGTAGTCTACAGGTCGCATGTAACACTATTTGACTGGTTGTGATATATCTACACATTTGGAATTGATGCAGACATTGCTTATTTGAAAACAACTACTACTCAGAGCAATCGGTATCTCAAGGCAGCCAGTAAATTAATTGAGGGATAATAAGGGAGATAATTCTTAACACTTCAAAGCATGCACAAATTTCAACATTGGAATTGAGGAACAAGTCAGGACAGACATTTGTGACTAGAAATCATTTCCACAAGAATCAAACAAATACAGGATCACCTAATGCAGACAGCACATGATGATTGTGTATGATATACAATAGCTAGTTACTTGTATGATTGTACCTGATCAAAAAAGCTCTAACATGATTCTTCATTGGTTACTTGCCCATTGTTGTGTCACTGGAAATGAGAGAGCTGATACTCTGACAAAAGCTGGAGGAAAAATTCAGCTACCCTCTCCGTAGAATGGGGCCAAAACATTAATCCGCAACCATTATACATCACAGTGGAAGAAAGATACAGATATTGATAAGAAACTTGACTGCATAAACCAACTTCATAGGCAACAACAGACCATCATCTTTTTTTCCTGAGAACTGACCACTGCTGACTCCAGGGCCACCTGCACCGGATCAAGGTGGCCCACACAAATGAATGTTTATGCAGAACAAAAATACAGATCCCTGAACACATACTCCAAGACTGTCCAGATTACAAAGAAATGCGAGGCAACACATGGCCCCTCTAGACTGAACTGAGGCAAAAACTTTGAGGCAGCTGCTCTGACCTGGGAGTTTCATCCTGGCAACTGACCTGAATATCTGGCAAGACCAAAAGATTTCTGAACGCAGAAGAACCTGATGAGGTTCAGGCTGTTTTATCAATACAATTTTACTGGTAGTTGAGTTTTAGTTGTCAGATATTGGTAGACAGTGATTTCAAGAGTATGAAAGAATGTGGAGACATTGTTTTGTTACACGTAATTTGAGTATTGCCAGATTTCTTATGTTTTATGTCCCTTAACCAGGCATCAGGAAATTATTATTCACAAGACCCATATTCAGTGACAGATATAAAACAGGAACCAAATGAGGTTAGTATGTTCGAAGGAAATAGTCTTAATCAGCATAAAACAGATATTGGTAATCAGTAAAGTTAAATTGAAACCATCAGGATATCATTTTGATTAAAAGATTAAAAATTAATGCAGAGCCGTTTATTCTATGTTATGGTATGTTTTAATATCATTTGTGAATTTGATGTTAAAATATTCTATGTTGCAGTATGTTTTAATATCATTTGTTTGGGTCAAAGGGCATGAGCCCACTGTGACATACTTCTTCTTCTGCAGCGTTTATTCTTATACTCCCGCTGGATCTTCCTTGGATCATTGTTCTACTAGATTTCCAGCAGGATGTAGTCCAGAGAATGGAAATGCGTTATGTCGCCATTTTATTTGCGCCAATGGCCCAACACATCCGTATTTGGCAGAACTATGATATCCACTTTTTAATGTTCAGTTTGAATTATGTCCATGCCTAATAGTTCGTAGATGGCTAATGAGCCCTGTTCAAGCTGTAAATGTCCTTCGACAGTTCGGACATGGAATAATCACTGTATACGGATTTTGATCTATCCGCGACTTTCTAGCTACTCTCTTTCTGCTGTCTGCATACAAGACAGGTGACAGTGTTACTATACTATTCCTTATCTTCTTTTGGAGCCCTGTACACTTAGGTAAAAAATAGTTGGTAACATATTTTGGAGCCCTTTATAAAAAATATATGGTAAAATATTTTGGAGCCCCACAAGCTTAGATAAAAAATAGTTGGTAACATATTTTGGAGCCCTGTACGCTTAGGTAAAAAATAGTTGGTAACATATTTTGGAGCCCTGAACGCTAAGGTAAAAAATAATTGGTAACATATTTTGGAGCCCTGTAAGCTTAGGTAAAAAATAGTTGGTAACATATTTTGGTGCCCTGTAAGCGTAGGTAAAAAAATTGTTGGTAACATATCCCATTCAGAATGTAATCATGATCCATAATTTTTTGACTAGCAATTTCCTGGACATTAAATATGTTCAGTAGTTTGCCAACTACTTTTTCAACAGTCTGGATGCACTGCTGCATACAGTGCAATTTGAACCCGCTACATTCTGCAGAAGATGGATGTGTCAGGCCATTGGCGCAAATGAAACGGTGACACAACGCATTTACATTCTCTGGACTACATCCTGCTGGAAATCTAGAATGGATCATGGTCCTGCTACTAGAGAGATTCAGCGGGAGTTTGAGAATGTACGCTGAAGAAGAAGAAAAACCCGCTACATTAGTGATGTCTCGTTACAAGAGTTTTGAAACCGCTACATTAGTGATGTCTCGTTACAAGAGTTTTGAACCCGCTACATTAGTGATGTCTCGTTACAAGAGTTTTGAGCCCGCTACATTAGTGATGTCTCTTTACAAGAGTTTTGAGCCCGCTACATTAGTGATGTCTCGTTACAAGAGTTTTGAGCCCGCTACATTAGTGATGTCTCGTTACAAGAGTTTTGAGCCCGCTACATTAGTGATGTCTCGTTACAAGAGTTTTGAGCCCGCTACATTAGTGATGTCTCGTTACAAGAGTTTTGAGCCCGCTACATTAGTGATGTCTCGTTACAAGAGTTTTGAGCCCGCTACATTAGTGATGTCTCGTTACAAGAGTTTTGAGCCCGCTACATTAGTGATGTCTCGTTACAAGAGTTTTGAGCCCGCTACATTAGTGATGTCTCGTTACAAGAGTTTTGAGCCCGCTACATTAGTGATGTCTCGTTACAAGAGTTTTGAGCCCGCTACATTAGTGATGTCTCGTTACAAGAGTTTTGAGCCCGCTACATTAGTGATGTCTCGTTACAAGAGTTTTGAGCCCGCTACATTAGTGATGTCTCGTTACAAGAGTTTTGAACCCGCTACATTAGTGATGTCTCGTTACAAGAGTTTTGAGCCCGCTACATTAGTGATGTCTCGTTACAAGAGTTTTGAGCCCGCTACATTAGTGATGTCTCGTTACAAGAGTTTTGAGCCCGCTACATTAGTGATGTCTCGTTACAAGAGTTTTGAGCCCGCTACATTAGTGATGTCTCGTTACAAGAGTTTTGAGCCCGCTACATTAGTGATGTCTCGTTACAAGAGTTTTGAGCCCGCTACATTAGTGATGTCTCGTTACAAGAGTTTTGAGCCCGCTACATTAGTGATGTCTCGTTACAAGAGTTTTGAGCCCGCTACATTAGTGATGTCTCGTTACAAGTTTTGAGCCCGCTACATTAGTGATGTCTCATTACAAGAGTTTTGAGCCCGCTACATTAGTGATGTCTCGTTACAAGAGTTTTGAGCCCGCTACATTAGTGATGTCTCGTTACAAGAGTTTTGAACCCGCTACATTAGTGATGTCTCGTTACAAGAGTTTTGAGCCCGCTACATTAGTGATGTCTTGTTACAAGAGTTTTGAGCCCGCTACATTAGTGATGTCTCGTTACAAGAGTTTTGAAGCCGCTACATTAGTGATGTCTCGTTACAAGAGTTTTGAACCCGCTACATTAGTGATGTCTCGTACAAAAGTTTTGAACCTGCTACATTAGTGATGTTTCGTTACAAGAGTTTTGAACCTGCTACATTAGTGATGTTTCGTTACAAGAGTTTTGAGCCCGCTACATTAGTGATGTCTCGTTACAAGAGTTTTGAAGCCGCTACATTAGTGATGTCTCGTTACAAGAGTTTTGAACCCGCTACATTAGTGATGTCTCGTACAAAAGTTTTGAACCCGCTACATTAGTGATGTTTCGTTACAAGAGTTTTGAACCCGCTACATTAGTGATGTTTCGTTACAAGAGTTTTGAGCCCGCTACATTAGTGATGTCTCGTTACAAGAGTTGATATTTTCAGAGATCTCTTGGGATTATCATTTTGAAACTGCAAGTTACTTGCTATGAGTAATTCTCTTGGTAGGTGTCGTTGATAGGGGCAGAGTACATATGAGGCATCCTGAATACAATGAAGTAAATCTATTACTTTTCAACTGAAGCCATCGCAGATTTACTCTGCACCTCTTCTTGGACAGCCAGACATTTTAGGTAGATCTATGTTATACAATTTTTTTCAGGTACCGGTAGTTGAGACATCACCTCAAAGATCAGAGTGATCCAAGGACTATGCTGAAGTCAGATGTGTCAGGTCAAAGGGCATAAATATCACAACCAAAATAATAGAATACATTCCATTCTGCTGATTATATCTATAGCTTGAGAGCAAACACACACACATTCTACTGACTATATCCTATAGCTTGAGAGCAAACACAGAATAAATAATTAACACCCCCCCCCCCCCCCCCCCCCACCTTCGATCAAAATTATCTCGACTTAGTTTTACTATCATAACAATGAGATTTCTTACTTTTGTTGACTATAGTTTTACAGAAAAAAACTAGCTTATATGTTTGACTATTTCAGATTTCTGAAGAGATATTCAACAATACAAATGAACTCAGTCAGTTAGAAAATTTTAATGAGAATATGACAGGATGTCAGGAAGACTTGCAGACTGGTCTATGTAGAGGGGAGAGATATATAAAAGATGGTAAGTAGGTCATTTCTGATGGGAAACATTTCTATTGTCATGTGTAATGAGACAATTTTGTGAAGTGGCCTGTGGCATCAAGTGTACTACTTTTCTGGAAGTGAAATTCCACAGAAAAATATTGTGGAGAGACTACTGAATGGATAGAAATGAATGCCTTAATGTGATAGTAATGCAAAATTAGATAAACAGGTTACTGGGAATACCTAACTATGAACAAATTATGATGAAAAGGTGAATAAAAACATGCAATAAAACAAAACAGGACAATTTTCTACGTTGCGGTCCTATTGGGACCTATTTCAAGAAACAAAAAAAACACCAAACCGTAAATATATGAATAAACGCAAATCACTAGAATGACTATTAATTTGATAGTCTTGTTGTTAAACCAGAGATGATTGTAACCTGAAGGGGCTCTATCAACTACATCCACAATACTTTTCTGTGCACACACTCGACAAAGAACTGCTGACCCAATCCTCAGATACATATCTTCAGCTGAGAAACACTTTTTGTATCCATAAAACCAAGAAATACTGTGTCATCTATATATCAAGACCAGCAAGCAGCCGTGAGAGGAAATAGTGAAACATCTGATTGGTTCCGCATGCAAAAAGGAGCCAGGCAGGGATGTATCATATCACCATATCTCTTTAACATTTACGCAGAGAACATAATGAGGAATGTAAGAAACAACCAACAGAGAAATAACTTCGGCCCACTCAACATCTAATGTCACAAGATACCAGAACTAAGATATGTGGACGATACACCTTTATTCGCACACAGTCAAGCAGGTCTCCAACACCTCATAAACTCCATTAAAGAATATAGTGAAAAACAAAACCTATTCCTGAATGGAAACAAGACTATGACAAGCGACAAAACCACTAGTAAGTTCTCCAGTATCAACAACAGAAATTAGGAGTTACCAGTTTTGAATACCTTGGGTCTCTTATCAATAGTACTGAGATTGACTAACATTCATAAAAGCCTGCATATTCCCAGTGGCAATATTCCCAGGGTGTGAATCCTGTACAATTACCAACAAAGTGAAAAATAAAATAGCAGCATTTGAAGCGTTACAGAAACATTCTCAGAATACCATAGACCAAAAAGATCACCAATGTAGCCATCCTGTGAGAAATGAATGTAAAAGAAAACTGGCTAAACAGCATGGTTCTTTCCAGAAAACTACAAAATTTTGACTATATCAAATGTCATGACGGCCTAGAGAAAACCTTTATGGAGGGGATGATGCCAGGGTGACAAACAAGAGGCAGACGACCAAGAAGAAGATGGACGCAAGACTACCAGAACATGGCAATAACAGAAGCAGGAAGACTGGCTCAAGATAGACAGAAGTTTCGAAAGTCTGTGATGACTGCTACATCTTGTTCAGGATATGCTACCTGATGATGATGACTGCGTCATCTGAAACATAAAAAATACTCCTGCGTTCGTTCTCAAACTCCTGCAGATCAGCAGGATGTAGTCTGGAGAAGAGAATGCGTTGTCATAGTTTACAGCATTGCTGTGATATCTGCGCCTTTCGGCATGACACATCCGGCTTCAGCATGGCTTTGGGTCACTGACCCTATATGGGATGGGACAGCCAACTCCATCCCATAACCTCCTTAGTCGCCTTGTACGACATGCATGGAAGGTAAACAGTGTTGCTATTCTTTGCTCCCCTTTTGGGCTGTGACAACACATGGGCGAAAAATAATCCTTAAAATGGATAACATTTTGAACAATTCCTACAGATTGCAGGAAAAAAATATTTACTAAACATCTAGAACACAACCTCCTGTTTAGAAAACCAATGGAAACGGATGTTAAATTATGTGTATTTCTGATTCCTGTGTTACCCGGATGAATGACGTTAGTTTTGAACTGTGATTTCCCTGTTAAAGGGGTGCATATCAAAGGGTGATAAACATTAATGTTGCAGGTCTTAAAGCAGAGCCTCATGGCGTTCTTCAGTTAGAAAGATTCCTGATCTTGTTAAAAGAGGAGAAATGCAGTAGTTCAGCAGCGGAGAGTTGTTAGACATCACATGTAGATAAAAACACCATCTACATTGACCATCCCATGCCCAAATTGTCCTAGGACCTTTGCGGAATAGGGCATATTAGCCATCTATGAACTCATAGTCAAGCTCTCTAACTGAATTTCATGAAGTATTTGTAACAAATGGTAATCATCAATTTTTGATAAGTGAAAGACTTTGAGTCGACAGCAAATGAAAATTACAGGAAAAGTCAAATGCATCACATTAGAAAGACAATTCATAATTAAGCCCACAGGTTTCATATTGTCAATGATCCCTGACTCATGATTTATCATTTTCCCCTCTCTTACATCACCTGCACATTAGAATACTGTAATCCTTGACCTTCAACATACCTGTACTGAGTAAGGCTTTATTTTAACATGAGTAGCCATAAAAAATAATTTGTGTCATGCTGCTGTTATGTTTGAATGTCTCATGGTGTCAAGTCTTGTGTGTAATTTGTCTAATCACACACAGGTCAAAAGTTCAGAGCTTGTACTTTTTGCCAGAAGCTATTTTTTTGTTGCAATAGTTGTGTTTATTGTTATATACATTTCAAAAATTGTGACAAGCTCATTGTTTGTTTATTTTATAGTATAAACATTTCATGACTTGACACTATTCATTGTTTGTATATTTCAGAGAACAGTGATGACACATTGGAACACTTTACCAACTCTCAGGATGATGTTCAGAAAACACAAGTAGAAGATGCATCACAACCTATAAGATCTGATGTTTTTTCAGAAAATCTTCCCGGACATGTTAGAAGCATTGTGAAGAATACCTCAGATAAAACAGGGGATCTTGACAAAGGATACAATGAGATAATGAAAACAGAAAACAAGAATGGAGATCTCAGTTTGACATCAAGAGAGCAAAGACTATTTGACTCTAGAGAATCTGTAACAATCATGAAAAATCAAGTCATGCTTGAAGTCATTGATAAGATTTCCCCCAATGACAAAAATCTGACTGTCACTAATGGAAAATGTAGCAGACTGTCAGAAAATGAATCAAATAACATGAAATCACATAACAGTACTAATACAAGAAATAAACCTTACAAGTGTGATGTTTGTAGGAGAGGTTTTGTTCAAATTGAGGCACTAAAGAAACACAAAGATCAACATAATGCAGATAAACCGTACAAATGTGATATTTGTGGTGTTGGGTTTACTCGAACTGGACACTTACAAATACATAGAAGAACACATACTGGAGAAAAACCTTGCAAATGTGACATCTGTGGTGCAGGATTTGCTAACCCTGCTACCCTGAAGTCACACATAAAAATACATACAGAAAAGAATTACAACTGTAATGTTTGTGGAGATGTTTTCACAGACGCAGGAAACTTTCAGGTACACAAAAGAGCACACGCAGGAGAGAAAATGTATAAATGTGATCTTTGTGGTTCAGGATTTACCCAAAATAGACACCTGCTGATACATAAAAGAATACATACAGGAGAAAAACCTTACAAGTGTGATGTTTGTGGTGCAGGATTTGCTCAAAGTGGTAATCTTCAGGCACACAGAAGAATCCATACTGGAGAGAAACCATACAATTGTGATGTTTGTGGTGGAGGATTTAACGATGCAAGAATCCTTCAGAGACATATAAGAATCCACACAGGGGAGAAACCTTACAAATGTGATGTTTGTGGTGTAGGATTTGCTCAAAGTGGTAACCTTCAAGTACATAGAAGAAAACATACAGGAGAGAAACCTTATAAATGTGATTTGTGTGGTATAGGATATACAGATGCTAGAAACCTAAAAAGACACAAAAGAACACATACAGGAGAGAAACCATACAAATGTGATGTTTGTGAGGTGCTATTTACTGATGCTAGGCACCTTAAGAGACACAGTAGAATACATACAGGAGAGAAGCCTTACAAATGTGAAGTTTGTGGGTTAGGATTTACCCAAACATGTTATCTGTCAGTTCATAAAAGAGAACATACAGGAGAGAAACCGTACAAATGCGATGTTTGTGGTGCAGGATTTACTCAGTTTGGTAATCTGAAGATTCACAAAAGAAAACATACAGGAGAAAAACCTTGTGTATGTGATGTTTGTGGTGTAGGTTTTGCTGATGCTAGAATTCTTCAGAGACACAGAAGAACACATACGGGAGAGAAACCATATGAATGTGATGTTTGTGGTGTAGGATTTGCTCAAAGTGGTAGTCTTCAGAGACACAGAAGAACGCACACAGGAGACGGACTTTACAACTGCGATGTTTGTGGTGTAGGATTTACCCAAAATGGTCATTTGTTGATACATAGAAGAAAACATACACAATAGAAAACTCACAAAATTTGATGCACATACCGAAAATTAAACATTATGCCAATCTTTACCCCAAGGTAAAACAGTTCTTCTAAGGCAGGCGTTCTCACATAAGCACATGTGCTCATGGCATGCGAGTTAAAAAGTGCTCGCGAGCATTAACTATTACAAGTGGGTGGTGCTCTTATAGAAAGGTTGAGATCCCCTTCTATAAGGTAATGGAAAATGTTTGTTTGATAAGACAGGTTTGTGTGATTTCATCCTATGTTCTATTTGTATAGTGAAATACTGAGATCAATACAAGATCTGTCAAGAATATTACGGTAGTTGGAAGGCATAATACAGTGGGATCCCTCTATAGCACATTCTTTTATAATAAATTTCCCTATCAAAATCACCAATTATATTTATTGAACACTGTTTGTACTGTATATAGCAAATTTCTGTTATTACATGCATATTATTACAAGAAACCAATATTCAGACCAAGAAGACGATGGACTGACGACATTAAAGATAACATGAATACATCGCTAGAAAATGCAAGCCACATCGCCCAAGACAGAGAGAGGTTCAGAGAGTTCATTGGGAAGACGTTCTGGAAGGAATACGTCACATGACACATGCATATTTTATCTGTCCGGAACCAAGTTGTTATGACGGGATTCCTCTGTATAAACAACCTGTAATATGCTGGTGACAGTTCTTGTGATGAATAAATTCTTTCAGAATACAACATTAATTAAAGTAGATGGGACCAATCTGAAGTAAGTCAATATATTAAAATCTGTGAGTGCTTTGATAAGAACAGGTGGAAGATGTATTAAACAAGTCAAATATCCAAGCAGAGGTAACATGCTGGAATCCCATATAGAGCATCCTTATATAACAAATCCCCAATTATATTTATTCTATATTGTTTGTACTGTATATAGATAATGTCTGTTATTACATATATATTTTGTTGGTCTGGAGCAAGTTGTTATAATGTGATTCCACTGTTTTATATGCAGATTTCAAGTTGTTATGAGATTTGACTACTATTTTCATCATTGGTCTCTAATTTCCTTTGAGCTTTGTCCAAGGACAGAATGAGTAGTGTGTTTTACTACTGAGCCATGGAAATCATTAGTTTACATACACTTCAATATTTTCTGGAAGAAACTGGTTACCTATGAGTTTGCCTAGAGTGCAATGTTGTCGGCTCATAACAAATTCTGTGAAACTTCCATCATGAACAAAATTATTTCATTCTTGTTCTGTTTTATACATTTATGTGTCTGTGTGGTCGCACATATATGAGTGTGTGTTTGAAGTTCCACACATTTAATGTCTTCCTTAATAATATACAGTGGAATCCCTCTATAACATATTCTTTTATAACAATTTTTCCTATATAACAACACTTTTCAAAATCCCCAACTATACTGTATTTATTCTATATTATTTATACTGTACATAGTGAATTTCTGTTATTACATACATATTTGGTTTGTCCAGACCAAGTTGTTATAACAGGATTCTACTGAACTTTTGAAAAATTCTGTCTCAGGCTGAACTAAAATTCCCAATAAACAATCATTGACAAATGAGAATCTGATCATTTCTCAGGAAACCTCCACCAGAGCTCCTTATATCAACACCAGAGCTCTTTATATCAACACCAGAGCTCCTTATATCAAAACATTGTATAACTATTACATTTGATTGTATTCATGTACTTTGTACTAAAATCTCACAAATAAAATAGTTTCAAGTAAATAATCATATTGTCTGTTTTTATTAATATCGTTTGTATTCATCTGCTTTCGTTCTCAAACTCCTGCAGATTAGCAGGATGTAGTCTATAGAACGGAATGTGTTGTGTCATGGCTTACAGCTGGGTCACTTTGACCTATATAGGATGGTGTAGCTAACTCCATCGTATAACCTCCCTAGTCACATCTTACAATATGCATGGAAGGTAAATAGTATTGCTGTTCTTTGCTTCCCTTTCAATCCCTGGCAAGGGGTGCAAAGGGAACGCATTGCTCTAGGCGGACCCAGGGTTAGCAGATAACCAAGATCCCAAATGTACCTCCACGCGGTGCACCCTGGAAACAGAAATACAGCAGCTCGTGCTGATTCTGGCCAAATCATTTGGGGATCGTGTCCGAGAATGTGGAGGTAGCAGATGGAAAGAGATTTGACTGCACAAGAGACAGACAATATATATCTCCGACACCACCACATATAGCGACACTGTCGACATACAGTGAAGATAGTCAATCCAGTCCGAACATTGGAGGGGCGGCCAATGTAAAATGCATGTAAAGGTAGATGCATGGCGAGAGACAAATATATTTCATACAGAGTACAATGAAACAATGAAAGGGCAGAACAGCACTAGAGAGCCGTGCGAACTGCAAATAGAAAATGAAAAGTTCCTAGGAAAGGGGAACTACAAGCTCCGTCAGCTCGAGACGAGCTTCTAGTTACCTGTGTTCCTTACAGGCAGAGACCCAGACCCATCCATTGGCATTTGGTAAAGCAAGAAGACCTAATCCAACTCTAATGTCGAGCCTTCCTAAACCGGAAATATGCTCGCGAAGAGAAAGGGTTCCGTACTCGATGCGCTCAGGCACAAAAGGGACAACGATTTAGCCCTGGCCCAACTCTACTGTCAGGTTTTCCTACACCGGAAATACACTTGAAGAGAGAAAGGGTTCAGTACCTGATGGGCTCAGGCGCTATTGGGACAAGGACGCTCAGCTCGAGAACGCCTTGCTCTCAAACGCGTGGTGTGAGACTCGAACTTGGACAAGGGGTACACAATGTCGGTGAATGACACCTCGGCTAAGAGGGCGAAAGAGCCAGGGTCTAACTCCTCTCTTGAGTTCTTCCCCTTAAGGAACCAGGCTCATGGATGAGAAACGGTTCAGTACACAATGGGCACAGGCACAACACGTCCAATTACACGAGGCAAGTTCATAGACAGTGGAACACCTCGTTCGAGTCAGACGAGAGCAAAAAATCTTCTGGTCGAAGAGTCTCCACTACGCGTGCCTGGAGACAGATATAGAGGCTGTCACAGGCTAAGGGTAGCCCACCCGAATTGTCAAGGCATGCCGAAATCGGATGTGCTAGGCCTACAAGGCGCATAACGGTGGCACAACGTAATCACGCTCCCGGCGGAAATCGCACGGATATCCGTGATGGTTACAATGGAGCGAACGAAAAACGAAACGAAAATCCCTGGCAACACACAGGCAAGCTATGAAAGCCTGTTATGCCAGTTAAACTGTTAGAATATGATTAGAAATTGTTTTTCAATGTTTTTATCAAGGGGGACAAAATTTGGTCATTCAAGTCAACAATGTTGTATAGACTCAGACAGGTGTTAAAATATTAGAGAGACATAATGAACAGTGGAATATGCACTGGCAATTCTGACTCTTAGCCAAACTCATAGAAAGAATGGATAGAATCCAGAATGCAGCGATGCGCATCATTCGTAGATAAATTGATGAGCTTTGCGGTACCTACTCGACTGTCCTACGGCAGAGCACAGATTACAGTATTGCTGTGCACTAGAAAGACATAATGAGCATTATCAGGCCAGAACAACCTCGTCTTTCTTTGTACATGCTTGCTATAGCCTAGCACATAACTATACATGCTTGCTATAGCCTAGCACATAACTATACATGCTTGCTAGTCTAGCACATAACTATACATGCTTTCTATAGCCTAGCTCATAACTATACATGCTTTTGATTCTGGTGAGCTTCCATAGGCTCTGACAGTCTTTCTGTAACCAGGAACAATTAGTTCTATAAGTAGCTTGCTTCCGAAGATGGATGTGTCGGGCCATTGGAGCAAATAAAACGGCGACACTATGCATTTCCATTTTCTGTACTACATCCTGCTGGAAATCTAGTTGGGCCATTGTCCTGCTACAAGAGAGATCCAGTGGGAGTTTGAGAATGAATGCTGAAGAAGAAGAAGATAAGTAGCCTTTTTTTAGCCGTGATGGTTTATGGTCCACTATGCCCATACAGACCACATCATGTCCCTTGGTGAGTTTCTGGAGTAAGAAATGGTAAGTAGGGACTTGTGTTTACTATTACTTTTGCATTCATTCTCAAACTCCTGCAGATCAGTAGGATGTAGTCCAGAAAACTGAGTGTGTTGTGTCATGGTTCACAGCTAGATGCACCTTTTGGCATGACCATCCAACTTGTAGGTCACTTTAACCCTATATGGAATGGGATATCCTCCACCTCAAAACTTTTAATCATCTCTTACAGCAAGTGTGGCAGTAACAGTGACTATTATCTGCTGCACTGGGTAGGATTAGCAATTGCAAACAAAAAAACTTTCCACTGTACTTCAAGTCTATTAAAAAGTAAATATTGGGGGAAAGAATTATGGACTGGGTAAATTATTCGTTATTTCTTTGAACAATACACAGGATTGACATTTTGACCAAAAGGCCTTTATCAAGATATTAATAAACACAGAATGGAACCACAAAATCAAATGGAGACTACATAAAAGCAATATAGTAGTGACTGACAAATTGGATTTTGTGGTTCAATTTTGTTGGTTTTTTTGGGTCCCTTTCTTGATTCAGTGGAATCCCATTATAACGAATTGGGTCTGGCAGAAAATGTACGTTATAACAGAATTCCGTAATATTGGGTTATTACAATTATTAACATAAGTTATGTCCCTTGTGATCATTAAGTGTTATTTCCCTTGTGTAATGTTTTTACAAGATGTAATCAACGGCTGTCAACCAAGGAGAATGGTCTAGACTTGATATTTTAGTGACAGGAAGTCTTGTTTTGGTAAATATACCCTTTCCTTGTGGGAAGGTATTGTTTAGGCTCTTTGACTGTCCTCGCATTTTTAGTGAAATCCAGGGTCAACACCATTTTAACTTTAATGATGGGAAGGGAGAGGTATGTATTGTTTTGTTGTCTGACTTTGTTGTGCCTTATTTTAGTGATGGGAAAGGAAAGACATTACTGTGTAAACAATCCCCCTCTCTCACCAACACCCTTTATACAGATACAACACAGCTGAAGAAGTCATGCAACTACTACCACCTGACACAGGGAAGAAAGAGTGAAAGCTCGCAACCCTGGGGATCGGATAAGTGCGGAAACAATACCAAGTCAAGTCACGAATTAATCTTTTATAGTAATATAAGTAGGAAGCTTCTTCAATAGGTATTGCACTAAGCCGAAAACTGAAGTATCCTGGGTATGAAAGAAACATCAGCGAAAGTACCCCACAGCACATAAGAAGCAAAAGCAAGCTGCCCAAACACAACAAACATAGTAATATAACTTTTATTTTTAAAATTAATCACAAAATGTACAATGGTTTACTTTCATCTTGATTTTTTTAGTTGCTACACAAGAGTTGACACATTCTATCCTCTGACTGCTACACAAGAGTTGATTCATTCTATCCTCTGACTGCTACACAAGAGTTGACACATTCTATCCTCTGACTGCTACACAAGAGTTGACACATTCTATCCTCTGACTGCTACACAAGAGTTGACACATTCTATCCTCTGACTGCTACACAAGAGTTGACTCATTCTATCCTCTGATTGCTACACAAGAGTTGACACATTCTATCCTCTGACTGCTACACAAGAGTTGACACATTCTATCCTCTGACTGCTACACAAGAGTTGACTCATTCTATCCTCTGACTGCTACACAAGAATTGACTCATTCTATCCTCTGACTGCTACACAAGAGTTGACACATTCTATCCTCTGACTGCTACACAAGAGTTGACTCATTCTATCCTCTGACTGCTACACAAGAGTTGACTCATTCTATCCTCTGACTGCTACACAAGAGTTGACACATTCTATCCTCTGACTGCTACACAAGAGTTGACACATTCTATCCTCTGACTGCTACACAAGAGTTTACTCATTCTATCCTCTGACTGCTACACAAGAGTTGACTCATTTCCTTCTTTCTATCCCCTCATTACTCAAAATGATTTCACTCTGAAATCATCAACCATCAATATGTGTCAAACATACCATTCATGCGGTATATATTTCCTGTGTCAATAAAAAGCCAGTAATGTGGAAATTCTTATATAAATAACCAAAACATCAGAGGATGTCTGACAAAATGGAAAGTGCCGCAGTAACCAGACAAATAAGAGATAAATACTAAATAAAGTATACAGTAAATACCTAACTATCTATATAAAATAATAATAAATAACAATAAAGCACAGAACAAAGACAATTATCAACATGTCTGTCCTAAAGGGACCTTTATCAAGAAACAAATAACAAGAAATTGCAAACATAAAAAAATATAACTAAGTTGACTGGACAATGGTTTCCTCACCCAAAATCATTGCCATGTATCAGATCTAGCACATCTCTTAAAGTAGGTGCAAAATAGTGCATTCAATATCTGGGTTAAAATTAGCTAAATATTTACAGACAGAAAAGGGCAAAGGATGAAATGGAATCCCAAATTTTGTGCTAATTTTAGCCCACATATTAAGCATATAATGCTCTATTTTGCACCTACTTTAAGAGATGCAATAGATTGATATTGGGCAATAATTTTGCAGTCAAATCTCTTTCCATCTGCTTCCTCCATATTGTCGGACACGATCCCCAAATGATTTGGCCAGAATCAGCTCGAGCTGCTGTTTTCTGTTACCAGGGTGCACCGCGAGGAGGTACATTTGGGATCTTGGTTATCTGCTAACCCTGGGTCCGCCTAGAGCAATGCGTTCCCTTTGCACCCCACATACATACTGATGTTTCAGTCATTCATTATCAATGTGATGCTTGGGTTTTCTGCACAGACCTGTTGAAACACTGTAAAGGAATCCAGCTGTGCATTCACCATAAACATAAGCAATCTTATGATGGAGATAGAAACGGTAACAAAGGCATTACTATGGTTGGTATCGCAGCACTATTCTTACGCATGCATACCAAATGGCTCATTGAACATGCTCCACAAAGTTGATGCTGGTTTTTGTCCACTATCAATGGGTGAATTCCACAGAAGATAAATGTGTCGGGCCACTAGTGCAAATAAAACGTAGACACAATGCATTTCCTTTCTCAGGACTACAACCAACTGGAAATCTAGTAAGATCATTGTCATGCTACAAGAGAGATCCAGCGTGAGTTTGAGAATGAATGCTGAAGAAAAAGAATGGGTGAAGTTGGTGACAGAGCAGTCTATGATTAGAATGATGACCTTTATATTTGTGTATGAGCATGTAGGTGATGACGGAGCGTATAAGCAGGTGAGCTAACGTGACTAACAGTATCGAAAGGTGCATCAATGGATTGTTTTAACATAATCAATTCACGCAAGGACCTTGTCCAGTCAAAATATTTTCAGAGGTGTCAATGGTGATCACTTTAAAGATTGCAGGAATGTCCCAGAAAGAAAGATAATAGACATACAAAAAGTGGAATGTCCCAGAAAGAAAGATAATAGACATACAAAAAGTGGAATGTCCCAGAAAGAAAGATAATAGACATACAAAGAGTGGAATGTCCCAGAGAGATGATAGATATACAAAGAGTGGAATGTCCCAGAAAGAGAGATATACAAAGAGTGGAATGTCCCAGAGAGATGATAGATATACAAAGAGTGGAATGTCCCAGAAAGAGAGATATACAAAGAGTGGAATGTCCCAGAGAGATGATAGATATACAAAGAGTGGAATGTCCCAGAAAGAGAGATATACAAAGAGTGGAATGTCCCAGAAAGAGAGATATACAAAGAGTGGAATGTCCCAGAAAGAGAAATAATAGATGCACGAAGAGGCTGTTAAATCAAGACTGGAACTTTGAGACTGTTCTATTCTGAGACGTGGATTGGAGCACCTATGAACCAGTATGTACTAATGATAACTTGCACTCATAACTCAAGTTTTTCTCTTAAGTGTGCTCTGATGTGTTTCTTCAGGGGATCATAACAAGTCAATTGTTTACCACAAAGTTCACATTTAAATATTTGTAATTTACCCACGGGATGTGCCCCTTTGTGCTTCCTTAGACAATATGCATAAATAAATGCTACACCACAAAGATCACATTTGTAAGGTCTTTCTCCTGTATGTTTTCTTCTGTGTCTCTTAAGGTTTCTAGAGTCAGCAAATCCTACCCCACAAACATCACATTTGTATGGTTTTTCTCCTGTATGTATTCTTCTGTGTATATTAAGGCTACTAGTTTGAGCAAAGCCTACACCACAGACATCACACTTGTAAGGTCTCTCTCCAGTATGCATTCTCATGTGTATCCTTAGGTCACTAGTTTGAGAAAATCCTACTCCACAAACATCACATTTGTAAGGTTTCTCACCTGTATGTGTTCTTAAGTGTCTCATACGGTTTCTAGAATCTGCAAAATCAGCGCCGCAAACATCACATTTGTATGGCCTCTCTCCAGTATGTTTTCTTTTGTGTACCTGCAAATTATAAGTTTCAGTAAACCCTACACCACAAATATCACATTTATACGGTTTTTCACCTGTATGAGTTCTTTTGTGCCTCTGCAGGTTACCCGCTTGAGCAAATCCTGCATCACAAACTTCACATCTATACGGTTTTTCTCCTGTATGTGTTCTTATATGTCTCAATAGACCTCTAGTTTCAGTAAATCCTACACCACAAATATCACATTTGTATGGTTTCTCTCCTGTATGTACACTTACGTGTGTTCTAAGATTACTATCAGAACAAGTAAATTCCAAGTTACAAACATGGTACTTGTCAGACTTCACTCCTCCATATTTCTTTCTGTATGTGTTCAAGCTAGCAAGTTTAGTCAAATGTACTCCAGAAACATGATTTTTATCTTTTTTATCACAATTTACCCTACACACAGTTTGTCTAATATCTTTCTTAGAAAAACAGAATTCATTTTTCGACAAATTGCTATATTCTCCACTGATAACAGGCAGGTTGTTCTCATTCTGGGCAATCTTACCATTGCTATCTTCAACTATGACATGATGTTCCCTGATTGTCATCAATTCTCTTATGTTATTCAGTCTCTGCTCTCTTGATGTCAAACACAGATCTTCATTTTTGTTTTCTGCTTTCATTATTGTGTTTCTTTTGTGTTCATGAATCTTCTCAAAATCCCCCGTCTCATCTGTTGTATTCATCACAATATTTCTAATATGTTCTGTTTGTCTCTCCAAACATTCAGTCACATCTCTGGTGCTCCGCTCATTGTTTTCAACATTTTCTGGAAGATTTTCTAAGAAAACATCAGCTCTTACAAGTTGTGAATGTTGAACATTGCATCCACTATCTACTTGTAGTTTCTGAACAACATCCTGAGACTTTGTGAAGTGTTCCAATGTGTGAGCACTGATCTCTGAAATATACAATGAACTAGTGAAAATTCATGAAATGTCTATAATAGATAAACAACATAAAAAATTAACATTGTAATAATAATTATTAGCTGTTGAAGAGAACATGAATAGAAAAAAAAGAAAATAGGTAAATTATCCTTCTTCGTGCCATCAATGTGAATATAAGTTTACTTCCGGTTGCACCTCGCCAAACACTGTGATAGCAGAATTGTGACTGTTGCTACGCATTTTTTTAACTGTTATACGGACTGCAAATCCCTATTGGAAACATTACAAAGCAACAAAAACGAAAACACAATACACAAAATTAGACTAGAACTGGCAAACATAAAAAAATAATTGAACATTACTCTTCAATGGCTACTCGCCAATTGTGGTATCACTGGAAATGAGAGAGCTGCTGCCCTGGCAAAAGCAGGAGGTAAAATGGAACAATACAGCTATCCTCTGCCATACAGTGAGCCTAAACAGATGAAAGAATTCACTTATCCTGGAAGCATTATATCATAGAATGGAAAAAATACCAAGGACATTCAATATAGATGCAACATTGCATACTGGATCTTGGGGCAGATGTCTCCTATTTTCAAAAACAAATATTTAAGCATGAACACCAAAACTGCACAATATAATACGATCATCATCTCTATGCTACCAATGTCAAACATGGACACTAACAACAGTTTCCAAAAGAAAACTTGTTACAGCAGTAACGACTTGTCTTGGTAGAATCCTCGGAGTATGAGACAGAATCAGGAACAAAAACATCAGAAGACTAACAAACACAATACCAATCCTGGTTTACATCAGAAGACAACAGATTAAGTGGATTTCGCATGCTTCTAGAATACCATCATATAGTGCCCCTCAAAAAGTAATACTATACAGACATGATGGATACAAAGCTGGGGTTAGACCTTGTAAACGATGGATTACAGAAAAAAAGTATAACGAAAACAAACATATATGAAGCACACAAAAAAGCCATCTCCAGAGAACTCTGCTACCCCTGACACTGCAAGGCATAAAGGGGTATAAAAGCGAAAAAAAAGATACAATGAGACCAATACACTAATCTGCAACCTTTATAAATCACAGTAGAAGAAAGATATGGATATTGACTCAAAACCAGACCCCATACACCAACTTCCAGCTGAGGACGAATGTGTCGGGCCATTGGCACAAATAAAACAGCGACACAACGTATTTCCATTCTCTGCACTACATCCTGCTGGAAATCTAGTAGGACCATGATCCTGCTATAAGGGAGATCCAGCAGGAGTTTGAGAATGAATGCTGAAGAAGAATACACCAACTTCATAGGCAACAACAGACCATCATCTTTCAACTTAGAACTGGCCACTGCAGGCTACAGTTACCTTTACCAGAACAGGGTGGCCCACACAAATGAATATCCATGCAGAACAGGCATACAAACCCCTGCACACATACTCCAAGACTGTCCAGAATACAAAGAACTGCAAGGCAAGACATGACCATAATGGACCGAACAGAGGCAAAAACTTTGGGGTAGCCACTCTGACCTGGAGAAGACTGGGAGCTTCGTGCTGGCGACTGGCCTGAAGATCTAGCAAGACCAAAAGATTCCTGAAAGCAGAATAAAGAAGAAGAAGAAGTAACTATTATAAAAGTTTAAATTTGGCTTTTTATTATGGGGGAAAAAAGTGGCAGCACTGCAAGCATGTCTTGTTTCCTCTTCCACAAGCTTGTGTACAAAAAAGACTTGAAATGATGAAAATTTGAAAATTAAACAATCTACAGGAATCGAATAGAAATGAAGTAAAATTTTGTGAACTGAAAAAATGTTTTTTTAATATTTAAAAAAATTGTGTTTCTATACAACAAATTTACCAGGTGTCACAGAACACAAATGTATCACAGTACACACAACAAATGCACCACATATTGGGTCAAAAAAATTATTTACTTACTATCTTTATGTCCTCTACAAAGACCAGGGTCCTTGACTTCCTGCCATGCTGTCATTTTTTCATTAAAACTTTCCAACTGACCGAGCTCCACATTGACATCTTCATTGTTGAACATCTCTTCAGAGATCTGAAATAATAACAAACATATCTACTAGTTTTCTTCTGTATAAACTAACATTGTGGAGAAACATGATCACTTACATCACATGGTATGGCACTTGATGATGATGAAGTAATCTCTTTATCTGTGAACAAATAGCTCTTGACCACCCATAGCCTATCTGACAAATCACAGCTACCCTCAGTGACACCTACTCATGAAGATTTGTTGTCTCAAATGCATAGTTTTTTGTGTGTTTTTTTTTGGGGGGGGGGGGGTGTAAGTATACATGTTCAGTCCCAAAAGGGAGACATTCCAGTGTGGCATTGTCCCAGTATCATGACACTCTGCCTAGAGGTAGCAAATACTTTGGTTCAAACAGCTTATCATTCTCCTGTTAATTCTCTTAACACATCTGAAGTGATGTCAGATCTCACATTCTCCACCACCTAGAAATCTGCCACACAGGAACAAAGATATAATGTCTTCTGGCCAACATCTCTTTGTTATCTATTAGGACCTTTTGACAGAAGACAAAAGTTAGAAATCCAGGACATGCAGTGATGTTTTTTTTCACAGGGTATCTCCCAACTTTACTTAACTGCTCCCTATGACATAACTGGAAAGAAGACAGCGACCTTATTCTTTGCATCCTGAACTAGAAGCCCAGGTTCCAATTGCTGCATGTGCGATGCCATTTGATAATCAACATTGCTTAACTTGCTCAACAACTATTCAAACTTTTTGATAATCAATTGCTGCATGTGCTATGGCATTTGATAATCAACATTGCTTAACTTGCTCAACAACTATTCAAACTTTTTGATAATTAATTGCTGCATGTGCGATGGCATTTGATAATCAACATTGCTTAACTTGCTCAACAACTATTCAAACTTTTTGATAATCAATTGCTGCATGTGCGATGGCATTTGATAATCAACATTGCTTAACTTGCTCAACAACTATTCAAACTTTTTGATAATCAATTGATGCATGTGCGATGGCATTTGATAATCAACATTGCTTAACTTGCTCAACAACTATTCAAACTTTTTGATAATCAATTGCTGCGCATGTGCGATGGCATTTGATAATCAACATTGCTTAACTTGCTCAACAACTATTCAAACTTTTTGATAATCAATTGATGCATGTGCGATGGCATTTGATAATCAACATTGCTTAACTTGCTCAACAACTATTCAAACTTTTTGATAATCAATTGATGCATGTGCGATGGCATTTGATAATCAACATTGCTTAACTTGCTCAACAACTATTCAAACTTTTTGATAATCAATTGCTGCGCATGTGCGATGGCATTTGATAATCAACATTGCTTAACTTGCTCAACAACTATTCAAACTGTTTGATAATCAATTGATGCATGTGCGATGGCATTTGATAATCAACATTGCTTAACTTGCTCAACAACTATTCAAACTTTTTGATAATCAATTGATGCATGTGCGATGGCATTTGATAATCAACATTGCTTAACTTGCTCAACAACTATTCAAACTTTTTACTGGAAACTACAAATGGAGTCACAGAGATGACAGTAGTAGACAACTAGTTGTCAAGGGCCCTACTCCACTTTCAATCGTCTTCTGTAACCAATTCTATGGTTTGTGGAATACGACTACCACAAATGTCTGTTTTCTCATCACAGAAATTCATGAAAGTATGATCTGCATGTGTATGTTTAGTGATGGGTGTCTACCACAAAGTCAATTTATCATATGTTCAAGGCTAAAGGATACTCTCTTATATTTGCATCTGGACATGTAGTAGTGATGTGAAAGAACAAACAGATTCAGGATCAATGTCACAAACATAGATGGAAGTGCAATGGTCAGGATGATATCCTGAGTGCCATTAGGATGACAGACTGGTAGAGGATTCATGTGGCGATGTTTCACACCACAACTGCTGACCTCACAAACTTAACCAACACAGATACAAATGACCATTCTCTAAACTACATCCTTCTAATCAGTAGGAGTTTGTCAATGAATGCAGAAGAAGAATATACATTCATAACTTAATCATTAATAATTTATAACCATGAAAGATAGTCATAAATTTTTATATTTAAGATGGAGCATAAACAGTTCAGGAGATTGTGCATCTTCTTCTTAAAAATTCACTCTTAAACTCCCACTGGATCTGTATTGTAGCAGGACAAATGGTCCTATTAGATTTCCAGCAGGATGTAGTCCAGAGAATGGAAATGCATTGTGTCGACATTTTATTTGCGCCAATGACCCGACACATCCATCTTCGGCTGGTATTGTGCTTCTGAGATCAAGAGAATAGTAACATCAAAATTTGCTCAAATGAAAAAAATCTTTGTCAATGAAACTTAGAAATTACAGTAGTAACATCAAAATTAGCTCAGATGGAAAAATATTTGCCAAAGCACCTGTAGAAATATTAAATGACATATGACTAGAGCAAGCATATTCCCAGTAGAAATTTACAGCTGTGAAACATGACCACTCAGCAAAGCAATGGCAAAAAAAATTATCTTTTTTCAAAATGAGATGTTACAAACATTGAAAATGGAAGAGATTGGCACCGAAACAAGACTACAATAAGCTATGCCCCTACAATTATTATATTTGTATGGTGTAGGCCTATCTTTTCGCTTGCCTACCTGCCTAAATATGGATGGACGGCGTGGACTTTTTAAGACGTAGACTACTAAGTTAAGTAACTTACTAACTAGGTGGACTATGAACATTGATATGATCAGGATGCGGTGATACCTAACCTACTTAGTCTTAGTTGTAGTAGTTTACCGACCTGCTTACTAAACTTCGTAGGCCTAATAATATAATCATATTGTCTAAATTAAAAAAATTACTAAGTATGCCATGTCTAAAGTTTAGACTAAACTATACAAAAATATATTAAACCAAAACATTAAGCAATTTATGTTCAAAAGTAATCACATTAAATCTTTTAAATACTGCAGTTGCATTGATATTCACATAACACTAATGATTTCAATAAGGGAGCTGCCATCTTGAAATGAAATATACGTACAATTGATCTCCCTTAGAAGAAGAAAATTAGAAGATAGAATTCATGCCTTTGAGATGTGGATATACAGAAGAATAGGGAGAACATTGTGGAAAGAGAAGAAGACAAACAACAAGGTTCTAACAAAACTTAGTAGGATGAAAGAATTATTAAGAGAAATAAAGATCGGGCAAACAAAATATTTTGGACATTAAAAGACATGACACCTTGTCATTGTTGAAGACTTTATTTGAGGGTAAAGTCGAAGTGCAGAAAGAAAGCAAGTGATAGACAGAGACCCATAGAGATACAAGTGGGACAGTAACATCACAAGATGGACAGGTTACAGTCTAGCAGAGTGCACCACCAAACAAGAGACATGATATGCGGGGTGGGGGTCTGTTGCAGCCAATCTTCATTACAGAGCCGGCACTTGTTGATGATGAGAAGAAGAACAACGAGCTATAAATGCTTTAGGCTTATAATGTGTATCCACTTTTTGTATGTTAGCTCCGGAGATCGTGGTTACTGGTATTCTAGAAAACGCAATCTCTACTATTTTATGGTGATGTATCAAAAAAGGTATATTTTACTAAACCAAAATACTTTTCGCTGATTAACATATATTAAAGTTTCATTGTTCAAACTTCATTGTTCGTTGCGGAGACGGCAATTTATAATGATGTTGCAACATTTTTGGAAATAATGCGATATTGTATTGCTTGTCTAATTTTAATTAAAAATAGTCCTATTATTTGTCCTATTAGTATTTCTCTCCCATTTCAGTGCATTTTATGTGTCCAGCATAGGTGCTGGATTGCTCTCGGCGAACCCAGGGTTAGAAAACAACAAAATCTCACAAGTAGGTCTTCCTCCTTGTGGTGCACCCTGGAAACAGAAATACAGTTGCTCGTGCTGTTTTTAGCTACCGTAACACTTTTGGGAATCGTGTCAGTGAATGTGGAGACAGCAGATGGAACGAAAGATGACTGCAAAAAATACAAGCAATATCTCCGACACTTCTGCGCCAACACATGCAGTGGCACTGTCGACACTCGGTGAAGCTAGTCAGTTTGGCTGAAGCATTGGAGGTGCGGCCAATGCAAATGTTACGAAATGGGTAGATGTCATGGCAAATATTAAGAGTCGTGCGTTAGCCTCCGTAAGGTTAACATATTGCGTACAATGAGAGGGAAGTGACGCGTGAAAATAAAACAGGAAAATGTTACAAGGAAATCGGAACTACGGTCATAAATACGTGTAGAGGCATAGGCCTACTTGGACGAGGGATTCACAATGTTGATGAAACTTCTTCTTCAGCGTTCATTCTAAAACTCCTGCTGGATCTCCTTTGTAGCAGGACCATGACTATACTAGATTTTCAGGAGAATATAGTCCAGAGAATGGAAATGCTTTGTGTCACCGTTTTATTTGCGCCTATAGCCCAACACATCCGTCTTCGGCGAGATGTCGGTGAATGATACCTCGGCTAAGAGGCGAACAAACCCAGGCCCAACTGTGCCGTCGAGGTTTTACTATACCGGAATTATCAATTATTGAGAAACTTCACATAATTTTCCAACAGTCATGGAAAAGCGAAAAAAATTCACAAAATTTTAAGGATGCTACAGTTATACACATGTATAAACTTAAATGAACCGCCAGTCCTGTAACAACCATCGTGGTATCTCTCTACTGTCCATTGCTGGAAAGATATTTGTCAGAATCCTTTTGAACCGTCTTACATCTCATCTAAATGAAGGACTACTACCCGAAAGCCAATGTGGTTTCAGAAAAGAACGTGGAACAATTGATATGATCTTTGCTGAAAGACAGCTTCAAGAAAAATGTCAAGAACAACACTGTGACCTGTACACAGCATTCATAGACTTAACAAAAGCATTGGACACAGTAAGTAGAGAGGGTCTGTGGAAGATTCTGGCAAAGTATGGATGTCCACAGAAATTTATCTCAATGGTGCAGCAATTGCATGATGGAATGCAAGCTAGAGTTCAGGATGATGGAAAGTTATCTGAAACCTTTCCTGTCTCAAATGGAGTAAAACAAGGATGTGTATTAGCACCTACCCTATTTAGCATCATGTTCTCTACTATGTTGAATGATGCTTTCAGAGATATAGACCTGGGAGTAAACATCACCTATCGCATAGACGGAAAATTGTTCAACCTTCGGCGGCTTCGAGCAAAAACCAAAGTTAAATCACACACAATCAGGGATCTTCTATTTGCTGATCACTGTGCCCTAAATGCCTACTCTGAGGCTGATCTACAATGTATTATAGACAGATTCTCCAAAGTCTGTACCAACTTTGGGCTTACCATTAACACAGAGAAAACAGAAGTCATGTTACAACCAGCACGTGGCAAAAGCTATCTCGAGCCCTGCATAAAGGTAAATGGTGTAGCACTGAAAGTTGTGAATAGATTCACATATCTAGGCAGTACGTTATCACAAAATGCCAACGTTGATGATGAAGTGTATACAAGGATCGCCAAAGCAAGCAGTACTTTCGGCAGATTGTACGCAAATGTTTGGCCTAGAAATGGCATTAACCTACAGACTAAGCTGAAAGTTTACAGAGCAGTGGTACTTCCAGTGCTGCTATACGCTGGTGAAACATGGACTGTGTATAGACGTCATGTGAAAAAACTCAATCATTTTCATACAAATTGTCTCAGAAAAGTTATGAACATCAGATAGCAAGACAAGATTCCAGATACCACTGTCCTTGATATAGCTGGTATCCCAAGCATTGACACGATCCTGATGCAGACACAGATTCGTTGGGCAGGTCATTTGGTGCGTATGCCAGACCATCGCCTGCCAAAGATACTTTTCTATGGTGAGCTAGAGAAGGGTATACGATCTCAAGGTGGCCAAAGGAAGCGCTACAAGGACTCGTTAAAGAACTCACTGAAAGCCTTTGAAATAGACCACGATACATGGGAAGAACTTGCACAAAATAGATCTACATGGCGTTCTAAAATAAAAAAGAGCGCATCATCTTGTGAAAAGAAGAGAAATGCAGCAGCTCAACAGCGGAGAGCAGCTAGAAAGTCACGGATAGACCAATCTACAGTCGTCATTCCATGTCCAAACTGTCCTAGGAAATTTACAGCTCGAATAGGTCTCATTAGCCATCTACGAACTCATAATCAAGGACATAACTAAAATTGAATTTTCAAAAGTGGATGTAACAAATGGTCATCATCACTTGTGATGGACGAACAACAACATACCGGAATTATGCTAGAAGAGAGAAAATGTTCAGCACAGACATAGGCCTAATAGGTCGTCTAATTACGCGTTCACTGGTAGCGGAACACATCCTGTGAGATTGACGTAGTCGACCCAAACCTAAATCCCTGATTACCGTCCAGGAACATGTGTTGGCTTCTAAAGTTCAAGGGAATAGTGGGTGGAAAACCGTCACGGCGTAAAGTCGATACACATTCATCACCCACATAGACTAGGGAAACCCACCCGAATTAAAGGGATACCGAAAATAGATGTGCTGGACCCTTCAAACCGCCCGTGTGTTGCCGGGGCCCGAAAGGGGAGAAATGATTAGCAACACTGTTTACCTTCCACACATGTCGTAAAAGGCGACTAAGGAGGTTATGGGATGGAGTTGGCTGTCCCATCCCATATAGGGTCAGTGATCCAAAGCCATGCTGAAGTCGGATGTGTCAGGCCGAAAGGCGCCTATATCGTAGCAGTGCTGTAAACCATGACACAACGCATTCCGTTCTCCGGACTACATCCTGCTAATCTGCAGGAGTTTGAGAATAAACGCAGAAGAAGAAGAAGACCCTTTTAACGACAACACAGCTCTTCTGTGAAACTGGCAGCACAACGTACTTCACGTTCCCCGGTGGAAATCACACGAACTTTCATGCTGGTTATCAGAGAGCGAACGCAGAAGAAGAAGTGCTTTTTAGTCACGGCTTTCTAGATGGACAATTTTATCTCATGATCTGTTTTTTGGCTCATTAAAATATTTATTTCTTTGAGCTTTGCTTCGTCACTGCATTCAGAAAGTCGGAGATAGCATACTAAAATGAGGAAAGTCAAGGATGGACCGTGCGGAGGACATCATACAAAATATGTATGTGTTGAAAGATGTAGTACTTGTTGTAAAATAATTAAATGTGCCCGTACGTGAATTGCCAGACCTCCTTCCGACTTATAATAACTCTCAACGGAGAATGCAATGAGTCCTTTTCTCTGCCAGTGAACTTGTCTCGCGTAATTAGACGCATTACTCTTAAGCCCGTGTTGGGTACTGAACCTTTTCTCATCTGTCGGCACTGTTCCAGTATAGGAAACACTACAGTATAGTTAGGCTTGAGATCTTTCGCCCTCTTAGCCGAGGTATCATTCACCGACATAGTGGAACTGATCGTCCGAGTCTTTAGACATATCTGGGTGTTTTAAGATTGAGCGACCGTTTCTGTAATTATCTTCATGCCATCAAGAACAGAACACCTATTCCTGTTGCCACACACTTCAACGGCGATGGCCATCATGGTGCTCTTGATATTCAGGTCACTGCCATCAGATCCTGCACCACCGATGATAGATCTAGGTGCGCTTTAGAAAATCTACTTATTTTTTAGTTGGGTACCCTCACGCCTTTTGGACTAAATCCGAACCACTCTTTTGTCTAGTTCTCGGCTGTTGTGGTCTTTGTCTTTATTGCCTTTGTTCTGTCATTTACGTCTTTTTGTTCGTTTCGTTTCCACCTATATTTAAGTTTTCTATGTATTTCCTTTTTTTCGTCCTTCCGGCATCTTTCTTCCATATTTTGGTTTGACACGGTTGTGTGCTGCAATCATTTTTATTCATCATTTTTTAATGTTTTGTGCATATCTTGATAAAGGCATTTTGGTCGAAACGTTGATTATGTTTTGTGTATTGTAATTTGTATGTTTTCTTTTTTGCACATCATAACACCCTAGTTTTAGTGATAGTCCGTCCTGTCTAATTGGACTGTTCTAAAAACCTGTGTTTTACCTAAGTACACATATCTGGGAGAGATTTTCTGCTTCTATTCCACGAGACATTCTTCTTAGAAGTAGCTAGAAGCGTGTTCTCGAGCTGAACAATGCTTTAGTTATCCCCAGAGGCAGTAGGAGATCTTATAAACCAGTTTACAAACAAAAATGCCACTGGTATTCTTGAAAGAAAAAAAGCAAGAGAAGCCCTTGAGATTGTACCATCACAAGAAGCAAAAGTCCTTTACAACAAAACATGTGTTAAAGTAAAACTGATAGTGAAGAAGGCCTGATGTTACACATGGGCTTTAGATCTAAGGATTAATGGTAAAAAGGCATGCACATTTATCAACAATTAGCCAGTGAAAAGAACAGGAACAAATGATAAACATGTGAACGATGGAAGTAGAACAATCATCAAACACCAGGAAAAAAGCAGAGCTCTTTAATCACTTTTAAGCCAGTGTGAACAGAGTATGTAAGCTTTCAGAGACTGACGCGAAGCATCTATAACAACTGAGACATCAAGAAAAGGTACAAACTACTAGCTCATTCATATTTGAAGATGACCTCTGTATGCAGAAACTTCAACAATGGCTGAAGAAATTGAAGCTGAAAAGTATCCTGGACCAGATAAAATATATAAAGAAATGTTAACTCAAATGAGAATTCTTCAATAACTCAAACATACTTTGAAGATGCTGGCTTTAGAAAAGCAGTTGCGCATGAATACTGTCAAATATGGAAACTGAAAATAAACTGAGAAAACTGTCTATACCAGTGTTTCCCAACGTGGGTTCTATATCCCACAGGAGAGGGGGGGGCAATTTGAACTAATTCTAATTAAGCTTCATTTAGGGACGGGAATAATTCAATTTTTGTAATATAACAAAAAATATGTACATTTTCCTTGGGGCATTATAATTTTAGAAAGACTTACCGTAGATGGGGCATGGTACAAAAAAGGCTGGGAAGCACTGGTCTATACCATCTTTACCAAGAGTCATAAAGTAGCCAAAGAAAATATCAGTCTATGGTTAGATACAATATATACGGAAATGTTAACTCAAATGAGAAAAAATACACATGAGGTTAGATACACAGAAATTGCCAATAGAAGAACATTGCATATATCATGAACTCTGTATTGGCAACAAATCAATATATTTCAGAGACTAAGCATAAACAATCCATGGAAAGATGTTGTTCTGTAAAGGAATACTCCATCTACAGTGTGCCACACACCAATATATGTTATAATCTTATATGTGTGAATCTATGTGTCAGTTTTCCATACCGTACTTGAAGACATCGTAAATGTGGTGCACTAACGCAATGAAAAATAATTCACCTAGAACGTGCAGTATAATAACAGGGCTTCTGGTGAGTGAAATTTGAATATCATGTCACTGAACGTGTATGATTGCTTCACATGAAATTTGTACAGTTATCAGTTTGACATACATCCGCACTTTATAGAATGTCTTGAAATAAAGTGCCAAAAGGTCCTAAGAATATTATGGATGGAGGGACGATGTGACACCGATGTCCGTAAAGAAAGACTTGAACATAGAAGAAGATTGGTTCTTTAAACAATTTCTTCTTCTTTTTCTGCGTTAGTTCTCAAACTCCTGCAGATTAGCAGGATGTAGTCCGGAGAACGGAATGCGTTGTGTCATGGTTTACAGCATTGCTGCGATATCTGCGCCTTTCTGCCTGACACATCTGACTTCAGCATGGCTTTGGGTCACTGACCTTATATGGGATGGGACAGCCAATTCCATCCCATAACCTCCTTAGTCGCCTCTTACAATATACATGGAAGGTAAACAGTGTTGCTATTCTTTGCTCCCCTTTCGGGCCCCGGCAACACACAGGCGTTTAAACAATTTAAAAAAAAAATGCAAACTATATATATTTTTGAGTTGTTAAAAGAAACAATGTTAGAAAGATTAATCATGAAGGGAAGGGTTCCAGGAAGAAGAATATGATGCACATTCAGATCACTGCTTGCATCACAATATTTGAACAAGAAAGAACACTGCAAGCAACCTACTGGTGACAGAAACGGAAGGAAATATCTTAAAAGGTTCTTACTCGGGACCGTCTGCACATGCACATATTGCAACAGTTCTTTCCTGATATAAATCTGACTCGTCAAGCATCTACGAACTCACAAATCTAAACCAAAATAGACAAACACCAATGTTTTGTTTTTTCATCATTTTTCCCCAGATATGTTAATTGTTTTTTTTATGCCATTCTTATCTTCGCTTGTGAAGGAGGAACACCATCACTATCAAGGATGGAGTTTTACCGAAAAAATTACACCTACTTCTCCCTATTTAATGAAGAAATGTGATGAACTTTTTGTGAAAATTGATTACGGGGGATGTTTCATTTACTTTTTGGCTTCTCTACTAAAAGTCATGTTCTTATTTGTTGGGGGAAGGGGGGAGGTGTGGAAAAAAATCGATAGAACCTATTGAGAGTGTTGACTCTCTATCTATGGATTTGCAACCCCCTCTTTCCCCATAGATTGAGGCTGTCACCGGCGAGCCGTTCTCAGGGCTGACAGCCCCCCTCAGCGATTAACATGAGGTCAATACAGTTATTTAAATGTCGCTTAACTGTAAACGTTTATTTTGTTGCATATAATCTGGAACACAACAAATCAAAAAATGATATTAGAAAGTGGATCAAAAAATGTTGATGTAATCTATGGATGTATGAGCGCAATAATTTGAGTTATGTCAAACACAACAAAGAACACATTTTACAGTAATGTTGTTGAGAGCTGGATTTTAAGAAAAATCATGAAAATTGCATGAGCAGCCAAGACTAATGTAGAAGTTCTCTTCTTCTTCTTCTTTCGTTCACTTGAAACATGTCTACATCTGTAATTCTGTCTCCTTAATAAAACTCACTGTCTTTTGTAGTTCATACAGTGTCCCATAGAGCTTTCATTCCAGTGTTGTTTCCTCTGGCCATATGTCTGCCTCGGCGTTTCATGCTCAGAACACTCTTGAAGTATATGTTTGGCACTATGTGCTGCGTGTCCACATGTGCACATGGCCGTGTTGCCAATCTTGAACTTTGTATACATGTGACTGCAGAGTCGGTTGTGTCCTGTTCTGAGAAGTAGAATTATAACATGTTCTGGTCTGTTCATAATGTGATAGTCATCTTGTGTTGGTGTGTGTGGCTTTCTTATTGACTTGATCATATGTTTTTTCTGATGGTAGGTGATCTGGTTGGTCTTCGGCAGCACCTTCCTTAGCCAATTGGTCTGCTTTTTCATTTCCTGGTATTCCACAGTGAGAGGGTATCCACTGCATGGTTACCCTATACTGGTACGACAATTCGCTAAGTAGTTTTTTCAAGTCTGTTAGTTTTCCAGACTGGAGAGCTTGAAGCACTGACCTTGCATCTGTCAGGAATACCACAGGCTGTAGGCCAGAGTTGGAGTTCAGCGGTTTTTTAGTTGCTACACTAATTGCCTGGATTTCTGCATCATAATTATTGCAGAATTTTCCTGTCTGTGTTTTGATTGTATCTCTTGGCTTGTGTGGATATTCTATATATACACCTGCACCTCCATTCCTCACAGCATTCTGTGCTGACCAATCTGTGTATGTTTTTTTGTTTTGCGTTCGCTCCATTGTAACCATCACGGATATCCGTGCGATTTCCGCCGGGAGCGTGATTACGTTGTGCCACCGTTATGCGCCTTGTAGTACATCCGATTTCGGCATGCCTTGACAATTCGGGTGGGCTACCCTAAACCTGTGACAGCCTTTATATCTGTCTCCAGGCACGCATAGTGCGACTCTTCGCCCAGACGATTTTTTCTCTCGTCTGACTCGCACGAGGTGTTCCACTGTCTATGAACTTGCCTCGTGTAATTGGGCGTGCTGTGCATGTGCCCATTGGATACTGAACCGTTTCTTATCCGTCAGCCTGGTTCCTTAAGGGGAAGAAATCAACAGAGGAGTTGGACCCTGGCTCTTTCGTCCTCTTAGCCGAGGTGTCATTCACCGACATCGTGTACCCCCTGTCCAAGTTCGAGTCTCACACCACGCGTTTGAGAGCAAGGCGTTCTCGAGCTGAGCGTCCTTGTCCCAATAGCGCCTGAGCCCATCAGGTACTGAACCCTTTCTCTCTTCAAGTGTATATCCGGTGTAGGAAAACCTGACAGTAGAGTTGGGCCAGGGCTAAATCGTTGTCCCTTTTGTGCCTGAGCCCATCGGGTACAGAACCCTTTCTCTTCGCGAGCATATTTCCGGTTTAGGAAGGCTCGACATTAGAGTTGGATTAGGTCTTCTTGATTTACCAAACGCCAATGAATGGGTCTGGGTCTCTGCCTGTGTAAGGAACACGGGTAACTAGAAGCTCGTCTCGAGCTGACGGAGCTTGTAGTTCCCCTTTCCTAGGGACTTTTCACTTTCTATTTGCAGTTCGCGCTGCCCTCTAGCGCTGTTCTGCCCTTTCATTGTTTCATTGTACTCGGTATGAAATCTATTTGTCTCTCGCCATGCATCTACCTTTACGTGCATTTTACATTGGCCGCCCCTCCAATGTTCGGACTGGACTGACTAGCTTCACTGTATGTCGACAGTGTCGCTATATGTGGTGATGCCGGAGATATTGTCTGTCTCTTGTGCAGTCAAATCTCTTTCCATCTGCTACCTCCACATTCTCGAACACGATCCCCAAATGTTTTGGCCAGAATCAGCTCGAGCTGTTGTATTTCTGTTTCCAGGGTGCACCGCGTGTAGGCACATTTGGGATCTTGGTTATATGCCAACCCTAGGTCCGCCTACCCATCTGTGTATACTCTGACTCAAATATCTTGTGGATATTGCTCATCCAGGAAACCGAGGGTGACTGTCATTCGCTGCACACTGTTCTGTTCGTCCTCGCTTAGTATTCCTTTCACATGGGTCTGAGTGTATATTGGAATTCCATGCCTTTCACTCCACAGGGTTTGTTCTGGTACAGACCTTAAGGAGCTGTCAACTTTAGGTAGGTCTGTAAGTTGTCTACGGAGTCGTTTAGCTTGATGGATAAAACTGCTTCTTTTCAGTTGCCCCATTGCTAGGTTTTGGAATCTTTCCTTCATTGGATGACTTGGCATACACTGAAACTTTTCTGCTTGAATTAGTACTTTTGTGTCTCTGCATTCGCCAAGTGTTTGCATTCTTCCCATTTTCTGCATCTCTGCTATCGGTGTTGATTTCATTGCTCCCAACATTATTCTAAGTGCCTGGTTTTGCACTTTATCTAGATCTTGTAATGTGGTGTTTGATGCAGGACACCACGCAGCTGAACCATATTCCAGGTGTGGTCTTATGCCTTGCTGGTAAACTTTACTGAGTATATTTTCACTGGCTCCCCATGTGGTTCCACTGTTTTCTCAGGATAGCTAACTTCCTCCTGGCTTTTGTTGTTGCTTTGTTTATGTGCTGCTTCCATGTCAGCTTATCATCAAAAGTAACTCCGAGGTATGTGGGTTGTTTGTCTTCTTTCAAGAGCTCTCCATCTATCTTGATATGACCAGTTTTTTGTTGTGGTGAGAGGGTAAAGAGTGTAGTGCTGCATTTATCTGTGTTAATGATGACGCACCATCTATTAGCCCATAAGGTTAGGGCATCGATAGCTCTTTGTATTTGTTTAGTGGCCACTGTTGCATGTTCTTCCGTGCACCAGATCACCAGCATACATTGCTACTTTGATCCAGTGTGGTAGTTCAGCAACTAGGTCATTGATGTAAACCAAGAAAAGTGTGGGTGACAGGACTCCTCCCTGGGGGACTCCATGACGCAGTAGAACTTTCTTGCTCTTGCGACCATCTAATTGTACCCTGGCTCTTCTATTATGCAGGTATGCTTTTACCCATTTGTACATTCTTGAGCTAACCCTGCAATTTCTTTAGTAGCCCTTCTTTCCAGACCTTATCAAATGCTGTCCTGAGGTCTATCCATGCTGCTAGTACCAGTTTCTTATCTTGGAAGGCATCCTCAATCTCTTAGGAGAGGTAAGTTACCTGATCTTCAGTAGAGTAGCACTGTCTGAAACCTGCTTGCTGTGATACCAGAAGGTTTTCACTTTCAAGGTACCACTGCATCCTAAGATTGATAATGCGTTCCATTGTTTTGCATAGACAGCTTGTGAGGCTGATGGCATCTCAGTTGCCATCTTTTCCTGATTTGAGGAGTGGTATCATTATTGCTTCTCTCCACGCCTGTGGTACATTACCTGTGGACCAGCTTGTGTTAAAGATCTGCAGCAGCTTTGCTCTTGCTGCAATTCCCAGGTTTCTAATCATTTCATTGGACACTCCATCAGCTCCAGGGGACTTTTTCATTTTCAATTTGGATATTGCAAGCTCCAGTTCTCTCATTGTGATTGGTGCCTCCATGACTTCAGGTATAGGTTCGCCTTGTCCAATGTTTTGCTGGTTCTCTCGAACCTCCTGTTGTTTGTATGGGCTGACTTTGACGTTATTACTCGTAGAAGTTCTCTGAGATGCTGAAGTAAAATGACAAATTATAGCAAAATTTAGAAGCAGACAATCAAGATTATTAAGGCATGTGATTAGGAAAGTAAAACTTGAATTGGGTTTCTGGATGGGCTGTCATTGTGGCACAAAAAGAAGTCACTAACTGAACTTATTAACAATACAAGAGATTGTGGAGAAGCATGATCGCCTATGTCACTTGATTGATTGTAGAGAGCTGTTGATGAGTTATTGTGGGGGTAATATCAAATAATTTATATTATTTTTGTTGTTGCATACCATATAATATACAAGTATATGGGGGGGGGGCTGCAATGTGTGTGTGTGGCTACAGCCCTCAATAGGTTTTTCGATTTCCCCCCCCAACCCCTTTAAGCACATTAGAACATGACTTTTTAGCGCGAGGAATGTGGCCAAAAGGTAAATAAAACCTCTCCCTAAATGATTTTTCGCAAAAGTTTTCACAACAATTTTTTTTATCAAATATGGAGAATTGGTATTGTTTTGGATACCATATTTGTACGATACCTTACTGAGATGACTTACCGACAGAATTTCCAGTCTCCTTGGTGGCCGTCACCCTTGATATGGGCTCGCTAGAAGCAGCCCCAGCCTATGTAGGAGGTCAGCTCTGAGAAGGGCTCACAGATAGCAGTCTCAGTGTCTGTAAGGATGATCAGTTCTGAGAAGGTCTCGCCTGCAGCAGCCCCAATGTCCATGAGGGCGATCAGATCTCAAGAAGAGTTTTCTGGCAGCAATCCTCAGTCTCTGCAGGGATTATCCGCCCCTGAGAAGGGCTCGTCAACAGCAATCAGTCTCCATGGGGCTGACAGCTCTGACAAAGGCTTACCGGCAGCAGCCCCAGTCATTTTAAGAGGCCATCAGCCCTGAGAATCTCTGCAGGGCTCGCAGGCAGAATACAGTCTCTGTTGAGGGCTGACAACGGCTTACCAAAAGCAGCCTGTCTCCATGGGGTGTTCAGGTTCACCGGCAGCAGATTCAATTTTTTGGGGGGCCCTCAGCTCTAAGATGGGCTCATTCATTGACATATAGTTGAAAATATCAACTCATTTATTGACATATATACTTGTACATATCAACTCATTTATTGACATATGCACATATCATTTATTGACATATACTTTTCACAAATTTACAAATCAATTAATCAATCCATTGCTAAACCCATAATCTGTTAGGGAGTACCACATTGGATGTGTTAAGACACAGAGTTCTCCAGAAATTTATATCTTTAACGATGCGCTGAGTGTGGACAAATCTTGACCTGTCCGGTCTTTATTACTGTCTGCCCATGATTTTATTTCATTGCCTCTGCTTCTTCCACCTTCAACTGCGCTTCGCATTATTATTTTTGTCAGGGAATCATGTTGACATACATGTCCAAACAAAATGTTGTCATCACTGTTTAAAGTATTGATTTTTGTGCACCTGCCATATTTTCTACTTTATTTCTTATGTACACATTTGTTTTATGCTCCCTAAAGGAAACAAGCAAGATTCTTCTATAACATCAAATGGAGGCATCCTCTAAAAAGTCTATATAGGTACAGTTAGACCTGTAGCAGAATATGGAATTACAGACTGGGAATCAGCATCCAAAACAAACACTTATGTAAAATACAAAATGCAGGACTTCGACTTATCACAGGAGGTATGAAGACCACTCGAATACATGCAATGAAAACACATGCAAATATCCACCCACTGGATGACAAGAGAGGAAAAAGTGTTTGTCCAAATAGAAAATAAATTATACACATGCCAAACCATCTGATGCATGAGACAAACTCTAGATCAAAAACAAGCAGACTGAGGAGAACCAGTTTATGTCACAACATCTTACATAAAAAAGAGACAAACATTAGGAAAACTCCTCTAAGTGTGTTCTTATGTGTTTCCTTAGAACATTCAAACAAGTCAAGTGTTTACCACAAAGTTCACATTTATAAGACTTCTCTGTTGAATATGTTACATTGTCTATCTTCAGGTCACCAGTATGAGTAAATCCTAAATCACAAATTTCAAATTTGTAAGATTTTTCGTCTGTATGTTTTCTTCTGTGCACTTGTAGGTTACCCTTCTGTGTATATCCTACACCACAAATATCACATTTGTAAGGTCTCTCTCCTGTATGTATTCTTTTATGTACCTTTAGGCTAGTTGTATGAGCAAATGTTCCATTACAATAATCACATGTGTATGGTTTCTCTCGTGTATGTGTTCTTATGTGTACCCTCAGGTTACCCATTTGAGCAAATCTTCTGTTACAAAAATCACATTTGTAAGGTTTCTCTTCAGTATGTTCTCTTCTGTGTACCTTCAGGTTACCATACTGAGTAAATCCTAAACCACATATACTACATTTGTAAGGCATATCTACAGAATGTTGATCAAGATGTCTTTTTAGTGCATCAAACTCAACAAAACCATGGTTACAAATATGACATGTATAAGGTTTCTTGTCTGTGTGTGCACACATATGGGCCCTCAGGATGTCAGAAAATCTGAAGGTGGAAATGTGATTGTTATAGACATCAGATTTTACAAGATGTGATGCAACTCCTATATGTATGTTCTGAGCATCATCCTGAGAGTTAGTGTAGTGTTCCAATATGCCAGCACTGATCTCTGAAATATACAAACAACGAACAGTGACAAATCAAGGAAATGTATATAATAATAATACACAGTAAAAAACATTGCAACAATCTATGAGTTGGTATTCTTGTTCTATTGCTGATGCACTTCTGAAGTGTTGTATCAACTGATGATGTCTATACTACACAACTTCTTGTATCAAATGATGGTGTATCGACTACCTAACTTCTTGTATCAACTTATGATTTCTCCACTATCCAATTTATTATATCAACGGATTTCTCCACTACCCAATTTCTTATATCAATGGATGATTTCTCCACTACCCAATTTCTTATATCAACGGATGATTTCTCCACTATCCAATTTCTTGTATCAACTTGTGATATTTTCACAAAGCAACTTTAATTTTGTGATATTTAGCTCTATTATCTCCTTTTTTTAACCACCAAAATATCATAGTCATGACTGGCATGCTTATGTCTTTTCAGATAACAGTATTATTGTTGCGCTATGTAAGGGATATAATCTAGACAGTATTATTGTTGCGTTATGTAAGATGTAAGGGATATAATCTAGACAGTATTATTGTTGCGTTATGTAAGATGTAAGGGATATAATCTAGACAGTATTATTGTTGCGTTATGTAAGATGTAAGGGATATAATCTAGACAGTATTATTGTTGCGTTATGTAAGATGTAAGGGATATAATCTAGACAGTATTATTGTTGCGTTATGTAAGATGTAAGGGATATAATCTAGACATTATTATTGTTGCGTTATGTAAGATGTAAGGGATATAATCTAGACAGTATTATTGTTGCGCTATGTAAGGGATATAATCTAGACAGTATTATTGTTGCGTTATGTAAGATGTAAGGGATATAATCTAGACAGTATTATTGTTGCGTTATGTAAGATGTAAGGGATATAATCTAGACAGTATTATTGTTGCGTTATGTAAGATGTAAGGGATATAATCTAGACAGTATTATTGTTGCGTTATGTAAGATGTAAGGGATATAATCTAGACAGTATTATTGTTGCGTTATGTAAGATGTAAGGGATATAATCTAGACAGTATTATTGTTGCATTATGTAAGATGTAAGGGATATAATCTAGACAGTATTTTTGTTGCGCTATGTAAGATGTAAGGTATATAATCTATACTCCATGGTGAGGGTGGATAGAGATAGCAAGAGAAATATCAATCAAACTAGAAGTATTCCTCCATAAATATAAACAAGATGTGTCACCTTCTGTCTTCTCAAATGAGCAGTCATTGAACTGTCTGCTATCACTTTCTCTATTGTGCCTTTATACCATTCCTCATCTCCCCCTCCATATAACATGACCCATGGCATCCTTCGCCCATGATTCCATACCAATGTCTGTATCTTGCAGATCCTGTTTGTAACCAAGTAGCCACCAGCCCTGAGATCTTCTCCCAAACTTTAACTTCCCATAAAGGAAATCCTTTAATATTCTGCATCTTACATTCTTCTAATTTGACCCAGTCATCTTCTTCTTCTTCTTCTGCATTTATTCTCAAACTTCTGCAGATTAGCAGGATGTAGTCCAGAGAATGAAATACATTGTGAAATGGTTTACAGCGTTGTTGCGATATCTGCGCCTATTGGCCTAACTCATCCGACTTCAGCATGGCTTTGGGTCACTTTGACCATATATGGGGTGGGACAGCCAACTCCACCCTATAACCTCCTTAGTCACATTTGATGACATGCATGGAAGGCAAACAGTATTGCTATTATTTGCTCCATTCTTGGACTCAGCAACACACATCCCACCCAACACCCCACCATCTGTCTTCTTATATTCCATACTCGGGGTACAAAGGGCTTCACATTGATTTTGTGTGATCACAAGTGTTAACAGATAACCAAAATCCTCAAAATACTTTTGTTGTGTACACATGCAACAGATTGATCTGTCAAACACTTTTTTGGATCGCATCCAGGATGTGGAGGCAACGGAATGAGAACTGATTGCAATCAGACAAACTGTATCTCTGGAATGAGAACTGATTGCAATCAGACAAACTGTATCTCTGATGTCTGGCAGTCGACACAGCCAGCAGCACTTTTGCCACACAGTGACGCAAAGAATTCTAGCTCAGATAGCTGAAATGCAAGGCCTTTGGAAGCGTAGCTGATGTCAATGTCACAATATGAGCAGAAGACTTCTAGGTATCTAGTCAACATCCAGAATGCCTTTGGAAAATACACTCTAAAGGGAAGGTTTGTGTAAGATAAAAGCTATACTGGCAACTCTCAATTTTTAAGCACAAGACTGGCCAGCTGAAGGTTGTTCGTGGTCGAGAACACACAACAATCAAAATGATACACCCGATAGCGAATGTCTGACTACAATGAACTCAATTCAAGGTAGAAGTCATGATTCTGGTATTGGATATGCCAATGTGAGCATGAGTATGAGGTTTCATCTCAAAGTATTACACACCAGTGAGAGTTAGTCTTTTGCACATGAAATTACACACCACAGAGAGTTAGTCTTTTGCACATGAAATAAAACTCTGTAGAAACCACACACACAACCCCCCCCCCCCCACTACGCACAGGAAGTAAGAGCAAATCTCTCATAATTCCAGGGGATCAAAAGAACAACAACAACATATTAGATATATAACCTATAACATTTATGAACATGTAAAGTGAATCAGAAATTCTCTACTATTGTCTACTGCAATATATTCGGGGAGCAGCGGAGCACAGTGGTTAGCGCACTGGCTTCGCATATGAGTGGTCCTGGGTTCATTCCCCAGTTGAGGCGGAAATGTTTCTTAGATCGCAACGGCTCCCAGGTCAACACAGCCTTAAATGGGTACCGGAGTAATCAGGGAAGTAAAGATTGCGAGGGAGAGGAGATGGCTACCGCCCTCATTTGAAGAGCCTCTGAAATGTGAGATGGCTAACATCTCACACCCCTACGGCATTAATAAATGATATGGGTTACTTTACTTACTTACTGCAATATAGAACTTGCAGCGTAGTATGGCTACTAAATTAAAGATGGTGATACTCAGGGGCACTAGGCTAGACTATATTAAGAATGTGATAACATTAGTAAAGCTACTCTCTTAAATGTGTTCTTATGTGTTTCTTCAGGATATTAAAACAAGTTGAGTGTTCATCATAAAGTTCACAATTTGAAGACATAATATACTGTATGCATTTCTCTGTGTTTCTTTAAACTGCACCCACTTATAAATCATAGACATAAACATCACATGTGTAAAGTTTCTCACCTGTATGTTTTCTTCTGTGTCTCTTAAGGTTTCTAACATCAGCAAATCCTATACCACAAACAACACATGTGTAAGGTTTCTCTCCGGTATGCTTTCTTCTGTGTACCTGAAGGCTGCATTTCTGTACAAATACTGCACCACAAATATCACATCTGAATGGTTTTTCTCCTGTATGTGATTTTCTGTGTGTCTGAAGTCTGCCAGCATCAGTAAACCCTTTACCACAAACACTACATATATAAGGTTTATATCCAGTATGTGTCCTTCTGTGTCTATGAAGTGAACTAGTATCAGTAAATCCTGAACCACAAACATCACATTTATGAGGTTTCTCTCCTGTATGTGATCTTCTGTGTATCTTAAGGCTGAAAGCTTGACTAAATCCTACATCACAAACATCACATCTAAAAGGTCTTTCTCCTGTATGTATCCTTCTGTGAGTCTTCATATTACAAATTTGAGCAAATCTTAAACCACAAAGATCACACATGTACGGTTTTTCTCCTGTATGTTTTCTTTTGTGTATATGCAGGTGACTTGAATAAGTAAATCTTAAACCGCAAATATCACATTTGAAAGGCCTCTCTCCTGTATGTTTTCTTATGTGTACTCGGAGAGAACCAATCTGAGTAAATGCTACGCTACAAAAATCACATTTGTATGGTTTCTCTCCTGTATGTATTCTTCTGTGTGTCTGCACGTAAGAATTTTTAGTAAATCCAACACCACAAATATCACATTTGTAAGGTTTCTCTTCAGTATGTTTTCTTCTACGTTTCTTCTTACGGTGAACAATTTGAGAAAATCTTTCACCATTAATATCACATTTGTATGGTTCATCTACAGTGTGTTGACCTATGTGTCTCTTCAGTGCCCCAAGTTGAACAAAATCTCTACCACAAATATAACATTTGTATGGTTTTTCTCCTGTATGTTTTCTTCTGAATTTTTTATGCAGGTGACCAATTTGTGAAAATCTTTCACCATGAACATCAAATTTGTATGGTTCATCTACTGTATGTTGAACTATGTGTCTCTTCAGTGCCCCAAGATGAACAAAACTTCTACCACAAATATAACATTTGTTAGGTTTCTCTCTTGAATGTTCAATTCTGTTTGTCCTTGAGTTATGACAGACAGAAAATGCTGTACTGGAAATATAACAAGTTCCAGACATCTTTACTCCACATTTATTTCTGTACGTGTTCAAGCTATTTAAATCTACTCCAGAAACACCACTTTGATTTGGTTTCTCATAATTTACACTACTCACAGTATGCCTGCTATGTTTCTTAGAAACACAGATTTCATTATTACCAATGTCAGCATCTTCATCCTTGACCTGATGTTCTCTGACTGTCATTGATTCTCTTAAGTCATTCAGTTTCTGTTCTCTTGATATCAAACAAAAATGTTCATTCTTGTGTCCAGATTTCAATACTTTATTTCCTTTGTGTTCATGAACCATCTCAAAATCCCACGTCTTATCTGATGTATTCACAATGTTTCTAATATGTTCTGTTTGTCTCTCCAAATCTGCAGTCATATCTCTGGTGTTCTCTTCAATGTTTCTAACATTTTCTGAGACAATCTCAGAGAAAACATCAGCTCTTACACATTGTGAATGTTGAACACTGTATACATTTTCTACTTGTAATTTCTGAACATCATCCTGAGAGTTTGTGAACTGTTCCAATGTGTCACCACTGATCTCTGAAATATACAAACAATGAATAGTAACAAGTTATAAATGTATATAATAATAAAAATACAATACGATTAGGTGACCTAGCCAGTGGAAGGCTGAAAAGAAGTAGTTTTCTTTACCAATAAAAAAAAATAAACAGAGAATACAAGTATGAACTACCAGACATAACAAAAGAAATAACATCAACACTTCTCACAGTTCCATGGAGGAAATATCAAAATCTCAATATCAGAACCACCTGATAACAACACCTACAGGCCCTCTGACCCCCTAGTGTTTTTACACATCTTCGGACTGCAAGCAGAGTCTGAAGATTGCAGTAATATCTTCTTAGACAACCATTATGTAACAGTGAGCTCTCAGTAGATAACATGCCAATATAGTGAGGCCTTACTCTTGTGGAAACTTCTCTGTATTTCATCTGTACAATTATATTGCCCTTTGTTCCATTAGAGGAGAGTAGTAGCGTAGTTGATAGTGAGCTTGCTTACCATCACCAGGTTACAGCGTGCCACTTTTGAAATCACATCTGGGCAAAAGAAAAGGGTTAATATTTCATGCCTGCACCTACATTCAATTCAGATGTAAATGGGTACCTGACGCATGAGTTAGAAGAGGTAAAGACAACAAGGAAGGGAATTGGCCACCCCAACTAATAGTTGCTGTGGCTTTGTACATGAAGAGTTATCTTCATCCCCGATGGCAGATTTCTGCCATGGGACCTACCTTACCTTGTGGTGCAACATTCAAAGACTCCAGCATTGCATATCATGCTGGGATAACCAGATGAGCTCCAGTCCTGGCTGTAATTGAATGTGTAAATCGACAGTGTGTTGACCGGCCCATAAAAAGAGAGATAAATAGTGACACTGTTACCTCCCATGTACATCGTGAGGTCTTTGGGGTAGCATTAGAACTCCCATCCCATAGAAGTTCGAAGTGACCCAGAAGCCATGCTGGATATGCGTCGTCAGATGTGTCAGACTGAATGGTGCTGATACCACAGCCAAGCTTTAAACCATGACATGACGCATTCCGTTACTCTGACTACATCCTGCCAATCTGCAAGAGTTTGAGAATGTGTCACATTGAAAGCTGTAAATCCCACCAAAGACAGATGTGTTGGACCATTGGTGCAAATAATATGGCGACACAACGCATTTTCATTCTCTGGACTACATTCTGCTGGAAATCTAGTAGGACCATTGCTCTGCTACAAGAGAGACCCAGTGGAAGTTTGAGAATGAACACTGAAGAAGAAAGCTGTAAATCATACAATGCATTCCATTATATGGATTACATCATGTTTTCTTTTGTGTTTTTTCTCAAACTCCTACCAGTCATCAGAATGCATTATGCAGACAAGAATCTGAAGTCATAGATTACAGCTTGGATGTGACATTTGCACCTTTTAGTCTTATACATCCGGCTTCAGCATAAAATTATGAGTGGGCAGGATCTGCAGTAAAACTGTGAACCAATTTGTATATCCTATGTAGAAATAAAATATAAAACAGTGTTTTAAAAAAAGGATAAAACTTCTCTTAAACTCTTTATATATATTTTATTTTAACCTTTAGCAAGCCGGATTAAAAAATACAAAACCTCTTCCTGCCACCGGATTCTTTTTTGAGAATTTTCATCTTTTCTGGTTGGTGTTACGGAAATGCCATAACTTTTTTGTTATTCGTGATAAAAAAAAAAAAATTGTCCGTGCAAATGCAGAATTGAATACCGCAAATGTATGTATATTTTTAAAATTTTTATGTAACATACCCGGGGTTTGCGCAGGAAGTGAACACCTTTTTTGCGCAAAAAACCAACAGAAACAACAAGACATGGGTGTTCGGAAAACTCAATAACATTTTTGCTATTAGAGATTTTAAAATAATTTCAACAGATTTAAATGCAGAATTGAATACTGCAAATGGGTGTGTAATTGTTTTTTTTTATGTATCTTACTCGAGTTTTGCGCAAGAGGTGAAGACATTTTCTCGAAAAAACAAAATATATGCAAAAAAGACACGGGTGTTCGGAAAACTCAATAACATTTTTGTTATTAGAGCTTTTAAAATAATATCAACACATGTAAATGCAGAATTGAATACTACAAATGGGTGTGTAATTGGTTTTTTTTTATGTATCCTACCTGAGGTTTGCGCAAGAGGTGAAGACAATTTTTATTTTAAAATTACATAAAAACAAACAACACAAATGACTTACCCACTGGCCATGCAGCTCTGGAGTAAACCTACAGGCTGTGCTGCTCTCCTACATGCTGTGCAGCTCAGAGGAACAATCAATTTTGAAATGTACCAATGTGTGGTATCTATGGAAGCAGGGGTAGGGGCACAGAGTGACCTGACATGCTGCGCACACGTACTGAGTCTGGTGACGCTTCTTTGACCGATCTGAACAGACTACACAGTCAGGAAGCGCAGGCTTGCCACTGGACAACCGTTTAGGATTTATAGCAATATGGTGTGTTGGTCCTATTGCCAATCATGCTTTCATCGATACTGATTTCTTTGGAGAGGCCATAATACTGTTGGAACAGAGGAATAAGTTTGTCAACAAACCCCTGTATCTTGAACGCCTTGCTGTGACCCGGTTGCCCTCGTGCAACAGCTGTTGTGTTGTCTACAAGGTGCAGGAATGAAAGAATAGCTAAAAATCTATTCCTACTCATGATATTCCTGAACCCATGCATCTTGATGAGACCATCATTAGACCAATACAATTCAAAGGAGGAACGTTTGGTCAGTCCCATCAAGAGCACCAAAGCAACAAAAGCTGTCATCTCATCAGCTGTGACTTCCTTCCACATCTTCACACGAGATGCATTGTCGGCGGCCTGTCCCTTCGAATCACTAACCTGCTTAGCGTAACGATTAGTTTCAGTTACCAACATGTTCACAATATCATCTGTAATAAACAGACGAAACACGTCTACCGCACTAATGTCATCAGCTAAGCCTATAGGTCCAACAACTTCATCGAAGTTGCTAAGCCAATCATGGCTATACCCCGAAGGAACACTAGAATTTCCAACAATTTCTTCTTCCAATATGTCGTCATCGGCCACGCTGCGAACTGAATCAGTATCACTATTATCTCTATCTAACAACACATAATCTATTGGAGCGATATCTGCATCTGTTAACGGCACACTTACCTCCTCATCCGAATCGGGATCCATTACGAACGCAAAATAAATTGTATCCATTGTAGGCCTAGGTTGCTGTCGGAAAATGCGATGGAACAATATCTGGACGCTACTGTAAATTATATAAAATAGACAGGGCGGACGTGAACTGGTACCGGCTTCGATTGCGCATGCCCTGAACTACATACATGCTGTGATTTGGCTGTTGTAGGCCTATTTGGCACAATGTCTCATTGAGCGAGTGCACTTGACAACGGTAAACAGCAGCCATCTTTTTTTTGTCAATCAGACTTAACGACGGCGCGGTGAAGGTTAAATTTCTACTTACTTTTAACCAATGGGATGGGAAAGTCAGCTTCACTACCAAGTCTCCATAGTTGTTTCTTTTGATATGCATTGTAGGTCACAATGTTGTTAATTTTTGCTACCTTGTGGGCCTCTGCAACATCACATTAAGTGGCAGAAATGTGATAATTAAAAAGATAAAATGTTTCCCAAATAACCTACTTACCATCTTTGATATATCTATATCCTGTATATATTCCACTCTGCAAGATTACCTGCCATTCTGTCATATTCTTAAAAGCACTGAGCTCATTATTGACATCTTTATTGATAAGCATCTCTTGAGAAACCTGAAACAATGGTAAGAATATATGCTAGTCTTGCAACTTAATCAGAAACTTGAAACAATGGTAAAAATATATATATGCTAGTCTTGCAACTTAATCAGAAACTTGAAACAATGGTAAGAATATATGCTAGCCTTGCAACTTAATCAGAAACTTTAAACAATGGTAAAAATATATATATGCTAGTCTTGCAACTTAATCAGAAACTTGAAACAATGGCAAGAATATATGCTAGTCTTGCAACTTAATCAGCAGCTTTAAACCTGAAAAACTGGTAAGAATATAAGCCAGTTATGCAACCTATTAGCAACTTTTCAAACCAACATTCTTAGTTGGATTCTTGTTTGTATTTGTTGTATGGTCAATAGAACTATTAACAGGCTTATCTTTCCAATGGCAATATATGGTTATGAGACTTGGGCAATGACAATCACAATGAAAAAAATATCAGCATTTGAAATGAAACGCCCCGCCAAAGATGGATGTGTCAGGCAATTGGTTCAAATAAAAGGGAGACACAACACATTTCCATTCTCTGAACTGCATCCTGCTGGAAATCTAGTAGGACCATGGTCCTGCTACAAGGGACATCTAGTGGGAGTTTGAGAATGAATTCTGAAGAAGAAATGAAATGCTATAAAAAATGGGCTCAAAAGGTGTAGAGCAGCAGTTCTCAACCAGTGGGTCGTGACCTCTTTGCGGGTTGAACAACTCTTTCACAGGGGTAGCACTAAGACCATCAGAAAGCACATATTATGAAATAGTAACGAAAATAATGTTATGATTGGTGGTTATCATTACATGAAGAACTGCATTAAAGGGTCACGGAATTAGGAAGATTGAGAACCACTGGTGTAGAGGATTTACTTCATTGTAGGCCTACTCGAGTTTCCCTATATATACTTCAACCATCTCAATGAAACAGCACATGACTAAGACATTCTCCCTCAGTCCCCCAATATACCTCAAAGTTTCAGCAAAGTAAAGTCTCTGCACAAACAATCTATATGACATCAGTGGAGTGAATTAATCAGAAGTTATAGATCTGATCATGACAACATCAACAAATTCAACAGAAGTTATAGATCTGATAATGACAACATCAACAAATTCAACAGAAATTAATGAACAAATAATGATATTTTGGCTGACAAAGGGACACTGCCATCAAAAGGTAGACACAAAGAGTGAACCAGCATCAGTGAATTTTTCAGTCTAAATCTTCTGAACTAAAAAAGACATCAGAATTAAGCAGAAGGCAGATGTGCATACCTGTCAACCTGTTGAGACTGAAAACCATAAAAAAGTTATGAAAAACCGTAATTAAGCATCAACTACCGCAAAACCATTCACAATGGTGAGCTCCATCCGCAAAAAAATAATAAAGTATTTCTGGTTTTTTAACGGGTAGTTTGCCTTTGTTTATAGTGTGGGAAATGACAGTCATAGTGTGGGAAAATTATAGAGCGCAAAGACTAGGTCTATGTATCTTTATGTAACTTTAATATGAAAAAATGAAGAAAAAAAAAGAAATATGAAAAAAAATTATTAATACAGAGAATGGATGCTTAGATCAATTTGAAACTATAACAACTTGTTGGAGTGTTCTATAATGCGTTCAACAATAATTTCAACTATTCATGAATAGCGCACATCATGCATTTATGATCAGCGGAGATCGTACAACTATGACAGGCAGAGATCGTGCAACTATGACCGGCAGAGATCGTGCAACTATGACCGGCGGAGATTGTGCATCTATGACCGGCAGAGATCGTACAACTATGACAGGCAGAGATCGTACAACTATGACCGGCGGAGATCGTGCATCTATGACCGGCAGAGATCATGCATCTATGACCAGCGGAGATCATGCATCTATGACCGGCGGAGATCGTACAACTATGACAGGCACAGATCATGCATCTATGACCGGCGGAGATCATGCATCTATGACCAGCGGAGATCATGCATCTATGACCGGCGGAGATCGTACAACTATGACAGGCACAGATCATGCATCTATGACCGGCGGAGATCATGCATCTATGACCGGCGGAGATCATGCATCTATGACCGGCAGTAATCATGCATATATGACAGGTAGAGATCATGCAACTTTGACCGGCAGAGATCGTGCAACTATGACCAGCATCGATCGTGCATCTATGAACGGCGAAGAACGTGCATCTATGAATTGTGGAGATCGTGCATCTGTGAATAGCAGAGACTGTGCATCTTTTATCGGCGGAGACCGTACAACTATGACTCGTGGAGATTGTGCATCTGTGATCGGAAGGGATCGTGCATCTATAGCAGCGACAGCTTTATTTTCAGTCAGCAGCATCATTTTCTCATTTTCCATTTGTAATTCCTAAAAAGAAACTTAACGTGACAATAAAATATTGGTTTAAGATAAGTCTAAAGATCAGATTTAGGCCTACATAAACAAATAACATATTCTATTATTTAACTATAGGCCTACCTACACTACCTAGGTCTAGGAGGCAAACAAAAACTTAAAATTAAACGATGTATATAGTAGGCCTAGAAACAAAACACATGTGTTACTAGTATTTGTGTACTGTAGATACACTGAGTAACACTGTCAATGCACGTGGACAAAAATTCCCTAAGTTCGGTATAAAGACAACGTCCCCAGCACAGAGAATAATTAAAGTACTGGGTAGTATGTTAAAAGCATTGTTTCCAACAACACTTCCCCCGAGACCAGATCATTTAAAATCCGTAAACTATACTATTGTGAATGAAACCCACACAAATCACTGTTGCCACTTAAATATATACAAAAATATCAGTGTCACCATTAAATTTAGTAAAAAAAACCCAAAACGTACAAAACTGCAGAAATTCACATAAAAACACGTAAATGTCGGCGTACGCCCGTAAAGCCGTACAGCTAGGAAAAAAACGGAAAAATTACGGCGATTTACAGGCAGTTGACAGGTAAGGATGTGTTGGGCCATTGGTGCAAATAAAACGGTAATGCAATGCATTTACATTGTCTGGACTAAATCCTGCTGAAACTATTTATATTATTCTCGTCTGATGCAGTGGTTGCAGTATGGTGTATGGTCTGCGGTAATCCTTTGTAGGTGTTTATTAAGTTGTACACATGTTAAGTTGTTCGCAGCCTGAATATTGTGATTTAATTTTTGCGGTGTAGTCTATTTATGCTGTTGTGTCAATTTGGTTGGGACATGTCGGCATATAGCATTCTTCCTTTCGAGCCAGTGGCCCATCCATTGTTGTTTACAGTTATTGCGGACAATGCGGTTAGTTGTTCTAAGGTTGGTGGAAATTCCTAGTTGAGGCATACTAGCTCCCTTTTTTGCCAGCTTATCAGCACTTTCATTCCCACTGATACCTGTGTGGTCTGGTATCCACTGTAGTATAGTATTGATGACATAGAATGTAAGTATGTTTGTAGCTTGAAGTATGTTGCTTATGGTTTTCTCTACTGTTAAATTCCAGTTTTCAAGGGCTTGTAGATCAGACAGTGAATCTGTGAATATTATATTTCGGTATTTGGTGGTGGTGGTGATATATGAGTCTTTCTTATATTTCTTTCAAATCTGCACAAGACAGTAGCTGTACTAGATTAAACAGCAGGATGTAGCCCAGAGATTGGAGATGTGCCGTGTCCTAGTTTTATTTGCACCAATGGTCGGACAGACTTTACTAGTGTAAGGTATAGGTTCAGTATATTAACAACTCCAGTGAATGTAGCAATATCCTTAGTAAACCAGAATGTGCATATGCAACATGTCAACCTATGAAGTTATCCATCAGAGTTGTGATGATGGTCATCTTTGATCTTTTCACTGATGTCTTGGTTGCTATCTAAGATGCTGATTCTAAATCTGTAAATATGCTAGCCTATTCCTGCTTCTTGTTCTCTATTGTTACTGACTCAGTGTTGTCTACATAGAGTGCCATGATCACTATCTTCTTCAAATTTATGTCCATATTCATCTATAGGCTGTAGTTGTTTATTCTATGTGTTCATGTCCATTTCGTGCATTGATATATATAAGGGTCTTCAATCAATCAATCAAGTGTCATGCCGACTGTCGTAGCGATCATGTTTCTCCACGACTCTCTGTCTCTTGTGTTGTCAATAAGCTCGGTTGGTGAGCTTCTACCGTGCCACGATACAAGCCCATCTAGTAACTTTTCTCTTTATCGACCTCTATCTCTTCTCCCTTTGATCTTTCCAGTGGTTATTAAGTGTTCAAGCTGTGTTCTTCTCAGCACATGCCCTAGAAACCTTGACTGTCTGCCTCTAATGTTTGATATGATTGATCTTTTTACGCCAGCATCAATGAGAACCTCTGCATTAGTTTTCTTGGCTGTCCAAGGGTCTTGCAATGTAATAAGCACACTTCATCTCCTCTAGTATTGAAATTCCTAATACCTCTTTGACTAGGAGACGTATGTATGGCCCTGCATGTTGCATTTTTAACATCAACCAACAACATATACTAAAAACAATACCAGTAACATCAAACAAAACATTAGACATAATTTTAAGATCCTTCAAATCACAGTGATTTATTGATGGTTTGAACTGACACTCTACAGATTATCAAATGACAGAATTTCCTTCTGATGTGACAAATTTCACAATATACTCAGCACACAAGAGGGCTGTCTCATGAAAACTCTTCTACCATTGATGCTGAAAGGCAACAAAGGGTTTAGTGAATAGATAGAACTTCCTTCAAACACACTGACCTCATTATCTAGTTCCTGTTTTATTTCTGTCCCTAAATGTTGGTCATTAGAATCATCATTCCTTGAAGCCTGAAAAAAGGAAATAGAAAACAACACACATCAGTATACAGATAATGCTAAACTATAACAATATGTAACAACTCTATATCTATATAATCTCTATAACTATTCCAGACATTTGTAATAACAATCAGTTCATAGGTGTCAACTATTGATACAGATTTCTGGCCCCAATAAAACCCCCCAAAAACCTCCCAAAATTAAAACATAAAAGTCATTTGGTGTTAATTTTCCTAGTAATTATTACAAATGCCAAGTGTGTGTTGGCGAGGCCCCAAAGGGGAGCAAAGAGAATAGCAACACTGTTTACCTTCCACGCATGTCATAAAAGGCAACTAAGGAGGTTATGGGATGGAGTTGGTTGTCCCATCCCATATAGGGTCAGTGACCCAAAGCCATGCTGAAGTTGGATGTGTCAGGCCGAAAGGCACAGATAACGCAGCAATGCTGTAAACCATGACACAACGCATTTCGTTCTCTGGACTACATCCTGTTAATCTGCAGGAGTTTGAGAACGAATGCACAAGAAGAAGAAGACTACAAATGCGGACATTTTTATCTCACACACATATTGATGGGTAAAAAATAATGTTTTTTCCAAAGTTTTATTTAATGCTAAATAGAGATGTTTTAAAAAATTAAAATTCGGAAATAAATTGTTAAAAATACACATTTAAGAAAAAAATAAGTTGACAGCTATGATAGGTAAACCTTAATAGTTTAGTCCTGTAACGGCATGGTACATAGTGCATCTGTTACGGCCAGGGTACAGGGTTCTAATCCCGCCATAGGCAATTGTGTTAAAAAAACCATTCAGAAAGCTATGGCAAACTACTGAATGTATTTATATTGCCTAGAAAAAAATCACTACAATTCTACAGCCAAAAAATGTTGGATTGATGGCTACTTCCAGAATAGGATACGCTGGTGAAGATGTATGTGTCGGGCCATTGGTGCAAATAAATGGTGACACAGCGCATTTCCATTCTCTGGACTACATCTTGCTGGAAATCTCCATTGTCCTGCTAAAAGGGACATCCAGCGGGATGAACGCTGAAGAAGAATAGGATACGCTACCAATACCTTAATAATGATTTCATAATCTTGCAATCCCACTATATGTTTATGAATATATACTACTTATGTGTTGCAGGCCCAAAAGGTGAGCAAAAATGGTAAATCTGCCACATGCAATGTGTGTTGTAAAAGGTGACCAAGGAGAAATAGCATGATGTTGGCTATGTCACACTATGATCGCCGCTGTAATGAAGCCTGCTGAAGACCCATACCTTGACTACTAGGAGGGAATCAATCATTTAGTCTGCAGCAGGCCTCGAGTTTGCAAGGAAGTCTGCAGAGCATAATTCTCCAGCTCACCATATAGACACATTGTGTTAATCTGTCATCTAGAAAATCTACCTATAAAAACAATGCCTGAAAAACCAGTCAAAAGCTGAAAATAAAAATCTACCATTTGGGATAGTGAATAATAGTGACAAACTCATACTCCCTTGAGACAGTGCCATAATCTACCTTCATTTTAATGATAATACACTTGTAACATATATATGTCTCTATAATCTTCTGTATTCACTCTGAAACTCCTGCAGATTAGCAGAAAATAGTCCAGAGAACAGAATGCATTGTCATGGTTTACAGATTAGCTGAGATACCTGCACCTTTCAGTTTGATACATCCGACAGCATGGTCTATGGGTCATTTTGACTGCCTATGTGACTGAATAGAGAACACCCCAAACTTCCTACGCCACTTCTTAGGATTTGCCTGGCAGGTAACAGTGTTGCTATCCTTTGCTCCCCCTTTGAGCACCTTTCAGGCAACACATTGGTTATCTCTATAATGATTCCATACACTTGCTATCACTGTATGCTTCAATAATGAATATATATTTGTATGTGAAGGTGAAACTATATTTGTATGTGAAGGTGAAACTATATTTGTATGTCAAGGTGAAACTATATTTGTAGATCTATGTCAAGGTGAAACTTTATTTGTATGTCAAGGTGAAACTATATTTGCATGTTGAGGTGAAACTATATTTGTATGTCAAGGCAAAACTATATTTGTATGTCATGGCAAAACTGTATTTGTATGTCAAGGTGAAACTTAATTTGTAAAAGCAACATCAGTGTTAGAGTGACAGTCAAACTTTGTAATTCTTTAGTCTTTCTATTGTGCTGTATGGTTGTGAGAGTTGGACACTCACAGCAGATATGGAAAGACAATTACAGGCCTTCGCTAACAAATGTTACAGATGAATTCTGCAAATCTATTATAGAGATCATAAGAAAAATGTGTACGTAAAAAATAAAAAAGTATATTTAGTCCCCAAAGGAAGGCATTTCAGTGCAGCAGTATCCCAAGATTGTGATATCCTACCAGGAATATAGCACATACTTCTGGTCCAACTTTTCATCAATCTTCTGTCAAATGTTTTGACCCATTTGCAGAGATCGTACATCTAGCATTCCCCATCACCTAGAAATCTGTTACAAAAAGATAAATGTGTAAATTAGATAGGACAAAAAGAAATAGATTGAATTTCAATGCTGGTGAGTTGTACTAGTGCTAGGCTGAAAGGTGCAAATACTGAACCAGCTGTAAACCATGACACTGCATATTCCACCTACTGAACTATATCCTACCAACCAGCAGAATCTGAGAATGAACAAGAAAAAAATATAGATTTATTAATGGCATATACATCCCTCTGAGAAATTGGTTGAAGAAGAAAACCAGCTATTTTATTGTGACAACAAAAGCTAAATATGTAACTATGCTATCTGTGATATAAGCCATACACATACCTGATTAAACTGTGTTGTTTTTGCTTCTTGTTTCATTTGTACATCAATGTCTGCATGAATGTTTTCCATGGGATCTCAGTACACTCTTTCTCACAGTTTGATTCGAATTCAACTTTTAGCGCATCTGAAAGTATTAAAATCCACTATATTTGTCTAATTTTCACAGAAATCACCTGTGAAAACAACTGTTACCACCACTATATGTTATATTGTAAAATAATAAAACACATAATCCGTCAGGTTCATAGGGGTGCCACACTGGATACATTAGCACATAAAGCCCTCCAAACAACTCTATCCTCAGCCATTGGGAGGAGTGTAGAAAAATCATGCCAAGGCCATTCTTTGATGTTTTCAATCTAGGATTTTCTCTGTTCTCTCCTTTTTTCACCCTCAACTGTTCCTTGTAAAATAATTTAGTGTGTCTGAATAGATAGGTATTAGATATGTTGATTATCCTCTGCGCTGTTGATTATCCGATGAGTGCCTTGACCTCAACATTCATGCTCACAGTGCTATGTTCCCTACACTCTTTATTGAGCATCATTACGATCTTGACTGCCTCTTGAAAGACCATAGGAATAGGTATCCTCACCAGGAGTTATGCATTCTGGGGCGCAAATCTGTTTAACAGTATCCTCTGCACGACCCATCCATGATTTGCCTCTCTTGAACCTGCTTCCCTTCACACGATGGTCGCAGAAAAGCACCCAAGGCCCTGACAGTATATCAGGACTTCGCCATCCTTAAGGAGAGTGACATAAACGACCTGGTACATGAGTTTAACAAAAGCATCAAGAGTGGTACGATCAAGGATCAATGGCTGCATAGCTACCTATTACCACTAAAGAAGCCCAATTAAAAACCATGTCCAGATCAACGGATACTGAATCATAATGATACAGAAAACAACGAAAAAACTAATTGAGAAGATTGTTGCATGCCATCTCGCTAGAGACCTGAAAGAGAGCCCCATTTTCCTGGGCACACTCGGAGGCTATAAACGCCAAGAATGAAACATGGCGCAACGCTACTGTTTTCGTCTGCAACATATTCGAGGGCTTACATGCAGGTCTGAAAACATGGGATGTCGCGAGGGCTTACATGCAGGTCTGGAAACATGGGATGTCACGAGGGCTTACATGCAGGTCTGGAAACATGGGAAGTCGCGATGGCTTACATGCAGGTCTGGAAACATGAGATGTCACGATGGCTTACATGCAGGTCTGGAAACATGGGATGTCGCGAGGGCATACATGCAGGTCTGGAAACATGAGATGTCGCGATGGCTTACATGCAGGTCTGGAAAATGGGATGTCGCAAGGGCTTACATGCAGGTCTGGAAACATGGGATGTCATGATTTGGACTTAGAGGATGAGTATAACAGAGTCTGAATAGATGTTTCTTTCAATGTTGATAATTTTCTGTGGTTGTCACACTCTTCCAAAAGTAGCATCCAATAAGATTTCTTTGTCCAGCTCACCTTGTATCCTTATCTCTTCTATCTTTACCTCTTCTCATGAATAGCATATCTGATTTCTTTCTATATCTGTTGGACATACAGATGACAATGCATGATCTCTGCCACAGACTGCTACCTATCGCAGATGAGAGAAATTAATTACCCGTTATAAAATTTAATTACCATGATATTCTCGTAATAGCCAAAAATAAGAAAACTATGAATAAAAATGATAAAGAATTAATAGCATGCTACAATATAAGCTTGGAGGGTATATTTAACACAACAAACTATTTCATTTACATGTTAAGTTGAACAATCATTTGTGCCAGTTGGGAAAACTTGTTGGGAATTGTTAGTTATTTCAGAAAATATTTTACTCTATTAAAATGTTTGGATAGATGCAATGCTTATTCTAGATGTTGAAGAAAGAAAATCATCTTCGAAAGACTATCCCTTGTCATGTATATCAATCATATATGATGATTAGAAAAGTGATTGCCATCCATGCCTACCAGCTATACAGACAAATCTGCAGTTGATAAGGAAAATCATTTGCCTTAGCAGCCATAAATTTCGAACACAAACACAAGTAAAAACAAGTCCTTTGTAGTTTTTTGGGAAGCAATGGAAAACCAGAGCATTACTCCTTCAAGTTTATTCATATATCAAATAAAGAGCTGAGTGAATCAAACAGAAACAGGCTTTCAAAAGATGAAAAGTATACTGTTGTACAAGTCCATGTCATTAGAAGTGAGGTTCCTCTAATGCTACATAGAACCAGTTATTAGGTATATTGATTCTCCTCTTCGAGGGGACCACAGAATGGCAATAGTTTTGAAAGGGAATTTAGTCAAATATTATCAATGAACTTTAAAAAAATATTTCCCAACTCTTAAAGAAGTAGACAGCTTTTTTTAGGTCGGGTGAGGCAAGGGAACAAAATGCCCATAAAAGAAACTATAAAAAAAGGTGTAGAGGATAGGCTTAATATTTTCAACTGAGGAATTGTAACTGATCACAACTTGGACACAGTGGAATCATTGCCATATTTTCTGTCAAGTGTGATGACCATTCGAATTTCCGACTAGTTACTTCCCACTCTTCTCCATGCTTTATCAGTTATGCTATATTTAACAGTCACTTGATTTAACTCACAAGTCAACTTGAGAAGAACTTTACTTTCTTAAGAATGGCATTGTCATTCATTTGTGCTGCCAAGAGGTAGGTAGGTGATAAGTTTACCTCTTCTTTGTAGAGGTGCTGATATTTCAACCAGCAGACAATGTCCAAGTAGGCTATATCAGGACAGGACAAACAACTAAGAAAAGTAACAAAGACCCCTAAGTATATCTTTGAACTGCAAAGAGTAGAACGTTTCAGCACCATTTGGATATCAGTAACAACAATCAATTATTATAGGCCTAAATATACAATTACAAATTGGAGAGTAACATTACACGATGGACAGGTTACAGTCTAGCAGAGTGCAGCACCAAGACAAGAGACAGGAGATGTTGGAGATACGTTGCAGCCAACCTTCGTTGCGGAGACGGCACTTGATGATGATGATACAATACATTTTATCTCTTAGCACAACGTTTACAACCTCCTCTGCCCTAACTACCCCTCTTTAGTCCGTTTCTTTTAATCCTCTCAATAAGGTTCAGAATGGTCATGGATAGCCATCAGAAAAGGCAAAGAAGGTGACGGACGTGTAAGCTTATAATAACTAAATATATATATAACATATAATATAATGAATGAAATATTCATTGATATATTGATTGTATTTTTGTATTACTCTCTTTCTGAGGTTGAGAAACGCCCAAAACAGAAATGACACCGTGATACGAGCTCCTGCATGGCGACTAATCGGCACGAAAAGGATGTTAGAAGAATTCATGATAATTTGAATAACAAGAAATACGACACTAATGTTTATATTGCTGATACAGAATGGAAACATAAACGGTGTTACTGGTTATAACGGTCGGCATCCTCATAGGTCGTCTGAAAGAAACAATAGTACAGTCTAATTACAGAAAAATATCTTTCAAAATTCTGGAGAGAAGAAAAGCAATTGTTAGCTGCAAAATATATTTTGTAAATATTTTCCATAATCACGGAGATATATCTAATCATATAAATCATTCTTATACGTCGAATTGACATTTCTTACTATATTATTTTAACAATCCAAGAAAGCTTAACTGCCATCTTGAGAAATCGTTAGCAGTAGGGTAGGGCCTGTCTCCTTTTGATTGGAATCAAAGCTAAATACCTCCAACAAGCAAAATTTATATGGTTGTTGGTAGATGGTTAGCTGGTTGCTGATGAAGCTGTCGATGAGCTCAAGACATATAGTCCAATGCCATTGTGTGATCATGCGGTTGGTAGTTATTATTTTGTTGCACATCGGTGTTTATTTATCTAGCCGGAAAGGAGGAGGGGGCATTATTCTGACATCATGCGAAACAGGACATTTTACAAAGTGTTGATCAATGATGATGATATGATGATGATGATGATGTTCGTCCGTCGTGATCGACGATGACCAAAAACTCAACCATAATAATAATAACAATAAATAATAAAATAATAAAGTTAATAGTGCGTTTTTAAATGACTAGCAAGTCCAATGCGCGCACAAAATGTTCTTTTACAGAATTGATAACAATAGAAGGTATCTGTGTGAGGTTGAGATGTTTTTTCTTTTCTACGTGTCCGCTTCTGTCTTGCAGTTTCTTGTCTGAATTCTTCCGCCGCTAGTGCTCCCGTTCTAATGCTGTAACGCCATGCTGTTCTATCCTGAGCGAGGCTCTCCCAAGCGCCTACGTCAATGTTAAGATGTTTCAAGGATGACTTGAGCGTGTCTTTGAAACGCTTTTTCTGTCCACCAGCTTTTCGAAATCCTGCCTTGAGTTCTCCATAATATATTTGTTTTGGCAAACGCGAGTTCTCCATACGCACAAGATGGCCTGCCCAGCGTGCCTGTGCCTTCATAAGTATTGTGTGGATGCTTATTGAGGTTGATTTTTCCAAGACCTCGTAGTCTGGTACTTTGTCCCACCAATGGATGTTTAGTAATTTACGTAGGCAGGTAAGATGGAAATGATTTAACTTTCTTGCATGTCTAGCATACACTGTCCACGTTTCGCAGGCGTATAGTAAGGTTGGTATAACAGCAGCATGATATACTTGTAGTTTGGTGGCTGTTCTTATACCTCTTCTGTCCCATACATTTTTGCGTAATCTGCCAAATACAGCACTAGCTTTTGCCAGTCTATTGTTAATTTCCACATCAATGTTGACATCGAGAGAGAGAGTGCTTCCAAGGTAAGTAAAATTGTCGACTACCTGCAGTTTTTCCTGATTGACGATGATGGAAGTAGCAGTATGTTGGCTATTTGATGTTGCTTGGTGCATGACTTCTGTTTGTTTGGTGTTAATAGTGAGACCAAAGTTGTTTCAGGCCTTTGAGAAGCGGTCTATGGTGCTCTGCATGTTTACGACAGAGTCAGCATACAATGCACAGTCATCAGCATAAAGTAATTCTCTAACAGTACTAGATTTAGTTTTCGTGTTTGCTTTTAGACGACGTAAATTGAAAAGACCACCATCCGTTCTGTAATTGATCGTTTAATTGTTAATTGTAATTGTTCTGATAATTGATTATGCCTGCTGTTTCATTACTATGGTGTGTTTCCGTTAACATGGCTGTAAATAACAGGCTGAAAAGAGTAGGGGCCAGCACACATCCCTGCTTTACACCATTTGTGACAGGGAATGCAGGAGATACTCCTCCGTCGCAGATAACACTAGCCATCATACCGTCATGAAATTGTCGTATCACAGTGACAAGTTTTGGGGGGCATCCGAACTTTGTAAGCACCTTCCACAGTCTTTCTCTGTTAACGGTATCGAATGCTTTAGTTAAGTCCACAAATGTTGCTAAGAGTTCACTATGTTGCTCGTGTGACATTTCCTGAATTTGTCGTGCAGAGAATATCATATCAACTGTACCACGACCTGCACGAAAACCGCACTGACTCTCTGGGAGTAGCTCGTTTAGTAGAGAATTATTTAATCTGTTGAGTATGACACGAGCGAGAATTTTACCAGCTATAGACAAAAGTGATATGCCCCTATGATTATCGCAAGACTGTTTGGTACCTTTGCCTTTATATAGTTGCACTATAGAAGCATCTTTTAGATCTTGAGGCAATGTACCTGAGTTCCAGAAAATACCAAAAATGTCAGTTAGTTTTTTAATCAGCAGTGGTCCGCCATTTTTATAAATTTCAGCAGGTAAGGCATCCAAACCTGGAGCTTTATCATTTGACATTTGTTTAATCGCTATAATAACCTCTTGACTGCTTGGGGGTATATCGAGTTCTTCTCTTATCCTAAGTTGTGGTATTCTGTTTATGACTTCTTCATTTATTACTGATGGTTTGTTTAGGATTTCTTAAAAATGTTCAGCCCAACGATTTAAGATGTCATTTTTATCAGTGAGAAGCTTCGACGAATCGGCATTTAATAGAGGTGGTGATCCCGATGAGTGTGGACCATAGATAGTTCTTAAAGCCTCATAGAATCGCTTATAGTCCTTTCTGTCTGCAAACATTTGAATTTCTTCAGCTTTTCGACTTAGCCATTTATCCTTTATCTCTCTAAGCTTCTTTTGACAAGTGTTACGGATCTTGTTATAGGCTACTTTCTTGGACGGTGAAGATGCTGCCCCTTGTAGTTTCTTGAAAGCTTTGTGTTTCTCTTCTAACAAGGATGTTATCTCAAAATTATTATCATCAAACCAGTCTTGGTGTTTATGTACCTTCACTCCCAGATGTTCCTTCGCTTTGGCGTAAGTAATTCCTTTAAACGAAGCCCAGATATCTTCAGATGTGGTATTAAGAAGATCTAAGTCTCCCAAGGCTACGTCGAGATCCTTGGAGAGATTATTTTTTATATCGTGGTTACTCAACCGATCAGTGTTTAGGCGTTTTTCTATCTTTTGTCCCTGTGGACGTCTTTTTCTTGCAATGGTGAAATTTAGTTTGGATACTTTAAGTCGGTGATCAGTCCAGCATTCAGCTCCACACATTGCTTTTGTGACACGAACATCTTTGATGTCCCTTTTTCTGGTTATGATATAGTCTATAAGATGCCACTGCTTGGAGCGTGGATGCATCCAAGAGGTCTTTTTGCGCGTTGGCAAACGAAACATAGTGTTGGTGATAGTGAGTTCGTGCACAGAACATAGCTTTAAAAGAAGGGAACCATTGCTGTTACATTTACCAATCCCATGACGTCCAAGACCACCTTGCCATGTCTGGGAGTCTTTGCCAACTCGGGCATTGAAATCACCCAGGATAATGAGTTTATCAGTTCTCGGTGTACCAGATATAGCGGCATCTAACTCTTCATAGAATTTATCCTTTTCCTCATCAGGATTTGTCATTGTCGGCGCATATGCAGAAAGTAATGTGGCAAAGTTATTTTTGCTCACTTTCAATCACAACGACATCAAGCGATCGCTAATTCCTCGAGGCAGACCTGGAAGTTTCTGCACCAGAGATGATTTTATAGCAAAACCAACACCTTATTCACGCCTCTCTGTGTTTTTACGCCCTATCCAGAAGAATGTATACCCTCCACCTCTCTCTGTCAACTGACCCTCATCTGCAAACCGCGTTTCACTAAGTGCAACAATATCCAGATTATAACGGGCCAATTCTTTAGCAATTAGTGCTGTTCTTCTTTCTGGTCTGTTTACATCTGAAAGATCCGTAAGTGTCCGAACATTCCATGAGCCAACTAAGATTGATTCACACTTTGTTCTCTTCATATTTAATTAGTAAAGATAAGTAAATAAATGGGTTGAGAAATGACTAGCGCTGAAGTTGGTTTATAGTGTGGAAGAGTTGCGCTAATCGTCAATCACTCTCTCTCTCCTGAGTTTTATCTTGGTCCAGTGGCAAGACAAAGTCGAGACAACTGGGAGAAAATCAGGTGCAGTGGATGGCCAGAGCGTACTATGTGTCTAACTGTGCCCTATGCTGTCCACACAGCTCTGCTGTTAGCGCCTATGTACCCGTTGAGTTACCTGCCAACTTCTTCCGAGTATTTCGCCGCAAACAGACCTTTTAATCCTAGGTAGACAAAGCCTTTGTTAACAATGCTAGGTTGACTTATTTCTTAGCACTGTGAGTGTCCATAATAGCTACAGTGTGTCGCCCAATATCACATCGACTGTAACAGGTTGACACCGTGTAAAAATAGGTGTTGATCAATATTCTCGTAATGAATGCACTGTTGGCACCCTGGAGTGTGTTTTATTCTATTTCGGTGGTTGTCTTTGGCATGTATACATGGTAAGCGATATATGTTGGTTGTAATTGCGGAAGATGCCGGTCTCTGGTCTTTCTTTTTCAGGCAGTTGATGTTGTCTTTGGTAGTCAGGGATTTAGGCTTGGGTCCACTACACCTATCTCGCATGAGGTTTTCCGAAGCCAGTGAACTCATCTCGCGTAATGAGATTATTGTGCATGTGCCCATCGGGCATGATTCCAGTAAAAGAAAGCATCGACGGTAGAGTTGAGCCCGAGTTCGTTCACCCTCTTAGCCATGATGTCATTCACCAACATCGTGAACCCCTGGTCCAAATTTGAGTCTATACATTTTGCGGAGCACCGCGGCATAGAAGCTTGTTCTCGAGCTGAACAAAACTCTCGTCGTGAGCATGATTCCAGTAAAGTACAGCATCGAGAGGAGACTAGAAAGTGTTCTCAAGCTGAACTACTCTAGTTCTGATTTCATTTTAACATTTTCCCTTTCTGTTTGCACGTAACGCTGCCTTCTGGGGATGTACTGCACTATCATTGTACTCAATATGTTATCTTTTTTTACTCTCCCTGTTAATTTTGATTTCTGCCAATTTCATGACTGTTACATTGGCCGGCCCTCCAATGTGCGAGCCGGACTGTCCCTAGTCCCTGTGTATCGACTTGAGTCACTGTGTATCGACAGTGACGCAATATATGTTGGCACATATGTGCCGGTGATATTGCTTGTCTTTTTTTTCTTTTTTTTTTTTTCAGCGAACTATCATTCGATCTGCAACCTCACGACCGTAAACACGAGCCTAAAAGTGTTGGAACACCAGGAACACAGCAAGAGCATCTATATTTCTGTTTCTACGAGGGTGCACCACGAGGAGGCACTTTTAGGATCTTGGTTATCTACTGGTTTCTATAGATGAACTGGTCCCATGACACATAGACATAACGGTTATAAAGCTAGAGGCAGACCATGTAAAAGATGGATCACAGAAATCAAAGAAGCCACATGAACAAGCTTACAAACAGCGCACAAGAAGGCCATCTCCAGAGAACTCTTCCACCCTGACCCCGCAAGGCAAACAAGGGACACAGCGTATAGGGGTTATCTATACGCACGAGAGCAGTGTGAGGCCCTTTGCAGCCCTTCACTGTTATAGTTAGCGATAGCAAGACCGGATGTCAGATGAAGCGTTTTAAAGACATCCTGGCGTCGCAGAATCAAAGGTGAATCTGCAGAGAATCTCAGACATGCGGCGCAACAAAAACGAGCAAGAAGAAAGGCAAGAGCTGTTCCCACAGGCTCCTCGCACTCATGAGGTGGTAGATAAAACCAGGCACGCATAGGACTCATCAGTCACAGTCGTGCACACCGCATACATATTCGTCATCATCCACGTTGAGCCATCATCGACTTTTGACGGACGAACAGTAACCTTATTAGCAACATCTAACGTGAACAATATTTTTTTTAATACCGAATGGAAACTATATAAAATACAATGAGAATTTAAAATGACAACGTGTGCTGTAAAAATTAAAACATACAAATAAAAGTAGTAAAGCTTAAATTGCTATAGGCCTAGGCACGCCACTCGATATCATCATCATCAAGTGACATATTCTTTCCAGAACGTAGTCTTTCCTATGGATCTCTTGAAATCTCCGCGGTCTTGAGCAAGTTGCCCTGCATCTTCATGTGACATGCGCAGGCATTCTTGAATGTCTTTTGTCCAACGGCGTCTTGGTCGGCCTTTGCCCCTGTTGCCAACTATCATCCCCTCCATTAACACTCTCTCCATGCCGTCGTGTCTCTTAATATGACCGAAAAAAGCTAGCTTTTTCATTAATATAGTGTTCAGAAGCCAGCCTTCCTGGACGTTAATTGTTCGTAACACCTCCTGGTTTGTTTTCTTCGCTGTCCCTGGTATTCTAAAAACTCTTCTATAACACTTTAATTCAAATGATGTTATTCTCTTGGCCACTGTTTTATTTAGTGTCCATGCTTCACATCCATATGTCGACACAGGAAATACACATGTTTGTAGTAAAAACAATTTAATTCTTATGTTAGTACCTTGCCATAGTTTCTTTATCTGTTTTAATTTTGCCCGCGCCATTGCCGTTCTTCTCTTGATCTCAACTGCGCAGTCCCCCGCATTGTTTATATTCCACTCGATATAGTGTTCAATTATGTTTTGGTGTTTTCTGGCTCTTTTCTAGAACTTTGTTGTTGAGATTGTTGCTATGGCAACCTTGTCATATTGCCATGGGCCTGCCTACGGAAAACATGTCTTGTGAATAACTTACCATGGTAATTTAAATACGAGATTGTGTGATTTTAAACTTCCACATTCAGGCCAGAGTACTGTGCAGTTGTTGTTGTTGTTTATTCTTTTAACTATAATTTTATGTTATCAACAATTTACTGTGCAGTTGATATGTGCGGATGAGATTCAGAATCTTCCAATCTGGCCAATCACAAGACAAAATGGAAAGGAAACATTAATGATAAAAAAGAACCTTATGGTAATACAGATAAATGATATTAATCAAGTATTAGAAGTAAGCATGCTTTGACTCGTATGAACCCTCTTCCAAATAACATTGTTTGGCATTTGTTTACCTACCGATTCGGTCTGTGATGTTTCAATATTTGGGAAATTAGAATTAGAAAGTGGTAGGGGAACTGATGATGGGTTCCTTCGGTTATTATTATGTATCGACATGATTCATCGATGACTATAAACTATAATAAATAATTCATAGGTCCGACTGAATTCAATTCATCATAATTCATGGTCTATCATCAGTCTGTTGATCAGAAGTGGAGTTGGCTCACCCATACCATAGATTGTGATAGAACAGGAGTCAGCAACCTTTTTACTTTTTTGATTCACGGGCTGGATGCACAGCTGGGCAAGGGCCAAACGAAAAAAGCTAGGCTAATCTTAAAGCTTAGTGAATGTTTACACAAGTTAGGCCCTATCGTTAGGGTATATCAATGTAATATAGGCTAAACCATAATGAACACTCATAAACAATTAAATAATGTATAGACCCATATTTTACTTAAGCCTACTTAAGATTTATGATGCCATTGTTTTGAAGTTATATAATACTGGATGCCATCTATTTCGCATGAGCTACCAAGTTAGTATAAGTATAAAGCAAAGATTTATTAAGGTATTTACTATAGAAATCTAATAATGTTACATCTTCCACTCAAAATTTAGATTTTAATAAATCATTGCAATGCAATAAGCTTCATTTGAACATTACTGCACCAATGCATACTTGTATATCAAACGGAGTGCTAAAAAAACGTTAAGAATGCAAACTGACATTTCAGTTCACTTATCATAGAAATAAACATTTTTATGTCTATTGGTCTGGTCTCCTGTGATTAGGGAAATGTGCGTAGTTTGATTTCTTCTTCTGGGCGCTCATTCTCAAACTCCCACGTAATTTCTCTTGTCTAATTTCTTTCACCAACTGTCCTACAGAGAAGCAAAAACAATATTCCAGAACACATACATAGCAAACGTGGTAACCAGACCAATCACTGTGCAGCATTATATTCCTAGATGATGATTTGATTGTATAATGAGACTATTTTTGTGAAAACCCCACCAATATTCTATCTACCATTTCTGCATGCGGAATATCTGTGGGTCTTACCATAGGCCCACTAGATATGTACTCTGATATGTTGCATGATGCTTTCAGATAACTGAGTAGATATCATATATTTCATTGATAGAACACTGTTCAATCTTTGACAATTCAAACAAAAATCACACACACTCAGGGCTATTTGCTGATGACTGTGCCATAAAGGCTGATGCTGATGTACAAACTGTTATAGACAGATTGTTCAAAGCCTATAACAATTTTTGGCATAAACACTGAAAAAACAGATTTTACAGTACAACCAGCACCTGACAAAATCTATAACATACTCTACATAAAGGTAAATGGCATTGCACTGAAAGTTGTGGATAGATACACATACCTAGGTAGTACACTATCACAAAATGCCAACACTGATGATGAGCTGTACACAAGGATCACCAAAGCAAGCAGCATTTTTGGCAGATTGTACGCAAATGTATGGCATAGAAATGGCATTAACCTACAGATTGTATGCAAATGTATGGCATAGAAATGGCATTAACCTACAGATTGTATGCAAATGTATGGCATAGAAATGGCATTTACCTACAGATTGTATGCAAATGTATGGCATAGAAATGGCATTAACCTACAGATTATACGCAAATGTATGGCATAGAAATGGCATTAACCTACAGATTGTATGCAAATGTATGGCATAGAAATGGCATTTACCTACAGATTATACGCAAATGTATGGCATAGAAATGGCATTAACCTACAGATTGTATGCAAATGTATGGCATAGAAATGGCATTTACCTACAGATTGTATGCAAATGTATGGCATAGAAATTGCATTAACCTACAGATTATACGCAAATGTATGGCATAGAAATGGCATTAACCTACAGATTGTATGCAAATGTATGGCATAGAAATGGCATTTACCTACAGATTATACGCAAATGTATGGCATAGAAATGGCATTTACCTACAGATTATACGCAAATGTATGGCATAGAAATGGCATTAACCTACAGATTGTATGCAAATGTATGGCATAGAAATGGCATTTACCTACAGATTATACGCAAATGTATGGCATAGAAATGGCATTAACCTACAGATTATACGCAAATGTATGGCATAGAAATGGCATTAACCTACAGATTGTATGCAAATGTATGGCATAGAAATGGCATTTACCTACAGATTGTATGCAAATGTATGGCATAGAAATGGCATTAACCTACAGACTAATGAAAATTTACACAGCAGTGGTACACTGCTGTTATACGCTGGTGTAACATGGACTGTGTATAAGGTGACGTGATGAAACTCAATTACATTCACAAATGTCTCAAAAAAAGTTATGAACATGAAATGGCATGACAAGATTCCAGATACCATTGTCTTTGATAGATCTGGTATCTCTAGCAGTGACACTATTCTGATGCAGACACAGATTCGTGGGCATATATAAAGAAAACCCATAACATTTAACTGCCTTAAGGGTGTGAGATGTTAGTGATCTCACATTTCAGTAGCACTGCTATATGAGGGGGTAGCCATCTCCTCTCCCTCACATTCTTAACTTCCCGGACTGATCCAGCACTCAATTCAGGCTGGGTCGGCCCAGGAGCCGTTGCTGTCTTGAAAAATATTTCAGCCTCAACTGGGGAATGAACCCAGGACCACTCATGCAAAGCCAGTGCATTAACCACTATGTCACATGGCTCCCTATCTGGTATGTATGCCAGATCATCTCTTACCAAAGATACTTCTCTATAGTCAGTTACAGAAGGGCGATTGCTCTCAAGATACAAGGACTCGTTAAAGACCTCACTGATAGCCTTTGAAATAGACCAAGATACATGAGAAAAACTTGCACAAAATAGAGTTACTTGGCGCTCTACAATCAAAAAATCTATGCAACAGAGAACCTTAGTAGATGACATGCCTGTGTATCAAGGCTTTTTTCTTATGGAAGCTTCGTAACATGTCATCTATACTATTAATTATTTGTGTGCTTGTTTTTTTTATGCTCTGTTATTTATATACATGCATGCACTGTTGTCCTATAACTGAGGCCTATCATAAAGGTACAGTGACTCAGGATGTGACAAGACTTTTACCTTGAATATTTTACATACCGGTATTATGTTTTTGATTATTTCAGATCTCTGAAGAGATGTATAACAATCAAGATGTCAATATGGAGCTCAGTCAATTTGATAGTTTTAATGAGAAAATGACAGGATGTCAGGAAGTCATGCAGACTAGTATATGTGAAGGGGACAGTCATTTAAATGAAGGTATGTACCAATATGATTAGTTTGGGTTGTAATCCAAACTCCGCCGAAGACGGATGTGTCGGGCCATTGTCGCAAATAAAACGGCAACACAACGCATTTCCATTCTCTGGACTACATCCTGCTGGAAATATAGTAGGACCATTGTCCTGTTACAAGAGATATCCAGCGGGAGATTGAGAATGAACGCTGAAGAAGAAGAAGTAATCCAAACAGCCAATTTTTAGATGAACTACAGTAATTTCTCTAACATCCCAAAACCAACTTCCTGACAAAAATAAAATATTTTATTTTATATATTGAAATGGTTTGCAATTTGTTAAAAACAACTTAACACTATTATTATCATTTAAAAAAAATGTAAAATTAAAGTATATACTGTAAAGCATCTGCAGTACTGAAAATACATTTTTGTGTGAGGCAGTCTAACTTGAACAGCGATTTAGTAATTAAAAAACATTTACTTTCATGGAAGATATTTGTGAAACGTAACTGCTATTCCCACCCTATCACTGTTCCTACCAAATTCATGGTAAGTTATTATTAATCTATTCAACTAGGTGTTCCAAGCACCCAAAATAACCTTGAAGTTTTTGGATTTTTATGTTATCTATGCCATGTCTGCACAGATTGCATCTTGACTTACATAGCAAAATGTAAATGAGGTTCTTAAAAACAATTACTTGCCACTGTTTGTACATTTATTATTATATATATTCCATTACGTTTCACTGTTCATTGTTTGTCTATTTATTATTATATACAGTTCATGTCTTGTCACTAGTTCATTGTTTGTATATTTCAGAGATCAGTGATGACACATTGGAACACATCACCAACTCTCAGGATGATGTTCAGAAAATACAAATAGAAAGTGTATACAGTGTTCAACATTCACAACTTGTAAGAGCTGATGTTTTCTCAGAGAATCTTCCAGACCATGTTAGAAACATTGAGGATAGCACCAGAGATGTGAGTGAAGGTTTGGAGAGACAAACAGAACATAGAAACATTGTGAATAATACATCAGATGATACAGGGAATTTTGAGATGCTTCATGAACACAAAGGAAGCACAGTAATGAAAGCAGAAAACAAGAATGAAGATCTGTGTTTAACATCAAGAGAGGAGAGACTAAGTGATCTAAGAGAGTCAGTCACAATTATAGAATATCATGGCATGATTGAGGAAGCCAGCAGTAAGATTGTCCAAAAGGGTAAAATGGAGAATCACAAAAAAACACATGCAGGAAAGAAACCTTACAAATGTGATATTTGTGGTGCAGGATTTACTTTAAATGGTAACCTGAAGATTCACACAAAAATACATGCAGGGGAGAAGCCTTACAAATGTGATATTTGTGGTGTAGGATTTATTGAAAATGGTTATCTGAAGAAACATAGAAGAACACATACTGGAGAGAGACCTTACAAATGTGATGTTTGTGGTGCAGGATTTACTCAAACCAGTAGCTTGAAGAAACATAGTATAACACACACAGGAGAGAAACCTTACAAATGTCATATTTGTGGTATAGGATTTCAGCAAAATGATTACCTTAAGAGTCACACAAGAACACATACAGGAGAGAAACCTTACAAATGTGATATTTGTGGTGTAGGATTTATTCAAAATGGTTGTCTGAAGACACACAAAAGAACACATACTAGAGAGAAACCTTACAAATGTGATGTTTGTGGTGTAGGATTTACTCAAAGTGGTAACTTGAATAAACACAGAATAACACATACCGGAGAGAAACCTTACAAATGTGATATTTGTGGTATAGGATTTAATCAAAATGATCACCTGAGGATACATGGAAGAACACATACAGGAGAGAAACCGTACAAATGTGATATTTGTGGTAGAGGGTTTACTCAAAGTGGTAGCTTGAAAATACATAAAAGAACACATACGGGTGAGAAACCTTTCAAATGTGATGTTTGTTGTGTAGATTTTTGTGATACAAGAACCTTGCAGACACACAGAAGAACACATACAGGAGAAAAACCGTACAAATGTTATGTTTGTGGTAGAGGATTTCCAGATAGTGGTTACCTGAAGAAACATATAAGAACACATACAGGTGAGAAATGTTATAAATGTGATGTCTGTGGTATGCGGTTTGTTCATTATAGTAATCTGAAGCAACACAGTGGAACACATACCGGACACAGACCATACAAATGTGATGTTTGTAGTGCAGAATTTGCTCAAATTCGTAACCTAAAGTCACACAGAAGAACACATACTGGAGAGAAACCGTACACGTGTGATGTTTGTGGTGTAGGATTTGCTCAAAATAGTTACCTGAAAATACATAGAAGAAAACATACAGGAGAGAAACCTTACATATGTGATGTTTGTGGTATAGGATTTGCTCAAAAAGGTAATTTGAAGAAACACACAAGAATACATACTGGAGAGAAACTTTACAAATGTGATGTTTGTTGTGCAGATTTTTATACTGCTGGAAGCTTGCACACACACTTAAAAACACATGAAGCAGAGAAACCTTATAAATGTGATATATGTGGTTCAGGTTTTAGCTATAATGGATACCTAACAATACATAAAAGAGCACATACCGGAGAGAAACCTTACAAATGTGATGTTTGTAGTGCAGAATTCTCTGCTGCTGGATATTTACGGACACACAGAAGAACACATACAGGAGAGAAACCTTACAAATGCGATGTTTGTGGTTTAGGATTTGCTCTAAATCAAAACCTGCAGAACCACAAAAGAACACATACAGGAGAAAAACCATACAAATGTAATGTTTGCGGTTTAGGATTTTCTCAAAATAGTTACCTGAAGATACATATAAGAATACATACAGGAGAGAAACCTTACAAATGTAATATTTGTAATGCAGAATTTTCAGCTGCTGGAAAATTACTGATACACAGAAGAACACATACAGGAGAGAAACCTTACAAATGTGATGTTTGTTGTTTAGGATTTACTCAAAAGAGTAATCTGAAAAGACATGGTAAAACACATACAGTAGAGAATCATTAATATGAACAAATGAAAGACTGCTGTAAAACTTTGTACCATTTGCAACATTCCCTCTAAATTTTCTTCTCATGTGAGCACATCTGAAGATGTCTGAGTGGTGAATATTTCAGTGTGAATGTTTCTACAACCTTAAATATTGTCATTTATGCATTATTTACGTGCGCAGGTGGTACATTTCATGAGCGTTATGTTCAAATTACATGCACTACCGCTCATATTAGAGACATTATTGACCAAATGATAAATAAATGCTAATATTAAAAAAGGTCAAAATGCAATTTTACTTTTAAAAGTTTGTTACCATGATAGACAAAAGTTGTAGAATCACAAACTTTCACTGCTGCCAATGACTTTTGTCAGCTGTGAATATGACTCTTTTCCATTACTGCACCAGCATTATTCAGTGCGAGAATTCCTGTTTAGTACAAATGTCATTCCAATATGGAGGAGTCGGTTATGGAATTGATAACTGGTAGTTAAAGATATCATTAATTTATTACATTTTTACAATGGCCACTTCAAAATGGATGATTTAGATGATAATACCTGATTAAAGTGAGTCTTCTTCTTCTGTTTTAACGAGCAATAGCAATAAAATGGGTTTAGAATCATATACAGAATATGATTTAAATAATGTTGGTCATAGGTTGATATGAGATAATTCTGTGGGTCCAGGAACACTTTGAAAATGGGATCATAGCGCTGCCATTGCAAATTGAAATCATGCATAATATAAATGGAAATGACAACTTTTTGATAAAAGCTTGAGATAAATGTTTTTTAGAAATTGTATTCTTATGGGAATATCTTCAGAAAGTTTCTAAATTCTAATGTTGTTGGTTGATGCATCTATCTATTGTGATTTCCACTTGTACTGTTAAATGTTGTGGGAGAAAGTTGGAAGTTGTCTGCCTTTGGCTGTTCGGGTTGCATTGGCCAAGGTCAGGCTGTGTCTCTTTAATGTCTCTTTTGTCTCCACCCATCTAGTTCATGGTCTTCCTCGTAGCCCGATCTTCTGCTGTTGTATACACGAACATTCCATTCTTATGACCTCGCCAAACCACCTGGTTTGTTGTCGTTCTATGTAGTCTTGACTTAATTTAGTCTTTATTTCTTTCCTGGTATCTTCATTTCTCCGTTGGTCTCTTCTCATGACATTTATAGCTTTCCTCACACATCCCATTTCAAATACTGTAATATTTCTTGCTAGTGTCTTTGTCAGGGGCCATGTTTGACATTGGTAACAAAGAGTTGGTATAAAAATACTGTTTATGGTTTTATTGCAGTGCTGTAATGATTGAATAATTTCTTAAAATGATCACTTGCAAAACTCACCACACCTACAAAAATTTTGTGGTGGCAGCAAGAAACACATGAAGTAAAAAGGTGTGGCAGAGAAAGTGTGAAACTATTACATGGAATTGTCAAATTGTACCTGTTAACATGTACAGGTTTTCTGTTTATGTATTTCTGTATAAAAATACTTCTAGTTTCATTGAGTGCACCCATACTCACTTTTTCACCTTTAGTATTTGCCTTTATTAAAGTACTCCGTATACATACCGGTAATTTGAGTTCATATTGTGAAATTTATGTTGTGTCCTTGTTTTTTAAAATATTATTTTGGGTGTTGTGAAATAAAGACAGACTTATTGTTCTAGACATTGACAGGTATGAACCTCTGATCTTACTTGGATGTCACTGAATACAGAATCATAATGCAACATTAGTAATCATTGTATTAATTCTAATTGAAGTTTGAAATTAGTAATATTAGGTTTATAAATATAGCATGACATTAACAAATTACTGAACATCACAATAACCAGTAACTGAACATGATGACCAGTGACTGAACATGATCAGTAACGCTTGGTAAAAATTTCCACAATCATTTATTGACATATATAATCAACTCATTTATTGACATATATACTTGTACATATCAACTCATTTATTGACATATATACTTGTACACATCAAGTCATTTATTGACATATATAAGACAAAGGATGACTTATATAACACAAAATTGACTGAAAAGACCAAGCTTCAATCATCTATAAAAAAAAGTTTATGAAAGTCAATAAAGAAATTACCAGCAACAACCCAGATGAATTGGAACAGTTACCAGTAACACCTCACCCACTTATACTGCAAAACTTACAATCCCAAGTATTGAGAACAGAACTATGGAAACCACTGCTGCTCTCAAGGCAAAAACACTTGATCACTTAGACACTCAATACCCCAGCTCACAGATGGATCATTAAAAAAAATGCAATAAAGAAAGGAACTGGGATACTAAAACTTATACCAAACATTCCCAAAAATAGAACTCTCAATTTCTTTTTTCCTTCCTCTTTTTACCCTTTACAGGTGTCGAGGGAGATACAATGTTCTTGTTCTCACTTATCTGGCAGCTTCAGATGTCATTTGGTGTTTGTTTAATGTCTCTTTGATGTTGTCCATCCAGTGTACTCTAGGTCTACCCCTGGCTTTTCTTTCTGCTTCTCCTCTCTTCATATATGATTTATAAACTAATGAATCACACAGCATTCTTTCCAGATGACCAAACCATTGCATTTGTTGATTTTGTATGTGTTGTAGAATTGATATAACACCCAATCTTTCTCTTATGACCTCATTTCTGATTCTTTGTCTTCTGGTCACTCCTGTAGCTTTTCTCAGACATATCTCTGTTGTAACCAGCTGTCTTTTATGTTTTATTGTTAAGGACCATGTTTGACATTGGTAGCACAGAGTTAGAATGAAGATACTTTGGAAGTTTTTTGTTGTCATTGGTAGCGTTTTGTGTTGCAATAAAGGGGATAATTGTCCTAATATTTGATTTCCTTTGCTACAACAGATGTCTATTTCGATGTCCATCTTGCCATTTGAAGAGAATGCTGCGCTGAAGTATTTGAAGGTGTTTGTTTGTTTTATGACTTGATTTTCTACTGTTATATTTAGATTGTGTGTATCCCTTCCTATTGCTATGGTTTCTATTTTGTCGATGCTTATCTTCATGTTGTTGTTCTTGCACTCAATGTCCATGGATGTTAGATGACGTAGTTCAGTTTCTTCATATGCTATTATGGCTTGATCGTCAGCAAAGAGTAGCTCTCAATCACCACAGGCAAATTATCAACAAACTACAGGGTAGAGTTACAAGCAATCTGAGAGGCATCAAATAAACTAGAGGAACAAGACTCAGGAGCTAACATAGTCTTCTTGTGTGACTTCATGTCAGTTCTCCTGACTATCCAAAATGAACTTAAAGATCTAACAAAAACAAATGAAGAAATTTTAAATCAACCATCTTCAAACAAAAAAGTATAGTAGTCGATCACTGGAATTGCAGGAAACCAGCTGACAGATTGGCAAAAAAACAGATGGAAAAAGGGAACAATTCCACCACAAAATATCACTGACAAAAGCACAAAATCTCATCAAAAGAAATTACAAACATATATGAAGTCAGAGAACAGACAGCAACTTTCCATAAGACCAAGACACCATCCTAAAGCTGAACAGATCACAATACCCTACCAATTTTAGGCTCGGTACAGGACCCAAGCACATCTCAACAGAATAAATGTTTTCCAAATTGACCAATGTCCATGTCAATAGGGTCTCCAGAACACATTCTGCAGACAAGTCCACTTTTTGGCAGCTTGAGGACTACAACTTGCCCCCAGGAGACAGATCTGGAAGTGAAGCTGTGAGGCAACTGTGAGGACCTGTCCTGCTGATGATTGAATTCATAGAGGTAGTCCTGCTGCCATAAACATTTCTGAGAATAGGAAACTGATCGCAGAAAAAGAATGCAAGTTTATTTTTTGGGGGGAACATTCATTATTCTAAACTCAAGTGTTGTGATGTGAATAATGTAAAAAACTTGCAAATATAAAATTCAGTATAGGTCTTACTTTGTACAGCTTATGTTTTATAAGAAGCAGGGTCCACCTCATGAACGTCAAGAAATGTTCATAAAGAAATAAATAATATAATATAGAAGCATAGAGGATTTATTAATAAAGAAAAATCATGCAAGAAATGGGATTTGAACCAAGTTAGCTGAGATGTGTGCTGGAAGACTGAAACGTGTACTCAAGTTGCGAGGCATTGGGGGCCTTCTGAGCAGACCTGGTTCAAATTCCGGTTGTTGCCTGATTTTTCTCTATGTTTGTTTGTAAATTACCCCAGGAATTACGAGTGATTAGCTCTTACTTCCTATGCGTAGTGGGGTAGTTTTTCTGAGCTTTCTTTCATATCCAGGAGACTTCAAATTTTGGCAAAATGCAATGCTTATTGAATGGGGCAATTCTTTTCGGAGGGTATATGTCAAGCTGAAAGTTTATCTGGGTCACCCAATATGCATCTTTTCTGAGAAGAGGTGCTTCGCAGCTATCGATATCGATCTATTCCTCATGTAGGAAGACCATTCCATTATTACCCTATGTGTCCCTAGGTCTCAGACCTAATTTCTTCCATATGTGCTGTGTTGGGTAATCGATATCGATCTATTCCTCATGTAGGAAGACCATTCCATTATTACCCTATGTGTCCCTAGGTCTCAGACCTAATTTCTCCCGTATGTGCTGTGTTGGGTAATGGCAACAGTTGAATTAGACTCAAATTAGGAGTTGATACACCTTTCTAGACAAGGTGCTGCTTTGCCAAATACGTCAGAATCTCTCCTGTGCATTTCTCAAGCACTCGACTTGTCTGCTTGTGATGGCCTTCCAATCCATTTCCAGGCACAGCCTGTGTTTTATACTCTTTGCCGTTGTGCATATCACCCAAAGAAATAGGCAGATTGCACCTATCTCAGACGAGGAGCTTTGCAGCGGGCCCTTTCTCAATTGGGTACAAACACAATTCTTTCTATATGAGTCGTGTTTGACTATTTTTGCAGTGTTCTCAATGACTTATTCCCCCCTCTATGTTGCCCATAATGTCCAGAGTCTGAGTCTCAAAACTACTTCTGTCAGTAATGTGAACAATGTGCTCCCCGACATTTGTTCAATCATGTCGTGTGTGCAATGGGGAGCTGTATTAAAAGCTTTCTTCCATATCCAGTAGTGCATGTTCAAGTTGGTGTATCCAATGACTTCTACTTTGAATGGGGTCAAGTGTGGTGGGACATGTGGGCTTTTGTGTGTTCTCGAGCATGAAGATCACTTTTCCAGTCAGTCTTGTGATGAATAATTGTAGCTTCATTGCCACTATATTGATTCCCATACACAACATTGCCCCCTAGTGTATGTTGCCCTTTTCCAGAATCAATGTGTACCTATATTAGGATCACTATATCAACCTATATCGGGATATTGACATTGGCTGCCCCTCCAATATTTCTGCATTATTGGCTGGCCGAGACGGAATGTACAAACAGATGCCTTACGTTACTGTGAGCTGACAGTGCTGCTAAGTATGTTGACGTAGAGGTCTCAGAGATATTGCTTGTCTCTTTGCAGGCCATCCCCATTCCATCTACAGCCTCCATATCCATGGTCACAAGCCTAAAAGTGTTGGCCAGAAAGATAATTACAGCAGCTGTCCTTCTGTTTCCAGGGTGCACCATATGGAAATACTTTTAGGATTGGTTATCTGCTAATCCTGGGTCCACATGAGAGCAATGCTCTCTTTGTACCCAATTTTTCTCTATAAAGAAAGTGATATCATTCCATCAGTGTGAAAACCAGGAGTTTAGGAAAGGACATTTATTGACGAGCTGGACCAACAATAATCTTCATATTGTTATTTACTCACACTGTTCTCCATTTTAAGGCATAGTCTGAAGAAACCTTCCATCTCTGGAACTGCTGCATCATTATATGAATTTTTAGTGTAGTAAGTAGAAGGTTTTTACTTTTAACTTGTGTAGCGCGTCTATTTGTCTGCTCACACAAATTTTTCCAGAAATTATTGTTCAGAAAAAAATTCTAACATTTCAATAGCCTTACTATCCAAAGAAATAGATTCTGGAATGTTCTTAGGACCTAAGTCTATCTTTTCAACCAAGGCTTTGCTGTATCGGCTCAAATGGAACATTTTTCAAGAGACAATCAACAGTAAACACCACAATAATAAACAGAATAGGTGACTTAGCCTGTCTAGAGCCACGTCTCAAAAACATAAAACCACATCTCCATGACGTAGTATATGTTTTTTTATATATACTTTTTCATATATTTTTATTCATAGGCAAGGTAAGTGTTTTCAGTAACCTGTTTAATTCATTTTGCGTTACTATTTGTTACTGCGGCACCCTCCACTTTGTCGGACACCCTCTGACCATTTGGTTATTTATATGTGTCTACTTTACACGTGGGTGCAAACATATTAGCAGGAGATCAACATGAATCAAATTTATTTCATAAACTATGTAGAATACATTCTCTTTCACCATCATAGATTGTAGCTTGACCCACCGATGAACCAACATTACTATAACTGTCATAATTTATAAGCTTTCTACAAACTCTATTCACTCAGGCTCAAGTGGTTCATCCGAGTCTATTTCCATATCATTTATTGACATATCATTTTCAGAATAATTACCATCTAAATATAATTCATCATCCTCTGAATCATCAAACTCAACAACTTATTCAGCTCTTTTTTAATGCACAAAAGATATTGATAACATAATGCAAAATAATGTACAAGACAAATGTAAATTAGTGACAGCTGAAATGGCATGCTTATGCAGAATCCTAGGAATATCGCTAAGAGACAGATGAGAAATGAGGACATTAGAGAAAGAACCAGCACTGTCTCAATCTTGGAGTATATTAAGAGCCAACAGATCAAATGGTTTGCACATATATGTAGACTACCAGAATACAGCATACCACAACAAGCTATGCTATACAGATACAGTGAAGGCAGACACAGAGGCCGACCTCGAAAAAGATTGACCGCCAAAATAGAAGCGAATAATTCCACAATATACTCAGCATACATGAGGGTCATCTCCAGAGAACTCTTCTACCCCTGACTCTGAAAGGCAGTAAAGAGTCTAGCGAATAGATAGAAAGATATTGATTATAATCATGTGCTAAAAAAATAATTTGAATACACTGACAAGATATTGTCAACACATGTATGCCATTTTGAGAAGCAGCTATTGCAGAATGCAATGTGTACTTCATGAAATCTGTAAAGTGCATAAATCGATCTATTAATATATATTTAATATGAGATACTATTTTGTGAAGTCGAAATACCGTAGAATCTGCCAATTGGAATATGAAAAATGTGGGTAATTCCTAGAATTTCGGAATCCTGAGATCTATGGATTAAAGTAATATAGATAACATTATTAAAACAACTCTCTTAAGTGTGTTCCTATGTGCTTTTTCACGGTATTGAAATAAGTAAAATGTTGACCACAAACATCACATTTGTAAGACTTCTCTACTGTATGTGTTACTCTGTGCTTCCCTATACTATGCCTATTGATAAATCTCATACCACAAACATCACATTTGTAAGGTTTCTCTCCTGTATGCCTTCTTCTGTGTACAGTTAGGCTCCCAGCATGAGTAAATCTTACATCACAAACATCACATTTATAAGGTTTCTCTCCCGTATGTATTCTTCTGTGTTCTTTCTGTTGACTAGATTTGGAAAATGCTACACCACAAATATCACATTTGTAAGGCTTCTCTCCTGTATGTGTTCTTCTGTGTTCGATCACGTTACTAGTGTAGGAAAATCCTACACCACAAATATCACATTTATAAGGTTTCTCACCTGTATGTCTTCTTTTATGTTTCTGAACATAACTAGCATCAGCAAATCCTGCACCACAAATATCACATTTATAAGGTTTCTCTCCTGTATGTCTTCTTGTATGTATCTGAAGGGTAGAAGATCGAATAAATCCTATACCACAAATATCACACTGGTAAGGTTTTTCTCCTGTATGTGTTCTTATGTGTCTTTGCAAGTGATAAATGCGAGCAAATCTTGCACTACAAACATCGCATTTGTAAAGCCTATCTGATGTATGTGTTTGTATGTGTTTCTTCAGTCTTCCACCATCAGTAAATTCACCAGCAAAAACATCACATTGGTAAAGTTTCTCTCCTGTATGTACACTCATGTGTGTGTTATTATCAGAACAAGTAAATCCCAAGTTGGAATCATGACACTTGTCAGACTTCTCTCCTTCAGATTTTTCCAGGTTGTCACAATTTACACTACACACATCAGTGTGTCGATCGTTCTTAAAAACACAGAATTCATTTTCTGACAGTTTGCTACATTCTCCATTATTGACTGACAGATTGTCCTCATTCGGTTCAATCTTACCAATAACATATTCATCCATGACCCGATGTTCCCTGACTGTCACTGACTCCCTTATACAATTCAGCCTCTGTTCTCTCTATTTGTATTTTCTGAACATCATCTTGAGTGTAGGTGAAGTGTTCCAATGTGTTACTGATCTCTGAAATATACAAACAATGAACAGTGACAGTCAAGGAAATGTATATAATAATAAATATACAAACAATGAACAGTGATAAGTCATGAAAAATATATAATAAGAAATGTGTGTTCGTCTATCACAAGTGATGATGACAATTTTTTACATCAACTTTTGAAAATTCAGATTCAGTTAGAATTATGACCATGCCGGATAGTTCGTAGATGGCTAATGAGCCCTATTTAAGCTGTAAATAATAAATATACAAACAACATACAGCAACAAGTCATGAAATGTATATAGGCTTAATAATAAATATACAAACAATGAATAGTGACAAGCAATAAAATTCATATAATAAATATATAAACAATGAACATTGACAAGTCACAAAATGTATATCCTTCTTCAGTGTTCATTCTCAAACTTCCACTGGATCTCTCTTGTTGTATGACCATTGTACTACTAGATTTCCAGCAGGATGTAATCCAGAGAATGGAAATACATTGTGTCACCATTTTATTTGTGCCAATGACCAGACACTTCCGCCTTTAGCAGAGAAATGCATATAATAAATATACAAATAACGAACAGTGCCGCCGAGGTTTGTTGTTATAATACTTATATATAACTACTAGTTATCTGGCTCTGTGGCAGTAAGAATGGTACAGAGTAGGCACTTGGATATCCACCTGCACATGTGTTGGAAAATATTGCTTTAGGCTATACATTTCCAGTTATCCGATTGTTTAGAAAAAGCCTAGACCATGAATAGTTTTTTTTTTAAATTTCACGAAGAAATACGTTAATGCCTATACAAGTGAGTGATTTGGAATCTGGTTTGTGCACATTGTGGTTATCATTTCTGACGAAAATATTATTTCATTTGAAATAAAATGAAATTTTGTACCTTAGGTAAGTAAAAATCCAGTATTCTTCTTCTTCTTCTTTCGTTCACTTGAAACATGTCTATATCTGTAATTCTGTCTCCTTAATAAAACTCACTGTCTTTTGTAGTTCATACAGTGTCCCATAGAGCTTTGATTCCAGTGTTGTTTCCTCTGGCCAATATGTCTGCCTCAGCGTTTCATGCTCAGAACACTCTTGAAGTATATGTTTGGCACTCTGTGCTGCATGTACACATGGCCGTGTTGCCAATCTTGAACTTTGTATACATGTGACTGCGGAGTCGGTTGTGTCCTGTTCTGAGGCGTAGAATTATAACTTGTTCTGATCTGTTCATAATGTGAGTCATCTTGTGTTGGCGTTTGTGGCTTTCTTATTGACTTTATCATCTGTTTTTTCTGATGGTAGGTGATTGGTATATCTGGTTGGTCTTCGGCAGCACCTTCCTCAGCCAGTTGGTCTGCTTTTTCATTTCCTGGTATTCCACAGTGAGAGGGTATCCACTGCATGGTAACCCTATACTGGTAAGACAATTCGCTAAGTAATTTTTTCAAGTCTGTTAGTTTTCCAGACTGGAGAGCTTGAAGCACTGACCTTGCATCTGTCAGGAATACCACAGGCTGTAGGCCAGAGTTGGAGTTCAGCAGTTTTTTAACTGCCACACTAATTGCCTGGATTTCTGCATCATAATTATTGCAGAATTTTCCTGTCGGTGTTCTGATTGTATCTCTAGGCTTGTGTGGATATTCTATATATACACCTGCACCTCCATTCCTCACAGCATTCTGTGCTGACACATCTGTGTACACTCTGACCCATATATCTTGTGGATATTCCTCATCCAGGAAACTGAGGGTGACTGTCCTTCGCTGCACACTGTTCTGTTCGTCTTCGCTTAGTATTCCTTTCACATGGGTCTGAATGTATATTGGCATTCCATGGCTTTCACTCCACAGGGTTTGTTCTGGTACAGACCTTAAGGGGCTGTCAACTTCAGGTAGGTCTGTAAGTTGTCTATGGAGTCGTTTAGCTTGATGGATAAAGCTGCTTCATTTCAGTCGCCCCATTGCTAGATTTAGGAAAATCCAGTATAATCATCTGTATTTTTGTGAAACTAAGTAAATCTAATACATTTATGAGGTCCCTTAACCATTTTTCTGTTTATATATGTAACTTTTATGCATGTTAGGCATTGCCTCAAAGTGGTCATAATTTTTTTAAGACATCGCCATCCTGTGTCTGCAATGCCATCATATCTAAGTCTTACTTCGGTAGTTACATGTTTCTGTGCTGGTAATGAGGAACAACCCTCTTTGTATGTACCATAGCTATTTCTATTATAATTATTTACTCTTTATAATTATTTGTGGACTATTAAATTATATTGTTATCAGTTATAAAACTAATAGTATGTTAATGTATTATAACTCAAGGTGCGTGCTATATAACACAGCTGGTGTGATTTGCATATCATGTTTCTATCACCATGACTACATTTGAGTTTATTTAGGTATAAATCATCATGGTTCATACTGACACTTAGGCATATACAAGTACCGGTAACTGTTCTAAGCTAATGGAACATTAGAAGTACTAGCTCTTTGTCTAACATCCTTATTCCTTACTCTGTCTCTTAGCGATATTCCTAGGATTCTGCATAAGCATGCTATTTCAACTGTCACAAGTTTGTGTTTGTCTTGTGCTGTCATTGTCCATGTTTGGCATTGGTAGCACAGTGTTGGCATAATAATCATTTTTAATAGTGTTATTTTGGTGTTTAAATCTACATTTTTGTTTTTGAAGATTGGTGTCACTTGTCCTAGGGCTTGGTAAATGTTACTACATCTATTGTGTATGTCTTTACTGCTCTTGTCGTCTGTTGTTATATTGCTTCTTAGGTATGTGAATTCTGTCACTTGTTTAAGTCTGTTGTTTCCAATATATATATTGGTGTTTCTTTCTGTTCTTCCTATCTTCGTTATTTCAGTCTTTTAATTTGAATTTAATTATGCAAATTAGCCATTATGAATATTAATTAGCTTTGGTTGTATCTTTAAAATATGACAATGTAATCCGCAGATTCATCTAGTTTTCCCGAACACAAAATATTTAGTTGGAGTTTGTATAATATTTTATCACAAATAACGGAAATATTAAATACTTATACTATTCTTCTTCTTCTTCAGTGTTCATTCTCAAACTCCCACTGGATCTCTAGCGGGGCAATGGTCCTACAAGATTTCCAGCAGAATGTAGTCCAGAGAATGGAAATGCGTTGTGTCGCTGTTTTATTTGCGCCAATGGCCCGACACATCCGTCTTCTGCAGATTATACTATTCAATTTAATGTTAATTATGAAAATTAGCAACCATTTTCAATTTTAATGAACCTTAATTTCATCTTAAAATTAGCACAATGTAAGCAACAGATGCTTCTTGAAAATTATATATTTTCTGTGGTATTTTATAGTTATATAGTTTACTTTCATTTTACTTATGCTAAATTAGCTGCCATTTTGAATATTAATTATTTCTTCATGCATAATAAAATTAGAGAAATGTGATCAATATATCCATCTTGCCTTTGTGAACACAAAAAAATATATATTATGTGATATTTAAATATATTTAATTGCTATATAATTAATTTTTATATTTTAAATATGCTAATTAGCTGCCATTTTGAATATTAATTAGTTGTGCGTGCTTTTGAAAATTATGGAAATGGGATCAATAGATGTGTCTTGTCTTCGTGAACAAAAACAGTATAGTTTGTGTGATGTATTATTAAAAATAACAAAGATAATTTAGAAATTATCACCTTAACGAGATCTTGACAATTCTGTGGTCACAAGTTTTATTTTTATTTTCTTATATGTTTCATGTAAATTATTTAGCGTTTCTTTATTTTAGGTTCTCACATTGACCGTTGTTCTAGTTTCGAGGTATTACTTAACTTTTTACGTTACATTGAGCATGCACAGCATGGGATTGAAGTAAGGTTAGGGTTAGAATTAGTATTTCATTATTTAGGAATTTGTATTTAGAATAAGAGTTAGGATTAGAATTAGTATTTAGAATGTTCTAGTATTTCATTATTTAGGAATTTGTATTTAGAATAAGGGTTGGGATTAGAATTATAGAAGAATATTCTCTAATTGCTAGGTTGTGTAAAAATTCTTGTCTGCATCTAGATGCTGATATTATTGGTGTTTTAAGGAAATCCGTGACGTCAGTTCGTTAACAATGTAAACAGTGTACTATTTGTAGCACAGTGAAGACCTAAAGTAAAGTAAAGATTTACGTATTTTGATGTCAAATAAATTTAAAAATCGTAACTTCTTTTCAGGGTTGAGTACAGACTTTATTGAAGTTGAAGTATTATTGAACTGCAATTTTCAAGGGCTATCTAACTACATTATTTTTAATACTGTCGGATTATTTTGAAAATTGTGTCCAAGTACTGTACGCATATTAGTATTATACACTGTATAACCTGTATATAATATACAGGTTACAGAGCGCGCCTGTGTACGGATTTCGATCCTCGTCACAGACAATCATTCAGAAAGCAATGGCAATAAAAACTGAACGTATTTTTTTTATATTGCCTCGAAAATTACTACATGCAAAAAATGCAGGGTTGGTGGTTTCGTCCTGAATTGGATACGTTACCAATTTTAATTATATAATATTGTTATACAGATTTACAGCAGTCTTTCCTATTATCGGCCAGGAAATCACACTTTTCAACATATATATACTTCGTGTTTTTAATCATTTATATTCCGGTTACTAGTTTTTAATGTGTCGATGACTACTTGATTGGCAAATGATTTGCTCAGGGTTACCACGGCCATCTTAATATTTGAAGTAAAGCATACTAAGCCCTAGGACAATGACACCACTCTTTAGGGTTACCATACGTCCGGGTTTCCCCGGACACGTCCTCTTTTTATGCCCCCGTCCGGGCGCCTTATCAAAAATTGGCTTTTGTCCGGGTTTTTTTCCATCCCCGACCGTCCATCCGTCCCCGATCGATCGATACTTTCTTACTTACTTTTCTGTGCTAAATACTTTAATCTATTATGTATAGTGAAATAAACACGCGCGACATCTACATTTAGCTCAATATTAACATTAGCCATCGGAACTTCTGGTTCCGTTAGCCATTTTCAATTTTTCGTAAACATAACGCATTTCTCATAGCAGACGGTAACGCGAATTCGTTAGTGATAATTATTAATTAATTAATTTTTGAATTGAAGATTAAACTTAAATTTTAAAAATAAGATTACAAAAATGTCGAATCTCAGTTAACACTCAGTTAATACAAGTTTATAATTAAATAAGAACAATATTTTATGTAGTTTAACTTTATTTATGCAACACTTAATATTGGCCATAATTCATTACAATTTTGCGTATCCTCTTTTCCCATCTGACAATTATGGTAACCCTAACACTCTTCAGAAACAAAAATGTAGATTTAAAGACCAAAATAACACTATTCAAAACAATTATTATACCAACGCTGTGTTACCAAAGCCAAACATGGACAACAACATCACGAGATAAACGTAAATTTGTGACAGCTGAAATCGCATGCTTGCGCAGAATGCTAGAAATATCACTAAGAGACAGAGTGAGGAATGAGGACATTAGACATAGAACCGGTACCACTCCAATCTTGGAATATATTAGGAGACAACAGATAAAATGGTTTGCACACATCAGCAGACTACCACCAGACAGCATACCACAGCAAGCTATGCTACACAGATATAGTGAAGGCCGGCCACAAAGACGATGGACCACTAAAATAAGAGGCGACAAACTCCACAATATACTCAGCACACACAAGGGCCATCTCCAGAAAATTCTTCTACCCCTGACGCTGAAAGGCAACAAAGGGTGTAGCGAATAGATAGATCACTACTTAACAATGAACTGCTTTTAGCTGATGATCAAAGAATCGCATATGATGATGAAGAAAAATTCACTATAAAGCATATGCAATATAAATACAACATGCGGATTAACACACAAAGGACAGAAACTATGCAAATAACGAGATCAACAGAGCACTTAAACATCCAAATATAGAACACAAATATAAAACAAGTCAAAGAGCTCTTCAGCGTTCTTTCTCAAACTCATGCTGGATCTCTCTTGTAGCAGGACAATGCTCCTACTAGATGTCCAGCAGGATGTAGTCCAGAGAATGGGAATGCGTTGTGGCGCCGTTTTACTTGCGCCAATGGCCCGACATATCCGGCTTCGGTGGTGTTTGGTCATATAAAGAAACACAACTATTTAGAAAGACAAATAATGGAGGGCAGAGCACCTGGGAGGAGGAGGAAAGACAGACCAAGAAGATAATGGACTGATGACATTAAAGATAACATGAATACGTAAAGAGTTCAAGTACCTAGGAAGTATCTTCACAGAAGCCGGACGACTAGACAGAGAGATAGAAACAATATGTCAAAAGGCAAATGATGTGACATACCAGCTGTCACCTTTGCTATTGCATCCAAAAATCAACATGTAAGTAAAGAAATAAATTAGTAAGAGCATCTTTATACAAACACAACGCTACCAATGCCAGACTTGGCAACTGACATCTACACATAAGGGAAAGATCGAAATTTGCGAAATGAAATATCGGTACTATACAAGAATAAGTGGACAGGTTTCTACGGAAGAAAAAGCTAACATAATTAAACGGAACGAAATTCCGATAAAGCTATATTACGACATAGCCAACTTTCTACACGTTTAGTAATGAGAGCCCACTATCAGTCGATATGCACGCTATACACTGAGTGGAAAGTGGGGGGGGGGGGCGTGTCCAGTCTGTTGCACACAAATCACTAGATAAGTATCTTTAGTCACATTTTTTTTAATCTCCGGAAAACAGAAACTCAGTGCAATAACATATGAAATTAAAAAGTATTGAACCGACACGTCTAAGGAAGGCTACATTTAAGTCACTAGATTCGACAAAATGTGCAGTGAGAACATTAGAAAGATAATAGGTATCACATCATGCATCGAATATATAGAGATACAACAAATATAATGGTTTGGACATCTTATGAGCATGAACGATGAACTTCCCATAATAGCTTATAACAAGATGGAATTGGGATACAGAGCCAATGGTAGACCTAGGTAAAGGTAGATAGACAACGTCAAGACCATCCTGAATAAACAAGACTACATTCAACCAAGAGAACACACCTGGCACGGGAACGCAGACCACATCACCTTCACAAACCCCTACGCTAAACGGCAAGTGTGGATGATACAACACCACCACTTGATAGACAATAGATCACACAGGTGCAACATTTACGGGAAACATGCACGCGTCGATTGTAGCGATTCCTAGTGCCAGTTTTAGACCCTAGCCACGATAATATTTTTATGCGCAGGCGCGGTTTCTTGGGCAGTTTTTTTTTAAATTGTCCGTTTGTGTTTTTAATCATTTATAAGCGTTAGGAATTCAGAAGGAATAATTGCTAGAAATTGTTGATATTTTAATATTTCCATATTTAAACAAATGTCGGATTAAAACTTCTCGACTATGTTTTCCTTTTAGTGAGTTTAATAAACATGAGAAATGGTTCGGTCACCTTATGAGAATGAAGCCAAACCAGATACCAATAAGAGCATATAATACAAGAATATCCGGGCGTAAGGCCAAAGGTAGGCCAAGAAAACGGTGGATAGAAAACATCAAGATAGCCTCGAACAAACATGGACTAAATGCAACCACGGCGACACATCTGGTCTTGGAACGACAGCTTAAGCTCCCACCCCTACGCTTAACGGCAAGTGTGAATGCGATCAACAATCATTCACGTGGGGAAAGACAATAGACATGAGGGTTGATTTGGATATTGACCACGTGTGCTAATAAATGTAGGCCTACAATGGGCGGATATCAATTACGGCGGGAGTTTGCTACAATAAGCCTACGAAATGTCTATTGGAATCTGGAATTTCTTCTACAAAGAGAGATACCATTCGGTCACTTCCCTTAGTGTCCATCATCGCCATCGGACTCTTAGGGACTGATGTAAAATTCAACAAAATATGAGGGTTATTAAGGATTGCCTGAGCTGATTGAAATGGGTAGAGCCAGTGATAAAACTGCAGTCTCAGTGGGCTGGATTCTTGGCAGTTGTGCAAATTGTGAAGTAAATTAGTTTGTGGATTTCTATTTTAGTAGCTTTTAATAACGGATAAATACGCAAAAAGTTTACAAATGGGACTGGAAAAAGGAAGAAGAAGTGAAAGATTGGATTCGCAGCATACTAGAAGATGATATAAAAGCGAAACGTTGACTTTGTAAATCTTTTTTCCGTGCTCGTCGCAGTGATCTAATTGTACACGTTGCCACTGAGAAAAGTGCATCACTAACTCTAGAAGTAGGCGACTATACTTTGTGTTGGTCTTCAACGAAAATCTGTTCAATTGAAGTGGCAGATCTAAAATTAGCAGAGCGCATTGCATGTCACTTCAGTATTATAGAAAAATTGCTAACGTTTAAGACATTGCTAAAGAAAGCAGTAAATATATTGCAATACACAGTATGACGGTTATAGTATAAATAACCAAACTATCAAAGGATACCCGACACGTTAGATATTACGACAGTAACAAAAGGGATAGTACTGATAAAACCAGTTTTAAGCGCATCAATGCATGGAGACGATTCATGGAATACTAAAAGATCTTCAGGACTGGTTATTCATTGATCAATAATGAAAATAAAGGAATATATCCTCAGTTTTAGGGAACAATCAAAAGAGATACCCTTTTGTCTATTTTCTTTTCTGTTGATGTCGTTAGTGTCATTAAGAGATAGAATTAGAAACGATAACATCAGACAGATAATCAAAACAATACCAGTATTGGAACACATCAAAAGACAACAGATCAAGTGGTTTTCACACGCTTCCAGACTAACAACACATAGAATGCCACAAATGGCCATGACACATAGACATAACGGTTATAAAGCCAGAGGCAGACCATGTAAAAGTTGGATCACAGAAATAAAAGAAGCCACAGGAACAAGCTTACAAACAGCGCACAAGAAGGTCATCTCCTGAGAACTCTTCCACCCCTGACGCCGCAAGGCAAACAAGGGACACAGCGTATAGATAGATATATAGTCGTTAGTGTGTTTTGCAATTTGTTACAATACTCCTTACGTATCCGTTTCCCCCTCAATGATGAAAACATATGGATGGGGGAAGGACAGGAGTGTGTAGGGATAGTACCTTATGGTGATGGCAGCCACTTCCCTTGGGAAGGCCAGGATCCTATTTGGTTCCCCCTCCCACACTCCTGTCTAGCTCACGTATGACTCCGCAAGTCTGCTTGTGTACAGTAACGTCACTCCCAGGCAACGATCTTGGCGTTGAACTACGTGAAGCTACTCGGCAAGGGGATGTCATCCTTTACAATCCACAAATTGCTTGCGGAGAAGATCTATTATCGACAACGGCGTTGAAAACGGGAGTTGGAAAGGCTCCGTAATGGGCCGAGGGTGCATTAAGGATACAAGATCAGCGATCGGAACCAGCTCAGACAGCAATGGCAAACTACTGAGATCTACACATGCCATGAAACTCACGGAGGAGAACCAGTGTCATAGTCTACCATGCCTTATATGTTAAAATCTGGAAAAGTGAAACATGGCCAAAAGAATGGAAAAGATCAGTATATACTCGTATACCACTTCCAAAGAAAGGCAATTTGAAACTCTGCACGAATTATAGAACAATTGCACTGATCAGTCATGCCAGCAAGATACTCCTCAAGATAATCATGAAACAAATGGAACAACATATGAACAGAGAACTAAATATAGTTCAGGCAGATTTTTAGACAGAACAGAGGCACCAGGGATCACACCTTCAACATAAGGAATATAATAGAGAAATGCAGAGTTCAATGTAGACATATACACCTGCTTCATTGAATACTCAAAGGCGTTTGACTGGGTTACACACCAGAAATTAGGGAAAATATTGGGAAACACGGGCTTCCCACACTATCTCATGTTGCTTATTAAAATGCTTTATCAGAAACAACAGGTTTCTGTTCCTCTGGAAGGAGAAACATCTGACTGGTTTGAGGTCCAAAAAGAAGTCAGGCAAGGATGCATCCTCTCCCCACACTTGTTCACCATTTATGCAGAAAACATCCTGCGAAATGTACGAGAAGACCCAGATTATGAACAGTTTCAACCCCTTAATATCGGAGGACATGAATTCCCAGAAATTAGGTATGCAGATGACACAGCACTATCAAGGAGTACCGCAGGTTTATAATAAGAATTATATCAGTCAAACATCATAGCGAGGCACAAAACCTTTTCCTCAATGCAAACAAAAGACAAAAATAGTGCATGTAAGCAGAGATGAAATTACACATAAAATAGTCATTGGCAAAGAGCAACTAGAAAATGTAAACAATTTTTAATATTTAGGATCATCAACATCACAGGAGATTGCTCGGCAGAGATAGGAAATGAGATTAGCAATGGCACTACAAAAACATCACAGGAGACTGCTCGGTAGAGATAGGAAATGAGATTAGCAATGGCACTACAAAAAACATCACAGATGAAAAATCTATGGCAAGGAGCAAACAGAAAAAACAAGTTACAACTACTTTCTTTTGTTGCCTTTTAGCGTCAGGGGTAGAAGAGGTTTTTTTGGAGATGGATCATGTGTGCTGAATATATTGTGGAATTTGTTGCCTCTTTTATCTTGGTAGGACATCGTTTTCGTGGCTGGCCTCTAGGTATGTCTTCACTTGATCTGTGTAGCATAGCTTGCTGTGGTACGGTGTCTGATGGTAATCTGCAAACCATTTGTTATGTTGTCTCTTAAGTAACATGTTCCAAGATTAAGGTGGTGCCTGTTCTTTGTCTAATACCCTCATTCTGTCTCAGTGATATCCCTAGGATTTTACTCAAACATGCCATTTACGTTGTGACAAGTTTGCGTTTGTCTTGTGCTGTCGTTTTCAACATTTGGCATTGATAGCACAGCGTTGGCATAATAATCGTTTTGAATATTGCTATTTTAATGTTTAAATCTACATTTTTGTTTCTGAAGATTGGTGTCATCTGCCCTAGAGCTATATATGCTTTGCTACACATGTCGACCGGTTTGAATCTTTCGAAACACGAACTGAGAATCAGACACGATGCCTGCCCTAGTAAAATGGGTCTCTTAGAACCATTGGAGAGCTGCGGTAACAACCTTGACTTCAATTCTCATACTGGCAATAGTTGTCCTATATGATCCGTTGCGCTTGATATAAATTCAATCACTTGCGCTTAACTATAACACCCCAGTCAGACCTACCACCATGACGGACAGTGTCATCTGTGAACACTATAACATCATCATCTCCTGAGTTATCAGATGATTAATTTCAAGGTTATTCCACTTCCCTACACTCTATATTCTCTGCCAAAGATAATTACGACCGTATGAAAGTGTGTCATTGTTGCATCAACCTGAGGTCATTCCTCTACTTTTAGTAAAGCAGAGACTCGTAACTTCACCTATCATACTTTCTGCATGGGCCATCCACGACATGCCACTTCAATATCGAAACCTTCTGAACATTAGTATTTTTATGTAGTGTATATACATACCGGTAGCCTATAGTGACACACATATATATCCTGACTTGGGTGAGAGAATGACGAGAGTGTAATAAAGCAATCCAAATATATGTCATTTTCACAATGAGAGTATCCCCAGTGCATACATGAACTATACGCATTCCATCATTTTGGATACATTTCAGAATTTCACACTCGGGATGCGAAAGCATGAAAATGCTTTACCCATAATCAACAGCAGAAATTCCTGACCAACTGGCCAATAAAAACCCTTATCTCCAATGATATTGCCACCGAAATACCCCATTTGTTCAGTTACTGGCAGCATAAAGGAAGTCACTATAGCCACTATATCATTATAGTGATATATATATATATATACATATATATACCACTATATTATGAGCTACTATAAACTCATGCTGCTGGCATGGGGGTCATTTATTGCTATATATATATACTGTACATAGCTCAGTTATTGACATATATACTTTTCCGTATCAACTCATTTATTGACATACATAACACAAAGGATGACTATTTTTTATTTACTCACACTTTAGTCCATTTGAAGGCGTAGTCCAAAGAAAGCTTTAATCTCTGCTTACATCTTTATATGAATTTTTTAGTGTAGTAAGTGGAAGGTTCTTGCTTCTAACTTGTGTAGCACGTCTATTTGTCTGCTCACACCGCCCGTGTGTTGCCAGGGCCCGAAAGGGGAGCAAAGAATAGCAACACTGTTTACCTTCCACGCATGTCGTAAAAGGAGACTATGGAGGTTATGGGATGGAGTTGGCTGTCCCATCCCGTGACCCAAAGCCATGCTGACGTGTCAGGCCGAAAGGCGAAAATATCGCAGCAATGCTGTATAAACCATGACACAACGTATTCCGTTCTCCGGACTACATCCTGCTGATCTGCAGGAGATTGAGAACGAACGAAGAAGAAGTCTGCTTACACAAATTTTGCCAGAAACTATTGTCCCTGAAAAATTATAATTCTTACTATCCAAAGAAATAGATTTTGGAATGTTTTTAGGACCTAGGTCTATCTTTTCAACAAAGACTGCAGCTGAGTATATTTTACATGTGGGTGCAAACATATTAGCAGGCGACCAACCTGAATCCAATGTACTTTGAATTAACTACCAGGTATTTAGAATACGCCCCCTCCCTACCACAGATTGCAGCTGATGAACCAACATTACTACAACTGTCGTAATTTATAGGTTTACTACATCTACGAACTCACACACACCATATTAGACAATCACACAATGTTTTTTTTCTAATATTTCGCCACATTAAAAAAAAATGCTAAGCTCATCTTCACTTGCGAAGGAGGAACATCAGGTCTACTTTGAATGCTATTTCATCAGACTTCAATTGTACAATATCTATCTCCATATCATTTTCAGAATAATCATCTAATTCATTGTCCTCTGAATCATCAAGCACAGACTCAACAACCTGTTCAGCTGTTTTGGAAAACACACAAAAATCATGGTTTTCTTCACATTATCTTCAACAAAATTCAAATACATTAAAATAATATTGCTAACACATGTTGCCATTTTGTGAAGCAGCTATCCCACAATGACATGTGTGCTTCGTGAAATATGTAAAATGCATAAATTATTTATTACTAACAATATGAGGAACTGTTTTATGAAGTAAAAATAAGGTTAAAAAAAATATGGGTAATTTCTGGAGTTTTGAGATTCTGTGCTCTAAGGATTACATAAATATAGATATTATTAAAACAACTCTCTTAAGTGTGTTCCTATGTGCTTTTTCAAGGTATTGAAATAAGTGAAATGTCGACCACAAACATCACATTTGTAAGACTTCTCTACTGTATGTGTTACTCTGTGCTTCCTTAGACTACATCCACTGATAAATCTCTTACCACAAATATCACATTTGTAAGTTTTATCACCTGTATGTTTTCTTCTGTGTACACTTAGGCTACCAGCTTGAGTAAATCTTACATCACAAACATCACATTTTTAAGGCTTCTCTCCTGTATGTGTTCGTCTGTGTTCTTTCTGTTGACTATATCTATAAAATGCTACTCCACAAATATCACATTTGTAAGGCTTCTCTTCTGTATGTTTCCTTCTGTGTTCTATCATGTTACTAGGGTAGGCAAATCCAGCATCACAAATATCACATTTAAAAGGCCTCTCACCTGTATGTTTCCTTTTATGTTGCTTAACTGAACCAGCACCAGCAAATCCTACACCACAAATATCACATTTGTAAGGTTTCTCTCCTGTATGTCTTCTTTTGTGTATCTGAAGTGCAGAAGAATGAATAAATCTTGAACCACAAACATCACATATGTGATTTTTCTCTGCTGCATGTTTCTCTGATGTATGTTTTATTCTGTGATGTAGGTTTCCATTATCAGCAAACTCTACATCACAGATATTACATTTGTAAGGTTTATCTCCCGTGTGTTTGCGTATGTGTCTCACTAGGCTTGCCTTGGTGATAAATCCTACATCACATACATTACATTTGAAAGGTTTCTCTCCTGTATGTGTTCTTATGTGCATCTTCAGGCATTCACTAATAATAAATCGCATACCACAAATCTTACACTTGTAAGGTTTTTCTCCTGTATGTATTCTTTTGTGTACCTGCAGGCCACCAGATTGAGAACATCTTACACCACAAATATCACATTGGTACGGTTTCTCTCCTGTATGTATTCTCATGTGTATCTTCAAGCAAATAGTTCTAGTAAATCTTGTACCACAAATCTCACATATGCAAGGTTTATATCCTTTATGTGTATCATCATGCTACTAGCTGCACTGAATTCTAAACCACACAAATCACATTTGTAAGAGTTCTCTCCTGTATGTATTATTCTGTGTATCTGCATGCTACCAGCTTTATTAAATCCTGTACCACAAATATCACATTTGAAAGGTTTCTCTCCTGTATGTATACTTCTGTGTATCTTCAGATTACTATTGTCAGCAAATCCTCTATAACAAATTTCACACTGGTAAGGTTTCTCTCCTGTATGTGTTCTTATGTGTCTCTGCAAGCGATAATTTTGAGTGAATCTTGCACTACAAACATCACATTTGTAATGCCTATCTGATGTATGTGTTTTTATGTGTTTCTTCAGTTTTCCACCATCAGTAAATTCACTAGCAAAAATATCACATTTGTAAAGTTTATCTCCTGTATGTACACCCATGTGTGTGTTATTATCAGAACAAGTATATCCAATGTTGGAATCATTAACCTTGCCAGACTTCTCTCCAGATTTGTCCAGATTTTCACAACTTACACTACACACAGTATGTATATCGTTATTAGAAACACAGAATTCATTTTCTGTCAGTTTGCTACATTCTCCATTATTGACTGCCAGATTTTCCTCATTCTGTTCAATCGTACCAATAACATATTCATCCATGTCCTGATGTTTTCTGACTGTCACTGACTCTCTTTTAAGTCATTCAGTCTCATTTCTCTCTACTTGTATTTTCTGAACACAATCCTGAGTGTAGGTGAAGAGATCCAATGTGCCAGAACTGATATCTGAAATATACAAACAATGAACAGTGACAACTCATGAAATGTATATAATAATAAAAGAGATGGAAAGGAACAGTAGCCATGGCACGTGTTGTTAGATGTGATCTTACTTTCATTATAAATTAGCATAGTAGTGTTCATGGAGTTCCTTTGTTTGATTAAAACACTAACAGTGTGTATCATGCACAGAATTCTGAATACGGTGAGCGTTTCATTTTATTCAAATTGTTACATTTTATCAACCTTATGGATTATTGATGTTCCGGGGAAAATCAATGACATGAGCTAGTAGTTAAAATTCTAAACTGTGTGATATTTATAGCACAGTGGAGACATAATCTTTACTTTTACTATTTTTACAAAGAACACAAAGTTTTTAAAAGTTTTACTTGAACACTACGGACTATCATTAAAGTCTAAGGATAAAGGAGTAACCTAATGAGGTGTAACCAGTTAAAAAAATACAAATTACATACACAAGACATGATTTTAAAAGTTTCGAACAGTGTGGTAACATTGTTTTAAATGTTTTCATTTTTTTACTGTTTATGTTTTATATTATTATTATTAATATTATATAGTAATATACTCTTGAGACAGACATAACGGTTCGAAACGTTGAAAATGACATACTCTTGAGACAGACATAACGGTTCGAAACGTTGAAAATGTTTTGAAATTGTGTGTAACATTCATTACAATTAAAAATGTGTGTGAACTGTGTGTTACTCTTACTGTATATTTTGTTTACACTACACTTACAAAATTACTTAGACTTACACTTACAGTGTAAGTTACACTTACAGTTACACCTCAATCCCTTGCTTAATCATCCTAGATAATAAGATAGTAGATAGTCCGTCGTGTTCAAGTGAAACTTTCAAAAACCTCTGTTCTACGTAAGTCTCTTTGATGATGGAATTTATGACAATTCAATAAAGTAAGTAGGAAATGGTCGATTGCATTGTGATTGTCCTCTTCACATTTTGCATTGGCTCAAGTATTTTATGTTACGAAAATTCAATATCACTTCGTGTTTTTAATTAATTTATATTCCGGTTTGAAGTTTTTAACACGTCGATTGCAGCGACTCTTATGCCCATGTGTAGACCCTAGCCACGGGAATATATCACATGCCGCGAGTGCGGATTTTTTAAAATCTGGTTTTATTTAAATTATCTTGTATTTTACGCTTTTGGAAGCGTTAACACATCAGAAGGAATAATTGCTAGAAATTTTTGTTGCGTTTATATTTCCGCATTAAAAATGTAATCGGATTTTAAAATGTAAAACTCCAATGACTATTAATTTCGTTTTAGGGAGTCTAATAAATATGAGAGAGGATATAGAAATTGGCCACGTATGCTACTACATGTGCGGTGGGCGGATATAAATTACAACAGGAGTATGCTACAATACTTCTGGTCTGTAGATACAATTGTGCCATGTGACGTATTCCTTCCAGAACGTAATCTTCTTAATGTACCACTCTTTGTCTTGGGCGATGCGGCTTGCACTTTGCAGCGATGTATTCATGTTATCTTTAATGTCGTCAGTTCATCGTCTTCTTGGTCTGTCATTTCTCCTCCCCCAGGTATTAATTCCTCCATTATTTGTCTTTCTAAACAGTGGTGTCTCTTTATATGACCAAACAGGTGTAGTTTTCTTTTTGTCATTGTGTTTAGTAACCAACTCTGGAATTTTCAGTGTGTTTATAATATCTGAGTTTCTCTCTTTTTTTTCCTTCCATGACATTCTAAGTATCTTTCTGTAGCATTTTATCTCGAAGGCGTTGATCTTCTTTGCCGCTGTTTTAGTGCCCATGTTTCACAGCCGTATGTTGCAGCCGGAAAAATAAAAGTTCGTAACATTAAAAATTTCGTTTCTATTTTAAGATACAATTGTAGATTTATTGTACAATTATTGTACAATTATTTCTATTGTAGATACAATAGGAATATCATATGTCTATTGGAATCTCGAACATCTTTCCCAAAGGAGATAACATTCGCTCACTTCCCTGAATGTACATTATCGCCATCGGACTCCTAATGACAGATGTTAAATTCTACAAAATATGAAGGTAACTTGAATTAGTTAATTCTTGAATATAAACTAGCATCAGAGCACGCGGGACACTCCCATAAGTGCTCTGTCCTCCGTTTCAGCAGCCATTCCAGCGTATGTAGACTCAGAGTCCCGGTCAGGTGTTGATTGCATGATCTTCGGGACTTTAAAAAAAATACTTTTCCTTCCTTCCGCTCTACATACTCCCATCTCTGATATTCTCTGTATTTCCTATGACCCCACCATGACCATGGCAGTATATAGTTGAATTTTATCAGCAAATGATATAGGCTAATGTCTTTCTACACCCAATTCTTCATGATATAAACAGTAAATAAGCTCTTTGAAATGGGTGAAACGAGTTCGGTGAAATTGCTGAATGAATTAATTACATTGTATCAAAGCATCTTTCGTCGCATCACGAACCCAGTAACATCATGGTCGTCAGTACTGGATTTCGATATTGAAAATATGGATAACCACTTCCCGCTGACTATAGAGGATTTTTGGAGTTTCATATCATATGACACGACTGCTCAAACAGTCCATACATAAATATGACCACTAAAGAAACGTTGATAAACAGTATATTTATACTAACGTTATGTTTCTCTTTATCGAAATCCATACAGGTTTCCCGTACTTGACCAACACCCCCCCCCCCCTTATGTTATTTTGTCAAGACATTTAATTTGTTTTCAAGGCGATTCGGTGCCGCTAGAACGGATTTGGCTCAATTTCCGTCAGCTTTAAGAATCAGTTGAAGTTGAGTTGGTACAAGAAGGGCAGAACTTCTCATTACTGAATCTGCCCATCCACGAATTTTTACTTTCCAAGGTACTATAGTGTACATAATAATGATCCGCTAAAGGCAGTAATTCTGTAAGAAAATTAGAGATTAAAAAAAAATAGTTTGCGACTTTGTTTGGCTTTTCCTTGATATTTTCTAATACATTGGCTGTTTTATGATAATATAAATATGAAAGCCTTGGTTTTGAACTTTGGAGAGTGATTGAGCGTTGAAGCGTGATTTAGCGTTTGAGCGTTGAAGAGTGATTTAGCGTTTGAACTTTGGAGATTGATTTAGCGTCTTCCCATTCGAAGGGAGACAAATCATACTGATTTCTCAAGATGGCAACTCGCTTACTGGAAATTATTATATTGTATTACGACGAAGCATCACTACGGTTTCATTGATGTGATTGCCTGCGAGGACATCTATATTTTGCTTTTACAGTTTTACTTGGTAATGTTGGTTTATAGTTTTGTTATATACATTTTCATTTAGACACGAGTTTTCTGCTTTCTTACAACGCTGCAGCTGTCATCCAGCTAGGACTAGATATCATATTGAATTGATATCATATGTCATATTGATATATATAGTTATATAGTATATATACTATAACTATAGTTAAGTATGATATGATATACTCAGTATGAGATTATATTAGTATCATAGTAACTAAGTATAGTAATATAATATATAAGTATATTACTATATTTAATATTATATTATAATAATTATAATAATAATTATTATATATTATAAATTATAATAATATTATTAATATTATTATAATATAATTATACTTTATAATACTAATATTATAATTATGATAAACCTATTAATATTATTATTATATAAGTTATATTATTAAAAAAATAAGGGAATAAGTTCAATAACGGTTGAATAACCAAGGGGGTAACAGTTACCGTAACTTCAATGTCCACAATCGAAAACTCGTTGGCCTAATATATAGATCGAAGTATTATAAACAATTATCTCGCTTCATCAACAATTTCAACCCTGCTATTCAATTCACATCAAACATCTTCACTACTTATGTCAACTTCCTTGACATTACAGATTACATCGTCACTAGTATTTACCCCCTTTTACCTCAGCACATCCGTCCACTATAAACCTACTGATGCACACGGCCTTCTGCTCTACACTTCTTCTCAACCTCCTGCTTGTTGCAACTCTCTGCCATACTCCCATCTTCATCGCTTTTATGTAGCGATGACGACTTTCTCGACAAATCCTCTGACATGATGGAGTTCTTCTGTAGACGCTCATTCCCCGACATCATCTTTACGACTTTACATCAACATGTCTTCGTGTATGCAAGTTATCTCGCCTTGATACCGTGACTAATTCCCTGGGTTCTTCCTCCTCTGATAAGAGTTAAACTTGTTCTTACCTTTCATCCCCATAACTTCACTGTCCAACACATTCTGTTTAAACATTATTCCCTTATCCATTCTGATCCTAACACCGTGCCACTTTCCAGGACTTGCCTCTGGTTGCCTATAGGCATGATACAAATCTGAAGGACATCTTTGTCCACACCCACCTTAGGTCTTCTGCTCTTCACCATTTCGGTCGGTACTGTTCGAGCTCACGTGGCCGGTGCTGCACATGTCCTTATGTGGTTCAAATGAGCTCCATTTCATTTCCAAGGCCACTTTCTCCATCGATGAGACCTTTACATGTGAATCCTGTAATGTAATTTACATGATCATATGTCAATGCTGTTACAAGCAGTATATCGGGGAAATCAGCTTAAGATTGAGCGACTGCTTCTGTAACCATCTTCATGCCATCAAGCACAAACGCCTATTCCTGTTGCCACCCACATCAACGGCAATGGCCACCATGGTGTTCTTGATATTCAGGTCACTGCCATCAGATCCTGCACCACCACTGATAGATATGGGTACGCTCTAGAAAATTGTCATATATAATTGAATTTGGTACCCTGAAGCCATTTGGACTCAATTCCGACCACTCTTTTGTCTAGTTCTCAGTCAGTGTGGTCTTTGTCTTTATTCATTTTTTTCCTTCATTTATGTGATCTTTTTGTTTGTTTCGTTTCCACCTATATTTATGTTTTTATGTACTTCGTGTTCCTATCCTTCCGGCATCGCACATCCATATTTCGCTCGGACAGGTTTGAATGGTGTAGTCATCTCTAGTCGTTGTCTTTTGATGTTATGTGCTTATCTTGATAAAGGCCTTTTGGTCAAAATGTCGATTATGTCCTGTGTATTGTTATTTATATGATTATATCCTGTGTTTTGTTGTGTGTATTATTCCACGTGAGCGTCAGACACTAATAGTGTGTTAGTCGCAGTTCAGTAAGACTTCATTACCTGTTTCCTATCTAAGTACTATTGACAAATAAACAATATAACTTCACATACTAGTATTATTTTTCTTCTTTGCCAACTCATATCTAGATTTGTGTTCTTTTATTAGAAAATACGAAACTCCATGTAGTTTCCTTTTATATTGTGTTTGATTCTTTGTTTCTTCTTCCGTGTTCATTCTCAAACTCCTGCAAATTAGTAGGATGTAGTCTAGAGAGATGAATGGTTTACAATTTAGCTGTGACATTTGTGTCATTGTACTTGACATATGATCTGACTTCAGCGTGGCTTCTGGGTCACTTTGACCTGTACAGGAAGGGGTAGTCAACCAGTGAATTTTACCCCAAAAATATCCTTAGTTGCCTCCTATGACATGCATGGTAGGTACGAGTGTTGCCATTCTTTGCTGTCTTTCCTTTCAGACCCTGGCAACAGATTCTTTATGTGTTTGTCCCTATCTTGTTAAAGACCTTTTGGTTGAAACAACAATTTGTTCTTTGTTGTATACTTTCAGTAAAATCTATTTAACTGATTTGATAATTGATTAAATATTGATCTACCTATATGGTACATGGTTTTACTGCAGTTTTCCATTCATTCAAGTGGTGCTTTCAAGTTTCCACAAAGGAACTATTTTTACAAGCATTCACAGGATGTCGCAATACAATGAAGAACTGACTGCTGGCTATCACATTGCTATGAGGACAACACTTATCTGCACAGGTAAGTAAACAATAGTCCATGAAATTGCCCTTAGAGTAGGATATTTTCCTTGTTACCTGTACTTTATTATACAACTTCAGTCCAATGACTATTAGATTTCAATAACTGCATAGGACTGACATGTGGGAATCTTTAATGATTTTTATATGACATATAACAAGATGCTGACATGATGAGAACCATTTTTTGAAACAATAAGTTACAATTTGTGATTGATTTGATCTGATAAGTTACGATGGGGATACAATTTAGCTGGAGAAATTAGCATACCACATAACTAGTATGTAACTACATGTGAAGATTAGCATATGTCTCTGTGCCGAAACAGATTATCTGTAATTCTACTTGTGCCCGTATGTTGCCAGGGTCCAAAATGGTAGCAAAGAATATTAAGATTGTTTACCTTCAATGCATGTCTTCTTCTTCTTCAGCATTCATTCTCAAACTCCCATTGGATCTCCATTGTAGCAGGACCATTGTCCTACTAGATTTCCAGCAGGATGTAGTCCAGAGAATCGAAATACGTTGTGTTGCCATTTTATTTGCGCCACATCTGTCTTCGGCAGTCAATGCATGTCATAAGAGAGAAATTAGGAGATTGTGGGGTGGAGTTGGCTGTCCCATACTGTATAGGGTCAAAGTGACCCAGAAATAATGCTGAAGTCAGATATGTCAGGTAAAAATGTGACGATATCACAGAAAAGCTGTAAACCATGACACAATACATTCTGTTCTTCCAGATGACATCCGGCTAATTTGCAGGAGTTGGAGAATGAATGAAGAAGGAGATTCCACTTTCAAAATTATAAATAGTTTATTACAGAACAATGTTTTGTGTCTGAAATTTGTTAGCATGTTGAAATGTAAAACACAGCAACTGATGTTAGACAAAATTGCAAAGAAAATACCATATTTTGTTATTATGTTGCATATTTATTATTATATACATTTCATGACTTGTCACTGCTCATTGTTTGTACATTTATTATTGTATACATTTCAAACTATTATGTCATTAACACAAAAAAACACGGCGAACCTCAAAATCTGTTCCTAAATATGAGAAAAACTAAAATTATGACAACTGATAAAGTACAATCTCATCCAAAAATAGTAACTGATACCTATGAACTGGAAGACGTATCATATTTCGATTATTTGGGTACAAACATAAATAGTTCAGGGAACTGCGCAGTAGAAATTAAGAGAAGGATGGCAATTGCATTTTTGAAACTTGACCAAATAAAAAATCAATGGCAAGGTATCAGTGGCAAATAAAAACTGTGTATGATAAGAATATGTGTATTCCCTGTGGCAATATACGCTGTGAGGATTAGACTCTAAATAAAACAGCGGCAAAGAAAATTGCCACCTTCAAATTGAGTTGCTACCTGGAGGAGCTACCGACCCATACCAGGAGATCAAGTGATTATTAGCTGCTAAGCTCAGGTTGCTGAAGTGGGGTCGCTGACACCACGCCAGGAATGCACCAATTGGGAGGGGGCAGAGGTAGGGTAGGATTAGAAGGAAACACTTGGGTAAGAAAGACTCATAATTCTGGCAAGACAGCTTTCCTAGGAGAGAACACTCTAAATACTAACAACTACTGCCTTGTAGGTGCCATCGGGAGATTGGAAGGCTGTGGGTGACATCCCAGACAGAAAAACACAACCCAACCTGACGAAGACGGAGTGTGTTAGCCAGCGATGGCACAGATACTGGAATAAATTAGGGCACAAACACTATTACAGAAATGTGGTCATGCGACAATAAATCTTGTCATCATGGTGTTGTTCCTATCAGCTAAAACTTGGAAAAAGCAGAGTTGGACCCCTTGTCTTGAAAGGGTCCACCCTAGTGACCAGTGCCTTTGCTAACCAAGGTTGGTTGGTTGGTTGCTGATCCAGCTGTCCATGGGCTCATGCCCTTTGACCTAATGGCATTATATTGCTGGGAAGTCTGTGGATTTTCGGCTCAGAACAGAGCCAGAGAATAACTATCACACCTCCAGGAAGGTAGGTTTCAATCTATGCACTGCTCCTAGCCACTGTAGCCAAGATAGGGTTCACTGTGCTCTTTCCCCGCCACCAATTGACTACTGGTTATGCCAAACTTCTCTATTGCTCCGGGCATGCAACCAATAACTGCAGGCATGTTCAAGTCAAAAGGATTGTCACTGTGCCTCTATGATGGGTTTCAGCCATAAGAAAATAAAAGTGATGTCAGTTTCCTCCTCCCCAGTGCTGCACAGTACATCTCTGGCTCCCTCCCAACCACAGAGGGTGCATACATATATATTCAGGTAAACATGAAACACATTTCAACAACTAAATAAAAGCATAATTGTATAGATGACGTGCTATGAAGCTTCTCTAAGAAGATAACCTCAATATAACAGCATGTCATCCACTAAGGTTTTCTGTTGCATGGGTGGTATGTCTAGTGGGCCATTGGTGAGACCCACAGACACAACCACGTGCGTATTGCTAACCAAGCGGTCAGGGGAAAGCAAAGTAGTGCTATTGACCAAACCAAATGCCTCAGAGTTGCTCAGTGGGATGTGGAAGGAGTGCAAAACAAAAAAACCTGAGCTACAGGAATTCCTGAGGAAAAACCAGATCGACATAATGTGCATACAAGAGACTCATTAAAGGACACACAGAGATTCTTTATTCAAGGTTATGAGTCCTTCCGCCAAGATCGATCCAAAAGAGTAAAAGGAGGTATACTGACATTTGTAAAATCATCAATACCAGCAGTAGCAGTAAAAAGATCTGGAGAAGGAGAACTCGAACATGTAACAGTGAAATTGCTTCTTCCTGGCGGAGAAACATCAATCACAAACTACTAAAGCCCTCCTGCCACAAAAATAGAACTATGTAAACTAAAGATAGAGGAATTGAGACACCTAATTGTAGGTGAGTTTAATGGCCGCTTACCTAGCTGGGACTACAAGAATATGGATCGAATAGGTGAAGAGATAGAAGACTGGATGATAGAAAATAAACTAATTTTAATAAACCAGCCAGATGATACACCAACTTTCTACTCCAGAGCCTGGGAAAAAACTAGCTCACCAGATCTTTCCATGGTAACAGATGACATAGATAGAAACATTACAAGAACAGTAGAAAGTCAACTGGGACTTCCAGTCATCCTGCAAATCTCCAAGACTGGAAGTACAGGACAACATAGCATGTCCCGAAGCTAGAACTTCAAAAAAGAAAATTGGACCCTCTTCAGTGAACAAACAGACCAGCTCTGCCAGAATATTACCCTTACTAACAAATAAATCATAACATCTCACAAATAAACAAAGTGATACAGATGGCAATCCCAAGGGGCAGATGAAGAAAATACAATCCTTATTGGAGTGAGACCCTAGAAAAATTGCATAATGAGCTGAATGATGCAAGGCATACAATGGAGCAAAATCCTACAGTAGAAAACACAATGAAATCAAACACATGTTCAATGAGCAGAACAGAACAGAGATTTAAAAGAGCTGGCATGAAAAGACCAGCAGCCAAAACATGACAAAAGACATATGCAAAATGGAACCTTACAAGAACTCTAAATGAAGAAACAAAGAATTCACACTACAAGACTGTCCTCAAAGAAGCGGGGACATTCCACACAGGGAAACATTTTAGCAGACTTCTATAAGGAAGAAAGCATGACAACACTTTCTTATACACGTATCAAAGAAGCCAAGAAAGAAATTAAAACAAAACTGAAGAATCAAAATCCAGAGCGATGTATGAAGACACCCTTTATCATCGCAGAACTAAATGGTATTATAGAAAAACTAAAAACCAGAAAGGCCCCAGGAAAAAGGATGGTATAGCCAATTATATGATCAGGAACTAGGGCCAATAAGCAGAAACAAGCTCCTTACCATCTTCAACCAATCATGGTAAACTTGTAAAATTCTAAACTTATGGCGTGAAGCTGTTATCATCCCAATCGAAAAAAAACAAAAAGAAAAGACCAACAAGTCAATCTACCAACCAGTAACCTCTTGAGTTGCGTAGGAAAAGCAATGGAGTGAATGGTCAACTTAAGACTAATAAAATACCTAGAGTAAAACCAAAAGCTCACCAAGACACAATCGGCCTATAGGAAAAATCAAAGCACTGAAGATCAGTTCATATAACTAGCACAGGAAATTGAAAATGCTTTTTAAAAGAAGGAAAAAAGTGCTGGCAACTTTATGGACTTGAACAAGGCCTTCGATAAGGTGTGGAAAGATGTGGTCCTTTTCAAGCTTCTCCAAAACAAAGTTGAAGGCAGAATGTTCAGCTGGATAAAATATTTCCTTTGCTACCGCACAGCAAGAGTAAAAGTAGATGATAAATTAAGCAAATGTGTTACCGTACTCTCCAACAAGAAGTGCCTCAAGGAGGAGTGATCTCTCCTACCCTCTTCCTAGTATTCATCAATGATATTGGAGAGAAATTGTCACATCATATTTCAAGATGATTTTGCTGCCTGGAGTGTAGTAGGCAACCAATCCACTTCAAAGAACAATCCACTTGTGCAGACCACACTTGACACCCTAAGTGAATGGCCATCTGACTGAGGAGTCTAGATCAACCTCTCCAAAACTGCGGCAACCTTCTTCTCACTTTCAAACCACCAAGAAAAAGCAAATCTAAAAATAAATGGAAGTGAGTTAGCACATGAGGAGAACTATAAATATCTCAGCGTCAAACTAGACAAGTGACTCACCTGAAAACTACACTTGATAACCACTGAGAAAAAAGCAACCAGGAAACTATCCTTGATGAAGAAACTTGCTGGCACAAGTTGGGGAGCAAATGGAAGTATTCTCAGAAAAATCTACATGGGTACAGTCAGACCTGTAGTAGAATATGGAATGACAGCCTGGGCATCAGCATCAAAAACAAATACTGATCGCCTATCTAAAGTACAAAATGCAGGATGTCGACTTATCTCTGGAGGGATGAAAACCACCCCAATCCATGCAATGGAAAAACATGTAAACATCTGCCCACTGGATGACAGAAGAGAAAAAAGAGTGCTTGTTTAAAGGGAAAAAATTAAGCGCATGCCAAACCATCCGTTGCATGCGCAAATTTCTAGGTCAACTACAAGCAGGCTGAAGAGAACCAGCTCTGTCATATCTCCAACCATCTCCATCAACAACACAAAGATTGTCACAAAACCTCACAAACTTGCCAACTGAAATTTAAACATTAACAGATTTAGAAGAGCCAGACAATAGTCTCCAAAACATCTACATAATAACAGAGGTTTCTGGAATAATTAATAAGGAATACCAGACTCCAGCTCAACTAAAAGCATTGACACTGGAGATGATAGAAATAAAATATAATCCCAAGGAATGGACACGTCTACACAGATGAATCGACAGAGGAGCAGTAAGGAACAGAGGAGATGGAATTCTTATGACTCAAAGATGGGAAGACAATATCAAAAGTGTTTCCAACCGTGAAATATTCCTCCAACTTTAAAGCAGAAGCAGTTGCACTCTATCAAGCACTGAAAATCTTCACCTACCAGGACTGCCAAGATAAAAGAAGATAGCTATACTCACAGATTGCAGATCCCTAGTGGAATCAATCCAGAACGACAGAAATGAAAGCCTTCTGCATAACATCAGACATGAGCTAAGACATATCCAAAAATCATCAGCTATTGCCCTTCAATGGATACCATCATACTGTGGAATCATGGGAAATTAGAAAGCGGATGCTCTGTCAAAAGCAGGAAGCGAAATGGAACAACACAGACACTCACTGTCCTACACAGAAGCAAAAACAATAAACCAGAACATATACACAGCAAAGTGGAAGAAACAAATAGAAGTGGAAGACAAACATTATGCAATACATTCACCTCCAAAAATATCAACAGACCACACTATTTCGCCTTAGAACAGGCCACTGCAGACTGTTGGGACGCCTTTACAAATTAAGGATCTCATACACAGATGAATGCCCATGTGGATCCAGAACACATACTTCAGGATTGCCCAACATACAAAAAGCAGAGAAAGCAGACCTGACCAGAGGATACAGACTTAAGGCAAAAGCTATGGGGCAGCTGCTCTGATCTGGAGAAGACAGTGGACTTCGCTCTGATGACAGGCCTGACAATATATCATGACCACAGATGCTGAACGCAGAAGAAGAAGATGAGATGCTACAGAAAAATTGTGCATATACCATGGACAGCATAAAAACAAATAAAGAAGTATTACAATCATTAAACGTCAAAGAGGGCTGGCTCCTAAATAAAATCATAACATGAATGCTGAACTTTTTTAGTCATTTAAAGAGACATAGCAGCATGGAAAGAGTAATAGCAGAAGGCAGAGTAAACAGCAGCAAAGGAAGAGGCCGAACAAGATGAAGATGGACAAATGTGATACGGTATATCTGACTGTTTAAACATGTCCCTACCGCCGAAGACGGATGTGTCAGGCCATTGATGCAAATAAAAGGGCAACACAACGCATTTCCATTCTCTGGACTACATCCTGCTGGATATCTAGTAGGAGCATTGTCTTGCTACAAAAGAGATCCAGTGGGAGTTTGAGAATGAACGCTGAAGAAGAAACATGTCCCTTGAGGAGGCAGGTCAACTCACCCAAGATCGCAAGGTGTTCAGAAGGACAATAAAGAAGACTACGTTCTGAAAAGGATATGTCACACGATGATGATACATATGACTTGTCACTGTTCATTGTTTGTATATTTATTATTATATATATTTCATAACTTGTCGCTGTTCATTGTTTGTATATTTCAGAGATCAGTGGAGACACATTGGAGCACTTCACAAACTCTCAGGATGATATTCAGAAAATACAAACAGAAAGTGTATACAGTGTTCAACATTCACAAGTTGTAAGAGCTGATGTTTTCTCAGAGAATCTTCCAGAACATGTTAGAAACATTGAAGAGAGCACCAGAGATGTGACTGCAGGTTTGGAGAGACTAACAGAACATAGCAACAGTGTGAAAAATACATCAGGTGAGACATGGGATTTTGAGATGGTTCATGAACTCAAAGAAAACATTGTAATTAACGCAGAAATGAAGAATAAAGATCTGTGTATGACAACAAGAGAGAAGAAATTGAATGACTTAAGAGAGCTAGCGATTGCCAGGGAACAGATCAAGGATGAGGATGCTGGCATTTGTATGATTGAGCAGAATAAGGACAATCTGGCAGTCAATAATGGAAAATTGAACAAACTGTCAGAAAATAAATTATGTGTTTCTAAGAAAGGTAGTAGAAATACTGTGTGTAGTGAAAGTTGTGGTGCTGAAGTTACTGTAGATGCTAGCCTGAAGAATCACAAAACAAAAACAGGCGATAAACCCTACAAATGTGATATTTGTGGTGTTGGATTTACATTAAATACTAACATGAAAAAACACACAAAAATACATGCAGGAGAGAAAGTCCACAAATGTGATATTTGTGGTGTAGGATTTGTTCACAATGGTTCCCTGAAGATACATAGAAGAACACATACAGGAGAGAGACCCTATAAATGTGATATTTGTGGTGTAGGATTTGTTCAAAATGGTACCCTGAAGATACATAAAAGAACACATACAGGAGAGAAACCTTATAAATGTGATATTTGTGGTGTAGGATTTATTCAAAGTAGTAATCTAAAGGCACACATAAGAACACATACAGGAGAGAAACCCTACAAATGTGATATTTGTGGTGTAGGATTTCCTCAAAATGATTACTTGAAGATACACAGAAGAACACATACAGGAGAGAAACCTTGCAAATGTGATGTTTGTGGTGTAGGGTTTACTCATAATAGTAGTTTGAAGAGACACAGAAGAACACACACAGGAGAGAAACCTTACAAATGTGATATTTGTGGCTTAGATTTTTCTGACGCAAGATCCTTTCAGACACACGGAAGAACACATACAGGAGATAAACCTTACAAATGTGATATTTGTGGTAGAGGATTTCGTGGCAGTGATTACCTGAGAAAACATAGAAGGATACATACAGGAGAGAAACCTTACAAATGTGATGTTTGTGATGTAGGATTTTCTCACACTAGTCACCTGAGAGAGCACAAAAGAACACATACAGGACAAAAACCTTATAAATGTGATGTATGTGGTGGAGAATTTGCTCAAATTGGTAACCTAAAAGCACACAGAAGGACACATACTGGAGAGAAACCTTATATGTGTGATGTATGTGGTGTAGGATTTGCTCAAAAAAGTTACTTGAAAATACATAAAAGGAAACATACAGGAGAGAAACCTTACAAATGTGATTTTTGTGGTTTAGGATTTGCTCAAAATGGTCACATGAAGAAACACAGAAGAATACATACTGGAGAAAAACTTTACAAATGTGATGTTTGTTGTGCAGATTTTTATGATTCTGGAAGCTTGCACACACACATAAAAACACATGCAGCAGAGAAACCTTACAAATGTGATGTTTGTGGTTTAGGATTTTCTTATAATGGTTGTCTGACAATACATAAAAGAGCACATACTGGAGAGAAACCTTACAAATGTGAGGTTTGTAGTGCAGAATTCTCTGCTGCTGGATATTTGCGGACACACAGAAGAGCACACACAGGAGAGAAACCTTACAAATGCGATGTTTGTAGTTTAGGATTTTCTCTAAATCAAAACCTTCAGAATCACAAAAGAACACATACAGGAGAGAAACCATACAAATGTAATATGTGTAGTTTAGGATTTTCTCATAATAGTTACCTGAAGATACATAGAAGAATTCATACAGGAGAGAAACCTTACAAATGTTATGTTTGTAGTGCAGAATTTTCTGCTGCTGGAAACTTGAAGACACATATAAGAACACATACAGGAGAGAAACCTTACAAATGTGATGTTTGTGATTTAGGATTTACTCAACATAGTAACCTGAAGAAGCACAGAAAAACACACACAGGAGAGAATTCTTAATCTCAATGATAGAATGCAGTAATAGTGCATCATACGATAAATAAATACAGACAAATCCCACTATAACAATTTGGTCAGGACTGACGAAATATGTATATATACAAAATTTGTTATATACAGTATAAACAATAAAGAATAAATGTATATTTTGTAAAGTGTTGTTAAAGCCAAAGATAGATGTCTCTATGCAAGATTTGTTTTACTGTGGTCTTTTGTTTGTCCTGATTTGTCGAAACGTCATCTGTCACTGTATCTAGTTGTTAGGTTGTTTTATGACTTATTTTGGTAACACTTACACCTATTTTTGTTCATTTTGATATTTGTCCTGTGTTACCCCAACCACCCACTTCTTGTTTAGGGTTATTACCCTACACTGGAACATTTATCCAAAGATAGACCAAGAAAACAGTGGATAGAAAACATCAAGATAACCTTGAACAAACATGGACTCACTGCAACCAAAGTGACACATCTGGCCTTGGAACGACAACTGAGGTTCCCACGCTTAATCTTAACTGCAAGTGTGGATACTATCAACCATCACTCACCTGGACGAAAACAATAGGCAATATTACAGAAACTTGTGTAACTTTATGTTAAAAAAATCATTTGTTCAAAGAGCCTAAATGATTGGATCTGCTCAAGATGTCCGCCAGCATTCAGTGACTGCCCACATCCTCTCTATTATTAGTCTCTTATCAGGGGACATTATCTTTGTTGGCATAATCTGACTCAGCATTGTACAGTGCGCGTATGTGACGACTATGATACCATGGGCAAATTTTACATTCAGACCATTCAGAAAGTAATGGCAAACTGCTGAACATATATTACCCATAAAATCACTACCAATTTGTATTGAATTTTTACCAAAAATTGTAATTCTCTTTGAGTTTAATAATTATGAAAATAGATAAATTATATGGTCATTTTTTTCGATCAGATCAGTGACGTTGCTATGGGCACCAAGATTGACATAGCTATTCTTGTCTTTTCATGGGACATCTTGAACATCTAGTTTGGTTGACCTATATAGCCCGATCTCATCTCTTTTCCACAGATACATTGATAATAGGGATAGGTATTACTGACATGTCTGCAACAGAATTGTATGCTTCATCAAGAAATTCAACCCTGCTATTCAATTCACATCTAACATTTCCACTATCTCTGTCAACTTCCTTGACATCATTGTCAGTATTCATCCCCCTTACCTCAGCAGATCCGCCTACTATAAACCTACTGTTTACTATAAACCTACTGTCTACTATAAACCTACTGTCTACTATAAACCTACTGATTCACATAGCTTTCTACTCAACACTTCTTCTCATCCTTCCTGCTTTTTGCAACTCTGCTGTACTCCCAACTTCTTCGCCTGCGTCGCTTATGTAGCGATGTCGACGACTTTCTCGACAAATCCTCTGAGATTATTGAGTTCTTCCATAGACTCTCGTTCCCTGACATCATTCTTTTATCAGCAGATAAAGTGGTTTGGTCACTTTATGTGAATGGACTCAATTCAATCATCACTGAAAGTTTATAACAAAACAGCAGCTGGATACAGAGCAGAGGGAAGACCTTTGGCTTTACTGAAATATAAATGAGATTTTTCTATGATTTTAATATCACCAACGTTTTTTTTACCAACGTTGTGTTATCATTGTCAAACGTGGACATTAGATTCTAGAACAATTCATAAGATTAACACCACTGAAATTAAATGTGTGAGACGTATGATTGGAGTTAGCTTGAGAGACAAAATCAGAAATGAAGCACTAAGGAAACAATTAGGGATCTTCTTTCTTCTTCTTTCTGTCCTCATGAACCTTTCGGTGTTGAGGGGAGAGTGAGTGTACGGTCTTTTGCACTTCTATTTGCCTCCTCTGCTGTTATATTTCCGAGTGTCTCTAATACACTATCTATCCACCTTTTACGAGGGCGTCCAATAGGTCTCCTGTTTTCGTATCGTTTGTTAAGTGTTTTTTTGGATAATACTTTGCTCTTTTTGTCTGGTTATGTGGCCGTACCATTTAACTTGTTGTTTTTGTATGTATTCTATTGTTGGCTTGATCCCTAATTGTTTCCTTAGTGCTTCATTCCTGATTTTGTCTCTCAAGCTAACTCCAATCATACAATTAGGGATCAAGTCAGCAATAGTATACATCCAGAAACAACAAGTTAAATGGTACGGCCACATAACCAGACAGAAAGAGCAAAGTATTAACAAAAAAACACTTTACAAACGATACGAAAACAGTCGAACTATTGGTCGCACTCGTAAAAGGTGGATAGATAGTGTATTAGAGACACTCGGAAATATAACAGCGGAAGAGGCAAATAGAATGGCAAATGACCGTACACTCACTCTCCCCTCAACACCGAAAGGTACATGAGGACAGAAAGAAGAAGAATGTCACACAGTGTGTATTCTTGGTGCATCTGAGATAAGAGCATTGAGTCACTTTGAATTTTGTCTGTGTATTTTACTGAATATGCCAATACTTCTTCTTCTTCTTCTGCGTTCATTCTCAAACTCCAACTGGATCTAGCTGGATCATGGTCCTGCTAGATTTCCAGCAGGATGTAGTCCAGAAAATGGAAATGCGTTGTGTCGCCGTTTTATTTGCGCCAATGGCCCGACACATCCGTCTTCGGCGGGAAATATGCCAATACAAAGGCGTATTCTATAGACCTACTGGTAACAAGTGCGGATCGAGCAGTGCGAGACGTTACGAGATTTTAGACACTGTCATTTACTTTCTGAAATATGTATCCACCTATATTAGAAGGCGCCGCTGGAATTACATCGGACACTCGTTAAGAATGAATACCAAAAGACTCCCCTACCAAGCATTGAAGTGGTCACCAAGGGGCAAGAGAAAACGAGGAAGACCAAGAGAAACCTTACGTAGAACTATTACAAGAGAACGCTTCACCATCGGTATCAGAAATAATAAAGACTTAAAACAAATTGCAATGAAACGCGAGACATGAAAATCTTTGACATTCGCCTTATTTGCCGTCTGTGGCCATAGAGGAATAACTAATTTACTCTCAACCACGATAGACCTTTTCGGGGTTTTAATTATGGCACGTTCTCTAAGATCTGACAACCCCAGACAACACACTGCGGCTTTTCGAGACATGTCGATCCCATTACACTTCTTTACTACAATTTCTGTTCTGATGGTGAAACTGTTTAATGAGAATCAAATTATATTATTATCTTATGGTTATCATCGCTATAGACATCGAATGACCAGTATTCCAAACTGTCTAGTTTCTTATGTCTAAACTGTAAACATTCCAAACTGTCTAGTTTCTTATGTCTAAACTGTAAACATTCCAAACTGTCTAGTTTCTTATGTCTAAACTGTAAACATTCCAAACTGTCTAGTTTCTTATGTCTAAACTGTAAACATTCCAAACTGTCTAGTTTCTTATGTCTAAACTGTAACCGTTCCAAACTGTCTAGTTTCTTATGTCTAAACTGTAAACATTCCAAACTGTCTAGTTTCTTATGTCTAAACTGTAAACATTCCAAACTGTCTAGTTTCTTATGTCTAAACTGTAAACATTCCAAACTGTCTAGTTTCTTATGTCTAAACTGTAAACATTCCAAACTGTCTAGTTTCTTATGTCTAAACTGTAAACATTCCAAACTGTCTAGTTTCTTATGTCTAAACTGTAAACATTCCAAACTGTCTAGTTTCTTATGCATTTAGCTGTAATCATATACTGGTTCTTTCCCTGTTTCAACACCAGAATACTATCCACAAAAGATAATGTTCTGCTAATGCTAGTCAGTTGTTGTACTTTCTGTCCACTGAGCCGCTAATATCTACATTTTGGAGACCCACTATGCCGAAAAGCTGCCCAAATCTACATTTTAATATGAATTTACTATCGTGTTCGGCATAGCAGGAAAACCGTACGGAGACAAAGTGAAAAGGCCTGATTTTTTCCCATAGCTCCTGGATGCTTGCTAATTACGTTGTTCATTAATGGGAAAAGAGGCGAACCCTGTGGAAATCCTTGGGAAAATTGTAGTATGCGTACAGCCTTTGATGCTTCTAGGATTTCTTGTAGCTCTGCCCTGTAGTTTGTTGATAATTTGTCAGTGACGGTTGAGAGTTCTATTTTTGAGGTGTTTGGTTTAAATATTTCTATCCCAGCTCCTCCTTTCTTCATTGCATTTTCTGATGTTCCATCTGTGAAGACATGAATCAACTGTGAACTGGGGTATTGGGTGCCTAGGTGATCAAGTGTTTTTGCCTTGAGGGAAGTAGGGGTTTCCATTATTTTTTTAATCAATGCTTGGTAAGTTTTGCAGTATATGTGAGTGAGGTGTTTTCGATGTTGTAATATACTTCTTGCTGATCCCATTACATCGTGTTGTTGCTGGTAATTTCTGCATTGGATTTCGTGAACTTTTTTTATATGTATTTGAAGCTTGATCTTTGCAGTCAATTTTTTTAGTTCATTTTCTTATGCAAGGGTGATGTTTCAGGCCTCAAGTTTTCAGTCACTTTTATTCTCTCATCCCTGCAGTCTGTTAGATTTGTAATCCTGCGGTCTGTTAGATTTTGTAATCCTGCTGTTGCTTCCATTGCTGTTACAGTTGTGCTCCCAAGTCTTGTAATAATTCATAGACCTACATTCTGAATTTTGTCCAGCTTCTGGAGATTGATATTTGCCGCTCTTACATATGTGCTCAATCCATATTCCAGAATTGGACAAATATGAACTTTTTAGACTTGTTTTTAGTTTTTATGTCAGCTCCTCAATCTGTTGCAGTTAGTTTTTTTCTTCATTATTTGTAGTCTTCATGTGGCACTTTTTTTTCTTTCTTTGATATGTAATCCCCACGGTTTATATGTAATTTCTCTTCAGATTTTTATCCCAGGTAGACCACGTTGTTTTCTTTTGGGAGTGGGATATTGCCTACTGTGAAAGTATAATTTTCAGGTTTTGTGGAGAGTGTGAAGAGTCTTATGAAAGTCTTGTTTTTATTTTTTGAACATCCCAGGTTTTTGCCAACTGTTCACCCTTGTTTATTATCTCTTTCATTCTCACTTTTGCAACTTCTTTGTATTCTAATTGGGTCCAAATAGCCAATATCATGGAGGTCCCTTTGTATGTATAGTGTGAATAACTGGCAGGTCATATATAAAAATTATGAAGAGTTTGAGGGATAGAACTCCTCCCTGAGGGATGCCTTTTGTTATGTTGACCATTTTGCATTTCTTTCCCTGGAGTTTGACTCATGCATGTCTTCCATGTTGAAAGCTTTTGATCCACTGTAGCATTTTGCCTCCCAATTCCTTTCTGGGCTTTAGCAATAGACCCACTTTCCAGATTTTATCAAAAGTTTTTGCGAGATCAAAAAAGATCACTGAGTTTTGATTTTTTTGTGGAAAAAATCTTCTATTTCCAGGGCAAGAAATGTTGTTTTGTCTCAAGTGCTTCTTAAGAAGAAGACCCAAAATTACTCTAAAAGCACCATATCAATAATTAAAGAAGGAGAAATAATAGGTTGCAAGACCATGCAAGAACTAAGAGTACAGGCAGTGGACCGCAAAGCACGGAGAATCAAAACATCTGCCCAACGTGCCGCATGAGACTCAGAATGAACAAACTAACTAACAAAAATATGACCTTAGTTGAACACTATTGACTACTATTTCAGAATGTGAAACTGATACAAAGAGAAGTTTTGGCTTTTCTAGTCGGTTGGTTGGTTGGTTGCTGATTCAGCGGTCCATGGGCTCATGCCCTTTGACCCAATGCCATTGTGTGATATATGCATGTATTTGTGAGCTGTTGTTTTGTTCCATATAATGTGTTCCGTTTATCTGGCCCTGGAGGGAGAAGCATTTTCCTGATGTCATCCAGCGCTGGACATTCAAAAAGGTGGTGGTCAACAGTTTCATATGGATGAGTGCACAGCTGGCACCCTGGAGTGTGCTGTGGTTGTATTATGTTCAGGTGATTGTTAAGCTGTACATGTTGTGTGCGCAGTCGGAATATGATACTCTGGTCTTTTCTTTCCAGGAGGTTGATATTGTCTTTAGAATTTTGGCTGGTCATAAATTTATAGATTTCCCTCCCAGTGTTTCCCATCTGTTCATCCAATTTTCTTTGTTCACAGATTTCAGAATCATTTTAACTGTGTGCATTGTTGTTTCTGTATAAGGATGTTCTTGTTGTGCTCCTATCTTTGCTATTCTGTCTGCCTTATCATTGCCAGGTGTGTTTGAGTGGCCAGGAATCCACTGCATAACAATGTTGACATCATAAGATGTGAGCAGCTGGTTGGCATGGTGGTATATTTCAGCTAGCTCAGATTTACAATGTCCATCACATTCCAGTTCTTGGAGAGCAGACATACTGTTTCTTTGTTTGTTTGTTTGTTTTGCGTTCGCTCCATTGTAACCATCACGGATATCCGTGCGATTTCCGCCGGGAGCGTGATTACGTTGTGCCACCGTTATGCGCCTTGTAGGCATAGCACATCCGATTTTGGCATGCCTTGACAATTCGGGTGGGCTACCCTTAGCCTGTGACAGCCTCTATATCTGTCTCCAGGCACGCGTAGTGGCGACTCTTCGCCCATACGATTTTTGCTCTCGTCTGACTCGCACGAGGTGTTCCACTGTCTATGAACTTGCCTCGTGTAATTGGACGTGCTGTGCCTGTGCCCATTGGGTACTGAACCGTTTCTCATCTGTGAGCCTGGTTCCTTAAGGGAAGAACTCAACAGAGGAGTTGGACCCTGACTCTTTCGCCCTCTTAGCCGAGGTGTCGTTCACCGATATCGTGTACCCCTTGTCCAAGTTCGAGTCTCACACCACGCGTTTGAGAGCAATGCGTTTTCGAGCTGAGCGTCCTTGTCCCAATAGCGCCTGAGCCCATCAGGTACTGAACCCTTTCTCTCTTCAAGTGTATTTCCGGTGTAGGAAACCCTGACAGTAGAGTTGGGCCAGGGCTAAATCGTTGTCCCTTTTGTGCCTGAGCCCATCGGGTACAGAACCCTTTCTCTCTGCAAGTGTACTTCCGTTATAGGAAACCTTGACAGTAGAGTTGGGCCAGGAATACCATCGTTATTCCTTTCTTGCCTAAGCCCATGGGGTACAGAACCCTTTCTCTTCGCGAGCATATTTCCGGTTTAGGAAGGCTCGACATAAGAGTTGGGTTAGGTCTTCTTGCTTTACCAAACGCCAATGGATGGGTCTGGGTCTCTGCCTGTAAGGAACACAGGTAACTAGAAGCTCGTCTCGAGCTGAAGGAGCTTGTAGTTCCCCTTTCCTAGGGACTTTTCACTTTCTATTTGCAGTTCGCGCTGCCCTCTAGCGCTGTTCTGCCCTTTCATTGTTTCATTGTACTCGGTATGAAATCTATTTGTCTCTCGCCATGCATCTACCTTTACGTGCATTTTACATTGGCCGCCCCTCCAATGTTCGGACTGGACAGACTAGCTTCACTGTATGTCGACAGTGTCGCTATATGTGGTGATGCTGGTGGTGTCGGAGATATTGTCTGTCTCTTGTGCAGTCAAATCTCTTTCCATCTGCTACCTCCACATTCTCGGACACGATTCACAAATGATTTGGCCAGAATCAGCTCGAGCTGCTGTATTTCTGTTTCCAGGGTGCACCGCGTGGAGGTACATTTGGGATCTTGGTTATCTGCTAACCCTGGGTCCGCCTAGAGCAATGCGTTCCCTTTGCACCCCAGACATACTGTAAAAATAACGTTTTGGACTTTTTATGGGAAGGCATCACATATGGTCTTCAGGTGGTACAAGGCAATTTATAGTGCTGTTATTTCAGCTTCATAGTTAGAACATATCTCCCCACAGGAATTAAACAACTCATCAGATGTTTTGTCTGGATATTCTATATAGACACCATAACCTGCTTTGATGATGGCTTTGAAGGCAGAGCCATCAGTATAGACATGGGTCCATTGTTCTGGGTAGGTGTCTATTGTTTTCTGTGTTGCTTTCATAAGACTTACTGGGTCGGAACTTTTCGTTGCATTATCTTTTAACTGTGTTTTGATTTCCGGCAATTTAAAACCTGTGTGTGTATTTTACTGTTTGTTCACTATTTGTCTTGTATATTCTTGAAAAAAAACATACGGTTTAAACTGTTAGCCATGTCCTAGTACAATTTTAAGTGGAACGATGTTTATCCGTAACTAGGATACAAAGGAACATAACATATTATACAGGGGACACAATTAGAAATAATGCATAAGAACGAGCGCAGCGTGAAATGTGGTGTATGTAGTTGTTGTCCTTGATGTCCACGTAAATTCTATATGATAACTTTCAAAATAATATAGAGATGTGACGCGGTGTGTATTGTTTCTCCATTCCATGCTACCCCAAACTCGTTCAATGTGCAGAGCGCCATTATTTTCATTGTGCTTCCATAACGCGTAAATAAATAGTTAAACGCCAATCATTTCTTCTGCACGCTACACACTGAGAGAATCCCCTTTTACCAGTGTGTAGCACGCAGAAGGAATGTAGAGTACATATATTATCAACAGGTAGTACATTTTCTGCTTTGTATAAACACAACCGATTCCTGCTGATTTCTTGTGAGACTCAACGCGTTAACCGTCATGTTTAAGTTGGCAGTAACCATGTTTGTTGTGGTAACAAATTCCAGGGAATTGTCATAGTGGGTAAAACCCGACTTTAAATATTTTTGTTCGAAACAGGGTCATCGCATACATAAATCAACAGGGACACAGGGTCACACACACAAAAAAAGAGGGAATTAAACTCAAATACGGACGAATAACTTATTTTTAGGTAAAACTTCCTCCTTACTGAAAACGTGTTTACTGTTCTCAATCAATACACTCTACATCTCCCAACCCCGTTATTTTCAAAATAGCAGCGTTGTACATTAATTTTCACCGTGACGAGGTTGGCTGCCTGCTCTTTAATTTCCCTCCATCACTCACTTGGCCAGGTCCAAAAATTAAGGTAACTCTTCGGCACATATTTCATAGTGGACTCTAACTGAATCTAACCGAACTGAATCTAACCTAACTGAATCTCATAGAACTAGTACGTAAACAGACAGCTATCTTGCAAGATCAAAGGGAATGAATCAGATCCACTAATTCAAGTATTTGGATACAATAATAATATCAGATAGACAACATGCAACAGTGACAAAAAGCACAACAGAGAGTAGGCAGGCCGTAGATATGATTTTCTTAAGGAAGGGTTTTTTTAAAAACCTTAAATAAAAGCCAATCATTCGTTTTCTTGTGTAAATCTCACTATTTGACGGGAAAATGTGAAGATCTTTTTGTGACAAAATAACAATGGGAGGGGTTTTTACTGACTTATCGGTGAAGCTCCTAGTTCTAAAAGTCATATTCAGATTTGCTAAGGGAGGTGTTTGAACACCCCTCCCTTATCTGGTGGCAGCCAACAGCAACATTTCTAAATCTGAACAATATATTGATACTGTCAAAAGTATGTAGACCTATCATAAATGATCAGATTCACAGATACATAACTTCGATTCTAACATATGGGTGCGAGTCTTGTACAGTAAATAAATAGGATAGAGGAAAACTAAACAACAGAAATGTGGATTTTTTAAAAGAAAAATATGAGTAGACAGGCAAACAAATGTGGAGGTTATGAAAGATTCAAATGCGAAACGAGGTTTACTTAATACTATCAAAAAGAGACACTATTTATTTTGTGGATACATATTTCGATATGGGGGTCTGGAGAACATGGTTGGTTGGTTGCTGATCCAGAGGCCCATGGGCTCATGCCTTTTGACAAAATGACATTATATTGCTGGGAAGACTGAATTATCGACCCTCCTCGGGCCAGATCCAGAGAATAACTATCACACCTCCGGGAAGGTAGGTTTCAACCTATGCACTGCGCCTAGCCACTGTAGCCAAGATAGGGTTCACTGTGTTCATTCCCCGCCACCAATTGACTACTGGTTATGCTGAACTTCTCTATAGCTCCAAGCATGCAACCAATTGTTCAAGTCAAAAGGATTGTCACGTCCTGAGTCACTGTGGCTCTATGATCGGCCATAGGAAAAACAGTGATGTCAGTTTCCTCCTCCTCAGTACTGCACAGTACATCTCTGGCTCCCTCCAAACCACAGAGGGTGCATACATATATATTCAGGCAAACATGAAAAACATTTCAACAACAAAACTAAATCATAACTGTATAGATGGCATGCCATGAAGCTTCTATAAGAAGATAACCTCTATATAACGGCATGTCATCCACTAAGGTTTTCTGTTGCATGGATGGTATGTCTAGTGGGCCATTGGCGAGACTCACAGACGCAACCACATGCGTCTGAAATCTGATATATCCGGTTTCACTTTTGTAGTGGTGAAACGGTGCGAACTTGTTTGGTTTGGACATGTAGCGAGAAAGGGCTCGCATTCTAAAATTATTTTGCAAGGAACAAGTTGAGGGTGGAATGAGGCGGGGGAGTGAGAGAAACTCATGACTTGGTAACATCAATGACAGGACTGTGCGTGGTTTTTCTACTCTCCTCCCAATGGCTGAGGATATAGGCCCTAGTTGTTTTGAAAGCTTTTTTGTTGTGGAAAGCTTTTGGCCGTCCACGAAAAAGATGGACCACTGAAATAAAAGAGGCGACAAATTCCACAATATACTCAGCACACAAGAGGGCCTTCTCCAGAAAACTCTTACCACTGACGCTGAAATGCAACAAAGGGTTTAGAGAATAGATAGATAGAAAGCTGTTTGTGCTGATGTTTCTAGTGTGGCATCCCTACGACCTTAGCGGGTTGTGGGTATTATTATTATTATTGTTATTATTAACCAGAAGGAACTTGAGAACTAACGTACAAAGAAGAAGAAAGTTATGGAAATTCGTGATCGTATACACCAGTAGGCATAGCTCCTACTGATAATGATGGTTTACCCAAGGGCGACATCATGCTAACGAGGGTTGCGCTGGTGGCGTATAAAAATAAAAATACACAATTTTATTTGGCTTTTTTCAAGTTTGGTTATACATGTGTTCCTTAGGGAAGAAACCAATGTCTCCAGTTTGGCGATGATACGCTACTGTATTATGTTTAGTTCTTTGCATGTTTTTGAGACCCAAAGTCATACCCTATTTGATGGTTATTTTGCGAAGTGTTTCTCTTGTTCTTCCTCTATTTCTTTTGTCATCTAGTACCCATTTCAATGCTTCAAGCAATAATCTATTTTCATTCGTTCTAATTTTATATTCGATAAAAGGCCATCAATTTCTTCTCATTGTTATAGAAACATATTGCTGTTTCGTGTCTTCTCTTATTTCCTTGTTTGCTATGTAGGCCTAATTACCAAAACAATAATTTGCAAGCAGTACTTTCGGCAGATTGTACGCAAATGTTTGGCGTAGAAATGGCATTAACCTACAGACTAAGCTGAAAGTTTACAGAGCAGTGGTACTTCCAGTGCTGCTATACGCTAGTGAAACATGGACTGTGTATAGACGTCATGTGAAAAAACTAAATCATTTTCATACAAAGTGTCTCAGAAAAGTTATGAGCATCAGATGGCAAGACAAGATTACAGATACCACTGTCCTTGATAGAGCTGGTATCCCAAGCATTGACACGATCCTGATGCAGACACAGATTCGTTGGGCAGGTCATTTGGTGCGTATGCCAGACCATCGTCTGCCAAAGATACTTCTCTATGGTGAGCTAGAGAAGGGTATACGATCTCAAGGTGGCCAAAGGAAGCGCTACAAAGACTCGTTAAAGAACTCACTGAAAGCCTTTGAAATAGACCACGATACATGGGAAGAACTTGCACAAAATAGATCTACATGGTGTTCTAAAATAAAAAAGAGCGCATCATCTTGTGAAAAGAAGAGACATGCAGCAGCTCAACAGCGGAGAGCAGCTAGAAAGTCACGGATAGACCAAGATCCGTCTACAGTCGTCATTCCATGTCCAAACTGTCCAAGGACATTTACAGCTCCAATAGGACTCATTAGCCATCTACGAACTCATAATCAAGGACATAACTAAAATTGAATTTTCAAAAGTGGATGTTAAATGGTCATCATCACTTGTGATGGACGAACAACAACACAACACCAAAACAGTTTGGTTTTAGGAAAATCAAAGGGAACCAGAAAAACTATAGTTTGGAAACTTAGGACTAGTATCCGACTATTGATAGATTAATACATGAATCGAAAACAGTATATATACTTGCATTGTAGACTACATAAAAACATTCAATAGAGTCCAACATGAAAAAATAATTTAATGACTTCAAGAATTAGGCATAGATGAGAAAAAAATCAGACACAGAAATATATATTGGGAACAAAATGCGTTCACTGAAATACGGTATGAAAACAGCTACTCACGATACATGTAAAAAAAAAAAAAAATAGGGGTACGGCAATGATGTATTTTATCAACAAGCATATTTAAGATCTACACATATAATATTTTTTAAATTTAGAAGTAATGCCAGGACTCAAGATCATTGGGAAAATAATAAACAACTTGCGATTTGCAGATGACACCGTCGTTTTAGCTGAAAGTGAACAGGAACTGCAAAGACTAATAGAGCAAGTCGATACATACATACATACATACATACATATATATATATATATATATATATATGGTCTAGAAATAAACATCCTTTAATGAAAAATATAAACCATGATAATTAACAACATCGCAGAATATTTACTAAACATAAAAATACATGGAGAAATACTATGACAAGCAGACCTACTGCATTATCAAATTCTTGGACATAGGACATCATGGAAAGAGAAGAAAACAAATAAAGAGGTGCTAAAAACACTTAATATGAAGAAAGAACTACTAAGAGAAATAAAGATCAGGCAAATAAAATACTTTGGACACATTAAAAGACATGACACCCTATTGAAGACCTTACTTGAGGGTAAAGTCAAAGGGAAGCGAGCAAGAGGTAGGCAGAGATACAAGTGGGAGAGTAACATTACACGATGGACAGGTTACAGTCTAGCAGAGTGCACCACGAAGACAAGAGACAGGAGATGTTGGAGATACGTTGCAGCCAACCTTCGTTGCGGAGACGGCACTTGATGATGATGAAATGATGGTATACGTGAAACAAAAGTTAAAATGTGAACAGGAATGGCTAAAAGTACTTTCAATGACATGGGGAAAATATTGACATCTAAACAATTTACAAATAAACTAAAGATAAGAATTATAAAATGCAAAAATGTTTCTATATTGATGTATGGCTCTGAAACAAGTCAATGAACAAACAACTAGAAGACTTAATTGGTGCATTTGAGATGTTGATATATAGAAGAAAATGGAAAATTTCCGTGAGAGAGAAGAAATCGAAAAAGAGATTCCAACAACACTTCGTATAAAGAAATAATCATAATCAGGACATAATCAAAATGTCTGTGTATTGTCATTTGTATGATTATATTTTGTGTTCTGTTGTGTATACCATATTAATTCGTGAAGACATCCGTCAGTGATAGTGTCAGTCGTCATCCAGTAGAACTCCATTACCTGTCTCCCACGTGAGTATTATTATCAATGATCTGGTGGCTGATCTAGCACATGATACAAGAGTGGCAATGTATGCTGATGACTTGGTAATATGGTGAGTGGAAGAACATGCGACATTGTCTACCAAACAGGTACAGAGAGCTATGGATGCCTTAACCACATGGATAAACAGGTGGTATATCAGCATTAATTTAGAAAGTACTTCACTACTCTCTTTATTCTTTCGCCAAAACATAAATCTGGTAACATCAAGATAAATGGAGAGCTCTTGAAGGAAGACAAACAACCTATATATCTTGAAATCATATTTGATAGTAGGCTTACGTGGAAGGAACACATCAACAAAATAAAAACAAAAGCCAGGAGAAAGTTAGTCATCCTGAGAAAACTAAGTGGAACCCCGTGGGAAGTAAATGGTAAAATACTTAATAAAGTTTACCAGTAGGGCATAAAAAAAACATGAAATATAGGTCTACTGCATGGTGTTCAGCATAAAATACTACAGTACATGAGCTAGATAAGGTGCAAAACCAGGCACTTAGGATCATCACGAGGCAATAAAATTAACAACCATGGTAGAGATGGAGAAAATACAAACACTGAGTGAAATCAGAGACACAAAAGTGTTAATACTCCAGAAAAGTCTCAATGTATGCCAAGTCATCCAATGAAAGACTGATTTCACAATTTAGCAATGGGGATACTTCTTCTTCTTCTTTCGTTCACTAGAAACATGTCTATATCTGTAATTCTGTCTCCTTAATAAAACTCACTGTCTTTTGTAGTTCATACAGTGTCCCATAGAGCTTTGATTCCAGTGTTGTTTCCTCTGGCCAATATGTCTGCCTCAGCGTTTCATGCTCAGAACACTCTTGAAGTATATGTTTGGCACTCTGTGCTGCCTGTCCACATGACTGTGTTGCCAATCTTGAACTTTGTATACATGTGACTGCGGAGTCGGTTGTGTCCTGTTCTGAGACGTAGAATTATAACTTGTTCTGGTCTGTTCATAATGTGATAGTCATCTTGTGTTGGCGTTTGTGGCTTTCTAATTGACTTGATCATCTGTTTTTTCTGATGGTAGGTGATTGGTATATCTGGTTGGTCTTCGGCAGCACCTTCCTTAGCCAGTTGGTCTGCTTTTTCATTTCCTGGTATTCCACAGTGAGAGGGTATCCACTGCATGGTTACCCTATACTGGTAAGACAATTCGCTAAGTAGTTTTTTCAAGTCTGTTAGTTTTTCAGACTGGAGAGCTTGAAGCACTGACCTTGCATCTGTCAGGAATACCACAGGCTGTAGATCAGAGTTGGAGTTCAGCAGTTTTTTAGCTGCCACACTAATTGCCTGGATTTCTGCATCATAATTATTGCAGAATTTTCCTGTCGGTGTTCTGATTGTATCTCTAGGCTTGTGTGGATATTCTATATATACACCTGCACCTCCATTACTCACGGCATTCTGTACTGACCCATCTGTGTATACTCTGACCCATATATCTTGTGGATATTCCTCATCCAGGAAACTGAGGGTGACTGTCCTTCGCTGCACACTGTTCTGTTCGTCCTCGCTTAGTATTCCTTTCACATGGGTCTGAATGTATATTGGCATTCCATGTCTTTCACTCCACGGGGTTTGTTGTGGTACAGGCCTTAAGGGGCTGTCAACTTCAGGTAGGTCTGTAAGTTGTCTGCGGAGTCGTTTAGCTTGATGGATAAAGCTGCTTCTTTTCAATCGTCCCATTGCTAGATTTTGGAATCTTTCCTTCATTGGATGACTTGGCATACACTGAAACTTTTCTGCCTGAATTAGTACTTTTGTGTCTCTGCGTTCGCCAAGTGTTTGCATTCTTCCCATTTTCTGCATCTCTGCTATGGGTGTTGATTTCATTGCTCCCAGCATTATTCTAAGTGCCTGGTTTTGCACTTTATCTAGATCTTGTAATGTGGTGTTGGATGCAGGACACGGTCTCACTCCTATTTCACTACTGGTTTTTTTTTTTTAAATCTTTTCTAATTATTAGAAAAGAGCTGGGATATTTTTGTCTTCGGAACAAGTATCTCTTTAAAATATTGAGTGGTAGCGCTGGTAATCATTTTGTTTTCAAAATGGCAGTTATTACTGGATACAATAAGAGGTAACAGTAAAATAGTGTAAAATATATAATATCAAATTTTGCGAAGCACACAGGAAATCTTATCGTTATCAATAACACAGCACATAATGAGTAAAAGACGATACTGCTTGTTAATTACTACGACTTGACAGGGACAATTGTTTCTCTTGTAATTGAACAAAAATTATTTTTTTTAAATCGCAAAATAGCGATTAACCGTTAACGGTTAACGGTAAACTAATAACGGCTATTATTATTTATTTGCTATTAACGGTAACGGATCGGTAACGGTTAATACATTTTTTAGGCATTTCAGAATTTCACCATTTGGACACAATTATTCAAATTGGTTTTACAGCATTATTCATTATAAACACCACAGCCACAGCTATATTCAATTGAGTATACTTATAATACTATATATGACTCATGAGTACATAGCCTTTAAATTATTAAATTTAACGATACGTCGTCTTCAACCAAGTATGAACTAATGTCTAATTGTCTTGAACGTCAATCTTGAACAAGTTTAACTTTTATTAGGCATTAGGACACAATTTTCAAAATGGGGTTACATCATTATAAATACCACAGTTAGATAGCCCTTGAAAATTGCAATCCAACGATACCTCAACCAAGTCTCTACGTCAATTCTGAAAAAAGTTACATGGAATATTTTTCGAATTAATTTTTGCCTCATGATAATTACATGGAACATATAAGGAAATATGAAATGACAGTTGTCAAAAAGTTGCAGCCCTGCCTTAGAACCAAGCCACTAATTTATGAATATCAAAGTTATTTGCATTAAAAAATATAACAAATTATACATTCTCTTTTTCGGGAAGACAAGACGCACCTGTTCATTGTATTATCATGCATATGCTAATTTTCCGGCGCAGCCAGAGTTAATAAATAATTAATAATGGAGTCTAATTTGCATAATTACATTGTAATATTTAATATATATTTATTACATTTTGTAATTATTTAGGATAAAATATATGGCAAACCGTACGTTTTTGTGTTTGTGAAAACAAGACGCACCTGTTAATTACATTATGCTAATTTTCTGACGCAGCCAGAATTAATTAATGATTAAAAATGGCGTCTGATTAGCATAATTCAATTGAGTGTATCATATACATTTTTCACATTTATTAATTATTTAGGATTAAAAATATAACAAATTATACATTTTCTTGTTCGGTAAGACAAGACACACCTGTTTATTACATTGTGTTAATTTTCTGATGCAACCAGAGCCAATTAATAATAGTGTCTAATTAGCATAATTAAAATCTCTTCCATGCTCCCCTTTATGGCAACATGCATGTGGCTGGCAATCTGTCATCTCAGCCCTCTTTGTATCTGAAATATAATATTTCATTATTATTATTATTGGCATTTGGTATCACATATACATAAACAATTCTATGTCAAATTACCAGGTAGGTATGTGCGCCAAATTTTCAAAATGGTTTGACACATGAATATGCTTTTTCCTATTTTAGTGATACCTAATTAGCCCTATATAATTAAATACTTTATTACATTATTCAGTAGATAGGCTTAATGTAGAAAATTGAGCAAGTTTGATAATAAACAACAAGAGACAAAGATACCAAAAAGAGTGAGAACGTTTGGAAGATGCTGAAGTTGACAATGTCTGCATTGATTTGATTTATTAGGTCTATTGAAAGGAGAAAGCATCTCTCACATAAAAGTGAATTTTACAAAATATTCATGAGAGAATTATAAGCAATTGGACTTCATAAACAATATAAATAATATATATTTAATGTGAAATGTGTTTCTTGTAAAATTATCAACATGAAATAGGACGATGTGACTAAGAAAACACTTCAGTCGTCATAGCGACGAACGCAGTAGTACGCACACCCGGCATGGTGTTGTACTAATATTTTGAATGATTTTACATAAAAATCTTAGATTTTTTACTAGTATCATTTAAAAATGAATTAAAGAAATTAAAAGAGGCAGGAATTGTAGTTGTTAAACGTCAATTTCTTTAAATAAGAGACATTTCAGAATTATCGACGAGGCAGGAAAGAATAGCGGTAAACAAGATGGCGGCTGAGGACCGCATGACCGATCTGCAGTGCGTTTGTTTAAAATTCGATAATAATTACAGGCAACTTCCAAAAATAGTGAAATTTTGTATATAAAGAGAAAAATGGTTGTTACATTTGTTAGATATGGTTACAACATGCTATTTTATTCAAACTAATAAATGTACGTGTGCAAAGAGAAAAACACTTAAATAGGCTTATTTAATTGCTTGGTGAAAAATGTGCACAGCGTATTTCCAATTTCTAGTTACGTAATCCAATGCACAAATGAATGAGAAAAATTAAACAGTTGTCTTTTTTTTGTAAGAAATACGGTTGCGTCGATTTGCCTGAAGACAATTGCTGTGGTCAGTGTTTCGCGTGATGCAAAAATCGATCATGGACGCTACCAAAACAGGGGGAAGTAATTTAAGCCACATTCACTTTCACGTCCCCTTACGATTTCCTAATACCTACTTTTATTCCACTTTAAAAAGTAAGTTATGTTCATTTTAATTAATCTGAAATTAATTTTTGATCAAAATAATGTACATGGAACATAATAAGTTCGACCAAGAATTATAACTGAGGCAATAATTTATAAATATCTTATTTATTTATTATAAAATATCGGGTAAAAGTACAGACTAGTTCTTCAATGTGCTATAAATAGCACAATGTTGACAATTTTAACTATCCAACGTCATGGATTCCTGTGTAACACCAATCAAAATAATGTCTGCCGTGACATCACACCCGACAATCACACAGTTCAACTCTAGACACAGACGAACTTATGCATAATCTGTTTGTTTTCCAATTTACACATTTTTTACAATTTCCTATTATTTGTGGTGAGCGATCAGTATTTCTGCCCACTACACACGGAGCGAGGTGCGTGCACACATTAGAAATATTATTTCTAATTCTAACCTTACTCTAAGTACTTACCCGTAAGTTTGCCAAATCACACAACAAAGGTCAGGTAACACCTCGAAACTAGAACAAAGGTTACAGTGAAGAACTATACTGTACTTGCGCCAAATATCGTACAGACTATCCTCTACTATACATTTTGTTTGTGTTCAAGAAGACAAAATGAATCTAGAGATTGCATTATCATTCATTGTGATAATTTTCAGATGTAACCAGAACTAATTGACCCTTTCGGCTGGCTCTGTGGCCAGTACGTAGTACAGTGCATGTCTGTGATGTCTAAGGTACCTGTTTATGAATCTCGCCGCAGACAAATGTGCATCTGGACCGTTCAGAAAGCAATGGCAAACTATTGAACATATTTATATTGCCTAGAAAATCACTACAGCTAAAAACTGCTGGGTTGATAGCTACATCCTGAATAGGATATGCTACCAATTGTTTTTTTTTAGTCCTCCAGTTAAAAAAAAACTCAGGGTTTAGTTCCCAGCCAAGGGGAATAACTCAGCAAAAACGAGAAGTTATTGTGCAAAGAAATGAATAAAAAATACAATTTGTAATCAATTTTTATAATTAAAATCCAATTTAGCAATAAATGAAAGGGGTACTGATCTGTGAACATATCTATGTAAATGTCATGTAAGACAAGTTTACTTGTCATGTAACAAGCAAGAGGAAACAAAATGAGCACTGGTTTCCTGTCAGCTTCACTTCACTTCTGTCAAATTGTTTGCTGATGAATGTTCAAATGAAAAGCTGCAGAGCAGTCTCCCTTGCACAGAATGACAACATGATATCCTAATCCATCTTTTATCTGTTTGTCTGATTATCCAGCATACACCTTAAAGTTATAGAGATATCAAGAATGATGTTCTACTGGGCACTAAATATATTTCCCCCCGGGTTTGTTTTTCATATACCGGTAGGTCTACTATTTGAATTTGAGTCTGCCTGTAAAAGCTATCACAGCTTCATGAATGTCAGTATCTTGTTCATGTATTATTAGCTCTCTAAACTTGGTTAGAATAAGATAAAAAGAAAGTCTAACCTTAAAAATTACATATGTCCATGTTGTCCTTGAGGCATAAATTTGAAATTATCATTGACATGAAAAGATTTGTTTATTCTTTTAAATATATTTCTAGACATTACACTTGACACTGCAAGTCACATTTAACAGTAGACCAAAACATTCTGTGAAATATTATTTTGTTGGAGCACAATGAAGTACTTAGGGGTTATGTTGGACCCCAGTTTGAGTTTCAAAGATCATGTTAACCACATCATTGTAAAGGTTTATAAAGGTCTTGTGGCGATGAAAATTATGGCTGCTGCTCAATATGAAAAGAGGCTGCTATTTCTGCTGTATCAGGGATTGATGGTGGTGGTGGTAGAGTACACACTGGCGATTCTGACACTGAGTCCGACTCAAACAGAAAGATTGGATAGAATCCAGAATGAGGCAATGCGAATCATTTTGGGGGGTGTGCGAGAGATACGTCGGCACAGGTTATGCAATACTTAATGGATTGTCTAACTGCAGAGCAAAGAATACAAATCTGCAGGGCGCAGGACTACCTACAAATCACCACTGATAAAGAACATCCCCTACACTCTGAAATTCTCATAGTGAAAGACAGTTGACTCAAGAGAGGAAAATTGTGGATGGAGCGCTCATAGGATATTATACAGAGTGTGTGCAGATTGGAAGATGTGCTACCTGGTGCGGAATGGAGTCGTACACCCTTAGATTGTCCGACAGCCTTCACAGTAATAATAACGCTCAATAGAGAATGCAGGGAATGGTATCCGACAGTGGTGGAGTCGGTGGTACTCGCTCTAATCGGGGAAAATTATATGGAAGGTTATATGATTAATATGTACAGATGGGTCGGTTGAGAGATACATCAGGAGTGCCTGGGCCTTCATAGCTCAAAGGTGGGGGGAGACCATCAGAGAGGAAAGTGGTGCATTCGCTCAGACGACAAGCAGCATGACAATGGAGATTTTGGCAGTAACCAAAGCTTTGCAATATGCCTGCATACTCAGTGACTCAATGAGCATGATTGTGAAAGTTCAGGTGGGGTACATTCGGAAACAGTGGCTAGATGCAGTGAAGAATTCCTGTATGCGTAAAGTGACTTTCATTGTTGTGCCGGGACATGCAGGAGTCCGGGGTAATGAGAGAGCAGATAGGTTGGCCGCACATGCTGCTATATGGCTGTTGGTGGAGCTATGGATCGAGCAGACATTTTTAATGCCCTATGAGAAAACGCACGAGCAAATGACTGTATAAGCGACGATGACTCTTGTTCCATGACTAGAATAAAGGAATTTGGTTTGAAATGTGGTGTCGCCAGAACGAAGCGGTTTCGTGGGCAAGAAAGAATGATGGTCAATCAACTGCGTACTGGGACCATCAGTCAACGTGTAATGGCGGCTACAATCAAGGAGAGATCTGAGCACCTATGGACTTGTCCTGAGTGCAGTGACGATGATCCAACAACTAACTATTCTGTGAAAGGGTAATTGGTGAACTCAAAACATATAGACCTAGTTCACATAAAGAAATATCTTGACATTCATCATCATCATACCCAGAACCCTTTCGGGTCATATGGGTGCCACTCTGGAAACATCAGCACAAGCATTTCGCCATGTCTCACTGTTATCAGTTCTTTGTTTAAGTGTGAAAAATCTTAACCCAATCCAGTCTTTGATATTATCAATCCATACTTTCCTATTATCTCTGCTTCTTCCACTCTCAACTGTTCATTACAAGATAGTTTTGGAAAGGGAATCATGCCTTACCATGTGGCAAAACCACAGTGTAGCCGGGGGCAATGATGAGCACTTTTAACTTTTTAGCATGTTCTAACCACCAGACTTAACTATGAGAAACCATACTGGCAGAAATATGTAGTTTATCCATCCATCTTACAATAGTGAAGGTATTTACAACATACAATTACATTTAGTCCCTTGTATGATATTTTATGAACATGATTAAACTGCCACCTTTGCCCCATATTTGGGGGCAAACATGCACAGGCGAAAATATTTACAAAATGAAGGGAAAATGGACAAAAACAGCAAAATAACAATGTCACTTCCTATCTTAACATAGTCAGTCACAATAAAATTATAGAACACAAAGACTAGGCCTACGTATCTTTATATAACTTTAATGCGAAAAAATAGGAGAAAAAAAGTAATGGAAAAAAATATTAATACAAAGAATGGATGCTTAGATTTGTTTTGAAACTATAACGTGATGGTGTGCTTTATAAAATGTTTGTTTATAATTTTGACTTTCGTGCATCTATGATCACGAAGATCGTGCATCTATGACTGATGGAGATCGTGCATCAAATAATAGTGAAGATTGTGCAACTATGAATAGTGGAGATTGTGCAACTATGATTGGTTTAGATCGTGCATCTATGATTGGTGGAGATCGTGCATCTGTGAATGGTGAACATTGTGAATCTATGACTGGCAGAGATCGTACATGTATAGCAGCGACTGCTTCATTTTCAGTCAGCAGCTTCATTTTCTCATTTTTCCGTTTGTAATTCCTAAAAAGAAACTTAACGTGATAAAATATTGGTTTAAATATTATGCAACATGAAGGGGCAGTGACTGGGACAAATGTGCGCAGTCATGCATGTTTGCCTCACTAACTCTGCACGGCTTTACCCCAAATCACATTTGTTAACAACGTTTATAAAATGTCACAAAAAAATTAAGTATCTTGAGAAGGTAACGTGCTTAATAGCTTAACAATACAATATATTTTTCAGTTTAGGCATGTAAAATAACATGATAACAGCGGACAAAGAGTGAGCAGTTGAAATAGTTAGATCGATAACGTTAAAACATTAATTTACCTCATGGCTAAAAAATGATTGCCCTTGACCTTAAAAAATGATTGATGAAAATTTGTTGTTCGACAGAATAGGATGTTAGTGTTTGGCGTAGTCACATGGTGTATGGGGAAAATCTATAGTTTTGAAGAAAAAAAATTCACTGCGAATCTTTTCCCAGTGTGCATCTTTAACTCCGGATACCCTAAGTTTGATATTATAAAGTAAAACTGGTTTCCAAGAAAGATCGTGTTTTTCTAAAATGTTGATACCAGCATACACATTGGTTTGCTCTGCACAGTACCTCAAGAATGACTAATGTAGAAATAGTGAAAAATAGAGAAATCCATTTTGCTCTGATAATAACCTAGTCATAACTCTGAATGTGAATAGTTATTGGTGAACCTGACAGTTTTATCAATGCTAGTTTATACAGAAGAAAACTAACATTATGTTTGTTACTATTTCAGATCTCTGAAAAAATGTTCAACAATGATTTCAAAATGGAGATAGTCAATTTGAAAGTAATGAGAAAATGACAGGATATCAAGAAGGCATGCAACCTGGTCTGCATAGAGATATAAAAGAAGGTATGTATGTGATTTTTGTGATGGAGCATTTGTTCTCACACGTGACTGAATGTGTATTTTGATACTTTTGTATATGTGATGTTTTCTGTGGCACTTTTGTGATAATTTCCTCAGGGATTTTCCATTCCATCCGCTGGAGACGAGCATTAGTTATGTATAAAATCTCATTTATTAAAAAAATATTGCTTATGAAACTCAAACAATACAGTGGAATCCTTGTATAACAACTTGGTCCGGACTGACAAAATATGTATGTAATAACATCACTAAATACAGTACAAACAGTATAGAATAAATATAATTGGGGATTTTGAAAAGTGTTGTTATATATGGAAATGTGTTATAAAAGAATGCGCTATAGAGAAATTACACTGTATAACTCTAATATTTATAAATATTTGAATTATTTGTAAAATAACGTGGTCTGCACACAGTGGTGAGGTGTCCATATAAGCAATGAAAGCATTGCTATCAGTCTGCAGTCATTTTAAAGTGTATAAATCTTGTCAATATTAATGCTTGAGTAATAACTCAAATTAATATACACCAATCTCTTGAATGGATACCTACAGGCAAAAGAGCCATGGGTAGATCTAAAAATACACTCAGAAGAACAATACTTAGAGAAAGTAAAACAATCAATATTCATACTATTCAAGAACTGCACAGAATAGCTTTGAACAGACAGAATTGGAGATTTCTGACCTCTGCCCTATGTGCTAACTTCAGCGCAAAAAGAAAATGAACGAATTAATAACTCGAAAGTACGTGTGGAGGGTGGGAGAAAGAAGAAAAGGGTGTTTTTTCTCTGACAAGTTATTATGTTTATATGCAACTTCTTCAGCCACTTACAACTTTCAAGGAATACAATTTGTACTTTTGAGGTTTCTTCATACAGGAGAATTATACACTTAGTAAGTACAATCATTGCAAGCAATGGTTAAATTTCTTAGGGCAGGCTACTCTGAATTTGAAAGACTTTCACAGATAAAGTGAGATAACTAACCCTTAAGATACTAACGATACTGCTGAAAAACAGAGCTTATAAATAATCCTTTAACACTGAACAATGCATGTATTAACTCTGTTCTGAGATATATTTAACATAGTTAGCACAGTATTATTTAACATAGTTAGCTCCTGTTTTGAATTCTGATGAAAAGAGAAAGTATCGATGTAATGTTTACAATTTTGAAGTTCAAACAAGCATATTTTCCCTGAAATTTAATGAATTTTCGAAATAGTGAGCAAGCAGGACAGTTAAGACAGTCTGTTTGATAAATCACATGGTGCTTATGATAAGTATTATTTCTTCTTCAGCGTTCATTCTCAAACTCTCACTGGATCTCTCTTGTAGCAGGACAGTGGCCCTACTAGATTCCCAGTAAGATATAGTCTAGAGAATGGAAATGTATTGTGTCACTGTTTTATTTGCGCCAAATGGCCAGACACATCTGTCTTCTGCAACATGAATATTATTGATATTGAAATACAGAGTGCAGGCGATGATATAGTTCTATGTTATGGGAATTTCTGTATAGACAGTAGATCAGCACTGCATAGTATGAGCATAACAATATTAATATGAGCAACATAGCCGATGTGCTTGCGGGGGGGACCGTGCTTACGTTGAATGAAGCATTGGCGGTATCAGTACAGGGTGGATCTATATATCATATTTATGAAAAAAGGCCTATTTCTTTCAATAGATTCTAAATTATTTCACAGTTTAGCAGAACAAATCGACAGACTAACAAAATATATGGCTCAGAAGATCAAGTTATGCCTCAAATTTAAAAAAGGATAAATGTGAATTTATTGACCATATGTGCAGTAGTCTAGTTGATAATGAGCTTGCATACTCTCACCGGGTAACAGAGAGCCAGCTTTGAAACCACATCTGGACAGAATAAAGTCAGGGCTGTGATTTCTCGCCTGATACGACCATCCCTCCAACTGTAAGCGGGTACCTGATACATGAGTTAGGAATAGTAAGCACAATAAGGAAGGGAACTGGCCACCCCACCTAATAACACTATTCAACATCAAAATTGTACCAGTAATGAAAAAAGTTGATCTTAACTAATTTTGGGATGCTGAATACAAAAATTATATATAGTTTTTTTAAAATATATGCAACTTTTAATTTTTCTATTTTTGCAATCCTACCTGGTATTACATCACTTTTGTGTATAAATATTTTATCTCTGATTAAATTTTGTTATTAGCATTGAATTTTTCCTTCTCAAAAGTGTCTTTGTTAGAAATGCCTGAGACATGTGTCAACAGTGCGAATAATTTCGGTTATATATGTGGCAAAGTGACTTTCTATCACAAAGATGGAATATGTCTAAAGTGATTAAGAAAGCGTACAATTTGTATTTTGGCTGCAGGATAGATCAAGAGAAGAGTTGAGCACCACACATATGCTGCACATCTTAAACTGTGGTTGGCTGGCAAAAGGCAAGCTATGCCATTTGCAGTTCCAATGATTTGGAGAGAGCCCACTGATCATATCAACAACAGTTACTTTTGCATGGTGCCTCCAATTTTGAAAGGAATATCAAAGAAGAAAAAATGGATTCTGCAATATCCAAGCATCCTCCCTACAATACGTCTGGTACAGCATGACGATGTCCTACCAGTTCCCAAAGTGCCAGAATCATTTTCTTCTGCATCCCATGACGAAGAAGAGGCCATCAACCTTAAAAGATCCAGAATTTGAACAAACTATATCTACAAAACCACACTTAATAACCCAAAGTGAACTGAATAATCTTGTAAGAGACATGAATTTATCCAAGAACAAGGCTTGGGTTTCAGATTACGGCAGTGGAATATTCTAGCAGAAGATTTTAAAATTTCTGTGTGTAGGAACTGCCAGAAGCAGCTTACTAAATTTTTTTTTTAAAAGGGTGACCTGTCTGTGTGCCACAACATTTCTAGTTTAATGACAGACCTTAATATCAATTACAACCCGGAGGAGTGGAGGATTTTCATAGATTCTTCCAAGACAAGTATTAAAGCTGTTTTGTTGAATAATATTAATGTTTTACCGTCATTCATTTCATATGAAAGAAACATATGAAAACATTAAACAACTTTTGAAGTGTATAAACTATGATCTTGTCATTGGTCACTACGTGGAGATTTAAAAGTGGTAGCTCTTTTGTGCTGTTGCTTTCTCTGTGAATGGGATAGCCGTGCATTAAGTGACCATTACATCATACGACATTGGCCAGTCAGGCAGTCATTACAGTGTTGCATTAAGAACGTGAACCCAGAACTTGTTGACAGTAGCGAGATTTTGTTGCCACCCTTGCACATTAAGCTGGGTCTCATGAAAAACTTTGTCACTGCAACAATCATGATTTGAAACATGTTCATGTAGATGGCACCTTCTCGCCTCGCAACTTGAGTCAATTAAATACAAAGTAATAGGTAATTTAATTAAAAAATATGAACCAGTTAATATTATGTAAAGAATGGTAATATAAAAACTGGGGACACAGAGATGAAAAAATGATTCAAAAATTGACAGAAAACATCAGGATATCTATATGCAGGAATGAAGGAAATTAAAATCAAAGGCTGTAGGTTGTTACCATATTAGCGGATATACCGGTTCTACATGGCAATTTAAGTGCAGTCATTTAAGGAGGGTGATTTAATGACAGTCTCCTGAACATCTTGGGCACCTACCGTAGAGGTCTTTACCATTGTAGTGGGCAGAAACGAGAATCCCAGCAATAGATGGATGATATTTTGTAGATATTGACAAAATCAGTCTCGAAATCTCTTACCCATCTCCCATATGTAAGTTATGGCCAAACTTGTGTAAATGATGACATTGGTAGCATTGCCAGACACATATGTAAAGCCCATTTTGATGGTGAAAGTGGCTTTAGAAAATGTTATAAGATTGGTCTGTGCGATATAGACACAGTTATTGTTTCTGCTGTTCGTCCATTAAGTTAACGATGATCTTTCAGCTCAACTGGGATAATCATGAAGATGTGCAGTGTGTCATACTATGACTAATGATTTCTATGGATGCTTGGAATTGTCTACCACACTCTGGGTATGTGTGGGAGGAGTCTGTGGGACATTGAGCAGCTCTTGCCTTGTTCTAGCGCATTTTGGTTGTGCAGCATGATGTCTGAGGTTCTCTGCAGCTGCTGCACCACTCTTGATTCTGTCTCATGCAAGATTCTCCCATGAATTTGTGTCTATTTTGAAGTGAGTCATTGATGTCTTAGGTGTCCTTAAAATGCTTCTTCTGTTCTCCTGTCTTGTTGGAACCAGTCTGGAGTTCTCCATATAACAGCTTTTTTGGTAGATGATCTTTCGTGTGGACCATCTGCCCTGCTCAGAGTGTCTGCGCCTTCATCAACATTGTATATATATGCTTACAGACTTAGATTGCATCTACTTTATTAGCAGCTGACAGTGCTAAAATGACCCATGACATCTACCTTGAGGAAGCGGAACCAAGATAACCTTCAGATTCTTATCATGTCTGTAAACACACCAGAAGATGACCATGGAATACTGCATTAGATATTCTTCTGTGTTCACTCTCTGATAACAGCACACATTTTAAATGTGACATCCAATGGGGAGCAAGAAGTATGGTGCACTAACATTTGATTTGCACCATGTAGGCCTAGCATATCCGTTTTCTGCATACTTTTAATTAAAGTAAGCTTCCCTAACCAGTAATGACCCTCCTATCTGTCACCTTGCTCCGAGTGTGTATCAGCTCTTTGTCATGACAATTTTTCACCCATTGTGCCCTTGAATTTTGCAGGCTAAAATAATGTTCCTGGGTGGCAATTTCTGAGATGATAAACATTGATCTGGGAAATGACAGCCTGGCAGTCCCGACCAGCCACTGTCTAAACTGTACTGCAACAGTGCTTTGGCTGTGGGTAAAGACAGGTGCCATTCAGAAATCTTGTTTGTCTTGTGCAATAAATTCTCATTCCATCTCAGTGTGCACTGCCTGGACACTATCCATAAAGCGTTAGCCAGGTTTCTTCGCACCTGCAAATCAATCTATTTCTAGGGTAATACACGAGGAGGTGCTATTAGGATCTTGATTATCTGCTAATACTGGGTCTGTATGAGAACAATGTACTCACTGCACTAGGTATGACTGGATGTTATCTGTATTTGACATTTGCCAGATTACAGTGGCAATGACAAGTTGTACATATTCTTAATTTGATGTACAAGAGATGTCTCATTTTGTAATGACCAATTCTTAGGTCTAGTAAGGTAGCCTGGTCTTTTCTGTATAGTTTGTAATACTCGCCATCTACATTGTATTTGGGATGGTTTTCTTTCCACTTTTTATTGTAGCTGCCTTCAGTGATGATTTTCACTTTCTTGTGGTTGACAAGATATTCTTCTTGTGGTAGATTCCATCCTTCTTTGGTCAGTCTTATCTGCTACTTCAGTTAATTTGATGTTGCAGTATGTGTATGTATCCACTAGATAACTACTCTCTGAAAATTATTATGCATTTGAACTATAATTGACCATAGCTCATTCAGTTAGATGTTCTTGTGTAGCTTTAATGCAGTTATGCCGTTGGTGTTCCTGTGTAGCTTTAATGCAGTTATAACAGAAAGTGTATTTGGTGGTAGTACAACTTTCCTGTGCACATGATCTTTATGCTGTAAGACTATTTCTGCTGTTTTCTTAGGAGCTTTTATTTCTGGGTCACTTTGACCCTATATGAGAATGGACAGCCAACTTCACCCCATAACCCTCTTAGTTGCCTCTTACAACATGCATGGAAGGTAACAAATAGTGCTATCTTTTGCTCCTCTTTCAGGTCCTGCATCAGACAGGCATATTTTAGTTATGAAAGTGCATGACTCATTGATTTGCTGTGCCAGTATTGGATATTTCTGTGCCAATTTTGTTGAACTTGCTGAAAAGTTACTGGGTACTCTCCAGCCTGCTCCTACCATAATCATTAATTCTTTGGTGCATATGGTGGTTCAGAAGTCTTTCATTTGCTGGACAACATTTGTGTCTCATCTATCTTCCATTGACTGTGGTCTTGTTATTGTTTCTAAGGTAATTATGTGTGTAGATTTCATGGATCCAGTGATAATGCTTGTATATTGATTATGGATTGTGTTTATTCTGTTGAATTGTATTTTAAATGCTGTGGCCAAGCCAGTGATGCCACATTCAAGTATTGACCTAACTCTTGCTGTATATAGTCTTTCCAAGATTTTTCTGCCAGCTCCCAAGTTTGTGCCTACATTAAGACGCTTGTGTAATTTTTTAATGATAATATTTGTTGCTATTTTTCTAGTGTGAATTAGTTATCTTTTCATTATGTCTGTGTGAGAATAGTTCTGTAAACTAGGCATAACAGTACCTCCGTTATTTTATATCATAATGTTGACCGTTAATGTCTTTATGTCATAGATCGTTACATTGTGAATGTTTTATTCTTTTGTATTTATTATTATATTTTCATGGCTTGTCACTGTTCATTGTTTGTATATTTATTACTATATACATTTCCTTGACTTGTCACTGCTCATTGCTTGCATATTTCAGAGATCCGCGACAACACATTGGAACACTTCGTGAACTCTCAAGATGATATTAAGAAAATACAAGTAGAAAGTGTATACAGTGTTCAACATTCACAACTTGTAAGATCTGATGTTTTCTCAGAGAATCTTCTAGAACATGTTAGAAACATTGAGAAGAGCACCAGAGATGGGACTGAAGGTTTGGAGAGACAAACAGAACATGTTAGAAACATTGTGAAGAATACATCATATGAGACAGGGGATTGTGAGATGGTTCATGAAAACAAAGGAAACACAGTAATGAAAGCAGACAACAAGAATGAAGATCTGTGTTTAACATCAAGAGAGGATACACTAAATTATCTAAAAGAGCCAATAACAATAACGGATCCTCGTGCCAAGGTTGAAGATATCATTGATTTGATTATCCAGAATGAGGACAATCTGATCGTCAATAGTAGAGAATGTAGCAAACAGTCAGAAAATGATTTCTGTGTTCCTAAGAAAGGTAGTAGACATACTGTGTCTGATGTAAGTTTTGGTATGGTAGTTACTTTTTATGATAGCTTGAAGAATCCGAAAAATACACATACAGGAGAGAAACCTTACGCATGTGATGTTTGTGGTGTCAGATTTAATCAAAGCAATAACATGAAGATGCATAGAAGGACACATACTGGAGAGAAGCCTTACAAATGTGATGTCTGTGGTGTAGGATTTATTGAAAATGGTTATCTGAAGAATCATAGAAGAACACATACTGGAGAGAGACCTTACAAATGTGATATTTGTGGTATAGGATTTAACCAAATTAGTACCCTGAAGAACCATATAAAAACACATACCGGAGAGAAGCCTTACAAGTGTGATATTTGTGGTATAGGATTTAACCAAAATGGTACTCTGAAGACACATAGAAGAACACATACAGGAGAGAAGCCTTACAAATGTGATGTTTGTTGTATAGGATTTAACCAAATTAGTACCCTGAAGAACCATATAAAAACACATACCGGAGAGAAGCCTTACAAGTGTGATATTTGTGGTATAGGATTTAACCAAAATGGTACTCTGAAGACACATAGAAGAACACATACAGGAGAGAAGCCTTACAAATGTGATGTTTGTTGTATAGGATTTAACCAAATTAGTACCCTGAAGACTCATAGAAAAACACATACTGGAGAGAAGCCTTACAAGTGTGATATTTGTAGTGCAGGATTTATTCAACGCGGTTGTCTGAATATACATAGTAGAACACATACTGGAGAGAGACCTTACAAATGTGATGTTTGTGGTTCAGGATTTACTCAAAGTAGTTCCCTGAAGAAGCACAGAATAATACATACAGTTGAGAAATCTTTCAAATGTGATGTTTGTGGTGTAGGATTTTCTCAAACAGATACCCTTAAGAAACACAAAATAATACATACTGGAGAGAAACCTTATACATGTGATGTTTGTGGTGCAAGATTTTCACAGAATAAATACCTCAAAGTACATAGAAAAATACATACAGAAGAGAGACCTTACAAATGTGATGTTTGTGGTGTAGGATTTAAACAAAGCAGTACCCTGAAGACTCATAGCAGAACACATACTGGAGAGAAACCTTACACATGTGATGTTTGTGGTGCAAGATTTTCACAGAATAAATACCTCAAAGTACATAAAAAAATACATACAGAAGAAAGACCTTACAAATGTGATGTTTGTAGTGTAGGATTTAAACAAAGCAGTACCCTGAAGACTCATAGAAGAACACATACTGAAGAGAAGCCTTACAAATGTGATGTTTCTGGTGAAGGGTTTCCTAACACTCACCACTTGAAAGAGCATGAAAGAACATATACAGGACAAAAACCTTACAAATGTGATTTTTGTGGTGTAGGATTTATTCAAAGTGGTAACCTACAGAAACATAGAAGAATACATACTGGGGAGAAACCTTACAAATGTGATTTTTGTGGTGTAGGATTTATTCAAAATGGTTCTCTGAAGACACATAGAAGAATACATACTGGAGAGAAACCTTACAAATGTGATGTTTGTGGTGTTGGTTTTAATCTGAGCAGTAACATGAAGATACATAGAAGAACACATACTGGAGAGAAACCTTACAAATGTGATGTCTGTGGTGTAAGATTTAATCAAATCACTAACATGAAGATACATAGAAGAACACATACTGGAGAGAAACCTTATATATGTGATGTTTGTGGTGTAGGATTTAATCGAAGCAGTAGCATGAAGATACATACAAAAAAACATTCTGGAGAGGAGCTTTACAAATGTGATGTTTTTTGTGTAGGATTTAATCAAAGCAGTAACCTGAAAATGCATAGTAGAACATATACTGTAGAAAAACCGTACAAATGTGATATCTGTGGTGCAGGATTTATTCAGAAGGGCTCTCTGAAGTCACATAAAAGAACACATACTGGAGAGAAACCTTACAAATGTGATATCTGTGGTGCAGGATTTATTCAAAATGGTTCTCTGAAGTCACATAGAAGAACACATACTGGAGAGAAGCCTTACAAATGTGATGTTTGTGGTGTAGAATTTAATCTAAGTGGTAGCATGAAAACACATAGAAGAACACATACTGGAGAGAAACCTTATATATGTGATGTTTGTGGAGTAGGATTTAATCAAATTACTAACATGAAGATACATAGAAGAATACATACTGGAGAGAAGCCTTACAAATGTGATGTTTGTGGTGTAGAGTTTAATCGAAGCAGTAACATGAACATACATAGAAAAAGACATTCTGGAGAGAGGCCTTACAAATAAGATTTTTGTGGTGTAGGATTTAATCAAAACAGTAACATGAAGATACATAGAAGAACACATATTGGAGAGAAACCTTACAAATGTGATGTTTTTAGTGTATGATTTAATCAAAGCAGCAACATGAAGGTACATAGAAGAAAACATACAAGAGAGAAGCCTTCAAGTGTGATGTTTGTGGTGTAGGGTTTGCTCAAAATTGTCATTTGAAGAAACATACAAGAACATACATAGTAAAGAAACTTTACACGTGTGATGTTTGTTACACAGATGTTTGTAACACAGATGTTTGTTACACAGATGTTTGTATTGAAACTCGAAAAAACAACCATAAAAAATGCATGTAGCAGAGAAATCTTACAGATGTTGTTTAAGATTTAGTTATAATATTTATATCATTATAAAATGATACACAAAAAATCACATACAGGAGAGGCACCTTACAAATGTGTTGTTTGTGATTTAGAATTTACTAAATATAGTAATCTTGGAGAAACACAGAACACATAAACGAGAGAAAACAAAATGTGTTTGATTTATAAGATTCTCTTAAAACGACTCAAAAAAACATATACAGGAGAGAAACTTTACAAATATGTTTATGGTAGAGAATTTACGCATAATACTAGTCTGAAGAAACACCAAAGATAATATACATACAGAAAATAAACTTTTCAGATGTCAAGTGTGTTGTATAGATGGTTTTTATGCAAAGATTTTCAAGACACATACATGAGATAAACCATACAAATATGATGTTTGTTGTGTAGAATTTACTCAAAATGAAGATACATAGAATACACGCAGGAAATAAATCTTACAAATATTGATGCTTGTGGTAGAGAGTTTGATCATAATAGTAGTCTGAATAGACACAGGAGAAGACAGACATAAAGGAGATAAATCTTACAAATATGATGTATATTGTTGTATTTATTTCTGATACAAGAATTTTTCGACACGGAAAATCAAACAGTAAATAAAAAACACAGAGGAACAAGTTTTTACCTACTCTGTTTCTGGCTGACATCAATGATCTGATTGCTGAACTACCACATAGAACAAAATGGCAATGTTTGTTGATGACTTGATGATATGTGCTGGAATAAACATTAAATCGGTGCATGGAGCTATGATGATAAAGTAGTCCCTATAGCTGTGATCAGATAGCTCTTAGCCTATAGAAAGCCTCCCTGCACTCCTTCACAGGAAAACATGCAGTAGTGAAAGTTTTTTAAAAGATAGTTCTTAGCAGTCCATGTCCTTTTAGAGGAAAGAATAGGTCTTCCTCAGTTGAGTAACAGAGGAACACATAAGGTTTGCTTATGGATGCATGTTTAGTTCCCAAAAGGAGGCATTCCAATGCATCAGGATCATCACATCCTTCCTTAAGTGCAGCATATACCTGGTCCAACTAGTTCATTTTTCCTTTAGATCTGTTGACCCATCTACAGCGATGGCACACCTGGAATTTCTTTCCACCTAGGAGTATACCACAAAAGTACAGTGGTGCAATATTCGCTGTCCTACATCTGTGTGTCACTCATGGGGATCATTTGAGAGAAGACAAAATTGAGGCAAGACATGCAGTGACAATGATTCTCACAGGTGACAGATTGTCAGCCCATTCCTCCAACTTTCTTAGTCTCCTCCAACATTCATAGACAATTGACTGATCTTATTCTTTGCACTCTAAACTAGAAGTCCAGCCCCGATTGTCACATGGACAAACAGATAGCATGTCAATATCAACATTGCAAGATCAGTACTAGAGGCACTACAATCCAATAAACTACCAGAGTTAAAAGAGGTATTGTCTATAGTGCAAAATAGGTGTAGAATTATACTGCAATGGATTCCATCACACTGGAATAGATGGAAATGAGAAAGCTGATCAACTTGCCAAGGAAGGTTCTAACATGCAACAACTGGATGTACCAATCAGCTATAGCCAAAAGAAATACATTATAAAGGCACAACGAAAACCTAACTTACCATCGCCGGACGACTACCACCTACTTAACAGACAAGAACAGGTCATCATATTTCAACTCAGAGCTGGACACAATAGACTAAACAGCCATATGTATACAACATTTTTAATTGGCACAACAGCAAAGTGACCGGTACATGTGGGCAAGCCAACCAGACTTCAGAACCTATCCTTCAAGAATGTGCAAACTATGATACACTGAGGTGCTCATACTGGCCTTCTGATACACCTATGAATGTTAAACTTTATGGTACAAAACAAGTAATGGAAAACACTGTCCAATTTATACAACACTGAATTTATACAACAAAAGAAACAACACTTCAGATATAGACATTATTAGCAAATGAAAGAAAAAGAAGAATATCAACATAGAAAAGTGTAGCACTACTCTTTTTGTAATCACTAATACAAAAAAATGACGACATCAAGATAAATAGAGAGCTCCTGAAGGAAGACAAAAAACCTAAATATCTTGGGGTCACATTTGTTAACAAGCTGACATGGACGGAAAACATCAACAACAAAAACCAGGAGGAAGTTGGCCATCCAGAAGACTAAGTCAAATTACATGGGGAGAAAATGGGAAAATGATTAGTAAAGTTTACCAGCAGGGCATACAATCACATTTGGAATATGGGTCTTCTGCATGGTATCCAGTGTCAAACATCACATTACATGTATTAGAAAAGGTGCAAAATAAGGCACTTAGGATCATCACTGGGGTAATTAAATCAACCCCCATAATAGATGAAGAAAATGTGGAGGGCACAAACACTGATGAATGTAACAAAGCTGCTAATACAAGCGGGAAAATTGCACTGTATGTCAAGTCAATCCATCCAATGAAAGATAGATTTCAAAACGCAGTTGCAGCGACTGAAAAGAAGTAGCTTTTATCCAAACAAATTAGGCCAAACAACTGAGAAGAAAAATGTCAGACTTGTTTGAAGTTGAACCCCCCCCCCCCCCCCCCCCCCCCCCGTACCAGAACAAACCTCATGGAGAGAGGAAAGTGAGATAGCTTTTCATATCCAGACTGAAGTAAAATGAATTATTGACTGAAAACAAGCAAATGAAAGAAGTTAGCACAATGCTTGATGGGTATTATTCTAACAATCAGACCTTATATACACTGCTGTCTGTATCCAGGATATATTTGAAGGATTTGATTCATGAACGGAGACATGTCAGACTACAATAGACCTGGAGGATGTATACAACAAAGTGCACTTGGACTTCTTAATGACTAGTCGCGCATCTGCTGTTTCGTCCACCATTGTGACTTTTAGGGGGGTTAAAAGGATTAGAATTAGTTTATAGATTTTTTTGGGAGGGGGGAGAAGGGTTAGAATCAGTGTTTAGAATTAATAATTATGGTAATTCACTAAGAATTCTTGTCTAAGGTGTGAATAGATATGATTGGTTTTCAAGGGAAATCCGTAACGTTATATAGTCCAATGGTGGACGAAACAGCATTTTTACCGACTAGTCTTTTCCACCTCAATGTAAGTCCCTATAATATTAACTGGGTTGCTGCTGCCCTTCTTCAGAGACAGTTTGTTCTTAAATGTAGTAGTTAGATATCAGTTCCAGCAGTCATGAGCTTTGCACTAGTATTGTTTAATGTGTACATGTACAAGTTACAGGTAGACACATCACAGGAACTTGTAGAATTATATGTGGGTGACATTGTGGTGTATATGCAGGGTATAAATCATGAGATGTGCGGAAAATATTCAGGAGTCCTTGAGTTTTTGAAAGATCACACTGACCAAATTATTTTAAATATGTGCTCACTGCTCAAAACTGAAATCCAACAGGCAAAACTTGGAACAGGGTAATGAAGTTTTGCTAATCACTGGAAACACCCATAATAGCACACAGATATCGACATTTTGACCAAAAGGCCTTTATCAAGACTACATACACAACAAAATACGATGACCAAGAATGACACTATTATCATTCATTTTAAAAACAGCAAAATGTCTTGCCGCATTGAAAGATACAGCTCATTCTCAGTGTAAACAAGGGTTACAATTTTTTCTATACCATGGCCTGACTGTTTCTGTGATAGAATATGCATTGACACAGACGCAGACTGAAAGATTGAATAAGATCCAGAATGAGATGGTGCATATTATACTTGAGTGCACTAGAGACATGTCAGTACTAGCCTGCAATTCTTACTCAACTATAGAGCACAGAAGGCAGTTTTGCAAAGCATGAGCCTACCGCCAAGTCACAGCTGACAAAGAAAACCTTCTGCATTATGAAATCCAGAAGTGAAAGGTATTACCGGTAGATTAAAGAGATGGAAGCATGGATTGGACGTGCTGAGGATGTTGTACAAAATGTGTATATGTTGGAGGATGTGGCACCTGATGCGGAGTCTATAAATGTTCTCGTAGATTGCCAGATCTCCTTACGAGTACTAATAACTCTCAGTAGGCAATGCACAGAGTGGTGCCCTATTACTTTAGCTGTAGCTGTGCAGGCATTGATCAGCAATTATTCCAGGGAAGGTGACATGATTATATACACAGATGGTCTTGGTGTTAGATAAGTACACAGCGACTAGGTCCGTGAGTAGGGAAGACAATCAAAGATGAGAGCGGGATGTACCAAAAAAATGGAAATTATAACAGTGACGGGGGGTCTTGAACTGGGTGAGTACATAGAGTACAACTCCTGCTACATCCTCAGTGACCCAATGAGCATGCTTAGAAAAGTACAAATGGGTTGCTTTCTTGAGCAGTGGTTTGAGGAAGTGGAGAGGTCAAAGTTGGAAGGCATCACGTTTTTGTGCCGATCAGGTGTTCAAGGCAATGAAAGAGCAGATTGGCCAACTTGTGTTGATACTATGTCAGGGTGGAGCATGGATTGTGCAGACATATTGATTCCTTATGATTAACAGCATATGTAAATGATAAAACAGCACAGGTAAATGATAAAACAGCATAGGTAAATGATAAAACAGCACAGGTAAATGATATTTTTGAGGGTGGTGTTTCCAAGAATAATCAAGTTGAACTTGAAATGTGACATTGCCAGAAATGAGCTGCTGTAAGTTTAGAAGAATATGTGTCAACCAAAAGAGAACTGGAACTGTCAGCCGATGTGTAATATTGAATACACTCAAGTGAAGATTGAAGCACCTATGGACATGTCTGCATTGAAATGATGATGCTCCTGTGACTAATAAACTAAATGACAAGTTGGGTAGTGAAGCTGATGCAAAAAATTGGGTTGTAGAGACATCATCACTTGATACAAAGTTGGGTAGTGGAGTCATCAGTTGATACAAAAAGTTGGATAGTGGAGTCATCAGTTGATACAAGAAGTTGGGTAGTGGAGTCATCAGTTGATACAAGAAGTTGGGTAGTGGAGTCATCAGTTGATACAAAAAGTTGGATAGTGGAGTCATCAGTTGATACAAGAAGTTGGGTAGTGGAGTCATCTAAGTTAATACAATACTCAGCATGTAAAAATGAATCTACAACACTTAAAAATGAATCATTCTTCTTCTTCGTTTGTTCTAAAACTCTTGCAGATTAGCAAAATGTAATCTTGAGAACAGAATGTGTTGTGCCATGGTTTACAACTTCGCTGAGATATCTGCGCCTTTCAACCTGATATACCCAACTTCATCATGGCTAGAAAAATTAATCCATAAACAGAATAAGAAACCCAATTTGAATCTAACATTGACTTATTGCACAAATTTGGAGAAGTATTTGGCCAGAAGCAACTGTCATATTTACAGTTGTTCAAATACTCAACAATCAAGAGTCCGTACCCCAACATCAAACCATATAAACCATCCAACATTCTAAACTAGAGAAATTTATTCACAACATCAGATAAAACATCTCTAAATTATCCTCAAAAGCTACAATGAATACCAGCCAAGTTTGGCTTCTCGGCAATGAACAAGCCGACAATTTGACAAAAATAAGAAGTAAACTCCTTGAGTCCTATGAATCTCGAAGTTTAATGGAAGCATAATCTCTGCTAAAACAATCTGTGTGTCTTCAGTGGAGATCTAAACTGAAACTACTCGGAAACATGAACAAGACAACATCAACAAATTGAACACGGGAACAAATCACGATATTTTGACAGAGTGGAAATTGCAATATAGAAATGACCTTTCAGCTAATCGACGTCAGTGAATCTGCTGTCCGCATCTGCGGAGTAACAACACTGACACCAGAACACATACGACAGGATTGTCCACAGAATGACAATTTGTCCCATGTGAGCATCTCTGCAAATTAAATTGTAGAAACCCGAAACTGCTTAAAACAAACCACTCTGTACATGATGAATATTAGACTAGCTATATAAGACACTTTGGGTCTTTGGTGCTCTTTAAATTTTAACAAGAAAACTTCAGTGCCTGTAAACAAGAAATAGGATGGCTGAGAGGTGTTGCCAGTTGACACCAGATAATTATATGACCATACACAGGTCAAGAGTTCAATTCCAGAGAGATCAGGAACTCCCAAGAGATACAAGAACTGACTTCAATAAATTAATAGGCTTACAGTGTTTTATCACATCATTTATATCAATTCAAATTCATTTTCTCAGTAATGGTGTACTCAATTAAAATATCTTTCATTTTCAAACTGGACTCATTGATTGCAGAATATATATTATAATGAATATTTTATTGCAGGGTAATTTCCAACCGCTGTATAAATTACCAACACACCGAACAAGTTAGTGCAAGCTACAAAAATTAATTTACTTGCAATCTAAATGTCGTCAATGTATAATTTTAATTATATTATAACCAAAAAAAAACTATAATATTTATTAATCAAAGTAAGTTTTCTAATTGTCAATGGTGCATTAAATTTTTCTTTGGAAATGTGTTTCTTAAGATACACTAACAAGTTTGACATTGTAGGAAATAATTAAAAGTAATATGACTACTAAATAAACAATAGCAAACAAAAAAATTAAGATATTACCGGTATAATGTGCACAGTAATCCACAGATATAATTAATTTTGCATACTTTTTTTTGAAATACTGCACTATTACTGAATAATTCAGTAGAAAGTTAACAAAATTATCACATTTATAAATGATAAGGAAATGCCATTAATAATTTATCACGAAAAGAAGAATTGTCCTTTATGTCATAGATTATTACATTTGGAATATTTTATAATTATATACATTTCGTTGACTTGCCACTGTTCATTGTTTGTATATTTATTATTATAGACATTTCATGACTTGTCACTGTGCATTGTTTGTATATTTATTATTATAGACATTTCATGACTTGTCACTGTGCATTGTTTGTATATTTATTATTATAGACATTTCATGACTTGCCACTGTGCATTGTTTGTATATTTATTATTATAGACATTTCATGACTTGTCACTGTGCATTGTTTGTATATTTCAGAGATCAGTGATGACACATTGGAGAACTTCACCAACTCTCAAGCTGGTGTTCAGAAAATACAAACAGAAAGTGCATACAGTGTTCAACATTCACAACTTGTAAGAGCTGATGTTTTCTCAGAGTATCTTCCAAAACATGTTAGAAAAATTGTGAAGAATACATTAGATGAGACTGGGGATTTTGAGATGGCTCATGAAAGAAGCACAGTAATGAAAGCAACACACAAGAATGGAGATCTGTGTTTGACATCAAGAGAGCAGAGACTGAATGGCTTTAGAGAGTCATTGGCAATCAAGGAACATCAGATCAAGGCTGAAGATATAATTTATAAGATTGTCCAGAATAAGGATAATCATTATGTCAATAATGGAGAATGTAGCAAACTGTTAGAACATGAATTCTGTGTTCCTAAGAAAGATAATAGACATATATTGTGTAGTGTAAGTTGTGAGAATCTGGACAAATGTGATGTTTGTGGAGTAGATCTGACTAAGCTTACCAGATTGAACAAATATAGCAATGAATATGGAGGAGAGAAGTCTGACAAGTGTCATGATTCCAACTTGGGATTTACTTGTTCTGATAATAACAAACACATGAGTGTACATACAGGAGAGAAACTTTACAAATGTGATGTTTTTGCTGGTGAATTTACTGATGGTGGAAGACTGAAGAAACACATACAAACACATACATCAGATAGACCTTACAAATGTGATATTTGTAGTGCAAGATTCACTCGCATTTATCACTTGCAGAGACACATAAGAACACATACAGGAGAAAAACCTTACCAGTGTGATGTTTGTAATGTAGGATTTACTGACAATTGTAAACTGAAGATACATAGAAGCATACATAATAGAGAGAAACCTTACAAATGTGATATTTGTGGTACAACTTTTACTAGAGCTGGTAATCTGAAGACACACAAAGGATTACATACAATAGAGAGTCCATACAAATGTGATTTTTGTGGTGCAGGATTCAGTCAAGCTGATAGCCTGCAGATACACAAAAGTACACATACAGGAGAGAAACCGTATACATGTGATATTTGTGGTGCAGGGTTTGCTAGAACTATTTGCTTGAAGATGCATAAGAGAATACATACAGGAGAGAAACCGTACAAATGTGATTTTTGTGGCGTAGGGTTTATAACCAATGGAAGCCTAGTGAGACATATACGAACACATACAGGAGAGAAACCGTACAAGTGTGATGTCTGTGGTGTATTATTTGCTGATGTTAGTAACCTAAATCACCACAGAAGAAAACATACAGGAGAAAAACCTTACAAATGTGATACTTGTGGTGTAGGATTTGCTATTAGTGGATGTCTCAAGATACACATGAGAACGCATACAGGAGAAAAACCTTACAAATGTGATTTTTGTGGTGTAGGATTTACCATCAATGGAAGTCTAGAGAGACACATACGAACACACACAGGAGAGAAACCTTACAAATGTAATGTTTGTGATGTAGGATTTGCTGATGTTAGTAGCCTGCATAGACACAGAAGAATACATACAAAATCTTACAGAAGTGATGTTTGTTGTGATAGTTTTACTGATGGTAGCCTTTTACAACATCACAGAATGAAACATACAGCAGAAAAACATAACATATGTGATGTTTGTGGTGCAGGATTTACTCAATCTGCTGCCCTTCGGGTACATAAAAGAAGACATACAGGAGAGAAACCTTATAAATGTGATATTTGCGGTGCAGGATTTGCTGATGCTAGTTATGTTCAGAAACATAAAAGGAGACATACAGGTGAGAAGCCCTATAAATGTGATATTTGTGGTGTAGGATTTGCTCACCCTAGTAATGTGATAGAACACAGAAGAATACATACAGGAGAGAAGCCTTACAAATGTGATATTTGTGGTGTAGGATTTTCGAAATCTCATCATCTAAAAGAGCATAGAAAAACACATACAGGAGAGAAGCCTTACAAATGTGATGTTTGTGATGTAAGATTTACTCAAGCTGGGAGTCTAACTGTACACAGAAGAAAACATACAGGAGAGAAACCTTACAAATGTGATGTTTGTGGTATGAAATTTATCAATAGGCATAGTCTAGGGAAACACAGAGGAACACATACGGTAGAGAAGTCTTATAAATGTGATGTTTGTGGTCAACACTTGACTTGTTTCAATGATTTGAAGAAACATGTTGGAACACACTTAGAGTAGTTTTTAATCAAGTGCCATGCCAAATGGTGTTGGCGATCATGTTTCTTCACGACTCTGTCTCTTGTTTTGTCAATACACTCGGTTGGTGAACTTCTCGGTTGGTGCCACAATACTAGTCCATTTAGCCACTTTTCTCTTTGTCGTTCCCCTATCTCTTCTCCCCTTGATCTTTGAGAGTAGTTTTAGTAATGTTATATTTATGGGTTTAAAAAAAAATATAATATAGCCTTTACTAAAACTCTTTTCATGATCAGGTGCTGTGCCAACTGGCATGTGCGATCATGGATTTCCATAACACTAATTCCCAATATCTTTTGTCAAGATTGTTGTTCACTCTTTGCCATGCCACGATGTCAAACTATCTAATATTTTCTCACTCTGTCACCCTCTATCTCTTATCTTCAATTTTTCCTGTTGTAACTATGTTCTTCAGATCTACATTTCATAACATTCTCTCAAAGTGCAGACTTCTTCTATTATTAATTCATCCCTGTCTCCCATTTTACTCTCTCAGTACCCCTCTATTAGTTATTCTAGCTGTCTATTGTACTCTCACCATTTAACTATAAAACCACAGCTCATTTTTCCTCTAGTTTTCCATTATCCTGTTTATTTTTTCTCAGAGACAAACTATTATTTATTTATTTATTATCCTTATAAATATAAAAGGATAAAAGAAACATGAAAGTTTGACAAAGTTTAGCAACAATGTTGAAATATTTACTGTTTAATGGAATAGACTTATATGCACCCTGTGTTTTTCTATTGTTCCTAAGTTCATATCAGTCACCTGAAAGTTTCAGTGTCAGTCTTTATACCCATATATTTTTACAGTGGAATTCCTTTATAGCACTTTCTTTTATAAAAAATTTCCCTATAAAAAAAAAAAAACCTTTCAAAATCATCAATTATATTTATTATATTTTGTTTGTACTGTATTTAGCAAGTTATTGTTATTACATACATATATTGTCAGTCCATATCAAGTTGTTATAATGGGATTCCACTGTATCAAAATCATTAAAAATATAAAAAGTAAGATTACTTTTAAGATAACTTTGTAGTCAAGAATCTACAAACAATGGCGTCAGTACTTTTCACTCTAAAGCAACAATGCAACAAAATTCTGAAAGGTGACATATTATTTGGCTTGCCAAGGCTGTTACTAGTTATCTTAGAACAAAGTTAACATTCATGAGTGCTTGTAAACAGTGATTTGAGATAGTGATGTCAAAACACTCACATGAATACTTAACTTTGTGTCTAGTCATAAGAGTTGTTCAGGACATTGAGAGAGCAGATCGACTCGAGTGTGCTGCTACTATACGGTGGTAGAACGATGGACCGCGATGATAAATGGAATTCCTTATAAGAAACATCATAGGCAAATTAAAGGAATGAAGGTGATGATTTCCATGTCCAGAAAAGGAGCTGCGGGAAAGTTGTTGCCAGAAATTAGTGCCACTGTGAACTTAAAAGAATGTTCATATACCAAAAGAGAACTTCAATTATCATGTACCGGTAAGTGTGGATGCATTCAAGGGATGATCGTGGCACCTATGGGCGTGCCCTGTGTGCAATGAGGGTGATCTGAAAACTAACTAAAGTAAACATTTCAAGTAAAAGATGTTGCTCCACAGAATAAGTGATGTGATTATATACACTGATAAATCTGTGATTAGATATGTTTGCAGTACTTGGGCCTTCACAGCTCAGTGTGCAGGCAAAATGATCAGGGAGGAGAGTGGGACATTTGCTGCAACTACGAGTAGCATGACCATGGAGATTATGGCAGTGACCAGGGCATTTAAGTGGGTAGGCACACAGAAGGTAATGCAAGTCTGCATCTTGAGTGACTATGAGTATGATTAGGAAAGTACAAGTGGGTTTTGTTCGCAAACAGTGGGTGGAAGCCTTTAGAAAAGCAAGGTTGAAAGTGGCTATATTTATTTTCATACTGGGACATGTGGGTGTTCGAGGTAATGAAAGAACAGATCAACGGGCATCATGTGCAGTTGTGGTACAGGGTGATGTGCAATGGAGTGAGCTGATATGTTGATCTCCATAAGAAATATAGCACGCAAGAGTGAGACTTGTGTATATGATGATTCCTTTCCAGTGGCCAGGATTAAAGATTAGGGTTTGAAATGTAGTGTTACTAAAAGTGAACATTTTGGAGGGCGCAGAAGAATGATGGTCAACCAGCAGAGGATCGGTACTGTCAGCAGAAGTGTAATGACGGATACACTCGGGAAGAGATCGGAGCAACTATGGATGTGTCCAATTTGCAGTGATGATGATCCAACAACTAACTATAAATTATATACAAATAAAGTTTAAATCTAAGGATGCCAAACATATACTTCAAGAGTGTTCTGAGCATGAAACGCTAAGCCAGACATATTGGCCAGAGGAAACAACACTGGAATCAAAGCTCTATGGGACACTGTATGACCTACAAAAGACAGTGAGTTTTATTCAGGAGACATAATTACAGATATAGACATGTTTCAAGTGAACGAAAGAAGAAGAAATCTACGGATGTAGTCTAGATAATGACTGTGCGTTGTGTCGCTGTTTTATTTGCACCAGTGGTCCAACACATCTATCTTCAGTGGAATCTAAGACAAATCTTGTACTTTGTGCTGAATAAAATATCAGTTGCTACATTTGAATATTGCAATATACTTTGCATTGACTAAAATCTCAGTTTTTACATCTCATTATTTTCACTTAAAACTACTTTGTACCGAGTAGAACCTCAGTTTTTACATTTGATTTTTTTCCATATTGAAGTCTGATGTGTCTGTCTGAAAGGAGCAGATATCAGCTTACAGTTAAGTTGTAAACCATGACACAATGTATTCTGTTCTCCGAACTAGATCCTGCTGATCTGCAGGAGTTTGAGAACGAACACGTGAAACGAAGAAGTAGATTGTATTCATGTACTTTGTTCTGACTAAAGCCTGAATTGTTACATTTGTCTTCACATAAGCCTACTTTGTGCTGACTAAAATCTCCATTGTTTTACATTTCATTATTTTCACATAAGCCTACTTTGTGCTGACTAAAATCTCCATTGTTTTACATTTCATTATTTTCACATAAGCCTACTTTGTGCTGACTAAAATCTCCTTTGTTACATTTTGTTGGTTTCTTGTTGACTAAAATTTCAGTTGAAAAATAAAGTTTTAACCACATAATCATATTTGTTTTTATAAATCATTGCTTCATCTTGATCCCCTTTGTGACTTGATACCTTTCACTGTGTATTGTAACATCTGGTGTTTTCTATCATTTGAAACCAATGAAATGTATTTTATGTATTTTTCACCATTGCTTTTAAGAACAAAGGTATGTGAATTATTCAGTAATGTGTATTACTTGTGACAATGAGGGAGAAAAGAAAGAGGAAAACTTGAACCATATGTGTGTCCTCTGTTTCTCAACATTTGTGTAGAAATATCAATAAGTTCATGTGTGGAAATATATATGATAAAAGGCAATAAGGGGAAATATCTTCAGAAGACTAACCAGGGTGATATGGAGCAATATAAGGCAGCTTTGAGGAGTGTTATAGCTTAGCTGATAGTGAACTTGCTGACTATCACCAGGTTACAGCATGTCAGGTTCGAAACCACGCCTGGACAAAACAAAATCCAGGTAGTGATTTCTCGCCTGACACGTCGGCTCCTCCAGTCAACCCAGCTGTAAATGGGTACCTGACGCATGCGTTAGAGGAGGTAAAGACAGCAGGAAAAGGGAACTGGCCACCCCACCTAATAGTTCCTGCGACTTAGTACATGAAGAGTTATCTTCATCCCCGACATCAGGTTGCTGCCTTAGGACCTAGCTTACCTTAAGACAGATTATAACATTGAATATGAAAGCAATTATCAATGAAGACCAACTAGTTGATATTAAGGAGGTACAACTTGCTACCAAAAACACATATGACGATGCTGCAGTCTATTGTCTGTTCCCAGGTGAATGATGGTTGATCGCATTCACACTTGCCGTTAAGCGTAGGGGTGGAAATATATCAAAAACATAAACCGAACACAGACCAAACCGCTACAATAGTGCCCAACTGTATACAGAATGAGAGACGAGAAGGTAGATGGAAAAGGGCATAAAGAGGATAGGGAGAAACACAGGACGAAGAACAGGTTGACGAAATGTAGTATGTAATGTAGTTTCTCGTAAATGCCATGAGACTTAAGAGCAGCACCTAGATTAAGAATTATTATATTCTCTAAGGAGAAACGTTGGCTATCACCGGAATGTCAGGAGACCCAGCCGCTGCCCTGAATGTCCCGGTGAGAATTGCTATTAAAAGTGAAGAGCTGCCGGAGTAGTAGAATCATACTTGAATATATCACTCATGTGTTCCACGAACCTGACACCTACAAATCTACTCAATCAAGTTGCATGTAGGCCCCTAATAGCGTAAACGACATTGCGGGAAACACAGGTAAACGACTGCTTGTTTTTGCGGTAAATGCTCCACTGGCTTCTGTACTATTCTTCTTTGTGATGTGGCAGTAAAGGCTCATGCGCTTCGGTGTTGACGGATGACCGTTCCGTCTGTGTAAATCACAACATATGTCATCGGCATGTTCGCAGGCGAGTACCTTGATCTACAGTCTAACAATGGAAGTATTTGTCGTAACGCAGACAACTGGCTGGAATCGCAATCCTATTTCAATGCGTGCATACTAAGTGATTCAATGAATGTTATTCAGAAAGTCAAAACAGATGATGTACTTAGGGGATGGGTGGAGTCAGAGAGAACTAAAATGCGGGCATTACTACGAATACTCACGCTTATCTTTGTCCCCGTACGCGCTGATGTGGAGAGAAACGAATTCGGACCAATTAGCTAGCCTCGCCACCACAACATGTGGGAAGCCTATGGACCGAGCAGACATACTCATTGCTCTTCATGAGTCTGCACGATCAGCGGATTTTGAGATGAATGAGCATGAGTAAATATCGAGAATGCGCGAATTGGGAGTGAGGATGGGCGTGGCCCGTAGAGAACACCTGACAAAGATTTCATAAAGAGCAGTGAACCAACATAGCACCGAAACCATCAGCCGTTACACCCTGAGAGATTTACTGAAGCGGAGATCTGATCACGTATGGACGTGTCCGAGGCTTGGAAGACATGCGCACACGTAGGCTGGGCCGTGGCAGGGAGAGGCTCAGCGGGACGAAGGTGAGAGTGCATCATGGTATAACGTAAGTTCCTATCCCTGCGAAAAGCTACGGATGAGATTATTTTCATCCCGCCAGCTCTCAAGTTCCTCACCTCTCTTGTCGATATGATCGTAGCCCCAGCTCTGAGAGTGGCTGTTGAAGTCACCACACACCATAAGTCTCTTTGTCTGGAATTGTGTCTAGTGCCAATGGTTTATCATTTGGGCAGTAGTAATTCAGGAGATGGAATTCTGCGCTGTCTGTTTTTAGGTGGAGCATCTGGTATTCTGCTCCTTCTATACCTACTTCCAGCTGACATTCGTTGATATTGATTTTAACAAGTGTCAGAATTCCACCCTTTCGCCTGTTCTTTCGGTCAGACCGGTAGCACTGGCAGCCTCTGATTTTGAAGGCTATGTCGCTGCTGAGGTGTGTTTCTTGGATACAGCATATATTAACTTGTTCTTCACTTAGGACATTTTCAAGTTCCAATTTTTTGCTGTATCCATCTCTTTTACTGTTGACACCCTCAGCACTCCAGTGCATTATTTTTATTGGTCGTTGGTATATTTGGTCAGTAGCTCTATTCCCTTGTCACCTGGCTCCTCGGGGCAATTGAGAAAGACTTCTAGTAACTGAGGTTGGGCCCTTTCGAGGTATAGGGCCCGGCACCGTCCCTGCCTGAACGTCCGCCACAGGGCAGGCACCATAACTGTTTATAGATGCAGACATGTTTCCATTGTGTTTTGTGCGTGACATCCTGATTATCTGTGCGCCTTTTCGCTGGTTGCCTCTGTCTAAAGCACTCTGCTTACTTGGGTCGGACTATGGTCCTGCTCGAGTGGGACTGCCAGACCAGTCTTAGTTTCCAGCCCCTGATGGCTGAACTAAGCCCCATCACCACTTCAAGGTGCTGGCCTCGATGGGGATGATAATTATAAAATGCTACATCTATTCTGTATTAATATATGGCTCAGAAACATGGACTCTAAACAATTAGAAGAAAGAATTGATACCTTTGAGATGTAGGTATAGGCCCTAAAGAAAAATAGGGAGAACATAATGGAAAGAGCAGAAATCAAACAAAGAGATTCTAAAAACACTTAATACGAAGAAAGAATTATTAAGAGAAATAAAGATCAGGCAAATAAAATATTTTGGATACATTAAAAGACGTGACACCCCGTCGAAGACCTTACTTGAGGGTAAAGTCGAAGGGAAGAGGGCAAGAAGTAGACAGAGATACAAGTGGGAGAGTAACATCACAAGTTGGACAGGTAACAGTCTTGCAGAGTGTGCCACCAAAATAAGAGACAGGGGATGTTGGAGGTCTGTTGCAGCCAACCTTCGTTGGGGAGACGGCACTTTATGCTGATGAAGAGTGATGATGTCTATTTATCTAAGCTAAATTCTTATTCGATAAATTCCTAGGATTTCCCGTTAATCCTAGATTAAGGCAAATGTGGCCAAAATAACACCAGCACACCAGACGACGGCAAAAATCTCCAGATTTGGTGAACAAACTCCAGCTGTGGCATCGCTGTCTGCTATATTTGTCCTTTAAAAAAAAAAAACATACCACGTGATCGCTCATTTCCGGTATCAGATTTTGAAGCCAAAATGGAAACAGTTGAGTGTATTATTATAAGTATTACTATTATATTTAATATGGTCGTAAACGGTATCCATTCTAAGTCTGGATATTTTGTTATGATACTATCTTTCTCCTCTCTGAAATTTTTTTTTCGCTTATCCCGTTTCTCTGCCATATGCCAACGTTTCTGGTATAGGCATAGAGATAGGTCCCTAGTCTGTAAAGTGTAAAGTCTGTGTGTTAGTTACCAGAAGATACAGTGTACACAGATGTTAATTCATTGTCATTCGTCAATTCTTTGATGATTGTTTAAATTAAATTAATGTTTATAATGCCTATTTATTTGTCGGACTCTGACATTTACTGGCAGCTCACATTAGAGGAAGAACAGTACACGAAGCCAGTGGAGTCTTTACCGCAACAGCAAATCTAAATGCAGTCTTAGACTAACAATGTAGTTGTAGTCAGGCCCCTAACCCTTTGCCGTAACGCAGCACTTAACTGGCTGCAATCACAAGCCTATTTTCCATGCGTGCATAGTGCATAATTAGTCATACTGACTCAATGAATATGATTCAGAAAGTCAAAACTGGTGATATACGTAAGGTCTGTAGCGGATGGGTGGCGTCATTAGAGAGAGTTAAAATGCGGGTATCACTACGAAAGTTTTCGGAAAACTAACCGTTATCTTGCGGGTGTGGAGGAAAATGAAGGGGCCGACCAATTAGCTAGCCTCACCACCATACTAGATGATCAGCCTATGGGCAGAGCAGACACATTGCTCTTTGTGAGTCCGCACGATCAACGGATTATGAGATGCATGAGTCAATATCGAAAATGCACAATTTGGAGTGAGGATGTGCATGGCCCATAGAGAACACCTGACACAATTCAAAAAATGAACCAACATAGAACTGGAACTATTAACCGTAGCCTAGGTACTCTGATCTCATACTCATGTTCTTCAGCATGTGGTAACTGCTCCGGTTCTGTGTTGATTGATAATTCTTTTTATTGTTTCTTGCAACATCATGCTTCACCCCTAGTCCTGCATTCTAGCTATAGATCTCCATTGAGGACAGGTCATGGATATGGGACTAGTTTAGCCACCAGAGGCTGGAAACTAAGACTCAGACTGGCTAGGTCCTCCTACCAGCATACAGAAGGTTGGGTGACAATCACCAGACCAACCACTATGCAACATTATATTTCTAGCCCATATGACTGTATAGTTCTTACAGCTGACGGGAATGGAACCAGGTCTGTTATAGTGGTACCGAATTGCCTTGCAACTCAAGTAAATAGGTTTTCCGTACTTGACCAACCACATCCCCAAAAAAAGATGTGGTCTCGTCAAGACATTCAACCAAAGAATGGTACAATCTTTATTGTATCATTCTACCCCCTAGTTTTAGAGATCCCCATTGTCTTGTCTAAGTGGAGTGCTCAATGAACCTGTGTCTTATTAGTACAATTGTTGTTACGTTTCACTCAGTATTACCTTATATTGAGTTCAGAATTAAGGAAACTCTCTAATGTACATTCTGATTTAACCTAGTATGCTAGTATTCACTATTTGCACTTCAATCTCACTTTGCCTGATCCCTACAAACAGTTTATCTCTTCCGCACAATCCTAGTCTAGTAGACAGAAAAACTTGAATAAATATGATTGATACTTCTGTCACCACACTCTAACAAACTAGAAATGTAAACCTTGTACACTCAGTAGCTCCTCCCTAAATGCTTGGCTCAGAGGCTATCTCTAAATCTCTCAGTTCAAGAGATTATTACTCTAGTCTTGTGTCTTCATGCACACACATGGTTGAAAACTCAAATGAGAGCCACGTAAGACTTTTCAATGGTATTTATAAAAATTTACCACAAACTCTACTGCAAAATATGGGAAAGTGGCATATGGCCGGAGAAATGGAAAAATTCATTATATAAAAAAGTGAGCATCGGCATGACCAAAAAAAGGCCTCTCACCCCAAAAAAAGGCTACCTTCAGATTTGCTCAAATTACCGAACTATAGCCCTTATAAGTCCAGCAAGTAAAATAATGTTAAACATCATAATGCAAAGAATTAAACTATAATTAGAAATATAAACAAAACACAGGCTAGTTTCAGATCAGGCAGAGAAATAAGATATCACATCCTTAACATGAGGTTTATTATAGAAAAGTGTAGGGAATTCTTAACTGACCTGCACTTTTCATAAATTACTCAAAACGTTTCACTGCGTCCAACACCAGAAACTGGGAGATAATGAACATCATGGGTTTCCCAAGACACCGGATTCATCTAATAGAAGAGCTTTACCAAGATAGAAGGCTGAGGTGAAGTTAGAGTAGTTTGAGATACAGAGTGGAGTAAGGCAGGGATGCACACTCTCCACATACCTGTTCAACATCTACGCAGAAAATATAATGAAGAATGTGAGAAGACACACACAACGCTGAAAATCCCTGAACTACACTACACAGATGATACTGTGCTTCTTTCAAATAATATAAAGGGGTTGAAACAACACAAAAACCAAAATTTAGAATAGACAATACCGAGATAAACTGTGTGGATGTTTGTTTGTTTTGCGTTCGCTCCAGTGTAACCATCACGGATATCCGTGCGATTTCCGCCGGGAGCGTGATTACGTTGTGCCACCGTTATGCGCCTTGTAGGCCTAGCACATCCGATTTCGGCATGCCTTGACAATTTGGGTGGGCTACCCTTAGCCTGTGACAGCCTCTATATCTGTCTCCAGGCACGCGTAGCGGAGACTCTTCGCCCAGACGATTTTTTGCTATCGTCTGACTCGAACGAGGTGTTCCACTGTCTATCAACTTGCCTCGTGTAATTGAACGTGCTGTGCCTGTGCCCATTGGGTACTGAACCGTTTCTCACCACGCGTTTGAGAGCAAGGCGTTCTAGAGCTGAACGTCCTTGTCCCAATAGCGCCTGAGCTCATCAGGTACTGAACCCTTTCTCTCTTCAAGTGTATTTCCGGTGTAGGAAAACCTGACAGTAGAGTTGGCCCAGGGCTACCATCGTTGTCCCTTTTGTGCCTGAGCCCATCGGGAACAGAACCCTTTCTCTTTGCGAGCATATTTCCGGTTTAGGAAGGCTCGACATTAGAGTTGGATTACGTCTTTTTGCTTTACCAGCCACCAATGGATGGGTCTGGGTCTCTGTCTGTAAGGAACACAGGTAACTAGATGCTCGCCTCGAGCTGACGGAGCTTGTAGTTCACCTTTCCTAGAGACTTTTCACTTTCTATTTGCAGTTCGCGCTGCCCTCTAGCGCTGTTCTGCCCTTTCATTGTACTTGGTATGAAATCTATTTGTCTCGCCATGCATCTACCTTTACGTGCATTTTACATTGGCCACCCCTCCAATGTTCGGACTGGACTGACTAGCCTCACTGTATGTCGACAGTGTCGCTATATGTGGTGATGCTGGTGGTGTTGGAGATATTGTCTGTCTCTTGTGCGGTCAAATCTCTTTCCATCTGCTACCTCCACATTCTCGGACACGATCCCCAAATGATTTGGCCAGAATCAGCTCGAGCTGCTGTATTTCTGTTTCCAGGGTGCACCGCGTGGAGGTACATTTGGGATCTTGGTTATCTGCTAACCCTGGGTCCGCCTAGAGCAATGCGTTCCCTTTGCACCCCACTGTGTGGATAAATTTGAATCCTTAGAAGCAAACATCAACAGTGCAGGAGACTGCATGGCAGAGATAAGGAAGAGAGGTAACAGGTTTATTTCATGTTCGTGCTTATGGGTTTTTCCGGCAAAATTCCAATCTTTGACACAATGAAGTTTGATACGTCAAGGACGAGCCAATTTTTAACTATGCGGAATAATTTTTTTATAATTTCTGTCACTCTGCTTGCTGTTATCATTATTATAATGATTTTTAAAATGTTTAAGCTGAAATATATGTTGTGTTAAGTTTTTAACCACATTATCTTGTCAGATTACTTAGTATTTTCATCAGAATTTATGATAGTTAAAATGTGATTTGAGGTAAGATGGGCACATTTATTACGGGCAAGATGGTCCATTCAAAATGAATGAAGTTGCCGATGCTGATCTAAAGCTTGGATAGACCATTATGTATGGTTATAATGATCAACCAAACTTACAAAGACATTACTGAAACTGTCATGCTATATTTTCCCCGTTATGGAGTTACAGGGAGTTTGCCAGTGACTTGTATGATACAGGCCGCATACCCTTGATGTCGCCATGTCATGTTCAGGGTGAGTTTTTTAATTTACATTCCAACAGAAAAACAGTACTTACCGGGGATAGAACTCTGGACCTCACGGGTGTGACCAACGCTCGAACCTCTTGACCATACGCCACACTGGCTTTACAAAGACATTAGCTTTAAAGCGAACTTATGAACTATTTTTTATTGAAATTTTTTTTCAGAATAAAGTTATGAAACTAGGTCTATCTATTTATTCTATATATTCTTAGCAGAAATTTACACACTGCCGGTTTGCTAGACCTGTCGCACTGATTTGTCACTAGATCTGTCAATTTTATAAGCTTTGTATCAACTTTTTTGCCTGCTCCATCTTGCCACATAAAATGGGGTAGAATGTTTTTTACATATAAAAAACAATTCTCATTCTACATATAGCTGTATGTTTTCAATAGACTTTCTAATGTAAGATGGATGCATAAGCTAAACACTGATGGCAGTTTGGTCTTTCATAGTTAAGTCTAGTTGTCAGAATGTTAAAACATGAAAAGTGCGCCGTCTTGCCCCCATACCAATTTAAAACCTCCTCTGCCAAGTCATGACATTTCCCTCTTGAATCTGTTTCCTTCACTACAGACTCTATAACAATAAGTCACCACTCTACATCCTGCTAATCTGTAGGAGTTTGAGAATGAATGTATATATAATTCTCTATTCCTTAGGTGAAAGTCAATATATATATATATATAATAAAAAATATGGCTTTCAATTTTTTTATAGGTCTTAAAGCATTCTAGTATTTCTATGGAAGCCATGCTTGAAAGCTGTGAACGCACGGAACAATCTAGAGACACATTTTGGATAAAGCAAGAACTGGATTGTGAGGTTTGTATTCCCACACAATTCTTCTTTTGTATTAATTCTCTAACTCTTGCAGATTAACAGAATATAGTTCAGAGAATATAGTGTTTTGTATCATGGTTTACATCTTTGCTGCGATATCTATACTTTTTGGCCTTCTTCTTCTTCTGCGTTCGTTCTCAAACTCCTGCAGATTAGTAGGATGTAGTCCGGAGAATGGAATGCGTTGTGTCATGATTTACAGCATTGCTGCGATATCTGCGCCTTTCAGCCTGACACATCCGACTTCAGCACGGCTTTGGGTCACTTACCCTATATGGGATGGGACAGCCAACTCCATCTCATAACCTCCTTAGTAGCCTTTTACGATATGCATGGAAGGTAAACAGTGTTGCTATTCTTTGCTCCCCTTTCGCGCCCTGGCAGACGCGGGCGACTTTTTGGCCTGACACATAGGACTTCAGCTTGACTTCTGGGTCACTTTGACATTATATGAGAAGGGGCAGCTAAGTCCGCTCCATAACCTCCTTAGTTGCCTCTCACAACAAGCATGTACGGTAAACTGTGCTGCTGTTCGTTGCTCCCCTTTCGGGTATTCACAACACACGGTCATTTCACAATCAATAACTAAACATCGTTTACAACTTGTAGTGTACAGAAGTTAATCATTGTTATTGTTGCCCGTGTGTTTGAAGGGAATAGCAACACTGCTAACTGCCAGGCATGTCATAAGAGGCGACTAAGGAAGTTTGTTGGTGGAGGTGGCTGTTCCATGCCATAATGACTCAAAAATCATGCTGATGTCAGGTCAAATGGTCCAGATTTTGCAGTCAAGCTGTGAACCATGACACAACCCATTCCATTCTCCGTACTACATTCTGCTGGTTGGTTGGTTGCTTATCCAGCGGTCCATGGGCTTTGGCCTAATGCCATTATATTGCTGGGAAATCTGTGGATTTTCTACCCACCCCAAGACAGAGCCAGAAAATAACTATCACACCTCCAGGAAGGTAGGTTTCAACCTATGCACTGCTCCTAGCCACTGTAGCCAAGATAAGTTCACTGTGCTCATTCCCCACCACCAATTGACTACTGGTTATGCCGAACTTCTCTATTGCTTCAGGCATGCAACCAAATGTTCAAGTCAAAAGGATTGTCACATCCTGAGTCACTGTGCCCCTATGATGGGTCTCAGCCATAGGAAAAAACAGTGATGTCAGTTTCCTCCTCCTCATTGCTGCACAGTACATCTTTGGCTCCCTCCCAACCACAGAGGGTGCATATATATATATTCAGGTGAACATGAAACAACTTTCTACAACATAATAAAAGCATAATTGTATAGATGACGTGCCATGAAGCTTCTATAAGAAGATAACCTCAATATAACGGCATGTCATCCACTAAGGTTTTCTGTTGCATGGATGGTTTGTCTAGTGGGCCATTGGTGAGACCCACAGACGCAACCACATGCGTAACTGGACACTTAGATTTTGTATATATTTTATCTAAACATTTTTTGTTACTCTTCTTATATTGCAGACTGAAGAAAACTATGAAACAAATATGTCTGAGGATGATGATGTAAGTTTACAACAGGAACACATTAGTCAGATCAGTGTATATTTTGTTTGTCTGATGACGTAAGCTTGGAACAGGATAGTCAGATCAGTGTATATTTTGTTTGTCTGATGACGTAAGCTTGGAACAGGATAGTCAGATCAGTGTATATTTTGTTTGTCTGATGATGACGTAAGCTTGGAACAGGATAGTCAGATCAGTGTATATTTTGTTTGTCTGATGACATAAGCTTGGAACAGGATAGTCAGATCAGTGTATATTTTGTTTGTCTGATGACGTAAGCTTGGAACAGGATAGTCAGATCAGTGTATATTTTGTTTGTCTGATGACGTAAGCTTGGAACAGGATAGTCAGATCAGTGTATATTTTGTTTGTCTGGTGACGTAAGCTTGGAACAGGATAGTCAGATCAGTGTATATTTAGTTTGTCTGATGATGACGTAAGCTTGGAACAGGATAGTCAGATCAGTGTATATTTTGTTTGTCTGATGATGACGTAAGCTTGGAACGGGATAGTCAGATCAGTGTATATTTTGTTTGTCTGATGACGTAAGCTTCGAACAGGATAGTCAAATCAGTGTATATTTTGTTTGTCTGATGATGACGTAAGCTTGGAACAGGATAGTCAGATCAGTGTATATTTTGTTTGTCTGATGACATAAGCTTGGAACAGGATAGTCAGATCAGTGTATATTTTGTTTGTCTGATGACATAAGCTTGGAACAGGATAGTCAGATCAGTGTATATTTAGTTTGTCTGATGATGACGTAAGCTTGGAACAGGATAGTCAGATCAGTGTATATTTTGTTTGTCTGATGATGACGTAAGCTTGGAACGGGATAGTCAGATCAGTGTATATTTTGTTTGTCTGATGACGTAAGCTTCGAACAGGATAGTCAAATCAGTGTATATTTTGTTTGTCTGATGATGACGTAAGCTTGGAACAGGATAGTCAGATCAGTGTATATTTTGTTTGTCTGATGACATAAGCTTGGAACAGGATAGTCAGATCAGTGTATATTTTGTTTGTCTGATGACATAAGCTTGGAACAGGATAGTCAGATCAGTGTATATTTTGTTTGTCTGATGACGTAAGCTTGGAACAGGATAGTCAGATCAGTGTATATTTTGTTTGTCTGATGACATAAGCTTGGAACAGGATAGTCAGATCAGTGTATATTTTGTTTGTCTGATGACGTAAGCTTGGAACAGGATAGTCAGATCAGTGTATATTTTGTTTGTCTGATGACGTAAGCTTGGAACAGGATAGTCAGATCAGTGTATATTTTGTTTGTCTGGTGACGTAAGCTTGGAACAGGATAGTCAGATCAGTGTATATTTAGTTTGTCTGATGATGACGTAAGCTTGGAACAGGATAGTCAGATCAGTGTATATTTTGTTTGTCTGATGATGACGTAAGCTTGGAACGGGATAGTCAGATCAGTGTATATTTTGTTTGTCTGATGACGTAAGTTTCGAACAGGATAGTCAAATCAGTGTATATTTAGTTTGTCTGATGATGACGTAAGCTTGGAACAGGTCAGATCAGTGTATATTTTGTTTGTCTGATGACATAAGCTTGGAACAGGATAGTCAGATCAGTGTATATTTTGTTTGTCTGATGACATAAGCTTGGAACAGGATAGTCAGATCAGTGTATATTTTGTTTGTCTGATGACGTAAGCTTGGAACAGGATAGTCAGATCAGTGTATATTTTGTTTGTCTGATGACGTAAGCTTGGAACAGGATAGTCAGATCAGTGTATATTTTGTTTGTCTGATGACGTAAGCTTGGAACAGGATAGTCAGATCAGTGTATATTTTGTTTGTCTGATGATGACGTAAGCTTGGAACAGGATAGTCAGATCAGTGTATATTTTGTTTGTCTGATGAAGTAAGCTTGGAACAGGATAGTGAGATCAGTGTATATTTTGTTTGTCTGATGACGTAAGCTTGGAACAGGATAGTCAGATCAGTGTATATTTTGTTTGTCTGATGATGACGTAAGCTTGGAACAGGATAGTCAGATCAGTGTATATTTTGTTTGTCTGATGATGACGTAAGCTTGGAACAGGAACACGATAGTCAGATTAATGGAATAGCAATGTCATGTACAGGTTATGTTTCAATTACATTTTTACTTTTAATTCTAAATGTATTTAAAATAATAGGAAAATCCTTATAGATCATCTTTATTCTTCCTGTGTCATCATTGGGCTTGCAGTGTATCATTCCATGCATTTCTGTTTCGGATAGTTTTCTCAATCTCTGCAAGGAAGTCAATGCTCTTCTACTTAGCTTCTTTTCTTGGTAATATTTTCAGTATCTTTTGGTCAATCTCTTTTTTTTCTTTCCTTGTCATTTCCTATCTGAGAGTTGCTGTGTGATTCTTTGGCTGTTTCCTGAGAGTTGCCATATGATTCTTTGGCTGTCTCCTATATGAGAGTTACTGTATGATTCTTTGGCTGTTTCCCCATCTGAGAGTTGCTGTTTGATTCTTTGGCTGTTTCCAGAGAGTTGCCATATGATTCTTTGGCTGTTTCTCATCTGAGAGTTGCTGTATGATTCTTTGGCTGTTTCCCGAGAGTTGCCATATGATTCTTTGGCTGTTTCCCATCTGAGAGTTGCTGTATGATTCTTTGGCAGTTTCTTCTTATGATCTATTCAACTTTTTCTATTGTTTGATGGGAACTGTTAGCTGCATGCATATATCTGTATCAGTCTATGACTGAAAAAACAGTTGCAGACACCTTTAATAGTCACTAACTCACTGTATGGATCACTAAGTCAACTTTAGAAGATCTGTACTTTTTTAACCTTACAAGCCCTTTAGGCGCCTATAGCCATCGATGTCATTATGTAACTAGGATCGATAGGTGTCTTCATTCACCTCCCCATTGCTATGCCCTATATCATATTGCTATGATTCATCATAGCGGAATCTCACGAAGTTACATTCATATGACATAAAATTCCTGCCACAAAAAGCTAGAAATATATCACAGACTAAAGGTCAAATTCCTTTACATATTATGATTGTAAGAAGAATAAAGCCGGCAGATTTTGTCAACCAATTTCTGAAACGACTTTGTCCATTTTCGACTCCATATCATACTATAAAATGTAGTACCACATGGCATGGTGATTGTCATAGAAAGTAATATTTGCATGTTTTAGTTGTTGTTTTTGTGTTTTAGTTGTTATATTATATGAATGTTCATTTATTCATTTAAAAAACCCACAAAAACAATATGTAGCAGGGGTGCCATGTGTCGGCATTTAAAATAATAAACGGTGTGTGTTCGGCAAGGCCTAGTCTTGAATGAACTGATGTTGTATGTAATTTCTTCAGATTTCATTAGTTTGTTCAGTCCATATTATATTAGTTTGGATATGAAACAACATATATACAACAGGAATAGGTATTTAGGAGGATTTTATCAATGTTGTCACACATTGCTCAAGTATTAGGGTTGTCAAGAAATTATATTTGCGATTATTTAAATGGCATATTGAGATTCTCCCCCCCCCCCCCCCCCCAATTTTCAACTTCACAACTGTGATATCACACAAACAACAACAAAAACATGATTATATTCATTATACACTTCTATATTTACATGTGCAAAAATTATTTTGATATCTTTACAAACAAAAACGTTATCGCGTTTACTAAACTCACTATAAATAACATAAATTTTCCAAAAAAAATTCAGGCGCAGGGGGAAAATTGCATAATTTTAATCCAGTGTCTAAAGGTTAAGAATGACATTGTGCTGAAGAGTAGAACTGCTCAGCAGCATTAGGTGATATTGACAACAACACTAGACTGGAAACTAAAAATAAGCAGAAGCAGCTACTGATAGTGTTAGATCTGCTATTCTATTGCCTCTCAAGATGAACAAAATGTCATTGGGTATTGTGTTTTCTATTTCTTATATTGCATACGATTTATTGCATATATTTTGATAGTGTTTAAAATGGATGTAGTTTAATATATTTTTCAGAAACCTACAGTGAAGTTGGAAACTGAAGATGATAATGAGGAGAAGATGAAAGGTGAAGTTGTTGTTGATGTTAAGAAAAATGAAAGTTTATGATTATTAAATTTTGTTATTGAGAAAAATGTCATTTTACTGTTAAATGTTATTTGTAAGTTCTCGTTTTAACCTTTAGAGCCCTGGCTTAAAATTACAAAACTTCCCCCAGGGCCTGACTTATTTTTTGGAAAATTTGCGTTATTGATGGTGGGTGTTTTGATAGTAAAATCTCAATTTGATAGTAAAATACGGCAGAAAATGGCTAAAGTCGCTCTAGAAATGTGTTGACAAATTCAACCAGCTTTCTCTCTCTTACAATCGTAATGAGTAAAGGAATTTGACCTTTAAACTGTGACGTATTCCTAGCTTCGTGTTGCGGGAATTCTACGTCATATAAGCTTTAACTTCGTGAAGTTACGTACTCGGGAATTGAGTGATATCGTATGTTGCGTGATTGCGACCACAGGCACTACGGGATGCACACGCAAGGCGCAATGTTGCGACCGTAGGGGCCTAAAGGTTAAATCATCTTGCTAATCTGGAAGTGTTTGTGAGAACTAACACAGAAGAAGAAGTAGTTGTAGTTTTATGTAAGACATTTATTTATTTATACAATATTTACTTGGAAATCTTTAGTTGTTCATGACTCTATGTATAGTTAATTATATTAGCTTTCTATTTTCAGCTTTTCTTTTATCATTTCAGAATTTTACAGTAATACTGACAACCATTTTCCTTTCATCAAACAAGAATATTTACATTCTGATAAGAATATGACAAGTGATGAGAAATACTTGCAACTGAGAGAACATGATCAACTTTCAGATGTGTTACCTAAATATGACGGCAACAAAATTAATACATTGATAAACAAGAACAGTAGTACAAGAGTTTCAGAAATGATCACAGACATTAAGACAGAATCAGGGATGTCTGAAAATGAATCATCCCTGGATTCTCTTGGTTGCCATGTAAAGACAGAAGATGTTTGTGACACTCAAACTGACAGTCATCCAACATTACAGAATGAAGACTGTATACAAGAATCAGATAAAATATTTTCTGTGTGTGAGAAGAATAATGATCTTCATACATTTGATGTAGGTGACACAGTACAAAGTAAATCATTTCTTCAAACTCAGAGACAAAGAAGTGCTGGCTATAAAATATTTATGTGCAATATTTGTGGTGTTTGTTTTCAAGACAGAAGTAATTTACAGGGACATAAAAGAACACATGCAAATGAAAAACCTTACAAGTGTGAATTTTGTGATACAGGATTTACTCGTCGAGGTACTTTAGAAAAACATAAAAGACTACATACTGGAGATAGACCTTACAAGTGTGAATTTTGTGGTGCAGGGTTTGTGAGCAATGGTGATCTAGATAAACATAAAAGAAAAAATAATGTCGAAAAATCTTACAGGTGTGATTTTTGTGATACAGAATTCACATTTCGGTGTACTCTTAAAGCACATAAAAGAACACATACTGGAGAAAAAATCTACAAGTGTGATGTTTGTGGTGTAGGCTTTGCAACTAAAAGGAATTTACAAACACATACAAGGAGACACACTGGAGAGAAACCCTACAAGTGTGAATTTTGTGGAGCAGGGTTTGTGAGTAAGAGTGATCTAGAGAGACATAAAAGAACACATACTGGAGAGAAACCTTACAGATGTGAATTATGCGATGCAGGCTTTGTGAGTAAATGTGATTTAGACAAACATAAACGAACAGATATTGACGGGAAACCTTACAAGTGTGATTTTTGTGATACAGAATATATTTATCGATGTACACTTAAAGCACATAAAAGAACACATATAGGAGAGAAAACTTACAAGTGCGATGTTTGTAGTGTAGGGTTTAAAAATAACAGTATTTTGCAAGCACATAAACGAAGACATACTGGCGAGAAGCCTTACAAGTGTGATTTCTGTGGTGTAGGGTTTACAAATGGTAGCAATTTACAAACACATTATAAAAGACACACCGGAGAGAAAGCTTACAAGTGTGAATATTGTATTGCAGCATTTTTAGTTAAGAGTGATCTAGAAAGACATAAAAGAACACATACTGGAGAGAGACCTTACGAGTGTGAATTTTGTGGAGCAGGGTTTGTGAGTAAAAGTGATTTAGAGAGACATAAACGAAAAGACACTGAAGAGATACCCTACAAGTGTAAATTGTGTGGTGTAGAATTTACTCAGCGTTGTATGCTAAATACACATAAAAGAACGCATGTTGTAAAGAAACCTTACACGTGTGATATTTGTTTCGCAGGGTTTGTGAGTGAGACTAATTTGCAAAGACATATAAGAACACATACTGAAGATCCATACAAGTGCAAATTTTGTGGTGCAGGTTATCTGTGTGATAGTGATCTAGAAAGGCATAAAAAAACACATACTGGAGAGAAACCTTACAAGTGTGAAATGTGTGATACACAATTAAAAACATACAGAAATTTACAAACGCATATAAGAAGACATAACGGAGAGAAACCTTACATTTGTGAAATCTGTGGTACAGGGTTTGTGAGTAAGAGTGATCTAGAAAGACACAAACGAACACACTCTGGGGAGAAGCCTTACAAGTGTGAATTATGTGGTGCAAAATTAACAGCGTACAGCCATTTAAAAACACATATAAGACGACATACTGGAGAGAAACCATACAAGTGTGAATTTTGTGTTGCAGAGTTTGTCAGTAAAAGTGATCTAGAAAGACATAAAAGAACACACTCTGGAGGAGAGAAATCTTTCAAATGTGAATACTGCGATGCAGGGTTTGCAAGTAGCAGTGATCTCGATAAACATAAACTAGTAAATACAATAGAGAAGATTTTAAAGTGTAATATTTGTAGTGCAGACTTTAATCAACGATGTTCTCTAAATACACATAAAAGATCACATACTGTGGAGAAACCTTACAAGTGTGATTTATGTTTCGCACAATTTATAAAGAATAATCAATTACTAACACATATGAGAATACATACCGGAGAGAAACCGTACAAGTGTGATTTTTGTGGTGCAGGGTTTACAAAGAACAGTCATTTACAAACACATATACGAAGACATACTGGAGATAAACCTAACATTTGTGAATTTTGTGGTGCAGGGTTTGTGAGTAGGAGTGATCTAAAAAGACATAAAAGATCACATACTGGAGAGAAACCTCACAAATGTGAATTGTGCGATGCGAGGTTTGCGAGTAAGAGTGATCTGGAAAGACATAAAAGAACAAATACTGGAGAGAAAACTTACAAGTGTAGTTTTTGTAGTATAGAATTTAATCAGCGATGTACTCTAAATACACATAAAAGAACACATACTGAGGAAAAACCTTACAAGTGCGCTGTTTGTTCTGCAAGGTTTATAAGTAAGAGTAACTTGAAATCGCATAAACGAAAACATACTGGAGAGAAACAGTACAAGTGTGAATTTTGTGGTGCAGGGTTTGTGAGTAAGAGTGATCTAGAAAGACATAAAAGAACACATACTGGAGAGAAACCATACAAATGTGAATTTTGTGGTGCAGGGTTTGTGAGTAAGAGTGATCTGGAGAGACATAAAAGAACACATACTGGAGAGAAACCGTACAAGTGCGAATTTTGTGGTGCAGGCTTTGTGAGTAAGAGTGATCTGGAAAGGCATAAAAGAATACATACTGGAGAGAAACCGTTCAAGTGTGAATTTTGTGGTGCAGGATTTGTGAGTAAGAGTGATCTAGAGAGACATAAAAGAACCTCATCAGGAGAGATGCTGTACAAGTGTGATTACAAGTGTGATATTTGTGGTACAGAATTTACTCATCGATGTACCCTAAAAGCACATAAAATAATACACACCGAATAGAAGCTGTATAAGTGTTATTTCTGTTGTCTGAGATTGAATCAGCAGGATAGTCTGGAAATGCATACAAAAACACATGCTTTATGAATAGTTTGAACATGCTTTTTGAAATCATGTATTTGGTATACATACAAAAAGTAAAGCAAGATTGGTCTGGAAAGTATTTGTGGATACATTGTGACATTTTTCCTTTGCAGATCAATAGTTTCTTTTAATGTGTGAATATTTTTGAAACGTTGTATTTATTTGTAGGAGGGTCATTGGTTTTCTCTCATGGTATACTAGCAGGGCTGATTTCATGGGCCTGTCTATATATTGTCATTTCCACTTGTACCGTGGGGGGAGGGGGGGGGATTCAGAGCTTTTTGTCTTTGGCCATTGAGTTGCGTTGGCCATGGTAAGCCAGTGTCTATTTAATGTTTCTTTGATTGTCTCTGCCCATCTAGTTCTTGGTCTTCCTTGTGCCTTGTAGCCCGGTCTTCTGCTGATGTATGCATGAAGGGTTGGTTGCGGAGGTTCCATTCTCATGACATGACCAAACCATCTGGTTTGCTGCCTCTCAATGTAGTCTAGTCTTGATCTTCATTTCTCCAGCAGTCGCTTCTATGACATTTATATCTCTCCTCAAACATCTCATTTTGCAAACTGATATTTTTCGCTAATATCTTTGTCAAGGGCCATGTTTGACATTGGTAACACACAGTTGGTATAAAAATACTGTTTATCGTCATTTTGTAGCCATGCAAATTGATGGGTGTTTAAGTATTGGTGACAATGGGTAAATCACAGCGTTGGCTTTCTGGCATCTTGTTTCAAAATCTCTGTCAAGTTTGCCATCCTCTGTAAATATGTATCCTTGGTATTTAAACTCCGGGACTTGCTTTATTTTTGTACCATTGTGATACATTTAATGCCCTGGTGTTCTGCTTATCCCATATCTTCAATTGTTGACTTTCAGATCATAGTATAGCTGCATTTCTATCAATATCATAATGAATGATTGCTTTATTAGAAATTACTTTAAGCAGGGTTGCCAGGTTAAAATGATCATTTATAGTCAAACAAGAATAGGAAAAAAGTCAGAAATGAGTGCAATAAAATTGAACACTTGTTTTATTTGAATTGCATGCTTACAGAAACTCACAAATGTTTGTACAGGATACATTATCACATTAAATTCCCTCTATATTTATAGGGATTTTTCGTTTTGTGTTTTTTACTTCTTTAGATATTGCTAGCTATAATAGTGTACATTGATATTGTTCATGGTTATTTCCCACAAAAGGCCTGTCTTTCATACTTTAAAAAAAAGTATGAGCAGATCTGAAATTTTGTGTTATTTGTGACATCACTAACCCTAGTTACAAAATGGTTGCCATAATTATGCTGAACTGACTTTCGAATGATAAAGATTCAGTATGAATGTTACAGTTGCGATGAGTTCTCCCGGATGCAAAGATAGCACGCAGGAACATTCTATGAGCTTATCCTACTACAGTGGTGGACGGATTCACTGGACCACCCCCATCCTGTTGTTAATACAAATAATAATTATTATTACTCTGCGCTGGATTTTTCCCTTTATTTTGTTTCGATTTTCATAAAAAGGGTAGGTCCTTTATCTACGAAAGAACCAAGTTCCTAATTAGAAACCAGCATTATAGCACACAATAAGTTTCATATTCTCTTATAAGTGTTCCATTCTTTATTCCTGCAGCTATCTAAGAGTATGTAGACCCAATTATAATTAGATTATTCCAAAGAAGACACACTTTCTCCCCAAGGTGTAAACCATAACAACACACTCCGGACTACATCCTGCTAATCTGCAGGAGTTTGAGAACGAACGCAGAAGAAGATTATGAGTGTTACCAATGATTAGCAAAGTTTTATTCCCCTGTTAACGATTTGCCTGTTGGATTTCAGTTTTGCTGTAGTGACACATATTGATCTTCTCAGTACTATAGCATTCCTCACCAATGAGTCTGTTCTTCATTGCCTCTGACTCCATCATGACTAGGGCAATATATCCATAATATGTTAGACAACCAAGTTGTTCAGAAGCATGACCCACCCCTTTCTTACAAAATATTCTTTGGAAAAGAGTATCACTGTGCGAGTTTGCATTTTAGTTAACTACCAAGTGAGTACCTATGTTATTTCTCCATCTTCAGTCTCATGCTCATTGTGATTGCGGAGTAGACATGATTTTTTAAAGCACCACTCTGTCATTCCTGCGGGTAAAGGTAAGGTAGGTCCCATGGCAGCAACCTGCCGTCGGGAATGAAGATAACTCTTTATTTACTAAGCTGCAGCAACTATTAGGTGAGGGTGGCTGGTTCCCCTCCTTGCTTTGTTTACCTTCCCTAACTCGTGTGCCACGTATGTGGTTGCGTCCGTGGTCTCACCAATGTTCACTAGACAAACCACCCATGCAACAGAAAACCTTAGTAGATGACATGTCGTTATATTGAGTGCAACCAGATACGTTCTTGCACTGTCACCTGTGTTCCAATAGCAGTGCATTCCATGCACTTTCTACGCAGACATAAATCACTAGTATCAGGAAAAAACTCAACCTGTAATGTAGAGGCTGCAGTAAGACAGGGCCAATACGAATATAAATGGAAACAGATTAAAGTGTTACCATTAATAAGCATGACATACTAGCAATGAAACACAATAACTGATGACGTTTTGACTAGAAATCCTTCAAAAGCCTACATACATAAGCAACACATAATGGGAATGAGGGAGAGATGGAGAATAGCATAGAAGGGAGTGGTTGAGACATTATATTTCATATGGAAATACATCATCAACATTAATTGAAATGCAGCAAAAACCTTATTCAATAATCCGTTATGGACAAGTGTTGACTTTATACGAACAGTGTGCCTCGGTCAGAGGGTCAACCAATTGTATCATTGGTCAAGTTTTGCTGGACACATGGAGATTAATTCGAAATTCTAAAAAATATAATGGTTAGTGTCATTAACATCTTTTTTGAATTTTCTATAAGTTTGGCAATTTGTATTGTTCTGCATTACAAAATGGAGGAATGTATACAACATGACAAAAAAAAGGAGTTACTGAGCTTATCCATTTATATATATATATAGATGACTGGGAAATCCACTACCATATTGACAGTTTACCAGCTGTACCTCACAACCTGTTTATAACCAAATGTCAAGTCTAAATCATGGTCACTAGCAAAACTAATATGAAGCCGTCAGAGTCGCTGTCAAGCCAAGACTACAGGGGAAAATCATGCAAAAATATATATTATGCCCACATAAAACATGACAAGTAACAGTCAAAAGGACCAAACCCAGACCCCTTCCTACATAGTTCTTATTCAGACTATGTACAGTGAAGCAGGACCATCACACTGACCAAAGATTTTAATGGCACAGCTAGACATATCCCACAATCTGTAAATAAGCACTAAAGCTGGCCTCTGTCCGGGGCAATACAGTGATAAGGATTGACAATACCTCATGTTACCAAACACAAGGTTCACCAGCACATATCAAGCTTATCTTGGCAAGTGGGACTATGGTGGTAGTAAACGATAGATAGAATGAATGACATTACGAGAAGGCCTGGAGTGGAGAAGAGTGAGCCATTCCATTGAAGAAAAGCAAGGGGATGGAGTAAATGAAGAGGAAAACTAAAATAGAAAGGGACCCAAAGAGTGAAGTAGGTAATGCTATAGATTAACACTATTGAGATATTAGATTTGCCCGTGCGTTGCCGTGAGGGGAAAAAAGAATAGCAACACTGTGTACCTTCCATGCATGTCATAGGAGGCGACTAAGGAGGTTACACTGGTCAAAAGTTCAGAGACTATCTTTTTCACAAAAACAAATCTCAAATAGTATGCTATAGAGGGATATTTGTTATAATGGGGTTATTCTTCTGTGTACGTTCTCAAACTCCTTCAGATTGGCAAGATGTAGTCCGGACAGTGGAATGCATTGTGTCATGGTTTGCAGCATTGCTGAGATATCTGCACCTTCGGCCTGACATATTTGACTTTCCGCCGAAGACGAATGTGTCGGGCCATTTACGCAAATAAAATGGTGATGTAGCGCATTTTTATTCTCTGGACTACATCTTGCTGGAAATCTAATACGGCCATAATCCTGCTACAAGAGAGATCCAGCGGAAATTTAAGAATGAACGCTTAAGAAGAAACATCCGAATTCAGTATGGCATAGGGTCACTGACCCTATATGGAATGGGACATCCAACTTCATCCAATAGTCACCTCTTACCACATGCATGGAAGGTAAACAGTGCTGCTATTCTTTGCTCCCTTCTTAGGCATGGGCAATAGGGGGTTATTTTTATTAAGGCAAAGAGTGAAAATAATTGGGGATTTGAAAAGTGTCGTTAAAGAGCAAAATTCATTAGAACGAGATTCCACTGTATCAACGCATACGCGAGTGCTAGGATTTTATTATTGAGCCAATCCTTTATGGATGTGAAGCATGGGCGGTAAACAAAAGTGCCAAAAATAAGCTTCAGGCAATTGAGATGTGGTTTTTTAGGAAGAATGATGTCCATTGAGAGCCAAGAAAATGAATACAGAAGTCATCAGAGATGCTGGAAAAATGACAAATTATAGCAAATATTCGAAACAGACAATCAAATTTTAGGGCCTGTGATGAGAAAAGTAAAACTTGAACATTTAGTAACCACCGGAAAGATTAAGGGGAGAAGAACCAGGAAGAGAAATTTCTGGATGGGTTGTCACTGTGTTACAAAAAGAAGTCACCAACTGAACTTAGAAAAAACACAAGGCAGGGAGTTATGGAGAAGCATGATCGTCTATGGCACTTGATTGATTGATATAATATTAACTATACAAGCACTAATGTGAGACAAAGTGTTTATTATAATTTAAAAAATGTACAATATAAAAATTTTTTTAACAAAATAAATGTGTACCAATATAAACTTCTAACAAACCAATTTTGTACAAGTTTAAACTTGCATCCAAACACACTTGCACAAATAAAATTTTATAACAAAACAAATGAGTGAATAAGAAAGGCAACTTGGTGTACAAAATATTCTGTGCAGAAGTAAAATGTGTTTTTACAAAATGCACAAATATTTCAGCCAAGATATAAACTATGAAACATTTCATTCTCTAGACTATATCAGAAAATTTGAGAATAAACAAATATACATTTCAGTTCTTAATCTGCATTCTCCATTTATTACCTTTTCTCATCATCATAAGGAGCTGTCTTGGCATTGTTCTGCCTCTTGCCTTGGTGGTGCACTCTGCTAGACTATCTTATCTATCTCATGTTTACCTCTCATTTTAATCTCAAATAATTCTTGCTCTCTTGTCATTTCTAACTCTAGTATAGTCTTCTTCTCGTTCACAGTTTGACATGTCTACACAGCAAGTCCGGTTTTGTTAATCAATGCTGCTGTATTTAAAAGCTCCTCAGTGCTCCCATACATCTTTCTGTGGATATCCATCTCTGTGGACCAGTGTTCTTCCCTTAACTGGTTTAGTGTCTCGCATGATATGTTCAGTGGTCTGTGCTGCCTGCCGACAAGGGCACAGTGGTGATGGGGCACAGAGTGAACCCAGTTTTAGTCTATATAAGTGGCTGTTTAATCTGTTGTGTCCTGTTCTGAGCCAGAAGATAATAGCCTGCTCTGCTCTGTCGAGATAGTGGTAATTGTCTTTTGGGTGGTCGACTTTCCTGATTGCTTTAATAAGGGTCCACTTTTCTTGGTAGATGATTTCTTGGTCTTTTTCTTCCTGTATTGCTCCATCCTTTGCCAGTCTGTCTGCCTCTTCATTTCCTGGTATGCCACAGAGGGATGGTATCCACTGTAATATTACCCTTCTTTGGATGCTAACTTCTCGCATGTCTTCCTTCAGGTCTGGCAGGTTATCACTCTCAATGGCTTGTAGGACAGGCACAGCATCAGATAGAAATACCACCTGTTGACATTTGCTTGTGTTTTTAATTATTTCTGCAGCATAGCTGGAGCAGAATATTCCAGTTGGTGAACATGTGGATTCATTTACTCTAGTATTGTCATATCTAACTCGTTAAAAACTCCACGCAGGATAATTTCTTGAAGACAATTCTTGTTAGCATTTGCTCTTAAACTTGTGCTGGTTATTAAGAGGTATTTCAGAGAATGAAATCAAAACAATAATGCTATGTTTGTAAACAAACTTATGCAGCAAGATTAATCAAGAAAGAAGATGAAGCAAGAGTAGTCTAGAGAATAGAATTACATTTCTTGTACGTTTGATTTCACGCTTCTGTTTGTTAGTAAGAGTAGTCTAGAGAATAGAATTACATTTCTTGTACATTTGATTTCACGCTTCTGTTTGTTAGCAAGAGTAGTCTAGAGAATAGAATTACATTTCTTGTACATTTGATTTCACGCTTCTGTTTGTTAGTAAGAGTAGTCTAGAGAATAGAATTACATTTCTTGTACGTTTGATTTCACGCTTCTGTTTGTTAGCAAGAGTAGTCTAGAGAATGTAATAAATATAATTGTATATGGTCTATTGAAACAACACATACAAATATTGTGTGGCTTCTATTCGCTGTATTCATCTGATCCACAAATGATCATGCTAACCAATTCATCTGATTGTCTCATCCCATATAAGGGTCAAAGTGACCAAGAAGACATAATGATTTTGAATGTTTCAGACTGAAATACTTAGATACTGCAGAAAAGGTGTAAGCAATGACAACATAATTCAATTCATTCTCCAGACTACAACCTGCTAATCTGCAGGAGTTTGACAACAAACGCAGAAGAATTATCAGCTATGTTAATGTTTACTTTTGTGGATTTGCAGATTATAATTTCTAGTATATCCTACACCACAAATATTACACTTATACGGTTTCTCTCCGGTATGTTTCCTGTTATGTCGTTCTAGATGGCTGCTCTGTGTGTATGCTGCATCGCAATAGTCACATTTGTATGGTTTCTTTACAGTATGTGTTTTCTGATGTTTTTCGAGATCACTACGCTGAATGAATCTTGCATCACAGAAATCACATTTGTATGGCTTCTCTTTTGTATGTATTTTTTTATGTCTTTCTAGATGATTGCTTTGAGCAAACCCTGACCCACAAATATCACATTTGTAAGGTCTCTCTCCGGTATGAAATCTTCTATGTGTTTCTAGATTACTGCTCTGAGAAAACGCTGTACCACAAATATCACATTTGTAAGGTTTCTCTCCAGTGTGTTTCCTTCTATGTCTTACTACATCGCTCTTACGAGCAAACCATGTATCACATATATCACAATTGTATGGTTTTTCCCCAGTATGTGTTCTTCTATGTGATTCTAGGCCACCTCGCAGACTAAATCCTACACCACAAAACTCACACTTGAAAGGTTTTTCTCCTGTGTGTGCCTGTTTATGCATCTCTAATGAACTACTCTGAATAAATGCTGCACCACAAAATTCACAAATCCAAGGTTTCTCAATTGTATGTGTTCTTTTGTGTCTTTCTAGATTGAAAGCACTACCAAACCCTGCATCACAAACATCACATTTGTATGGTTTCTCTCCAGTATGTGTTCTTTTATGTCTATCTAGATGACTGCTCTGAGTGAATCCTAAATCACAAAAATCACACTTGTAAGGCCTCTCTCCAGTATGTGTTCTTGTATGTGTTTTCAGATGACTTTGACGAGAAAATGCTGCACCACAAAAATCACATTTGTACGGTTTCTCTCCTGTATGTGATCTTATATGTGTTTCTAGTTTACTATTCTGAGCAAACTTTGTGCCACAGAAATCACACTTGTAAGGTTTTTCTCCATTATGTTTTTCTTGAAGACTGCACTGACAAAAATCAGTATCACAAACATTACACTCATTGGATTCCTCTAAATCATGTATTTGTATATGTTCATTTAAACTACTTCTGTCCTCAAATATGACATAACATACATTACACATACATTCTTTATCTTCATCAGTATTTCTTGTCTCTTGAGGTTGAATAAGTATATGACTTTGTAATGTGTCACCCACATCAACTGTATGAAGATCATCATTCTTCTCACACACAGAAAATATTTTATCTGATTCTTGTATACAGTCTTCATTCTGTAATGTTGGATGACTGTCAGTCTGAGTGTTATTACCATTCACTGTACTTTCATTATAGTCATCAAAATCCAGGGATGATTCTTCATTTTCAGATATTCTTGAGATTTCTACCTTTATTGTTAGCTGATTGTCAGTCTGCATGTCATTAGTATCCACTGTACTTTCATTGTAGTCATCAGAATCTGAGGATGATTCTTCATTTTCAGACATTCTTGAGATTTCATTCTTTACTGTCAGCTGATTGTCACTCCTTGTCTCATTAATATACACTGTACTTTCATTATAATTAATAGAACTTTGGAACGGGTCTTCATTTCCAGACGTTTCTGGTTCAGTCTTAATGTCTGTGATCATTTCTGAAACACTTGTACTACTGTTCTTGTTTACCATTGTATTTATTTTGTTGCTGTCATATTCAGGTAACACATCTGAAAGTTGACCATGTTCTCTCAGTTGCAAGTATTTCTCATCACTTGTCATATTCTTATCAGAATGTAAATATTCTTGTTTGATGTAGGGAAGATGGTTCTAGGTATGGCAACAGATACCTGAAATAAAATGAGAAAATACATACAAAATTAAGACAATCTTCTTTGTTTATTCTCAAACTCCTGCATATTAGCAGGATTTAGTCTGGAGAATGGAATGTATTGTGATTGTTTGCAGTTTTGTTGTTATATCAGCATATTTTGACCTGATATATCCAACTTCAGCATGGCTTCTGTGTCACTTTGACCCTATATGGATTGGAACGGCCAACTTAGTAGCATGTCCTAATGACATGCATGTAAGGTAACCAATGTTGCTATCCTTTGCTCCCCCTTCGAACTGGCAATACATCAGCGAATTAAGACAGAATAATATAATATATATATTTTAGAAGACGCATGCAGAAGTTCTAAATGTCTTGTGATTAGCCTATCAGACCAAGCATTATGCAACAGTAAACTCTCAATAGAAAACATGTCAATATTGTGAGACTTTCCTCTTGTTGAATTCTCACAGTAGTTCATCTGTACAATTATGTTTTCCTCAGTGTTATAACATTCAGAGAAACCAGCATTACACATCACTCTGAGGAAACCAGCATTACACATCACTCTGAGGAAACCAGCATTACACATCACACTGAGGAAACCAGCATTACACATCCCACTGAGGAAACCAGCATACGCTCCAGCACTGACCATGGTCTTAGCTGCCAATGTGTATATGGCGATGTGGCTATGAACAGGTAGCACATATGGTGTGGTTGAAAGCAATCTATACAGGATGTGACAATACCATGGGAGAGCTTAGGATCAGGTAAACATGTTAGCCCTGCGTAATTGGAGAGATGGATGGCGGGAAGGCACAACTTGCTGCCCCACCTATCCCAGTGACTATAGTCCAGAATTTGGTTGCTATGGACACCTCTGATGAGAAAGAATGCTTGACAATGGGAGCTGAAATTAATGACTTCAATTCTGCATGTCCTGGAAAGGTAGAAAGCCACCGAATTCATAGAATTTATCATCTGAAAAAAAAGGAGGCTTCTTCTCAAAACACTGGTCTGACCAATTGTAGGTTGGACCAAATTGCTATAATGGAATAATACTGTATAATGAAGAGCACCAATAGATGGGGCATTAATAATGGATTAGTGATCAAATGAAACTGTCATATGCATACACTTCTCATCATCTGCTAAGGGAGACTGAGAACTAATGTGTCTGCCCGGAGTGCAATGATGTCAGTCCAAAACACATACACAGCAAAGTGGAAGAAACAAATGGAAGTGGAAAACAAACATGATGCAATACATCACCTCCATAGATATTAACAGACCACACTATTTTGCCGTAGAACAGGACACTGCAGACTGTTGGGTCACCTTTACAGATTGAGGATCTCATACACAGATGAATGCCCATGTGAATCCGGAACCAAGACTCCAGAACACATACTTCAGGATTGTCCAATATACAAAGAACTGTAAGCGAATACCTGGCCAGAGGATACAGATTTGAGGCAAAAACTATGGGGCAGCCGCTCTGACCAGGAGAAGACACTGGACTTAGCCCTGACAATATAACATGACTGCAGATGCTGAAAGCAGAAGAACATCATAATAGGAACATGAGCTCATTTTGCCATCAAATCTAACTGAGATTTATGTAGGAATTTTTTTTAAAGAACACATTGTGAAATAAATCATGAAGCCTACACAATTTTTCCTGCTCATTATTTGATCTAACATTTTTTGACCTAATTAGGCAGCGGTGGAGGTGTCATCTGAAATTTTGACTGACGTAATTTGAAAGTAATTTCTGAAGCCTCCTAGACATTTTGATGACCTGCTCTGCAACATGCTAACTTTTCAGGGTTTGGTGTGTACATTTTAAAAAAATATGTATGTCTATTTTCCTTTGCCCAAAATAAGATCTTTAATTTACCTGAGGAATTTGAATTCTTATCTCCCCCCCCCCCTTTCATGTATACATTAATTATCTGGGGCATGATATTCATTTAACCATTACCATCGACTGTATATATACCAGTGTACTAAATCTGTATTTGATTATTACGATCTTGCACCACAAGGAGAAATACACCAGATCACATTGAATAATGATTGATGTAGCATACAGGGCTTATGCCAACTATCAACTACTAAGTAACTAATTTGTTTTTTAGTAGGCCCCATAATGAGTTAGATAAGAAAGGCAGGATGCACCACAAATATAAGCCTACCTTATGAAGTGTGGCCGTGAGGTATAGGCCTACATCTGCCAATCCATATAGACTTGATAATAGTATGCCATTTACAAAATATCCCAAAGGCCATTTTAATTTAAGTGGACGTCAGAAACGTCGTTCTAGTCTTACTTACTTAGTACTAAGTTAGTACTCTCAGGCTTATTTTATTTAGTTTTGTGGAATTTTGTGATTGTGGTGAGTTAGTGAATGAACTATTTTTGATGTTCACTATTCGATAAAGAATAAAGCACTTTTACTAATTGCAGTGTTTTAACTAATTTTTTCACTACTTACATTATAAACTATAAACTAAATTATCTTGACAGTCGTTTAGTATTATTATAAGTCGCCCTTGATTCTGTTCTCGTTGAAGTTGACATACAAACTTCAGGAAACCTGGTTGGGTTATTTAAAAATGCCAACTCAATATATAAATATTTGTATAGACAAAGTTTACATAGTACAGTATCTTAAAACTTTCATTTTTAAAAAAAATCATTACTGCGTGTTTTCCTGTTAAGGAATGAAGGGAGGCGTTTCTGGTTGTGGAAATAAAAGCCCCTTTGCCATAATTGTCGCCGCGACGTGTAAGGAAGAATTTTTTTATTTTTCCTCCGAATGACAAAAATCATTACCTCCCCAAGTGCGAGGTTGCCAAATAGTGAAACAATATATAGCCAAATTTCAAGTAAAATATGACAAAATTTTAAATTTTCTACTCGAACTTAATATGATAATATAATGAAATTCTGTAATTAAGAACCCGCATCATAGCACTGGAAATTTCCCATAAATGTTCTGCTCGTCGATTCATCAGCCATCTAAGGGTGTAAACGCTAGTTGTGTCAATCAGTTGTTAGTTGGGCTTCCTTCGGATTTTCTCATAGAGGAGGCACTTTCTTTCTTCTCACTTGGTCACTCCCATTTCTATCATTCTCTGAACATGAACATTGTATCTTTGAGTTTCCTCGTCATCATTTTATAGTGCAGCCGTAACAGCCCTAATTAATTCATCTTTCTCTGCTTCTCACGACCCATCCATTATAGCATTTACGACCGTAGACTTGATCTCCCTAAGGGAGGGGTTTTACCTCAAGTTGGAGGTGTTATTCGTACATTTTCGTGCCTTTTACGAAAATGTGCTGTTCATCTTTGTATACCTTTTGTTCGAGTCATGGTTTCTGCCATGATATCGTGATACATGAACCTTGTGGCTCTATACGTCTCTACCCTACTCTCCTCCACTTGGTCACTTTCACCTTTGGACTGGCCTAATGTGCTCCTGTGTCTTACGCAATGTTTACTGCCTAGCTAGTTTGATAGAAATTTTCCCTAACTTACCTTGATTTATTTTCTATAACAATAAAAGAGGAAAAACGTGCAGAGGGCAACATCTCCGACTCAGAACAAGATAACTCAGAAACTAAACAATGAACTAAATGAACTGCTTTTCGCAGACGACCAGAGCCTCATATACGAAAACGAAGAACAACAACAAAATCATGTTAACTCACTATCTGCAACATGTAAAAAAAAAAACAACATGAAGATGAATACACATAGACGGAAACTATGAAATTATGCAGAACTCCGAGCCCACTAAACATACAGATAGACAACATATGAGTAAAAAAAAGTAACAGAGTTCAAATATATCAGTAGTATTTTTACAGAAAATGGAAGCATCAATAGAGAGATGAGATGTCAAAAGGCAAATGCAGTAACATACCAACTGTCACCACTACTTCTTCACCCCAAGATCGAGATGGAAGTTGAAAGACAAATGATCTACAGTATAGTCATACCAACACTGTGCTAGCAGTGCCAACCCTAGTTTCTCTCATCTTCGCATTACTTCTTCTTCTTCTGCGTTCGTTCTCAAACTCCTGCAGATAAGCAGGATGTAGTCCAGAAAACGGAATGCGTTGTGTCATGGTTTACAGCATTGCTGCGATATCTGCGCCTTTCGGCATGACACATCCGACTTCAGCATGGCTTTGGGTCACTTACCCTATATGGGATGGGACAGCCAACTCCATCCCATAACCTCCGTAGTCGCTTTTACGACATGCGTGGAAGGTAAACAGTGTTGCTATTCTTTGCTCCCCTTTCGGGCCCCGGCAACACAAGGGCGATCTTCACATTACAGAAAGATAGTGACATGTGAGATGAAATGCTTGAGGACAGCCCAAGGGGTCACCAGGCTCGATAGATTACGGAATGAAGACATTAGGGAAAAGATAGGTATAATACCTTGCACAGAATACATAGAAAGGCAGCAGATCTAGTGGTTTGGCCACATTATGAGAACGCATCACGACAAGTTACAGGCATATAAGCAAATGAGATCAGGGTTCAAAGCTAGAGGAAGACCACGGAAAAGATGGATAGAAAACGTCAGGGACATCCTGAACAAACACGATCATAGCACAGCCGAGGTCACATATCTGGCTTTAGAGCGCAAGATCGAGCCCGAATCACCTCTACGTTTAACGGCAAACAAACCACCTGGGGAAAGACAGTAGACCTATTTTTTTTGTCCACAGTCCGGTTCCGGTTAATGGGTTCCGATCTCTGGTCGCCACCTTCCAGTCCCCTTACAGTCTTTCACTCTGGACAAGACTCAGCCTAAGTGATCCATGCTAAGTTCATTTTCATATTCATCCCAGTTCATCGTTTTCCTTCCATTCAGTTCTTTAACTTTTTCTGTACTAGCCTGCGTCTGCTCCTACCAACTTCTTGTTTCTCTCCCTTTCTTCCGATCGCCTCCTTAACATATAGCATATGTGTCTCTGTTTAGAATTTGGTGTTTGTGTTAATTTCTTGAGGTCCCGGGTTCTTCTTCTTCTTCTGCGTTCGCTCTCATATAACCACAATGAATATTTCGTGTGATTTCCGCCGGGGAGCGTGAAGTACGTTGTGCTGCAAGTTCCACAGTAGAACTGTGATTATTTGCACCCCGGTTGGCCACTTGTGGTCAGGACGTCCGAGGTCCAGCAAATTCGTTTTCGTCATTCCTTTATTTCGGGTTTGGTCCCTAGTCCGTGACAGGGTCTATCTGTCGCTGGGCACGCTGGTGTGTAGTGCCTCTTCGCCAAGACGCATGTCGAGCGCGTCTATCTTGCACGAGGTGCTCCACTGTCCATGAATCCATCTCGTGCAATTGGACAAACTCTGACTGTGTCCACCGGGTTTGAACCGTTTCTCATCCGCGAGCCTGGTTCCGTATGAGGAAGAACTCGCCAGAAGAGTTGGACCCTGGCTCGTTCGCCCTCCTACCCGAGGCGTCATTCATAGACATCGTGAACCCCTAGTACAAGTTTGAGTCTCACACCACGTGTTTGAGAGCAATGCGCTCTCGAGCTGAGCGACCTTGTTCCAATAGCGCCTGAGCCCATCAGGTACTGAACCCTTTCTCCCTGCAAGTGTATTTCCGGTATAGGAAACTTTGACAGTAGAGTTGGGCCAGGACTGTCATCTTCGTCCCTTTCTTGCTTAATCCCATCGGGTTCAGAACCCTTTCTCTTCGCGAGCATATTTCCGGTATACGAAGGCTCGACATTAGAGTTGGTTTAGGTCTTCTTGCTTTTCCGAACGCCCACGATTGGGTCTGGGTCTCTGCCTATAAGGATCACAGGCAACTAGAAGCTCGTCTCCAGCTAACAGAACTTCTAGTTACCCTTTCCTAGGAACTTTCACTTTTAATTTGCAGTTCGCGATGCCCTCTGACGCTGTTCTGCCCTTTCATTATGTCATATATTTGTTTCTTTCCATGCATCCACTTTTGCGTGCATTTTACATTGGCCGCCCCTCCAATGTTCTGACTGGACTTACAGGCGTCACTGTATGTCGACAGTGTAGCTGTATGTGGTGATACAGTGTCGGAGATATTGCCTGTCTCTTTTGCAGTCAAATCTCTTTCCATCTGCTTACTCCACATTCTCGGACACGATCCCCAAATGATTTGGACAGAATCAGCTAGAGCTGCTGTTTTCTGTTACCAGGGTGCACCACGAGGAGGTACATTTGGGATCTTGGTTATCTGCTAACCCTGGGTCCGCCTAGAGCAATGCGTTCCCTTTGCACCCAGTCCCGGGTTCAATCCCCGATTGGGACAGGACTTTTTCTTTCGGAGGCACAATAAAAATCCTTCCTGTCATGTCGTGACGTCTGCTTTGGCAAAGCGGCCTTTATTTCCGAGAGCTGTAGCCTAGTTCATAGTGAGCTTGCTTGCTATCACCGGGTTACAGCGTGTCGGTTCGAAACCACGTCCAGAAAAAAATAAAAATCCGGGTTGTGATTTCTCGCAACACTTCCACTCCTCCAGTCGACTCTGCTATAAATAAGTACCTGAGGCATGAATTAGGGGAGGTAAAGACAGCAAGGAAGGGAACTGGCCACTCCACCTAATAGTTGCAGCAGCTTATTACACGAAGAGTTATTTTCATTCCAGACGGCAGGTCGGGGACATACCTTTACCATTATTCCCACAGTTCATAGAAAACCACCCTGCACTCCTTCACAGGACAACATACAGTAAGGAAAGAAAGTTATTTTGTTTATCCTAATGAAAGATTTTTAGTCCACACGTCGCCTGTCACTGTCTCGTTGTTAGGTTGTTTTATCGACTTATTTTGGTAAAACGAATACATATTTCTGTTCATTTTGATATTTACCAAGTGTTTCCACAGCGACCCATTTCCAATTTAGTTTTAGTTAGTTAGTTAGTTAGTTAGCTAGTTAGTTAGTTAGTCGTCGGATCATTATCACTGCAAACTGGACACATCCATAGTTGCTCCGATCTCTCCTTGAGTGTATCCGCCATCACACTTCTGCTGACAGTACCGGTCCTATGCTGGTTGACCATCGTTCTTCTGCGCGCTTCAAAATGTTCACCTCCAGCAACACCGCATTTCAATCCCTGATCTTTAATCCTAGCCATTGAAAAGGAATCATCATCCACATTAGTCTCACTCTCGCGTGTTATATCTCTTAAGGAGTTCAAAACGTCAGCGCGATCCATTGCCCCATCGCCCTGTGCCACAATCGCACGCGATGCCAGTTGATCTGCTCTTTCATTGCCTCGAACGCCCACATGTCCCGGCACGAAAATAAATGTAACCGCTTTCAAGCTCGCATTTCTCAAAGCCTCAATCCACTGTTCGCGAACGAGACCCACTTGTGCCTTCTTAATTATACTCATAGAGTCACTCAAGATGCAGACCTGCGTTACGTTCTGTGTGCGTAGCCACTCAAATGCCTTGGTCACCGCCATAGTCTCCATGGTCATACTACTCGTAGTGACCGCAAAGGCACCACTTTCATCCTTGATAGTTTTACCTGCGCACTGAGCTGTAAAGGCCCAAGCACTGCGAACATGCATAATTACAGATCCATCAGTGTATATAATCACATCCCCCTCTTTTGTATTCTCACTGATTAAAGCCTGCACTTCTTTCTCCACATCTGTGGGACACCATTCTTTGCATTCCCTGCTAAGTGATATTACTACTCTCAAACAAGATTCGAAATCTGTGGGTAGACCTATCTATTCCGCACCTGCTGTCACATCCTGTAATCTGCACACGCTTTGTATTACATCCCCAGCACGTCCCATCCACGACCTTCCTCTCTTGAGTCTGCTGCCTTTAACTTTCTGTATTTCGGAATGCAACGGGTGTTCCTTATCTGCATGTATTTGAAGGTACGCCCGTGCACGGCAATACCGTAATCTATGCTCAGCTGTTGGGCAGTCAAGTAGGTATCGCATAGCTCTTGTCAATGAGTCTCTTGTGCATCCCAGAATGATACGCATTGCTGCATTCTGGACTCTATCCAGTCTTTCGATCTGAGTTTAGCTAAGAGTCAGAATTGCCAGTGCATATTCCACAACAGCCACAACCAAACCCTGGTACAAAAGAAATAACAATCTTTGCTCACACTGCGCAGCAGCCATAACCTTCATTGCTGCTAAGCCTTTGCCTGCCCTGATGATAATGTGGTCAACATGTTCCCTGAAACTCAGGCTTCTGTCAAAAAACACATACAGATATCTCATTGTGCTAGTTCTTTCTAAACTTTTCTCGGACAACGAAACTTGTGGCATGGGTGTCTTTACCATGTGATTGTTCAAGGAAAACCACGTCACGAATGCCTTAGACGGATTAACCACTGCTCCCGTATCTCGACACCAATTTGTCAGTCTGTCCAGCTCCTTCTGTAGTTCCACGACACACTCTTCTCGATTTCTGCCCTGTCTATACACCAGGATATTATCGGCATATGACATCGTTCTGCCAACACCTGTGATTTGATTGCCAGCGATATGTACTGTGTATACATTGAAAAGTACAGGAGATAGAGGCGATCCCTGTGGCAGGCCAGGGCTAATAACCATTGGTGTAGATATCCAGTTACCACACTTAAGAACTACAACCCTGTGCATCAGGGCGGCGCCAACCCAACGCACGACAAAAGGATTAACTGCAAGATTTAACAGCTGGTGCATCAAGATATCCAAGGACACCCTATTGTACGCATCCTCAAGGTCTATTGCGACCGCACATGTCTCCATGCGCGAATCGAACCCCTCAAAAACATCCTGCGCAAATAAGACTGCATTCTGCCATGTCTTCTTTCCTGGACGATATCCTCCTAACAATGTTTACCAATTTAGTTTAGTTTTGTTGACACTGAAACTTGTATTCCATAAGAAACTTAATTGACTTTCAAAAGGCTACAAAATAATAACAATGCAGGATACGATAGGCAAGATTTTGGGGGAAAATGTGGACTGGAAGGTATCGTGTTATCTTGAAAGAAATGTGTTTACCAACATTGTTAGGAGGGTATCGCCCAGGAAAGAAGACATGGCAGAATGCAGCCTTATTTGCGCATGATGTTTTTGAGGGGTTCGATTCGCGCATGGAGACATATACAGTCGCAATAGACCTTGAGGATGCGTACAATAGGGTGTCCTTGGATATCGTGATGCACCAGCAGTTAAATCTTGCAGTAAATCCTTTTGTCGTGCGGTGGGTTGGCGCCGCCCTGATGCACTAGTATTATTGCACGGGCGTACCTTCAAATATATGCAGATAAGGAACACCCGTTGCATTCCGAAATACAGAAAGTTAAAGGCAACAGACTCAAGAGAGGGAAGTCGTGGATGGGACGTTATGATGATGTCATACAAAGCGTGTGCAGATTGCAGGATGTGGCAGCAGGTGCGGAATGGATAGGTCTACCCACAGATTTCGAAACTTGTTTGAGAGTAGTAATATCACTTAGCAGGGAATGCAGAGAATGGTGTCCCACAGCTGTGGAGAAAGAAGTGCAGGCTTTAATTATTGAGAATACCAAAGAGGGGAATATGATTATATACACTGATGGATCTGTGATTAGGCATGTTCGCAGTGCTTGGGCCTTCACAGCTCATTGCGCAGGTAAAGCGATCAATGAGGAGAGTGGTGCCTTTGCGGTCACTACGAGTAGTATGACCATGGAGACTATGGCGGTGACCAGGGCATCTGAGTGGCTATGCACACAGAAGGTAACGCAGGTCTGCATCTTGAGTGACTATGAATATGATTAAGAAGGTACAAGTGGGCCTCGTTCGCGAACAGTGGATTGAGGCCTTGAGAAAGGCGAGCTTGAAAGTGGTTACATTTATTTTCGTGCCGGGACATGTGGGCGTTCGAGGCAATGAAAGAGCTGATCAACTGGCATCATGAGGATCAACTGGCAATGGATCGCGCTGACGTTTTGAACATCCTTAAGAGATATAACACGCGAGAGTGAGACTAATGTGGATGATGATTCCTTTTCAATGGCTAGGATTAAAGATCAGGGATTGAAATGCGGCGCTGCTAGAAGTGAACATTTTGGAGGGCGCAGAAGAATGATGGTCAACCAGCATAGGACCGGTACTGTCAGCAGGTGTGTAATGGCGGATACACTCAGGGAGAGATCGGAGCAACTATGGACGTGTCCAGTTTGCAGTGATGATGATCCGACGACTAACTAACTAACTAATTGGCTTTTTAAAATTCTTGTCTAAATTTCTCTGCCCATTCTTCCGTGGTCTGTAAAAATGCTCCCAATATATTTAAATGCCTGCAATTAAGTTTTAGTATTTGATCCTTTATCTTATATATTGCACAATGTTCGCTTCGCTTTACCGAATACCAGTAACTATAAAATATAATTTATTTCCAACCTAATATATTTTGGTTGACAAAACCCACAGTATCATGTGACCAGTGCAGCCACAGCTATTTTTTCACTCGAGGTGTGGGGTGCAAAGGGAACGCATTGCTCTAGGCGGACCCAGGGTTAGCAGATAATCAAGATCCCAAATGTACCTCCATGCGGTGCACCCTGGAAACAGAAATACAGCAGCTCGAGCTGATTCTGGCCAAATCATTTGGGGATCGTGTCCGAGAATGTGGAGGTAGCAGATGGAAAGAGATTTGACTGCACGACAGACAATATCTCCGACACCACCAGCATCACCACATATAGCGACACTGTCGACATACAGTGAAGCTAGTCAGTCCAGTCCGAACATTGGAGGGGCGGCCAATGTAAAATGCACGTAAAGGTAGATGCATGGCGAGAGACAAGTAGATTTCATACCGAGTACAATGAAACAATGAAAGGGCAGAACAGTGCTAGAGGGCAGCGCGAACTGCAAATAGAAAGTGAAAAGTCTCTAGGAAAGGGGGACTACAAGCTCCGTCAGCTCGAGACGAGCATCTAGTTACCTGTGTTCCTTACAGGCAGAGACCCAGACCCATTCATTGGCGTCTGATAAAGCAAGAAGACCTAATCCAACTCTAATGTCGAGCCTTCCTAAACCGGAAATATGCTCGCGAAGAGAAAGTGTTCTGTACCCGATGGGCTTAGGCAAGAAAGGGACAACGATGGTAGTCCTGGTCCAACTCTACTGTCAAGGTTTCCTATACCGGAAGTACATTTGCAGAGAGAAAGGGTTCTGTACCCGATGGGCTCAGGCACAAAAGGGACAACGATTTAGCCCTGGCCCAACTCTACTGTCAGGTTTTCCTACACCGGAAATACACTTGAAGAGAGAAAGGGTTCAGTACCTGATGGGCTCAGGCGCTATTGGGACAAGGACGCTCAGCTCGAGAACGCCTTGCTCTCAAACGCGTGGTGTGAGACTCGAACTTGGACACGGGGTACACGATGTCGGTGAATGACACCTCCTCTGTTGAGTTCTTCCCCTTAAGGAACCAGGCTCACGGATGAGAAACAGTTCAGTACCCATTGGGCACAGGCACAGCACGTCCAATTACACGAGGCAATTTCATAGACAGTGGAACACCTCGTGCGAGTCAGACGAGAGCAAAAATCGTCTGGGCGAAGAGTCGCCACTACGCGTGCCTGGAGACAGATATATAGGCTGTCACAGGCTAAGGGTAGCCCACCCGAATTGTCAAGGCATGCCGAAATCGGATGTGCTAGGCCTACAAAGCGCATAACGGTGGCACAACGTAATCACGCTCCCGGCGGAAATCGCACGGATATCCGTGATGGTTACAATGGAGCGAACGCAAAACAAACAAATATGAGGTGTGGGTTTTTGCTGTCGTCGGGGGGGGGGGGCGTCTTGTCTTATCCATGTGTGCCGCTGGGCGTCATGGGGAGCCGAAGTCTTCTGTCTGTTGCTAACGTTGTTGCCGCTAACATAGTTTAGCCTTCGCATGCGTATTTCTCTGCCCACCGAAGACGGATGTGTCGGGCCATTGGAGCAAATAAAACGGCGACACAACACATTTCCATTCTCTGGACTACATCCTTATGGAAATCTATTAGGACCATGGTCCTGATACAAGAGATATCTAGTGGGAGTTTGAGAATGAACGATGAAGAAGAAGTATTTCTCTGAAAACATATAGGCCTATCCATCTTCGTTTGGGTTTTTCCGTTTCTCTTTTCACCCGTCTGGGGGTGGTTGGGTTATTTTGACATAATTTGCATGAGCCTGGGTTTCTAGGAATTTAGCCAAAAGATGGGTACATTATCCCAATTTGTCAAAACAAAGGTAATAAAAAGTCTCACGAGGACGATGGAATTTGCACAAGAAAATGGACCAATGACCATTTTTTAAAAAAGGTATTTGACTTACCGCTCTAGCCTATTTATATCGTTTATTTTCTATTTATACACGGAATTTTACAGCCTTAATGACAGTCTAACAAGCTATAAATGAGAATTATAAAATGCTAAATCTATTCTATATTAATGCATTTCTCAGAAACATGGACAATAAACAAACAATTAGAAGACAGAGTTGATGCCTTCGAGATGTGAATGCACAGAGAGAGAGAGCATCATGGAAAGAGAAGAAAACATACAAAGAGGTTCTAAAAACACTTAACATAAAGAAATAATTATTAAAGTAAATACAAATCAAGCAAGTAAAATATCTTGGACACATTAAAAGACATGACATCTTGTTGAAGACTTTACTTGAGGGTAAAGTTGAAGAGAAGCGAGCAATAGGGATACAGAGATGCAAGTTGGAAAATACCATCACACGATGGACAGGTTACAGTCTAGCAGAGTGGACCACCAAAATAAGAGATAGAATGTTGGAGGTCAGTTTCTGCCAACCTTCGTTGCGGAGATGGTACTTGATGATGGTACAGCATGTGGTTATCGTGGCTTTTTAAATTAAAAAAATTAAACAATGCGATCTGGGGTTATTTCTAAAATGTCAGTAATAACACTGCTTATGACAACTCCAACATTGAAGAGCATCTATAATGGCGATAGTCTGCTGTATAATGAATGACTGTTGCCTAGCAAATGTTTACTGATATACTGTAAAATTAAAAAAAACAAAAACAAATTAAGACAGCATGTGCACATTCTTCTATGTGACATATATTTTGCAGAACTTTGTTTTCACTGCCATTTTGTAAGCCTCTCGTTTCTGTGCAAGCTGCCCAGCATCTTTAATAATTAATAATAATCCAATAATTAATTAATTGACAATTGAATTGATTGTAATTAATTAGGATCTATACTATAGTTACTATTATTAATTATTGTTAGTCCTAGGACCTAATTGTATTCTATTAAACAAATTTTGGACATATGACAAGGTGTCATAAAAGACATGACACATTGTTAAAGACATTACAGTACTTGAGGGTAAAGTCGATGGGAAGTGAGCAAGAGGTAGGCAGAGATTCAGATACTTGAGATACACATGGGAGAGTAACATCACGAGAAGGACAGGTTACAGTATAGCAGAGTACACCACCAAGACAAGAGACGGGATATTGGTGGTCTGTTGTAGCTAACCTTCGTTGCGGAGGTGGCACTTAATAATGATGATGAATTGTATTCAAAAGTCATGCATTGTTATCATCTGTCCGTCGTAGTCTTGGTCTGCCTCTTGTTATTTTTTTCCTGGAACCTTTCCCTCCATGAATAATCTTTCTATCCCACTGTGTATTTTTATATTTCCACAATATGCTAGCTTGTATTCCTTGATAGTTTTGAGGGGCCAATTTTCAATGTTCAGTCGTTCAGGTCTTTACTCAATTTACTGACATCTAGTCTGTGTCTAAGAAGTACTTGCTACTCAAACAACTGTCTGTTCCACACACAAGAAAAATCTTTAGAAGGAACATTGGATCTGAAAACTAAGAGATGTGGTTTTACAAAAGGATGCTGAGACTGCTAAAAAGAAGCATGTTGAAACATGTCAACACAGAGGAAGCATCAGAAAGAGACAATATTTTTTGAGTATGTCATGAGACATACACCAACAAGATGCATCATAATGATTAATGACACAAAATTAACACAAGTTGGAAAAGTGAAATATCTTGGCACCCTGTTAACAGCAGAAGGTAGATGCTCAAGTGAGATAAAGAGCAAAACAACACAAGTCAAATAAAAAATATGTACTCATTGTGCAAAACTTAAATCTAACAGGTAAAGAGTGAAACAAGGTAAACTTCATTACCTTGTTTCACGCTTTACAAGTCAAATCAACATTTCAAAAAATGAGAACCATTTTGTGCAATGGAACACTATCAATGCAGACCTGAATTCGAGTGCTGAGATGTTATATCGAACTAGTTCTTTTTTATGGATGTGAAACATGGATTCTAAACACAAAAATTCAAAATGGAGGTTACAGAGAGAAATGATGAAAATACCATGGACATCTAAGAAAACTAATGCAGATATTCTCAATGATCCTGGTGTAAAAAAATCAATCATATCAAACATTAGGGGCAGACAGTCAAGGTTTCTAGGGCATTGCTGAGAAGAACACAGCTTGAACACTTAATAACCACTGGAAAAATCAAGGGGAGAAGAGACGGGGCAACAAAGAGAGAAGTTGTTATAGACAGACTAGTATCATGGCACAGGAGTTCACCAACCAATCTTATTGACAACACAAGAGACAGAGAGTCATGGAGAAACATGATCGCCTACGCCATTCGGCATGGTACTTGATTGATGTAATGAGAAAGGAGGACCACATCATGAGACCTGGCAAATTCAATGGCAAGTTGAAATGAGGACAAGAGCTAGAGAAAATTTCTGGACAGCCCAGTGTGCAAAGACCTCAACTGATACACTGTAGTACACTTGGGAAAGCTGTTTAGGGAGATCCATGACATCTGAAGTTGATAGATATCCTATTCAGGACATAGTGATAGACCAAACATTAATCTCAGGACATAGTGATAGACCAAACATTAATCTCAAGACATAGTGATAGACCAAACATTAATCTCAGGACATAGTGATAGACCAAACATTAATCTCAGGACATAGTGATAGACCAAACATTAATCTCAGGACATAGTGATAGACCAAACATTAATCTCAGGACATAGTGATAGACCAAACATTAATCTCAGGACATAGTGATAGACCAAACATTAATAGACTACTTGCAGAGTTGGGGGCTATGATCACATGGACAGGAGAGGTAAGGAAATAGAAAACTGGTAGGATGAGTATGAATTTATCCCATTGAACCAACCATTTGACTTCCCAACCTTCTGCTCCAGATCATGGCATACTACCTTGACACCAGACTTGGTTGGTTGGTTGCTGATCCAGCAGTCCATGCCATTGTGTTATATATGCATGTGTTTGTGAGCTGTTTTGTTCCATATAATGTGTTCCATTTATCTGGCCCTTGAGGGAACACCAGACTTGGTCAACTCATTAAATTTGGAGTGGAACATCAATCATGTTGCTAGAAAACAGCTTGGAGGCAGCGACCACTGGCCATTATATCTGACTAGAAAATTGATATTTTAAAGAAAGCAGTACTCTCTCTAGGTGGACCTACAAGAAGGAAAACTAGATAATGTACTGACATTCAACTAGTGTACTAGCCAGAGACCTACCTACAGACAAAGATATCAATAAAGTAGTCAATTAATTCTATTATTGTATATTACAGACTGCTTGTAAAAACCATTCCTAGAGTAGTCCGTAAACGCTACAAACTTTATTGGAGTAGTTAACTAGAGATACTGTAAAATGAAGTGGAAACATCTCGACAACAGTCAGGCACAAGGCCATGTCAAATGCACCACAATAAATATCAACAAGCTAAGGCCACATTATAGAGAGCCAAAGCTACAAGCCAGGTAGAACAGCTGGAAAGAGAAAACAGTATTTTTGAACTTGGTGAAAGATATGAAGAAACCGTGGAAGCTGGTAAAACAACTAAATGGTGAGGGAACTTGGGAGAAAATGTCACATTATACAATAAAATGGAACCATTCTTATGTAAAAACAGGCAGTTAACTACTTTGCAGATTTATTTGATGAAGACAACATCAAAATTAGCTCAGAGAAACAACAGGAGATTCCTGAGAAGCGAGAAAATATTGAACAAGATGCAACCATATCAGAAGTCATGGAGGCACCAATCACACTCAGAGAACTGAAGCATGCAGTATCTAAACTGAAAATGAAGAAGTCACCAAAAACTGATAGAGAATCCGATGAAATGATACAAATCTGGGAATTGCAGCAAACACAAAGCTGCTGTAGGTCATCAATATATATTCGACTACAGGCAAAGCTCCACAGACACGGGAAGCAATCATGATACCAATCCCTAAATCAGGAAAAGACAGCACCAAAGTCCAACTATAGTTGAACTAAGTATCACAAGTTGCTATGCAATACTATGGAGCATATTATAAACCTCAGGCTGCAGTGGTACCTTGAGAGCAAAAACCTTCAGGCGATGCTACTCTACTGCAGTGTGAATTGCACCTGATACCGTAGATACCTGAGACATGCTCTGTACGTCTCTGCCAGAGCCAGACAAATGATATCTGATTTGTATTTTGTTAATTTGTTGATCTTAGAACACTACTAGAACATATATTTATGAATTATCTTAGCTTTATATTTTTCTTTTCAGAATTCTACAGTCATAGCCAGAACTGTCATCTCATTATCAAATAAAGTATTTAGTTTTATCAAGAAAAGGGCTCAAAGGGCACAGAGGATTTATTTCATAGTACTTAATTTTTCCCATATATGCACTCTGCCATTCTCAGCAGAGTAGCATCCTGCCTGCCTGCCTATAGAATCTTACAATGTAACTCTGCTGCTCAAGTGATAATTCCAATGGATCTCCAAAATATGCAATGCGTATCTCTCTTCGCAGTCCAGTTTTGAACGTACAATCTCATGAACACAAGGCAAATGACTTAACATGCCACCAGGTAAATCCACTGGTATTATAAGAGCATGAGAACTTGCTATTGATGGAAATATGGTCAATCGAAGGTAAAATATTACAATCACATACCTGTCAATCTGTTAAGATGAATACTTGTACAAAAACTCTTTAATCATAAAAAAACCTGACAAAAACAACATCAATATTACAGAGCAGTTAAACTATTTATAACACCTGACAAAAACAGCATAAATGTTACAGAGTAGATAAATTATAATAATTAAATACAGCAATCACAAATAAATAATTAAAATAATATGTTGAATTCTTCTAATAGATTTTTGTCTTGAAATGTTCTTTAAGATCAAATTGAAGCAACATCTTGATTATCCTTATTATAAACTTTACAAATTTATGATCATGTTTTAGAATTAGTCTACAGTCTCAGGAAAAATAATCATTTGGAAATTATAAAGAAAAGATTATATACATGATATAAGAGTTTCTTTGCCAAATATGGTTGAGAAGGTTTAAATGTATGGGTTGCATTGCCAAATATGGCTGAGAAGGTTTAAGTGTATGGGAAATCATAATGGGTTGACAAGTATGCAACTGTAAACATGAGAAGTACCAGTGCAAGCTTGTTTAGAGAAATGACCACGGACATTACAGGGCTTTCTGTCCTCCATAATATATTTAGATGGCTCTATTAACATGGAGAGTTTATCTGCTTACAAGAGCAAAGATAAGGTCCAAGTGACAGTTTCAGTAGATTTCTGGCACATCGAATAGGTCTAAGTGACAGTTTCAGTGGATTACTGGCACATGGAGTACGCCTAAGTGTTGTTTGTTTTAGAGGATTACAGACACAGCAAGTAGGTTTAAGTGGTGATTTTAGTGGTTAACTGGAAGTAGAGTTAAGATGGAATCAAGATTGACTGGAAATGAAGCATCACTTAATTCTATTGGTCATCATGGAATGAGAGAGGATATCTGTAAGATATTTTCTGTGTGTGAGAAGAATGATGATCTTCATACAGTTGATGTCGGGGACACATTACAAAGCAATATACTTATTCAAACTCATGAGAAAAGAAATACTGGACATGAAACATTCATATGTAAATTTTGTGATGTTAGATTTAATGACAAAAATAATTTACTACCACATATAAGAATACACGGTTGTGATAAACCTCATAAATATAATATTTCTTTTGAAGGTATTTGTCAGTGTAGTCATATAGAGACAGAAAAAATAACACACATTGGAGAGTGTCCTCATAAAATTGATCATGAAAGACATACACGAAAAAATATAGGGGAAAAATTTCACAAGTGTGATATTTGTGATGCAGAATATACTCATAAAAGTAATCTAGGAAGACACAGAAGAAAACATAATGTGAAGAAACCTTACAAGTCTGTTTTTTGTGATACAGAATTAGCGCACAGTAATAATGTGAAAAAACGAAGAAAATCACATACAGGAGAGAAACCGTATAAGTGTGATTGCTGTGGTATAGGATTTACTCAGCCCAGTAATCTAGAAACACATAGAAGAACACATACTGGTGAGAAACCTTACAAGTGTGATTTTTGTGGTGTAGGTTTTACACAGCATAGTAATCTAGAAACACATAAAAGAATACACACTGGAGAGAAACCATACAAATGTGACATTTGTGGTATGGGATTTAGTCAACATAGTCACCTTGAAAGACATAAAAGAACACATACTGGAGAGAAACCATACAAGTGTGATTTTTGTAGCATGGGATTTACACAGTGCAGTAGTCTCGAAATACATAAAAGAACACATACTGGAGAGAAACCTTACAAATGTAACTTTTGTGACTTGGTATTTACTCAAAGAGGTAATCTTGAAACACATAAAAGAACACATACTGGAGAGAAGCCTTACAAGTGTGCTATTTGTGGCATAGGTTTTGCTAGTAATTTTAATCTGGAAAGACATAAAAGAATACATACTGGAGAGAAACCATACAAGTGTGATGTTTGTGGAGTTAAATTTTCTCTCAGTGATGGTCTAGAAACACATAAAAGATCACATACTGATAAGAGACCATATAATTGTGATTTTTGTGATGCATTGTTTGCTCGTAGGAGTGATCTGGTAAGACATAAAAGAACACATACTGGAGAGAAACCGTACAGATGTTTTTGTGGTGCAGGGTTTTCTCAAAGCAGTCATTTAGAAACACACAGAAGATTGCATTCGGGAGAGAAACCATACAGATGCACTGTTTGTGATACAGGATTTACTAGAAATTATAATCTGCAAATTCATAAAAGTAGACATTAACTCTTTGCTGATCAAGTTTGAGGAGTCTAATTTCTGATTGAGGAGGAGTTTGAGGAGTCTAATTTCTGATATATATCCTTGGTGACCAAATGCAATGAAAGTTGAATGCGCAATGATACTTCAGTAATATGCCAACCATATAGTATTATTATAGTATTGTATTTCTAAAAATAACTTGCCCGGGATACATCAATCTATAATGGTTATCTATCTATCTATCTATGTGACCTTTACAGAACGTTGACCTCACTGCCATTCTGTAAGCCTCTTGCTTCTGTGCATGTTGTCCAGCTTCCTGTAGTGTCATATTCAGAAAATCTTTGATGGCATGTGTCCATCATGGTCTTGGTCTGCCTCTTTTTCTCTTCCCTGGAACATTTCCCTCCATGATTAATTTTTCTAAACCATTGTGCCAAAATGGCTGCGCCCATAAAATAGTCATTTGACATGGTATGAAGGTGAATTATTTTTTTGCCAGTGTGTTTGTGCTGTACTTTGAAACTACCGGTAATATAAAACAATGCCCAGCATTATAATAAATACAAATTAGCTATTGAAATAACTCTGGGGCTTTCAAATTCATTCAGAATATGCAAACATTCATTATAACACATAGAACATTTTATAGCAAATGTCATGAATTTATGCACATTTTTCAAATTATTAAAAAATTTGTTAGCACCCTTGGTAATGGGAGATAAGTATACTCTAAATCTCATACTGAGACAATTTAATGTTGACATTTCCATCATAGACGTTGAATAACTATAACTATACAACAATGCAACTAGTGCTGTCTTATGAAATCTTCTGCATTTGTTCTCAAACTCCTGCAGATTAGCAGGATGTAGTCCAAAGAACGGAACTTTATACTACATCCCTACTTTGCAGGAAACTCATAAAACAATTCATTATAGTGAAAAGCACCTGGCTCCGATTCAATACCAATTGAAATATATAATAAGTATGGTGGTAAAAACCTAATTAAGAAACGTCATATTTTCCAACAGTCTTGGAAAAACAGAAATTACCTGTCTACGTAGAATTCTTGGAGTAACAATAAGAGACAGAATAAAAAATGAATATGTCAGACGACTTACAAACACAATGCCAATCCTGGATTACATCAGAAGACAGCAGATTAAGTGGTTTTTCACACACTTCCAGACTACTATCAGATAGTTCCCCTCAAAAAGCATTACTATACTGATACATGGGGCAGACCATGCAAAAGATGGATTATAGAAATACAAGAATCAATGAAAACAAATATATATGAGGCACACAAACAGGCCATCTCCAGAGAACTCTTCTACACCTGACGCCGCAAGGCATAAAGTGAAAAGAAAGATGGAAAAATGAAATTGTTCCACAAAATTTCAAGGATGCAACAATTATACACCTGTATAAATGTAAACGGAGCCGCCAGTCTTGTAATAGCCATCAAGGCATTTCCTTACTGCCCATCGTTGAGAAAATATTTGCCAGAATCATTTTAAACCATCTTACATCTCATCTAAATGAAGGACTACTACCCGAAAGCCAATGTGGTTTCAGAAAAGAATGTGGAACAACTGATATGGTCTTTGCTGAAAGACAACTTCAAGAAAAATGTCAGGAACAACAGTGTGACCTGTACACAGCATTCATAGATTTAACAAAAGCATTTGACACAGTAAATAAAGATGGGCTGTGGAAGATTATGGCAAAATATGAAAGCCCACATAAATTTATCACAATAGTGCAGCAATTTCATGATGGAATGCAGGCTAGAGTTCAGGATGATGGAGAATTATCTGAAACGTTTCCTGTCTCAATTGGAGTTAAACAGAGATGTGTATTAGCACCTACCCTGTTCAGCATCATGTTCTCTGCTATATTGGATGATGCTTTCAGAGATCTGGACTTGGGAGTAAACATCATATATCGCATCAGTGGACAATTGTTAAAACTTCTGTGATGCCGAGCTAAAACCAAAGTCAAATCACACACAATCAGGGATCTTCTATTTGCTGATGACTGTGCCCTAAATGCCAACTCTGAAGCTGATCTACAAATTATTATAGACAGATTCTCCAAAGCCTGTACCAACTTTGGACTTACTATTAACACAGAGAAAACAGAAGTCATGCTACAACCAGCAACTGGCTAAAGTAACGCAAAATGAGGTAAATAGGTTACTAAAACACTTACCTAGCCTATTAATAAAAATATATTTTAAAAAGTATATATAAAAAAACGTACAATAAAACTAAACAGGACAATTCTCCACGTATCGGCTCAAATTGAACCTTTTTCAAGAGACAAACAACAGAAAACGACAAAATAAAAAAACAAAATAGATGTCTATATTTCATCAAGCCCCGTCTCCATGATTATAAAGTGTTATTGTATGTTTTTTTATATATACTTTTTTAAATATATTTTTATTAATAGGCTAGGTAAGTGTTTTAGTAACCTGTTTACCTCATTTTGCGTTACTATTTGTTCATTAGGTTACTGCGGCACCATCCACTTTGTCGGACACCCTCTGACCATTTGGTTATTTATAACTGGCAAAAGCAATCTCGAGCCCTGTATAAAGATAAATGACATAGCACTAAAAGTTGTAAATAGACTGATATACCGAGGTAGTACTTTATCACAAAATGCCAACGTTGATGATGAAGTGTATACAAGGATTGCCAAGACAAGCTGTACTTTTTGTCAGATTGGATGCAAATGTTTGGCGTAGAAATGGCATTAACCTACAGACTAAGCTGAAAGTTTACAGAGCAGTGGTACTTCCAGTACTGTTATACGCTAGTGAAACATGGACTGTGTATAGACACCATGTGAAAAAACTCAATTACTTTTACACAAATTTCGGGGTGCAAAGGGAACGCATTGCTCTAGGCGGACCCAGGGTTAGCAGATAACCAAGATCCCAAATCAACCTCCACGCGGTGCACCCTGGAAACAGAAATACAGCAGCTCGTGCTGATTCTGGCCAAATCATTTGGGGATCGTGTCCGAGAATGTGGAGGTAGCAGATGGAAAGAGATTTGACGGCACAAGAGACAGACAATATCTCCGACACCACCAACAGCACCACATATAGCGACACTGTCGACATACAGTGAAGCTAGTCAGTCCAGTCCGAACATTGGAGGGGCGGCCAATGTAAAATGCACGTAAAGGTAGATGCATGGCGAGAGACAAATATATTTCATACCGAGTACAATGAAACAATGAAAGGGCAGAACAGCGCTAGAGGGCAGCGCGAACTGCACATAGAAAATGAAAAGTTCCTAGGAAAGGGGAACTACAAGCTCCGTCAGCTCGAGTCGAGCTTCTAGTTACCTGTGTTCCTTACAGGCAGAGACCCAGACCCATTCATTGGCGTTTGGTAAAGCAAGAAGACCTAATCCAACTCTAATGTCGAGCCTTCCTAATCCTAAACCGGAAATATGCTCGCGAAGAGGAAGGGTTCTGTACCCGATGGGCTTAGGCAAGAAAGGGACAACGATGGTAGTCCTGGCCCAACTCTACTGTCAAGGTTTCCTATACCGGAAGTACACTTGCAGAGAGAAAGGGTTCTGTACCCGATGGGCTCAGGCACAAAAGGGACAACGATTTAGCCCTGGCCCAACTCTACTGTCAGGTTTTCCTACACCGGAAATACACTTGAAGAGAGAAAGGGTTCAGTACCTGATGGGCTCAGGCGCTATTGGGACAAGGACGCTCAGCTCGAGAACGCCTTGCTCTCAAACGCGTGGTGTGAGACTCGAACTTGGACAAGGGGTACACGATGTCGGTGAATGACACCTCGGCTAAGAGGGCGAAAGAGCCAGGGTCCAACTCCTCTGTTGAGTTCTTCCCCTTAAGGAACCAGGCTCACAGATGAGAAACGGTTCAGTACCCAATGGGCACAGGCACAGCACGTCCAATTACACGAGGCAAGTTCATAGACAGTGGAACACCTCGTTCGAGTCAGACGAAAGCAAAAAATCGTCTGGGCGAAGAGTCGTCACTACGCGTGCCCGGAGACCGATATAGAGGCTGTCACAGGCTAAGGGTAGCCCACCCGAATTGTCAAGGCATGCCGAAATCGGATGTGCTAGGCCTACAAGGCGCATAACGGTGGCACAACCTAATCACGCTCCCGGCGGAAATCGCACGGATATCCGTGATGGTTACAATGGAGCGAACGAAAAACAAACAAACAAACAAAAATTTCCTCAGAAAAGTTATGAACATCCAATTGCAAGGCACAATTCCGGATACCCGTCTTTGACAAATTTGGTTCCCTATCATGTTCACGCAATGAAAGTAAAGAATTGTGAAGAGCATGTTAGTGCCATGTGTGAGCAATGAAAATAAAGAATTGTGAAGAGCATGTTAGTGCCATGTGTGAGCAATGAAAGTATTGTTAAGAGCATGTTAGTTCCATGTGTGAGCAATGAAAGTAAAGAATTGTGAAGAGCATGTTAGTGCCATGTGTGAGCAATGAAAGTAAAGAATTGTGAAGAGCATGTTAGTGCCATGTGTGAGCAATGAAAGTAAAGAATTGTGAAGAGCATGTTAGTGCCATGTGTGAGCAATGAAAGTAAAGAATTGTGAAGAGCATGTTAGTGCCATGTGTGAGCAATGAAAGTAAAGAATTGTTAAGAGCATGTTAGTGCCATGTGTGAGCAATGAAAGTAAAGAATTGTGAAGAGCATGTTAGTGCCATGTGTGAGCAATGAAAGTAAAGAATTGTTAAGAGCATGTTAGTGCCATGTGTGAGCAATGAAAGTAAAGAATTGTTAAGAGCATGTTAGTGCCATGTGTGAGCAATGAAAGTAAAGAAGTGGGAAGAGCATGTTAGTGCCATGTGTGAGAAATGAAAGTAAAGAATTGTGAAGAGCATGTTAGTGCCATGTGTGAGCAATGAAAGTAAAGAAGTGGGAAGAGCATGTTAGTGCCATGTGTGAGCAATGAAAGTAAAGAAGTGGGAAGAGCATGTTAGTGCCATGTGTGAGCAATGAAAGTAAAGAAGTGGGAAGAGCATGTTAGTGCCATGTGTGAGAAATGAAAGTAAAGAATTGTGAAGAGTATGTGTAAGCACTAATAATCATGAGTTATGTTTACAATTAAAAATTTGTTTTAACAAACTGAAACACTGTTACACACTATCTACAATTATGGAAGAAAAGGATGGGTGTGTATAGATTGATTATTGAATGAAGTTTGTATGGCCAGTTTTCACATTAACTTTTACATTTAATTTCCCTTTCATCTTATTACAGTAGAATCCTTCTATAGCAAATGAGCATTATGTTATAACATATGCCGCAATATAAAAGTTTCCGAAATACTTAATTATATTTATTCTTTATTGTTTATACTGTATATAGCTAATTTCTGTTATTACATATATATTTTGTTGGTCCGGACCAAGTTGTTATAATGGGATGCCACTGTACAGGTGTATATGTTATGGTGCTAGTACATTCAGTATTACATGTGGGCAGTGCTTGACATTTGAAAGACATTGAGAACCCATGCACTATAGCATTGCCCACCAACTCATCATCTTTATCGTTGTCTCTGACTCCTGCATGGCCTGGACAGTAGATCCATGTGATACTTTGGATGATGCTGAGAGCATAACCCATGCACTTCTTTCTTCTCATGAAGAATGTCTGGATGTCAGAACTGCTTTATGAATGCTAGATATAAATATGGTTTTTTTAAAATAAATGTTTTATCAATTCTATCTTCGAGTTTGTTTATTATCCATGTTTCTGAGCCATACATTAATTTTACTCAGCGGTTTCATGGGCGAGGAAGAATGATGGTAATCAACAAAGTACTGGGACCAACGTACTGGGACAGTGGTTTCTCTCCTGTGTGTATTCTCCTATGGTTCTTTAAGATGCCATTTTCAGTAAATCCTACACCACAAATATCACATTTGTAAGGTTTATCTCCTGTATGTTTTTTCTTGTGTGTATACATGTTACTTTCTAGCAGGACAGTGGTCCTATAGAACTTCATTTCTAGCAGGACAATGGTCCTAGTTGATTGCTTTTCTAGCAGGAAAATCTTCCTAAATGATTCTGTTTTCAGCAGGACAGTGGTCCTATACGATTGCTTTTCTATCAGAACAGTTGTCCTACATTTATGTTCTAATCAGACAGTGGTCTTACATTTATTGTCTAGCAAGACAGTGGTCCTAATGAATTTCTTTTCTAGGACAGTCGGTCTATAAAATCCTTTTCTAGCAGGACAGTGGTCCCACAGGATTTATTTTCTTGTAGGACAGTGGTTCTACAATTATTTTTTTAGCAAGACGGCATTACTACATTTATTTTCTAGCAGAACAATGGTCTTACATGATTTATTATTTAGAAGGACAGCAGTCCTACAGGATTTATTTTCTAGAGGACAGTGGCCCTAAATGATTTCATTTTTAGGACAGTGGTACTTCTGAATTTCTATAGCAGGACAGTGGTCCTACATTTTTGCTTTCTATCAGGGCAGTGGTCCTACAATTGTTTTAGCAGGATAGTGGTCCTACAAGATTTATTTTCTAGTAGGACAATGGTCCTTCCTACATTTCATTTCTAGCAGGATAGTGGTCCTACGGGATTGCTTTTCTAGCAGAAAAGTGGTTTTACATGATCGCTTTTGTAGCAGGACAGTGGTCCCACAGGATTTCCAGCAGATGTGGTCCAGAGAATGGAAATGTGTTGTTGCCGTTTTATTTGTGCCAATGGCCCAAAACACATCGACTTCAGCATTGGTAACTAATAGAGTGTTTTCACTTCCACTGAAAAGTAGATGTCTGTAACCATAACGATAGTCGGTCAGCTGTACAAGAGAACTGGTTCCTGTAACCATAGCGATAGTCGGCCAGGTTGTATAAGAGAACTGGTTCCTGCACATACCAGCTGGTCACCCTCAGTGCTAACCATGGTCACATATACTCTACTGTTTGCCACTGTCTATCGCCTCTGTTGTCACAGATAACAACAAACACAAGACTACTATGACATAACTATAAAACACTGAAACGTCAATAATGTTCATTCTTATTCTCTTTTATTACCATTATTGTTATTATCTTTTCATTGTTATTGCACCTGGGGCGCCACTGACAAAACCAGTGTTGCTGACTATGAGGACAGGGCGGGATATTAGCTGATATCCCCACTGAAATACCCCATGTGTCCAGTGACTGGCAGCATTAAGCGAGTATGAGCCACTGTAAGCTCAGTTGCTGGAGTGGGGTCGCTGACACCACTCCATGAACGTGCCAATGGGGGAGGGTTGGGGCAGGGTTGGGGGGAGAGGAAAACACTTGGGCAGGAAAGTCTCATAAGTTCAGTAAGACAGCTTTCCTAAGAGAGAACACTCTAAATACAAACAACTACTGCTAAAAATAAGTAGGTGTCATCGGGAAATGGCTATGGGAGACATCCCAGACAGAAAAACACAACTCAGCCTGCCGAAGATGGAGTGTGTTAGCCAGCAATGGCGCAGATACTGGGATAAATTATGGCACACACGCTATTGCAGAAATGTGGTCATGCTGCAATTAACCCTGTCATCATGGCATCGCTCCTATCAGCTAAAACCAGGGAGGAGCAGAGCCAGGTCCCTTGCCTTGAAAGGGCCTACCCTAGCAACCGGTGCCTCTGCTAACCAAGAGGTCAGGGGAAGGCAGAGCAGTGCTACTGACCAAACCAAATTCTTCAGAGTTGCTCAGTGAAATGCGGAAGGAGTGCGAAAAAAACAACCTTAGCTACAGGAATTCCTGAGGAAAAACCAGATAGACATAATGTGCATACAAGAGACTCACCGAAAGGACACACAGAGATTCTTTATTCAGGGTTATGGGTCCTTCTGCCAAGATCGATCGAAAAGAGTCAAAGGAGGAATACTGACATTTGTAAAAACATTAATACCAGCAGTAGAAGTAAACAGATCCGGAGAACTCAAGCATATAACAGTGAAAATGTATATATATATAGGAGTTATACATTTGTATGAATTGCAAGGAAACATTACACACACTATTATTATTAGTAGCAGGCACCTTTCCGTCTTTTCAGGTGACAGTATTATTGTTGTCCTTTAAGAAATTTAATCTACGATCTATGGCAATGATGGATGCAACTAACAAGACCAATCTGAGCTACAAAAGTCTTTCACAGTATGTACAAGGAATCCCATGTACACTGTGTGCTGTTGTTGTTTTCTTAGATGTGCAGCCCTTAAACTATCTATTACATTCTCCTTTGTCTTTATACCATTCCTGATCTTTTCTCTCCATGCAACATGATTCATGTCAACCTGTTCCTATGATTCCGTATCAATGCCTGTATCATGGATATCCCATTAGCATATGCCTTTGTACTGATGTAGAGGTTGACCATGAGATCTTTTTCCAGACTGTAATTCTCTATAAAGTAGATCATTAGGTATTCTGCCATCTTGCATCCTTCTAGTGTGTCCCAGCTATCAAAGTCTGTGCAGATTGAGCATAGATAATACTGTGGTATTGCCTGTTCTTTCCAATACATCAGTGTTAGTGACTTTGTCCTGCCACTTTCTATGTTTCACAGCATGTGAAAGCTATTTAGTCATCTCTCTTTAGCATATAGGTTGTCCATGTTTCACTGCTGTTTTAGAGGAAAGTGTTAAGGACACAAACCTAGTAAACCAGCAGTTTCGTTTTTATATTTAATTTTGTTTTTCTATATTTTTTTATTAGTATGTTATTGTTGTTACTACCTTGCTAATCTGATGCTTATTTATTGTTGACTGAGGATCTGAGATATGTAAAGTGGTCACATACCTTTTTCCCATCACCATCAAAGACAATTTGTGACTACTTGATGGTAACCTGTGTCATAATTTGTGTCTTCTTTGTGCTGATTGAACAAAGAAAATTGAATGAACAGATGGGCCATGGAAAACACTGGGAGGGAAATCTATAAATATATGACCAGTCCAAATCCTAAAGACAACATCAACTTCCTGGGAAGGAAAGAGCAGAGTATCATCTTCCGACTGCGCACACAACATGTACAGCTTAACATTCACATGAACAGAATACAACCACAACACACTCCATTGTGCTGGCTGTGCACCTATCCCTATGAAACTATTGACCACCACCTTTTTGAATGTCCAGCGCTGGGTGACATCAGGAAATTGCTTCTCCCTCCAAGGCCAGATAAATGGAACATCTTCTCTTCTTCATCGTTCTTCAGTCAGATATCAGGTTACAGCACCAATAGCTTCAATGAATTGTGTGATTCGCTTCAGGTCATCCATGGAACCCCTCAAGTCTGGAAGCAGTGCCGTCTCAGTAGGCCATATTTTCTCCCTCTCTTCTTGGTAGAGTTGACAGGCATGAAGAATGTGTTCTGCAGTCTCTGGGCTCAGTCCACAGTTGCACAGGTCTGTCTCACCAATCTTCAGCTTTCGGAACATGTGACTTCTCAGTCTGTTGTGACCAGTTCGTAGTCTGAAAATGATGGTTTGTTCCTTGCGTGACATTTGGTGGTAGGGGTCATTTGGTTCTGCAGTTGGGTGCATTTGCTTCCACTTTTTCTTATATTCTGCTTTTAACATGGTCTTACTTTCATAGTACGTATTATCATTTTCTATTTGTTCCAGTGATCCCCCTTTCCTTGCTAGGAGATCAGCTTTTTCATTTCCAGGTATGCCACAGTGACCTGGGATCCACTGCAGTACTGTTTCTTTGGTGGTACTGCTGAGGTGTAGTAAGCAGGCCGTAAGTTCATTCATGCTCGTGTTCTTTGGATCTTTCAAAGCCTGCAATACTGATTTTGCATCCATTAGAAATACTGTCTGTTGTGACTCGGCAAGCAATTCATGAGCATTTTGGCTGCCTCTATTATGGCTTCCATTTCTGCTTTGAAATTTGTGGAATGTTTGCCTGTGGGTATGGATTTCTCTATTTCTTTTCCATCTGGTGTTACTATATATATTCCTGATCCTCCATCTAATACTGCCTCTTTCGCTGATCCATCTGTATATACATGTGTCCATATATCCTTTGGGTATGCTTTCTGTATGTGATAATGGAACATCTTATATGGAACAAAATAACAGCTCACAAACACATGTATATATATCACACAATGGCATCGGGTCAAAGGGCATGAGTCCATGGACCACTGGATCAACAACCAGTTAAAACCAATTAAAAGCAGTTCCTCCTTTAATTGTTTCATCGCAGAAAAGAGTAACTCTGGCTAGAGTACACAGGCTGAAAGTCTAGACGAGACCACATCTTTTTTTGAGGATGTGGTTGGTCAAGTATGGAAAACCTGTTTACTTGTGTTGCAAAGCGATTCGGTGCTGCTAGAACAGACCTGGTTCAATTCCCGTCAGTTGTAACATCATAAAGTCCAGACTGATTTGTGTAACAGAAGTCAGTTCATTCCAATTCTTTTTCATTCAAATGAATTATTTTGTGACAAACTGTATTACAACATCAGATATTTAAGATAGCACATGTGATTTAAAAAGAAATTACTGAGTTTCGAGAACAAATGTCTTCGTAGGATAACTAACACCCATTGGAGTGAATTCAAATCGAATGATAAAATCAGAGAAGAGACACATCAAAATTTCATCACAGATGTTATCAGAAAACGCCGTTGGTCCTACATCGGGCATGTCCTACATGCAGACATCAACAGAATACACCACCAATCTCTTGAATGGATACCTACAGGCAGAAGAGCCAGGGGTAGACCAAAAGAAACACTCAGAAGACAATACTTAGAGAAAGTAAAACAATCAATATCCATACTATTCAAGAACTGCACAGAATAGCTTTGAACAGACAGAATAGGAGAGATCTGCCCTATGCGCTAACTTCAGCGCAAAAGGAAAATGATAATAAATCTTTTTTTAAGGATGCAAAGCATGAACGTAAACAAAAGTGCAGAAGATAAGCTGGAGGGAACTGAGATGTGGTTTTTAAGATGAATGATGAAAATTCCATGGACAGCCAAGAAAACTAATGTAGAAGTCCTCAGAGATGACAAATATGACAAATTATAGCAAAAATTTGAAGCAGACAATCATAATTTTTGGGGCATGTGATGAGAAAATGAAAACTTGAACATTTAGTAACCACTGGAAAGATCAAGTATAGAAGAGACAAAGGAAGATAAAGAAAGAAGTTTCTGGATGTCACAGTGGCACAAGAAGAAGTCACCAACTGAACTTATTAACAACACAAGAGACAAGAGAGCTGTGGAGAAGCATGATCGCCTCCGCCACTCAGCATGGCACTTGATTGACTGATATAGAATTTGTTTGAATCAAGCTCTGGTCTTATAACATATTTTTTTAACTGGGCTGCGGCCTCACAAAGGTTGAGAACTGCTCTAAACTTCTCACTCCATATATAAACATATCTAAATAAACACTTAACTTTACATTGTCAAAGAGAGTTAATCAGATCTTTCTATATCTCATCTCACTCTAAATAAAGACAACATTAATAAAGCTATTGCCTTAAGTGTGTTCTTATATGTTTCTTCAGATCATTAAAACAAGTCGAGTGTTTACCACAAAGTTCACAATTGTAAGACTTCTCTGCTACTTGTGTTCCTCTGTGTTTCTTGTGACTAAATCCATGAACAAATCCTACACTATCAACATCACATTTGTAAGGTTTATCTCCTGCATGTTTTATTTTGTGTATCCGAAGTCTAGTACTTCTAGTAAATCCTGTACCACAAATATTACATATGTAAGGTTTCTCTCCTGTATGTGCTCTTCTATGTGCTTTCAGGTGATCAGATCGAGAAAACCTTACACCACAAATATCACATATGTAAGGTTTCTCTCCTGTATGTTTTCTACTGTGTATCTGAAGTTTACTAGCACTAATAAATCCTGCACCACAAACACTACATTTATAAGGTTTCTCTTCTGTATGTTTTAATCTGTGTATCTCAAATCTACTAGCTTTAGTAAAACCTGTACCGCAAACAGCACATGTGTAAGGTTTCTCTGTTACATGTGTTCTTCTGTGTACCTGCAGGTGATCAGAACGAGCAAACCCTACACCACAAACATCACACATGTAAGGTTTCTCTCCTGTATGTTTTCTACTGTGTATCTGAAGTTTACTAGCACTAATATATCCTATACCACAAACATCACATTTGTAAGGTTTCTCTCCTGTATGTATTCTTTTGTGTGTTCCTAGAGCACCAGTGTCAGAAAATCCTACCCCACAAACATCACATTTGTGAGGTTTCTCTCCTGTATGTGTTCTTTTATGTCTCTTTAAGATGTGACAATAAGTGAATTCTACACCACAAATATCACATTTATAAGGTTTCTCTCCTGTGTGTATTCTTCTGTGATATTTTAGGCCACTCTTGTGAGTAAATACTACTCCACAGACATCACATGTGTTCAGATTCTCACAACTTACACTACACCCGTCTATGTGTCTATTAAGTTGTTTAGAAACACGGAATTCTTTTTCAGACAGATTACTACATTCTTCATTATTGGTTGTCAAATAATCCTCATTCTTGACAATCTTAACAATGACATCTTCAATCATTACATGCTGCTCCCAGACTGTCACTGATTCATTCAGTCTCTGCTCTCTTGATGTTAAACACAGATCTACATTCTTGTTTTCTGATTTCATTACTGTGTCTACTTTGTATTCATGAACCATCTCAAAATCTCCAGTCTCATCTGATGTATTCTTCACAATGTTTCTAATATGTTCTGTTTGTCTCTCCAAACCTTCAGTCACATCTCTGGTGCTTTCTTCATCGTTTCTAACATGTTCTAGAAGATTCTCTGAGAAAACATCAGCTTTTACAAGTTGTGAATGTTGAACACTGTATTCACTTTCTATTTGTATTTTCTGAACATCATCCTGAGAGATGGTGAAGTGTTCCAATATGTCATCACTGATCTCTGAAATATACAAACAATGAACAGTGACAAGTCAATGAAATGTATATAATAATAAATATACAAACAATGAACTAGTAACAAGACATGAACTGTAGAGAATAATCTTCTTCTTCTTCTGCGTTCATTCTCAAACTCCTGCAGGTTAGCAGGATATAGTCCGGAGAACGGAATGCGTTGTGTCATGGTTTACAGCATTGCTGCGATATCTGCGCCTTTCGGCCTGGCACATCCGACTTCAGCATGGCTTTGGGTCACTGACCCTATATGGGATGGGACAGCCAACTCCATCCCATAACCTCCTTAGTCGCCTTTTTACGACATGCGTGGAAGGTAAACAGTGTTGTTATTCTTTGCTCCCCTTTCGGGCCCCGCAATACACGGGCGTAGAGAATAATAATAATGTATATAATAATTATTATTGAGTTATTATTATCTATCTATCTATTAAATAAACCCTTTGTTGCCTTTCAGTGTCAGGGGTAGAAGAGTTTTCTGGAGATGACCCTTGTGTGTGCTGAGTATATTGTGGAATTTGTTGCCTCTTTTATTTTGGTGGTCCATCATTTTTGTGATCAGCTAGGTCTACCGTCACTGTATCTGTGTAGCATTGCTTGCTGTGATATGCTGTCTGATAGTAGTCTGCTGATGTGTTCAAACCATTTGATTCGTTGTCTCTTAATATATTCCAAAATTGGGGTGGTGCTGGTACTTTGTCTAATGTCCTCATTTTTCACTCTATTTCTTAGCGATATTCATAGCAATAGCAGTTATTACTAGTACTAAATTTCTTTAAATTGGGGAAGAGAACTACTCAAAAAGGGGGAATAACAACTACCACAAAACTCATAGTTTACCAAGCAGCAAGTAAAAAATTACCTAAGGAGCACCCTAAAGGATGGCCTCTATTGTAGAAAACCAATAACATTAGCAGCAATTAGACAAACAATCAAACAACTAATAAATGTTTGCTTCTTTATCTGTCTATCTATTGTCGCTTCCCCTTGTCAAGTTAAGCGTCGTGAGGGCAAGTTGGAGTTGTCTGTCTTCAAAGATTTGGGTAGCATTGGTCTTGATCAGCTCGTGTCTCTTTAAGGCTTCTTTGATTATATCCACCCATCTAGTCCTTGGTCCACCTCGAGCCTTGTAACTTGATATTCTGCTGATGTATGCATGAAGGTTTCATTGGTTCAATTCTCAGGAGGTGATCAAACGACCTGGTTTGCTGTCTCTCAAAGTAGTCATGACTGGATGGTCTTTATTTCTTTCCTGATATCTTCCTTTTCATTTCTTTGTCTGTTTCTTTTGGTGAGATTTATATTCTTCATAATGCTTCTTTAACCTTTAGGAACGAGCTGCGAGTATATTTGCATCCGTAGACTGCAGTTGCAAGGTACACTTCAATCAATTAAAAATCTCCAATATTTAATATTTTCTTCACCAGATTTGTTAAATCTGGCATTTGATTCAATTGACTATCTTTTCCAGCAGTTTTAGTGACAACCATATGCCCAATGTCATGTAAATATCAATATTTTCGCAACATATTGATAATTTCAAACAAAAGCATCGCCATGATGGCAGATTCTGTTTTATAGACGTATATTTTATCGAATTTTCATTAAAATTATTATAGATTGTGATTAAAATGATTATTTATGGAGAGATAAGTCATTTCTACAATCAAAAATTAGTTACACCACATTGTTTTATTTAATTTGATATTAAAACATCAACCAAGTTCAAACGATACATTTCTGGACTAGATCTAGGTTTATAGAAGGATTTTAAGACATATCTGACGGTGTAATCCTTGTAATCCGTGAAATTATAACGATTAATCAGTGAATGGCATGCTAATTCTGTCTATATTATACTGTTTCCACTCTGGAATATTTAATAAACTTCGTGCAACTGTATTTTCGTTCTAAAGGTAAAAAAATATCGCTGGATTTTTTTTGGAAACTGTCTTTGAGACTGTCTTACATGTCTTGTATCACACACACACAAATAAAACCTACAACAATATATGCAGAATTAAATCCTTTATTTATATGTGCATAAATTATTTAAATATCTCTAACAACAAAAATGTTATCATGATTTCAAAACAGTCACCAACTATTACGTAACATTTCTAAAAATTAATTCAGCGGCAGGACAGAAATTATGTAAATGTAAACACAGCGTTCTACAGGTTAAATCTGTGACAAACAAGCACCAGTATTTCTTTATGCCTGTGAAACATGGACATTATACACCAGGCATCCCAGAGAACTCAACCACTTCCACCTAAGCTGCCTCCGTAAAATACTAAACATCCGTCGGAAAATAAAACACTGATGATGTTTCTCCTTGAAAATAAGATGAGAGTGACATTGGAAAAAGTTAATTTGGTTTGGTGTATGTGAGCCCTCAGAGGAGAGTTAGGGATGAGGAGTCAAATCAGTTTAGGAAACACTGATGCAGCATGAACAGGAATGAAGGTTTTGAGATGGAAGGAAATCCGACTTCTCCTTCTGTTTTTGTCTCATTTGAATTACCTGCAGTATACTCTGTTCAAAGCTTTCAATACGCGCACTGATTTGGTCATGCCATGTTAGACAGTCAAGAGCTGTGGTTTCCCCAAGATCTTGGGCCACTGTTGGAGTGCATGAGACATTTCTTTAAGTAGTCCTAGAAAAATTTGTTCTAGCCTCCACTTGTACGATTACAAACGCACAATTAGCAATACAACAGTTCCTGGAAGATGCTCATCTGGCATGTTGATGATGCTACTCACCCAACAAAGTTGAAATCTGATCAACAAGGCAAAGATAATTTTGATCTTTGATTTTGGAGGATCTCAGAGTCAGAGATATTAAGCAGTAGTCACTGGATTTACAAGATATTAATTAGCTAGTCACAGGATCTCAGTCAGAGATATTAAGCAGTTAGTCACTGGATCGCCATCATTGAACTCTGGACATGTCCACAGGTGCAGCAATCTCTACTTGAGTGTATCCACCATAACACGATGATCTGACCATTCCAGTTACTTATTAATTGGCAAAAATTCTTCAAAGTTCATAGTAATGCTGATTTCTGGCAATGTCCACATTTTAATCCCAGTTTCTTTATTCAGGACATAGAAAAAGAAATATCACACACAATAATTTCATACACAGTAGCAACGCAATGCACAAAGCATAAAATAGTGTGCCAACGAAAGAGATAAGGCTTATGGATATAGATGGACATTGCAATTTGCAGCTAATATCCTTTATGAACTATACATATTTTAAAAACAATATTTTAATTATTATTTCTGCTTTATTTCTATATATAATTGTATGTTTATGTTCTAACAAAAGTTCTTATAAGAAAAAGTTAGATGTTTTTGTCTATATTATTTTATTATCTACAGGGTTGTCGATATGATTACCTTAAGGAAGGGGTTTTTGCCTAAAACAAACGGTAATTTATCCATTTTCATATGTAAAATTCACCTTTGGTGGGGAATTTGAAGACACTATTGAGAAAAATCACAAAGTTTTTACCGACCTTTTCATCAAGTTCCTAGTACTAAAAGTTGTGCTCAGATTTGCTTTGGGGACAGGGGGTTGCTCACACCTCCCCCTCCATCTATGGGCATGACTACAATTATATCTATTATTTGTTTATTAGCAGTAGTATGTGTATGTTTTTAAACACATATTTACTTATTTACAATTTTTATTTCCGTATTTGTGTTACTACAGACCACATCTGATCGTTGGATCGTCTCTAGATATATCATACTTATGTCCAAAATTTATCACAGATCACATTACAAATGACCTATGTACCTGCTTTAACATATCTGTCTCCTCTACTAGGGAGTACAACTTCCTGACATCCCAGCATTCCATTACAACTTTCAAATTGACTGAGCTCAATGTTGACATCTTCACTGTCAAACACCTCTTCAGATATCTGAAATTATGACAAACACACATACTATATAAATATATATTTTCCACATAAATGACATTGTTAAACACCTCTTCAATATCTGAAATAACGACAAACACATCTACCGATTTTCTTGTACATAAAGGACATTAGATGCATGTTTGCTTAATGTGACCACCATTCCAACTTTTTATAACATTTGTGCAAATCCGAAATTTTGTTAATTTTTGTGACATCACCAACTGCCTACTTAATTCTAGATACAAAATGGCTACCATAAGTTTCTTAAGCCTACCTGCGACCAATAGAGATATAGTACATATGTTACAAGTGAGGATTGCTGACGGACACAGATATGCGTGCCACACACTGAGACCCCCCCACCCATCCTATAACCACTGAGAGCCCTACCCATACATCCCTTGCATATAACTGATAGGTAATTATAGCCAAGGGAAACAATCATTGAAAAATGAAGAACACAGATTTGCCTCCACATTTAATTTATTTCGTTTCGCTTTCTGTAAAAGAAATGATAGTTCTGTTCATTTTTTAAATACCCAGCCATTTTTTATGACTTCTGATTTTTCTGCATGTGTTGGGTTTTTGGGTGTAGCCTTTTTATTTATTGACTTATTGATTTCAAATTCAGAGACAATAGAGATAAATTATTGCTGATATGATTTGGAGATGTTATTTGCTTGTGTGTGTCAGCGTTATGTTGTGTACAATCAAAATTGAGAATGTGGACAAATGCACACAAAGAACTTACTGCATCAAGGTCATGCGTAGACCTAGTTGTAGAAAACATGGTCAAACTCCTTGTCGTAAATTACTTCAATTACATCACTATTAAATATCTCTCTCAAACACCATAAATTGATCTACAGTAATTGAAACATTAAAGCTTTAAAATTCGTCCTCATCATAATCCATGAAGAAATAGTGAAAAATGGCAGCACCAAAGATAGGCAGTTTCCAAACGTGAAAGGTCGAATAAATTACGACTGCGTTTTTATATCTCTGCTGAAAACTTAAGAAACAATAACTCTAGCACACATTTACTATAAGAGCATAATGGGAAATAAAAATGGGCGATTGTTGTCCATGACTACAAATGGCTACCTCGATGTAGACATTTGTCAACGTCTGATGTCTATCGCTAGATGACATTTCTAGACTACAGGATAAGTGTTGTTAGAACCTCTTTGTTTGTTTTCTTCTCTTTCCATGATGTTCTCCCTATTCTCCTATATACCCACATCTCAAAGGCATCAATTCTGTCTGCTAATTGTTTATTTAGTGTCCATGTTTCTGAGTCATTCATTAATATAGAATAGATGTAGCATTTTATAATTCTCATTTTTAACTTATTTGTAATTTGTTTAGATGTTAAAATACTCCTCATATCATTGAAAGCACTTTTAGCCATTCCTATTCTCCTTTTAACTTCTGTTTTACATCTGTTCTAATTTGTGACTATGTGTCCAAGATATTGATAGTGCTCTACTTGTAGTTTCTATCTATGTATATTTATGCTTAGCGCCTATTGTTCTGTGACTTTGCTGATTATAATTTTTTTTAAATATTAAAAAGTATTTATTAGATTACATACTGACCTCATTATCTAGTTCCTGTTTTATTTCTGCAACTAAAGGAGAATCATTAGAATCATCAATCCCCAAAACCTGGTCATAGGAAATAAAAACACATCAGAATATGAATAATAATTCAGCTATCACAGTAATACAAAATACATAAAAATAAATATTTAAATATGTGATTGTTACATACAAATAAATATTTAAATATGTGATTGTTACGTAAAAATAAATATTTAAATATGTGATTGTTACGTAAAAATAAATATTTAAATATGTGATTGTTACGTAAAAATAAATATTTAAATATGTGATTGTTACGTAAAAATAAATATTTAAATATGTGATTGTTACGTAAAAATCCGACATGGCGAAAATAATCAATAGAGCTACCATAAAGGCCGATGGTAACAAGGTTGTGAGCATAAAATATCGAGATCTTTAAAAATTATTTGCATCTTCCGGCAAAGTCTAACATTCTTAAAAGTTACACATATCAAAATAAAAATGGTCAAAGAACTTAATAAAACTAGTAATAAATGCGTACTATCTAAATTACAAGTGAATATTATGGTTTTAACATACATATCAGCACTAAATTTGAAATTACTTCAATGTAAGATAATTTTGTTTTAAAATTTATGTGTGCAAGGCTTGGCAAATATGGCCAATCATGAATCACTCTTTTATTGGTAAAAATTCATTTACTCTTGAAATTTCTGAAATATTCAATATCTGTTTGGGGTTTCCCAAAACAAAGCTTGTTACAAGATATTTATAGCTAACTGATAAATTTATGACACATTCTGACCCGGATGTTCAAGTATTTACGATTTCATACATTTGTAATCACTGTCTCTCTTTATAACAATTTAATATACAGTGAAACCCCATTATAATAACTTAGTCCAAATTCACAAAATATGTATGTAATAACAGGGATTCGATATATACAGTATAAATAATACAAATAATTGGGGATTTTGAAAAGTTGTTAAATGGGAAAATATATTACAAACGTAAGCGCTATAGAAGGATTTCACTATACTAGTAATCACTGTCTGTTTCTAAGTATGATTGAATGGCAAAAGTCATTAATTAGCGACCTAAGAAATAAAATACACCAAGAATATGTTTTAAAATGTTAAAAGAAAATGCAGACGGAAATACCTGGGACATGTTCTTAGACTAGATGAAAACAGACTGAACCAGCAAGCCCTTTTGTGGACACCTGAGGGAAAAATAAAAAGTGGAAGACCCAAAATTACCCTAATAAGCACCATACTTAAAGAAGGAGAAATAATAGGTTCCAAGTCCATACAAGAACTAAAAGTACAGGCAGTGGACCGCAACGCATGAAGAAAATAAAACTCTGCCCTATGAGCAGCCTGTGGCATGAAAGGCACAAACTAACTAGCTAAATTATGAAAGTAAATAAATCAAATATTAAAGGACTATCTTCCCCACTTCCATTGATAAATATGTTGCTTAGGATATTTTTTTCAATATATGATTTCGAAATATAATTTTTTGTTCACTTTATACAGAATAGGTTAGCCAATCAAATTTCTAACACCTCTTTAACCATCTTTTACAACATGCATTGTATTGCAATCCAGTGCATTATTATTGTAATTTACCGCAGCCTCTTGTTAACTCATCTTTATTGTATTACTATGCTACCATTTCGGGTCTTGCTGTACAGTGCCTGTCTCAAACAGGAAATGTACCAGGTTCAAACCCCTTCGGAGAGTTTACCCCCCCCCCAATTAGGCAATTTTTAAATTTATGATATAAAACAAACAAGTACCTGATTAAACACTGTTTTTCCCACTTCTTGTTTCATTTCTTATGTGTCTGTACGAGTGTTTTCCATATGATCTCAATTAGCAGAGTCTTACATCACAATTTCATCAAAAATAGTAATTCTAAATTGTTTAAAGCACCAGAAATATTAGGACAATCCAGGCCGATTGTCGGGCCCGAGAAAGAATGCTTCTGTATGGCTAACTATAAATAACATAGACGAACAAAATGATTGTTTTATTTCCTGCACATTCTAGCCTTTCAATGGAAGCTACAAGAAAAGTTTACATGTAAACTGTGGAAAGTGTTTGATCATTGTTTTGAATATTTCTGCATGCTCAAGTAAGTGTGTACTTTTCAGAAATATTTGCTAGTGGTTTTGAAAATGAGATGTTGTTGAATATGATTCTGATCAAGATTTATGTCAGATGCTGCTGATAGTGACATAGAAGATAGTGAAGGTAGTAATCCTAGCAAAGAATTAGAAGGACATTACAATCACGTTTTTCCATGGTTTAGAGTTACCGGGTGCATGCAACTGAACTGGATAGAGATGACTCCGATCCACCCATGGAAATAAAAACCTAAGCATATGCCTTCAGATAACAATCCTCCTGTGACATATTTATAATTTTTTTTCTTACAGTAGCTTTAACTGTATAGAACTAATTCAGATATATTGAAATGAATCTTGGACGCTCAGCAGAACAGTGAAAAATTATATTGAGGCGGCAGAGATATTGTTTCATAGAAGAATGTTGAGAACACCATGGACAGATTATAAAATGCGCAATGAAAATATCTTGAAAGAAGTTAATTCAAAAAAAGAGCTGCTTACCCGCACCAGAAAGAGACAGTCCACATTTTTTTGACACATCATGAGAAGAGGAAAGATGAAACAGATTGAAACCACAGGCAAGTTGAAGTGCAAGAGAGGTAGGGGAAGACCAAGAGAGAATATGCTTGACAACCTAGCATAGTGGCATGGGAGAACATCCGTATCAGAAATGATTAACAGCACATGAAATAGAAGGTTGTGGAAAGACATGATAACCAACTCTTCAGGCATGGACCATAAGAAGAAGCTTTAATTGAACTGTTTTGTCAAAGAAACAAGAAACATCAAGTCAGATAGTTGATGCATATGCAGGAGTATCAGATATCCCAAACAATAAAGAGAAGGATTGTTGTATTTTTGTAGCAGGAAAACTCTAGAGGAAGAAAATGAAGCCTCAAGATGCACTGCAAATGTTAGAAAGGAGTATATGGCACATGCCTCCCAAAACATAAATGTTGATAGGCCTATTATTTGTTTGTATTGTTCAGAATGTAGTAGTCACAGAAAGTAAAGAGAAAGGTCTCTTCCTAAATATAAAGAAAACAGAAGTACACATCTTGCAAGATCAAAGTGAATGATATAGTATTAAAACAGATCCAATTCAAATATTTAGGTACAACAATTACAGCAGATGAAAAAATTCAACAGAAATAAGAAGCAGAATAGGGCAGGCAAAAACAACATTCAGAAACATATATTGTGTAATATGATTGTATCATTAGAAGTGAGGAAGAGAGTTCTGAAGTGCTATATAACTCCTATACTAACATATAGATGCGAGTCTTGGACAATAAACAAACTGGAAAGTTGGGAATTAGAGCCAAATGAGATGTGGTTCTATAGAAGAATGCTGAGAATACCATGGACTGCCAGGAAAACTAATGTGGAGGTGTTGAAAGAGTCAAATGTGAAACGGACCTTAATCAATAATATAAGAAAAAAAGAAGTTTTTTGGAATCTTCATTTTTTGGCCACTTCATGAGACAAGGAGGTTTAGAGAGCACAGTCACAACAGGTAAGATTGAAGGCAACGGAGACAGAGGGTGGCAACGTGATAAAATATTAGTTTGACAAACTAGAACAGTAGGGAAACAACAACGATCTTGATACTGGAAATAGAGAGGCGTAGAGAGCCATGATCGTTTAAACCAGCTGGAATAGCACCTGATGATTGTTTATACAAAATAAATACTTTGTTTTATGAGTAGGCCTATATGTGTTTTGTCAAATATGTGTCACAGGTTGGAAATGTAAAATAAATTAATTACTATATGCAAATTAGATGTTCTAATTTACATGTGTGTTTCCAACATTTAGACGTTCATAGAAAGGTACTTCAGCATAAGCCTATAGGCCCTACTCTTCAAGAATATAAATATATTTATAGGGAGCCTACATTTACTATGTTTAAACTTAGGGCTAAAGTAAATTATAGTTCTCCACTGTGACCTTTGCTCTAGTGTCGAGGTGTTACCTGACCTTTGTTGTGTGATTTGGCAAGCTTACGGGTAAGTACTTTGAGTAAGGTTAGGATTAGAAATAATATTTCTAATGTGCGCGCGCACCTCGCTCCGTGTATAGTGGGCAGAAATACTGATCACTCACCACAAATAATAGGAAATTGTAAAAAATGCATAAATTGGAAAACAAACAAACAGATTATGCATAAGTTTGTCTGTGTCCAGATTTGAACTCAAGTGATTGTCGGATGTGACATCACGGCAGCCATTATTTTGATTGGTGTTACACGGGAATCCATGACGTTGGATAGTTGAAATTATCAACAGTGTGCTATTTATAGTACAGCAGAGAACTATTCTTTACTTTCACCAAACTTAGTTTAGATGTTTTAAAGAATTTCAATAATTGACCTTCGTCCTATTTTTTTTCCTGGAAATATCTTGTCTTTTTTGGCAGTAGAAGCATTAGATTAGATTATGATAATCATTATCAGTAATCTCCAACTTCAAAGGGCTAACTAACTAAGTCACCATCAAGTTAAGTCACGTTTCAGTTAAAGTAGCCTATTAATTATAGCCTATCAGACCTTCACAACCATCAAAAATATTTGAGGTCGCGGTTCTGATAATCTAGTCACAACGACCCCGAGTAATTGAACTTTGCAATTTTTTTAACCCTATGATCAGGATGGATGGTCACTATGGAAATTAAAATTTAATTTATTAAAAATAAGATACTGCAGTCTAAATTAAAAGTATTTTGCAGTTTATATGTCGAAAATTGAATGTATTAAAATATAAAATCAAATTGTTAATATTCCCAAATATAAACGCATTAATAATCTTTTTCTTTATGTTTTTACAAAACGTTGTATTGCTGTTTACAAATTGTTGTTGTTGTCAATGGTCTCAATTAATTCAGAGAAGAGCTGCCATCTTGAAAAATATCTTGTAAGACTCGTCTCCCTTTGAAAATTTGCCTAAATGACTTCAACTTGAAATATCACTCGCCCGTGTATTGTATGGTTCGAAAGGAGAGTACAGAATAGCAACACTTTTATCTTCCATGTATGTCGTAGGAAGTGACTATGGTGAAGTTTACTGTCACATCCCACATAAGGTCAAAGCGGTAGAAAATTCCAGGCACGCATAAGACTCATAAGTCACAGCGGGAAACACCGCAGATATCATCATCCCAGTTAAACTTAATGGTCAGAGATGACTACGACGGACAAGCAGCACAGGGTCAAAGTGACACAGAAGCCATTCTGAAGTCGGATATGTCGGGGCGAAAGGCTCAGATATCGCAGCTAAGCTGTAGATAAATCATGACACAAAAGCATTCCGTTCACTCGCCGCATCCTGCTAATCAACGGATGTTTGAGAACGGACGCAGAAGAAACGATATGCAAAACAATATCGTCATGTACCATGTCAACTGGCGTAGGTTATCATCGATTTTAAAAACTGTCTATTTTCAATAAATTTTTCAGGATTGCGTAGTTTATCATCGATTTTAACAACTCTATTTCCAATACCTTTATCAGAATGGCGTAGATTATCATGAATTTTAAAATCTTCTTCCATTTTATATCATCGTTCTTCCTAATTGGTGGTTATGTTTGCGTATTGGGTCATTCACTTTGATCTTGCATGTCGGTATATATTCTTTCTTACAAGCAACCATCACCTGTCTTCTTGTTATTTGAGAAAACGCATATCTCTTTACTTTCTGCTACTACTATTTTGATTAGTTCTTGATCGTTCTCATGTTTGGCAATCATAAATGTCATTTGTATTCTCAAATTATTTATTCTCAGCTCCATATAATACATTTTGAAATTCCTTCATATTTATGTACAAAAATGTCTTGGTTTAAATATCTTTGTATATAAAAACAAGTTTTTTTTTTTTTTTTGTGCTTCGTTTCTTGAGAAAGGTCCCGTTTGGGACCTTTATTGTGTATTTATTCATTGTGTTTATTGTTATTTAGTTTCTACGTTGTTTTCTTTTTTTTTTTTAGTATTATATAGTAACATTATTAACTTTATATAGTTTGTTATCGCTTACTCTATGCCCACCCACTGATATTCCTGAACTATCATCAAAACGTTTGCAATATGCTATCACTGTGCATAGAGAACAAATATTGTTAAAGAAACATCCCTGTCTGACACCTTGTTTTATATGTTGAAAGGGTCCAAGTTGATTATCTACTCATAGTCTCAATTATTCTTAGATATGTACTATCAATGTTTCCAGATTTTCGAGCGCGTGAATAGCCCCACTATGCCTAACCTTGTCGAAAGCTTTCTGAATTCTATGAAGATATATGTTTTACTACTTATGTCCACTCTATTAGTGTTCTTAAGATTATAATAAGTTGGCAGATTTACTCTCTACGAATTCACGCTGTTCCTAATTTCTGCTTTTATTTGCTTTCTTGGTAGCATATCCTATCCAGGACGTAGCTATCAACCCAGCATTTGTTGGTTGTGGTGATTTTCTAGGCAATATAAATACGTTCAGTAGGTTGCCATTGCTTTCTGAACGGTCCGGATGCACAATTGCCTGTGGTGAGGATCGAACTCGGTACCTTTGCCGTCACAGACGCGCTCTGTACAACTTCGCCACAGAGCCGGACACCTTTCATTTGCTTTCTTACTCTCCTAATAATAATTCTGGTTAGTCATTTGGCTCACCGGGCTGATTGTTCGGTGTTCTTCACACCTGGTATTTTTGGCAGATCTATAGCCTAAATATGGATCTCATTAATTATCAGATGCGTAATCACATAATTATCATACAATAATTATTGTATGATAATTATGTGATTAGCTGGACCCGGTGCTTTGCTGTTCTCAAAATAATCCGAAGACGAATGTGTCGGGCCATTGGCGCAAATAAAACGGCGACACAACGCATTTCCATTCTCTGGACTACATCTTACATGAAATCTAGTAGACCATTGTCATGCTATAAGAGAGATCCAGCGGGAGTTTGAGAATGAACACTGAAGAAGAAGAAGAAGAAATAATACCACCAAACCAAACCCATGACCTTTATGTGTCACTTTAGAAACATAAACACAAAAACTTCGCTATAGCTCTCTATTCTCAGTGTTGTATTTGAGTGCGGAGAAACGCAATCCTGTCTATTTAGCATTTGCTATTATCACTTTCTACTTTCCCGTTTCTTCATCTTTTTCTTTCACTCTCCAGTTCTCCACAGTCATGTCTTAGCATAATGCTGACAAATACACGGAATCGACGTTTTGACCTAGAGATTCTATCAAGATATGGGTGAATAAAGACGTCACAAAACAACGCTTTGTCACAGAAGACTCAAATGACTTGGAAACATTCAGAGAATGAGCAATAGCCGCATCCCAAAAACAGCTGCTACATGGAGAGTTCTCACTTTGTGAGAGTAAAAACAGGATGCAGAAAAAACTGCGATACAAAGACATCTGCGAAACATATATGAATACCTTTGTCTGCACGCCCGACAACTGGGAAAACCTGGCGGAAGATCACCATGCATGAAGTACTAGTCTGCATAATGGTGCTAGGACATTTAATAATTCAATAACGAGCAGAGCGGAAAAACGAAGTCAGAAGTGTAAGGATCAACAACCCAACGACGTGATATTTCCATGCGTCTTCTGTGGCAGAGAACATCCTTCATGGATCGGTAGATTAAGTCTGGAGAAGTCCTGCCCTGCTCGTACCACCTCAATTACCAACTGATGCAAGCTTACTTCAGACTGTCTGGCAAAACAGATAAGGCTATAATTGAAAAACAATGCAGCCAGAAGACTAAACTTTTAGTTTTAGTTTTATTTTTAAAATCTACGTTGGCGACATATAGGCGAACCATAGGTGCTCGGACTATCCCGGCACATGACAGAGTAGGCTATGCATGCTGCTGTTTTTCGTAGCCCGCAGGTTACATACACCCTAAACGTCCTCCCAATAGCCATGCTCAGCGCGCCCAGGGATAATTACAAGTTCTTGATGTCGTATTATCGTATCTCCTCCCAGTCTAGTGTCATCATTTAGTAAATGTCATGTCAAGATTTTTATATGTCATTCTTGTCAATAACTAGTTCTCAGAGTATTGGTATTTTCGACGCTGGTGTGTAACTTCTTTCACTGCCACGGACGCACGCATGTCCAGGAGAATAAATCCACATAATTCTTCGCATATCAGAATATGTAAGTGTAAGGTACTCTGCAGGGCTGTTGATATGATCTTCCTACGGGAGGGGTTTTATCTTTTAAAAAGGGCATTCGTACATTTTCGAGCCCCATGTCTGCCGTTTGACCAAAATTTGATAATCATTCTGCAAAAAAATCGCTACGGGCTTTGTGAGGGAGGAGGGTGGGGGGGGGGAAGGGGACTTTTCGCCAGTTTTTGGCCAAGTTCCTAGTACTAAAAGTCATGTTACGATTTGCTAAGGGGTGTACTCCCCATACGCCCCCCCCCCGTTATCTACGGTCTACGGGTCTGGTACTCTATCCATGTCTGAATCATCAAAATTTCGATCTTTCTACGCAAGAAATTGAAATTGTGTGACTTTTACTACTCCAAGTGTTTTCATGCTGGAAATTCCGTTTTAGTGCCGCCGTAGTTTAAGCTCCAATCTCAAGTCAGGGGTTGTTGAAGTGTAAGCTCCATTCTCAAGTCAGGGTTGTTGAAGTGTAAGCTCCATTCTCAAGTCAGGGTTGTTGAAGTGTAAGCTCCATTCTCAAGTCAGGGTTGTTGAAGTGTAAGCTCCAATCTCAAGTCAGGGTTGTTGAAGTGTAAGCTCCATTCTCAAGTCAGGGTTGTTGAAGTGTAAGCTCCATTCTCAAGTCAGAGTTGTTGAAATGTAAGCTCCAATCTCAAGTCAGGGTTGTTGAAGTGTAAGCTCCATTCTCAAGTCAGAGTTGTTGAAGTGTAAGCTCCAATCTCAAGTCAGGGTTGTTGAAGTGTAAGCTCCATTCTCAAGTCAGGGTTGTTGAAGTGTAAGCTCCATTCTCAAGTCAGGGTTGTTGAAGTGTAAGCTCCAATCTCAAGTCAGGGTTGTTGAAGTGTAAGCTCCATTCTCAAGTCAGGGTTGTTGAAGTGTAAGCTCCATTCTCAAGTCAGGGTTGTTGAAGTGTAAGCTCCATTCTCAAGTCAGGGTTGTTGAAGTGTAAGCTCCATTCTCAAGTCAGGGTTGTTGAAGTGTAAGCTCCAATCTCAAGTCAGGGTTGTTGAAGTGTAAGCTCCATTCTCAAGTCAGGGTTGTTGAAGTGTAAGCTCCAATCTCAAGTCAGGGTTGTTGAAGTATAAGCTCCATTCTCAAGTCAGAGTTGTTGAAGTGTAAGCTCCAATCTCAAGTCAGGGTTGTTGAAGTGTAAGCTCCATTCTCAAGTCAGAGTTGTTGAAGTGTAAGCTCCAATCTCAAGTTAGGGTTGTTGAAGTGTAAGCTCCATTCTCAAGTCAGGGTTGTTGAAGTGTAAGCTCCATTCTCAAGTCAGGGTTGTTGAAGTGTAAGCTCCAATCTCAAGTCAGGGTTGTTGAAGTGTAAGCTCCATTCTCAAGTCAGGGTTGTTGAAGTGTAAGCTCCAATCTCAAGTCAGGGTTGTTGAAGTGTAAGCTCCATTCTCAAGTCAGAGTTGTTGAAGTGTAAGCTCCAATCTCAAGTCAGGGTTGTTGAAGTGTAAGCTCCATTCTCAAGTCAGAGTTGTTGAAGTGTAAGCTCCAATCTCAAGTCAGGGTTGTTGAAGTGTAAGCTCCATTCTCAAGTCAGGGTTGTTGAAGTGTAAGCTCCATTCTCAAGTCAGGGTTGTTGAAGTGTAAGCTCCATTCTCAAGTCAGGGTTGTTGAAGTGTAAGCTCCATTCTCAAGTCAGGGTTGTTGAAGTGTAAGCTCCATTCTCAAGTCAGGGGTTGTTGAAGTGTAAGCTCCATTCTCAAGTCAGGGGTTGTTGAAGTGTAAGCTCCATTCTCAAGTCAGGGTTGTTGAAGTGTAAGCTCCATTCTCAAGTCAGGGTTGTTGAAGTGTAAGCTCCATTCTCAAGTCAGGGGTTGTTGAAGTGTAAGCTCCATTCTCAAGTCAGGGGTTGTTGAAGTGTAAGCTCCATTCTCAAGTCAGGGTTGTTGAAGTGTAAGCTCCATTCTCAAGTCAGGGGCTGTTGAAGTGTAAGCTCCATTCTCAAGTCAAGGCTGTTGAAGTGTAAGCTCCATTCTCAAGTCAGAGTTGTTGAAGTGTAAGCGCCATTCTCAAGTCAGAGTTGTTGAAGTGTAAGCTCCATTCTCAAGTCAGGGGCTGTTGCAGTGCAAGCTCCATTCTCAAGTCAGGGGCTGTTGCAGTGTAAGCTGCATTCTCAAGTCAGGGTTGTTGAAGTGTAAGCTCCATTCTCGTCAGGGTTGTTGAAGTGTAAGCTCCATTCTCAGGTCAGGGGTCGTTGCAGTGTAAGCTCCATTCTCAAGTCAGGGTTGTTGAAGTGTAAGCTCCATTCTCAAGTCAGGGTTGTTGCAGTGTAAGCTCCATTCTCAAGTCAGGGTTGTTGAAGTGTAAGCTCCAATCTCAAGTCAGGGTTGTTGAAGTGTAAGCTCCATTCTCAAGTCAGGGTTGTTGAAGTGTAAGCTCCATTCTCAAGTCAGGGTTGTTGAAGTGTAAGCTCCATTCTCAAGTCAGGGTTGTTGAAGTGTAAGCTCCATTCTCAAGTCAGGGTTGTTGAAGTGTAAGCTCCATTCTCAAGTCAGGGGTTGTTGAAGTGTAAGCTCCATTCTCAAGTCAGGGGTTGTTGAAGTGTAAGCTCCATTCTCAAGTCAGGGTTGTTGAAGTGTAAGCTCCATTCTCAAGTCAGGGGCTGTTGAAGTGTAAGCTCCATTCTCAAGTCAAGGCTGTTGAAGTGTAAGCTCCATTCTCAAGTCAGAGTTGTTGAAGTGTAAGTGCCATTCTCAAGTCAGAGTTGTTGAAGTGTAAGCTCCATTCTCAAGTCAGGGGCTGTTGCAGTGTAAGCTCCATTCTCAAGTCAGGGGCTGTTGCAGTGTAAGCTCCATTCTCAAGTCAGGGGTTGTTGAAGTGTAAGCTCCATTCTCAGGTCAGGGGTCGTTGCAGTGTAAGCTCCATTCTCAAGTCAGGGGCTGTTGCAGTGTAAACTCCATTCTGTTCCTTTACATTTCAAACCCCCCCCCCCCCCCCCATCTGTACAATCACACACTTCCTTCTGTACCAGGAATCACAGAATTGTTAGTGTATAGACCTGTAACCACATGGTCATTTGTGGTGTTATCCCAGAGGAACTATTGCATTTCAAGTTCTACTTTCCCATCTTTTGCACTGCACGTGAATAGTGGCCCGGATATTGGGTCATAAATGTTCTCCTTGAGGGGAGGGGCGGGGACAATTAAATTACCTAAAAAGGGTAATGCGTACATATGAACACCCAACCATCCCTCCACCCTATCTACGGGCCAGTCTACATATAGTTTTCCATGTCCTCCCTAATGTTTATATACATCTCTCCTATAACTAAAGAATCAGTTGTGGTAACCGGTGCAACAGTTGCTTGAGCCGCACATTACAATCTCCTATTAAGTATAGAACCATTGAGATGCGTGATGTTTCTGTAGATTGAGTGCCTTTTTGTCACTGACGACTTGCATGTATGTCTTGGCCAACCAATACATGTCGCCATGTGATGGATACTAGACCTATCTAGTATCATGTACTGGCAACAAACAGCAGCAATAAGAGTAGGAAAGCAATGTGGCCCTTTTCAACAAATAAAACAAGGAGTCAGACAGGAATGCGTGCTTTCACCAGACCTGTTCTCTCTATACAGTGAAAACATATTGCGTGCAATAGTAGATATCCCAGGAATATCAGTGGGAGGACATAACATAAATAATTTGAGATATGCGGATGACACTGTTCTGATTGCAAAAAGTGAGGAAGACCTTCAAAACTTAATTAAAGTAGTAGTCACAGAAAGCAAAGAGAAAGGCCTCTTCCTAAATATCAAGAAAACAGAAGTAATGGTTATTTCAAAGAAAGAAAATAACACACCTTGCAAGATCATAGTGAATGATATAGTATTAAAACAGGTCCACCAATTCAAATATCTAGGTACAATTATAACAGCAGATGGAAGAAGTTCAACAGAAATAAGATGCAGAATAGGACAGGCAAAACAACATTCAGAAAAATGAAAAATATACTGTGTAATATGACCTTGTTATTAGAGGTGAGAAAGAGAGTTCTGCAGTGCTATATAACCCCTATACTAACATATGGGTGCGAGTCTTGGACAATAAACAAACTGGAAAGTGGGAGATTGGAGGCAACAGAGATGTGGTTCTACAGAATAATGCTGAGAATACCATGGACTGCCAGAAAAACTAATGTAGAGGTGTTAAAAGAGTTAAATGCGAAACGGACCTTAATCAACAATATAAGAAAAAGGCAATCTTCTTTATTTGGCCACTTCATGAGACAGGCAGGTTTAGAGAACATAATCACAACAGGCAAGATTGAAGGCACCAGAGACAGAGGGCGACAACGTGAGAAAATATTAGACAGTTTGACAACCTGGCACGGCAAAGAAACAACAACGACTTTGATACATAATACTGTGGACAGAGAGCTGTGGAGAGCCATGCCCGCCTACGCCACCCGGCATGGCACCTGATGATGATCTCATTATACGATGAGCATATATATATATATATATATAGTGCATCCCAGGACAATTTGCATTCCTTCATTAACAGCGATAGATTAACCTACTCAGTTGGTTCTGTCAGTGGTTGATTACGGCCAGGGGCTTCTAAAGCTGTCTAACACACAGTGTTCGTGTGCAGCGATTGGAGCGTATACATAATGATGGAATGCGAATAGTCCTGAGATGCACTATATATATCCTCATTGTGGTAATGAAATACATGATGTGATGGGTCTAGTATCCATCACATCGCGACATGTATTGGTTGACCAAGACACATATGCAAGTCGCCAGTGACAAAAAAAAACACGCAATCTACAGAAATCACGGATCTCAAGGGTTCTATAGAGGGGAATGTTATGGGTGGCTCAAGCAACTATTGCACCGGTTACCACAACTGATTCTTTAGTTATAGGAGAGAAGTATATAAACATTAGAGAGGACATGGAAAACTAGAGATGGGGTCTTTGTTACCTATAATATTTTATGATAGTGTGTCCTGATATAACCTAATTGGATTTTGTCCGCTGGTTGAAAGGGGCACGCCTCTCCAAAAGAGAGGCAAACTCATTCATCATCATCATCAAGTGCCGTCTCCGCAACGAAGGTTGGCTGCAACGTATCTCCAACATCTCCTGTCTCTTGTCTTGGTGGTGCACTCTGCTAGACTGTAACCTGTCCATCGTGTAATGTTACTCTCCCACTTGTATCTCTGCCTACCTCTTGCTCGCTTCCCTTTGACTTTACCCTCAAGTAAGGTCTTCAATAGGGTGTCATGTCTTTTAATGTGTCCAAAGTATTTTATTTGCCTGATCTTTATTTCTCTTAGTAGTTCTTTCTTCATATTAAGTGTTTTTAGCACCTCTTTGTTTTCTCTTTCCATGATTTTCTCCCTATTCTTCTATATACCCACATCTCAAAGGCATCAATTTTGTCTTCTAATTGTTTATTTAGTGTCCATGTTTCTGAGCCATACATTAATATGGAATAGATGTAGCATTTTATAATTCTCATTTTTAACTTGTTTGTAATTTGTTTATATATTAATAATTTCCTCATGTCATTGAAGGTACTTTTAGCCATTCCTATTCTCCTTTTAACTTCATTAACTACCTACCAAAACTACCGGGTATATGTAGACTGGCCCCTATATAGGGTGGGGGGATGGTTGAGTGTTTATATGTACGTATGACCCTTTTTAGGTAATTTTATGACACCCCCCCCCTTAAGGAGAACATTTATGGCCCAATATGTGGGTCTCCAATCTGTTCCTTTACATGTCCCCCTCCCCCATTTGTACAATCACACACTTCCTTTTGTACCAGAAGTCAGTGTATAGACCTGTAACAACATCATCATCTGTGGTGTTATCGCAGAGCAACTATTGTATTTCAAGTTCTACTTTCCATTTGAGTGTTGCAATTGCGAGTCTTTCCTAATCTCGATGAACAATCTCTGAAACTATTTATATTTACTTCCAGATATTCACATTAAAAAAAAAACCACATTCTAGTTCTATATTGTCTATTTTGATTATCGGTTTGAGATTTGTTTTCTGTACGTTCAGATACAGATTTTGGATCTCGCTGTAGGCCTATTTCTTTGTTGTTGTGATTAGCTGTTTCAGTCTCTCAGGATGTGTAGTAAAGAGGGCTGTGTAGTAAAGAGGGCTGTGTCATCTGCATATCTTATTTCTGGAATCTTGTACCCACCGATATTTATTGGATGAAACTCATTTTCCTCTAGTTCTTCTCTTACATTTATCATTATATTCTCTGCATAGATGTTAAAAATATAAGGGGATAGGGTACATCCATGCTCACTCCACTTTGAACTATTCAGATGTTTCTTCCTCCACTCTTACTGCTGCTTGTTGTTTGTGGTATAGTGTTTCAATAAGATGTATTAAGTAATTGGGGAAGCCCATGTCTCCCATGATGGACCATAGTTGGTGCTGTCATATTCCCATATTTATCCATTTCAGTTACATTATTCTATTTAGTCTTCTGACTACTATTTTCACATATATATTTGTGAATCCCTATCTCGATAAAGATCCTTTTGTCGACATGTTGATTCTTGGTATTTGTTCAACGTAAAATTGCAACACAACCCATTTGTTATTTCTTACCCATATTTATTTATGATAAGGTACGCAGTTTTACTGCAACATTCCAGTCAAATGATGATAATGTTACAAAAAATTGTACTTTTATGATTGCAATCCCTATCACATTTGTTTACCAGTCAGTTGCAGACATGTTAAAGATGTGGGTTGCATAATACCATGGTTGCTGGTGCATCTCATGGCCTGGTATCTCTGATTTCAGAACCTGTGCTTGCTTGGGCAGGACTATGGTCCTGCTCAATATTTGAGATGGCCTGAGCAATCTTAGTTTCCAGCCTTTGTTGGCTGGATTAAGCCCCATCTCCACTTCAAGGATTTGGCCTTGATGGGGTAGAGACACATTGACTCAGATGCCATGTTGAAGTCAGATGTGGCAGACTGAAAGGTACAGATATCTCAGCAAAGCTGTAAATCATGACACAGCACATTCCTTTCTCTGGACTACATCCTGATAATTTGCAGAAGTTTATAATGAATGTGGAAGAAGAATTTCTGAGTAAATTACAGAATTCTACAGTCTTCTTTTTCACCGTTCGTTCTTCAGTCAGATATCAGGTTACAGCGCCAATAGCTTCAGTCAGATATCAGGTTACAGCGCCAATAGCTTCAGTCAGATATCAGGTTACAGCGCAAATAGCTTCAATGAATTGTGTGATTCGTTTCAGGCATCCATGGAACTCCTGAAGTAGTGCCATCTCAGTAGGCCATATTTTCTCCCTCTCTTCTTGGTAGAGTTGACAGGCATAAAGATTGTGTTCTGCAATATCTGAGTTCTTTAGTGATTAGGTGTGCAATTGCCTCACTTTTCTTTGTAATCTGGACAGTCTTGGAGTATGTGTTCAGGGGTCTGTATGGCTGTTCTGCATGGATATCCATTTGTATGGGTCACCCTGATCCGATATAGGTGGCCCTGGAGCCTGCAGTGGCCAGTTCTATGCCAAAAGATAATGGTCTGTTGTTGCCTATGAAATTGGTGTATGTGGTCTAGTGTCTGATCAATATTCATATCTTTCTTCCACTGTGATGTATAATGTTTGTGGATTAGTGTTTTGACCTGACTGTATAGCAGAGGATAGATGAATTGTTCCATTTTCCCTCCTACTTGTACCAGGGCATCAATTCTCTCATTTCCAGTCATACCACAATGAATGGGTAGCTATTGAGGAATAAAAGGTTTGTGATTTTGTAATATGTTTTTCAGTTCTATTCTAATTTTGTAGTATATACTGGCACAATATACAGAACTTATTTTTATGATCACTGTGAGATGATGTGTATTTGAAAGGTTTGGATCTCCCCACGGAGATATGCTGTGTACTGGAATGGTTGGATCTCCTCATGGAGATATGATGTGTACTGGAAAGGTTTGGATCTCCCCACGGAGATATGCTGTGTACTGGAATGGTTGGATCTCCTCATGGAGATATGATGTGTACTGGAAAGGTTTGGATCTCCCCACGGAGATATGCTGTGTACTGGAATGGTTGGATCTCCTCATGGAGATATGATTGATACTGGAATGGTTGGATCTCCTCATGGAGATATGCTGTGTACTGGAAAGGTTTGGATCTCCCCACAGAGATATGATGTGTACTGGAATGGTTGGATCTCCTCACGGAGATATGATTGATACTGGAATGGTTGGATCTCCTCATGGAGATATGATGTGTACTGGAAAGGTTTGGATCTCCCCACGGAGATATGATGTGTACTGAAATGGTTGGATCTCCTCATGGAGATATGATGTGTACTGGAAAGGTTTGGATCTCCCCATGGAGATATGATGTGTACTGGAATGGTTTAGATCTCCTCATGGAGATATTTATCTCTTAACTATATGGCAACACAGAGAGCATACTAATTTTCTTGCACCTCAAGGACATTTCAATAGGCAGAGAGAGAGAGAGAGAGAGAGAGAGAGAGAGAGAGAGAGAGAGAGAGAGAGAGAGAGAGAGAGAGTGGGAGCTTTAACTCATAGTATCCAGGTTGACTTTTTAAAAAGATATTTTGATCATCACCATAGAACACTTCGTCTTTCTAATAGACGTTGCTAAGAAATTCTTCACCAAAATAGATTGTAAAATACTTTAATATTTAATCCAATCATAATAATTATAAAGTCTTTCCTCAAGACTATTTGTCAGCCATTTTGATGATATCAGTTACGGAGCAAATAATATCATTAGTTCAACTTCGTAAAATGATCAGCAAAGAAGTGACAAATGTTAGTAAATACAAACCTGCACGTCAACGAACAGTATAATAGAAGAACTGTCCTCTTCTTCGTTCTTCAGTCAGATATGAGATTACAGTGCCAATAGTTTCAATGAACTGTGTTATTTGCATCAGGTCATCCGTGGAATCCCTAAGGTTTGGAAGCAGTGCTGTCTCAGTGGGCCATATTGTTTTCCTCTCTTCTGAGAGTTGACATACATGAAGAACATATTCTGCAGTCTCTGGGCTCAGTCCACAGTTGGACAGGTCTATCTGGCCAATTTTCAGCCTTCTGAACATGTGACTTCTCAGTCTGTTGTGGCCAGTTCATAGTCTGAAGATGACGATTTGTTCCTTGCATGACATTTGATGGTAGGGGTCATTTGGTTCTGCAGTCGGATGCACCTGCTTCCACTTTTTATTATATCCTGCTTTTAACATGGTCTTACAATCATATATACTATACACTAACATCCTTTACAGAGAAACAACACAGCTGAAGAAGACATGCACCTACCACCACCTATCACAGGGAAGACAAAGTGAAAACTTGCAACCCAGGGGATTAGATAAGTAAGTAAGTACCAGTAAACTAATATCTGCAATTTTTCACTATATGCTTATATCTATATTTTCTCCCATGTCCATTAACAAATTCTACATAATCAACATTAAATTTGTAAGGATTCTCTCCTGCATGTTTTATTTTATGTATCTGAAGTTATCTAGCTTAAGTAAGTCCTACACCACAAACATCACATTTCTAGGTTCTTTACTGTATGTGTTCTCATGTGTTTCTGTAAATAATCAGATCGGATAAATTGTGCTCCACAAACATCACAAACGTAAGGTTTCTCTCCAGTATGTTTTCTAATATGTACCTGAAGTTTACTAGCACTAATACATCCTTCACTACAAAATTCACATTTGTAAGGTCTCTCTCCTGTATGTTGCCTTCTGTGTGTCTTTAGAGTGCCACTTTCAGCAAATCTTACATCACAAACATCACATTTGTACGGCTTCTCTCCTGTATGTCTTCTTCTATGTTTCTTTAATGTAGTATCACTAGAAAATCCTACACCACAAAAATCACATTTGTAAGGTTTCTCCCCTGTATGTATTCTTCTGTGATTCTTTAAGCCATCACTTTGACCAAATCCTACACCACAAACTTCACATCTGTAAGGTTTCTCTCCTGTATGTGTTCTTCTGTGTTTCCTTAAACTACTATTTTCAGCAAACCCTACATTACAAACATCACATTTGTAAGGTTTTTCTCCTGTGTGTTTTCTTCTGTGATTTTGCAGAGTTGTATACTGAGAAAATCCTGCACCACAAATATCACATTTGTAAGGCTTATCTCCTGTATGTGTCCTTCTGTGTGTCTTTAGGATACTATTTTCAGTAAACCTTACATCACAAATATCACATTTGTAAGGTTTCTCTCCTGTATGTTTCCTATTGTGTATTTTCAGTCTACTAGTATGAGTAAATTTTAAAGCACATATTTCACAATTGTAAGGTTTATCTACAATGTATTGATCTATGTGTCTCTTCAATGTCCTAAACTGAATAAAACCTCTGTTACAAATATCACATGTGTAAGATATCTCTCCATTATGAGCACTTCTGTGGGTCATCATGGTATCAGAATGATCGTCCCCATATTCATTTATAAATGTGTTAAAGTTAGCAAGTTTACTCAAATCTACCCCAGAAACATCATATTTGTCTAGATTCTCACAACTTGAACTACATACAGAATGTCTATTATTTTTCTGACATCTCACATAGAATTTATTTTCTAACAGCTTGTAAGATTTTCCATCCGTGACGGGTAGGTTGTTCTCATTATGGGAAACCTTACCAATGACATCTTCATCCTTGACCTGATGTTTTCTGACTGTCACCATATCTCTTAAGTTATTCAGTATCTGCTCTCTTGATGTCAAACCCAGATCCCCATTCTTGTGTCCTTCTTTCATTATTTTGTTTCCTTTGTGTTCATGTAACATCTCAAAATCCCCTGTCTCATCTGATGTATTATTCCCAACATTTCTAATATGTTCTGTTTGTCCCTCCAAACCTTCAGTCACATCTCTGGTGCTTTCCTCAATGTTTCTAACATGTTCTGGAAGATTCTCTGAGAAAACATCAGTTCTTACAAGTTGTAAATGGTGAACATTGCATCCACTATCTCCTTGTATTTTTGAAACATGATCCTGAGAGTTGGTGAAGTGTTCCAATGTGTCGTCACTGATCTCTGAAATATACAAACAATGAACCAGTGACAATTCAAGAATTGTGTATTTTCTTCTTCTTAAGCATTCATTCTCAAACTCCCACTGGGTCTCTCTTGTAACAGGATAATGGTCCAATTAGATTTCTAGCAGGATGTAGTCCAAAAATGGAAATGTGTTGTTCCACCGTTTTATTTGCGCCAATGGCCTAACACATCCATCTTCAGCAAAATGAAATGTATATAATAATAAATATACAAACAATGAACAGTGACAGGTCATGAAATATATATAATAATAAAAATTAAAAAAATAAACAGTGACAAGTTATGAAATATATATAATAATAAATAACAAGCATAAAACATTCACACTGTAACAATCTATGACATAAGGATGATAACAAGTTAGCTTTGAGCAGGGTAGATACTTTCTATTATGCATCACACATTATGTCTTTTCAGAATATCCTGTATCTAGTGTTTTTTATGAATTCCATTACTAACTTTCTTGAATACAAAGTCTTTTTCGAAGCCATAATCTTTTCACTATTGTTTCTTTTTCCTGATTCTTCACTAGATCTTAACAATGTGATTTAATATTTCTATATAATATTTGTTATATATTTAATAACATTGTTATGTGTTAAACAATGGATACAAAGCCAGGGGCAGATCTTGCAAATGATATATTAGATTCTAGATTCTTGATTAGAAACTGGCCTCACAGCACGTGGGGAATTCCCATAAGTGCTCCGCCCTCTGTTCCAGCAGCCATTCGACTCGATGGTGCCGAAACAGACATCGACATCAGGGCACAACTCTGGCCCTTGAGACAGGTTTCTTTGTTGTTTCGCCCACCCACACCATGCCCGTAACTAGTAAAAGCTTAACGTCGGCCTGTCGGAACAACATGGTAACTGTTATCGAAGGTTACGACTACAGGATTGTATAGATGACGTGCCATGAAGCTTCTACAAGAAGATAACCTCAATATAAAGGTATGTCATCTACTAAGGTTTTCTGTTGCATGGTTGGTTTGTCTAGTGAGCCATTGGTGAGACTCACAGACGCAACTGCATGCGCAAAATCTAAAAAAATACTCGATAGATTAGAGAAATAAAAGAGTAAACAAAAACAAACATATATGAAGCAAACACAAAAATCCATCTCCAGAGAACTCTTCTAACCCTGACATTGCAAGGCATAAATTTGTATAAAGTGAAAAGAAGAAAGAAGAATTGTTATGAGTGCAGGCTATCATCAGCACACACAGGAATACATGCATGCTTTCATCCAAATCTCAATGAATCCATTAGAGTATAGCTGCTCGCAGTTCCAGTTCAGTGTTGATTTATTAGTCTCTTCATTTATCTAATATGTTTCTCCGCCATTCTAAACTTTACACCAGTGGTGGGTACAATACAGCCTGTGGGCCAAATCTTGTCTGCCAAACCATTTTTACTGGTAATCAGTCAAATTGTGATTGCCAGGTTGAATATTAGTATAAATACTGGCGCTTGTGCTCAGATGATACTACAGGAAATTTAAAAGGTCTAAAAAGAATCTTGCTGGCCTGATTCTACACTGAGAATGTTCAATCTGGTCAACTGATCCAAAAAGGTTGCCACCACTGCATTACATCAATCTCATGCAATCTTAAGAGCAACCATGATTTATATTTTTGAAAATATTCTGTGCAGAAGAGATACCTTAGTGCATTGATTGTCAGATTGATCCATTGATGTACCTTTTGACACTGTGACCATTATATAACATTACATAGAAGTGTAAGTATTACATGTAACTTTCTGAAACTCTACAAATACATAGATGTGTAAATGTTACATATAACTTCTGGAATCTCTACAAATTTGTAGCATATCCTGTACAGGATGAACCGGTAATCATCAACGCATACTTTTTTGGCTGTAGTAATTTTCTTGGCAGTATTTATATTTAGTAGTTTGCCACTGCTTTCTGAACAGTCTGGATTACAAATGCTGAGGTGGGTTTTGAACTTAGTACCTTGGCCATCACAGACGCGCTTTATAACTCACCACCACAGAGTCTGAGTCTCTATGTGTGTAATAATCTAGTAATATTTTATAGAATTGTAACATTTATTATTTCTGAATTAGTTTAAAAAGACAATGTAGTTAATGCCCATTTGAGAACTTGGTCAGAAGCAGCTTCAGATTTCTTTATTCTCATCTAGTGTCAGCCATCTGTTGCAGTTCAGTTTCTGCAGTTTTCAGACTTACCTGTATAATCTGTTTCCAACTAGATCTATCTTTGGCAAGCCACTCCCAGTCTGATGTATACATGTCCAGAGTATTTTGATCACACTAGAAGACATATTCATAATGAAGAAAGGGTTATCCTATAGCAGGGTTATCCTATAGCAGGGCTATTCAATTATATTTACTCTGGGTCCAAAATGTAGAAAATGGGGATCATCACGGACCATAGGTCCAAATCCAAGCCTTTTATATAACTTTTTTTCACTGTTTTAGCAATGATCTGCAGGCCACTTACTAGGCCTCTGCGGGCCGGATTTGGCCCGCGGGCCACCAATTGAATAGCCCTGTCCTATAGTTATTCTTCCAGAGGCCAATTCTCCATACAGAATATCTTTTTGGAGACTCCCATCCTTCATTTTGAATATTAATAAGGTAATTACAGACAACTATCATAATCTTATCTATTTATAGTTACAGAACAGTGTTTTGATACCTCACATGGGATTCTTAATATTTGTTTGCCAAGCGTACATTTTCATCTCTAGCAGGCAGGATGTAAAAACCGGTAAAAAACTATCACAAAAATGTTACAGAAGACATCATAGAACACATCAGAAAAGTATCACACTACACAAAAGTATAAGTAAACACGTCATAGTCACTGAAGAATGCTCATCCAAAATATGTCACAGATCGCATCACAACCTAATTACCTTCTTTTATGTGTTTATCCCCTCTACCAGGACATCCAATGACTTCCTGACATCCCAGCATTCCATTACAACTTTCAAATTGACTGTGCTCAATGTTAACACCTTCATTGTTGACTATCTCTTCAGAGATCTGAGATAATGATACAACATATTTAATGGTCTCTAGCAGCATAAACAACATTGCCAAATTTTCATTATAATGTTTAACATTGTCAAATTTTCATCATAATGTTTAACATTGCCAAATTTTCATTATAATGTTTAACATTGTCAAATTTTCATCATAATGTTTAACATTGTCAATAGGAATTAAATCCAGATTGTCTGGTTAGTGGATGAGTCTTCATCTTCTTTCATTTGCCTGGAACATACTTATATATGAAGTTACAGAAGATAGCATGCATATTCCTATTGTGTGGGTTGGTGCGTGGCATCCTGATTGCTGTGGTGCACCTCTTGGCTTATTGCCTCCGCCTTCAGTACATGTACTTGCTAGGGTAGACTGTGGTCATTCTTAAATGTTAGGAGAGCCTTGCCAGTCTGTTTTCAGGCTCTGTTAGTTGAACTAAGCCCGATCTCCATGGCAAGAATCTTGCCTCAATGGGAGAGTGGGTGAGTAAATTAATTACTAGACCAACTCCCAATAATGTATTAATTGAACGGTATTTCTTAAATTACACTAAGACCTCATTATCTAGTTCCTGCTTTGTTTCTGCCAATAAAGGTGGGTCTCTAGAATCATCACTATTCAAAATCTGGTAAAAAAAGGAGACAATACATCAGAAATAAATAATTCTAAAACTATAACAACAAGTAACAAGATTACTATAACAGTTTTAATATAATCGTAATCACAATCCGGATGTGAGACTATTATGTTTTTTCTGTATTGATCTTCATGTTGTGATTGAGGAAACTTCCATTGAGTTGGTTTATGTGATCTTGCAGTTCTTCACTTGAACTGTGAAGTAGGCACTGATTGTTAGTAAAGAGAAGTTCAGTTAGATTATTTGGATAGTAAGCATCCAGTGGTGTTTTTACTGCTATGATAATATTACCCATATAAATAATAAACAATAATGGTGATAAAAGATATCCCTGTCTAACTCCTCTTTTCTTTCACAGACAAAATACAAAGATATTTTCCCTACCTTATATAACACATAAACATATGGATATTATGAGATTTTACCGATTATCAAATGACAATCTTTCCTTTTAATATACTGACCTCATTTTCTAGTTCCTGTTTTATTTCAGTCACTAAATGTGGGTCATTAGAATCATCATTTCCTGAAACCTGGTCAAAGAGACAAAACACGGAATGTAAATAATACTGAAACAAGTAGAAAAGTAGTCTTCATAATGGTTCCATTTATTGGTAATCACAGTCTGTCTTTATGATTTTATGACAGAAGTGACTCCCTTTAGCCATGAAAGATTTTTCCTACTTCCATTTACAAAAACTTCATGTGTGGGTATATGTGGCTATGTTGATTGTGATACATACAGCAGAGAAAAAGTCAAGCATGGTTGACTGTGGGTAGCTTTCAGGTTGGTTTCCAGTGTACACTAAGGGAACCAGTTCTCTCGTATGGCTGACCTACAAGATATGTAGATGTAGTTATAGGTGTCCACTATTTAGTGGAAGTGGTTTGTTTGTTTGTTTTGCGTTCGTTCCACTGTAACCAGCATGGATATCCATGTGATTTCCGCCGGGAGCGTGATTACGTTGTGCCACCGTTATGCGCCTTGTAGGCCTAGCACATCCGATTTCGGCATGCCTTGACAATTCGGGTGGGCTACCCTAGCCTGTGACAGCCTTCCTATCTGTCGCCAGACGGTGAATGTGTACTGACTCTATGCCGAGACGGTTTGTCTTTCACGTCTGTCCTGTACGAGGCGTTCCGCAGTCAGTGAACATGCCTCGTGTAATTAGACGTATTGTGCCCGTGCTCATCGGGTATTAAACCTTTTCTCGTCCTCAAGCCTGGTTCCGGTTTAGGAAGAACTTGACAAAGAGTTGGGCTCGGGCTCGTTCGTCATCTTAGCCGAAGCGTTATTCACCAACTTCTTGAGCCCTCGTCCAGGTCTGAATCTGTACACATATTTAGGAGTGTTAGGAACTTGTGCTTTGTTCTAGAGCTGAACAGTTCTTGTCACCTCGGACTACTATGCCTGTCCCCATCGGGTACTGAACCTTTTCTCTCCGCGAGGACGCTTCCGGTATAGGAAAGACTCGACAGTAGAGTTGGGCCCAGACTGGGATCACTGGTAACTAGAAGCTTGTCTCAAGCAAACAATGCTTTAGTTCCAATTTCATCGAACCGTCTTCCATGCTTTTTACTCATGACGCTGCCCTCTAGCACTGTGAATATTTCTCAGTGTACTCATTGTGCTTTTATTTTTATTGGAACACCTGCCTGCTTCGTACCGACTACAATGCTTCTACCAGACTTTCTAGCTTCACTGTGTGTCGACACTGTTGCTGCATGTGTTGGCACAGTGGTGTCTGAGTTATTAACTGTCTTTTTGCAGTCAAATCTCATTCCATCTGTTACCTCCACATTCAGAACACGATCCCCAAAAGGTTTAGCCAGAATCAGCATTAGCCGCTGTATTTCTGTTACCAGGGTGCGCCACGAGGAGGCACTTTTGGGATCTTGGTTATCTGCTAACCCTGGGTCCGCCAAGAGCAATGCGTTCCCTTTGCACCCCAGTGGAAGTGGTAAAACACTCATCATATTAGTTACTATGCCAAAGTTGGATGTGTTGGGCCAATTGTACATACAAATGGCTATACAGTGCACGTCCGCTCCCTAAACTGCATCCTGTTGGAAATTTAGTAGAAGTATTCTCCTGCTACAAGAGAAATCTAGTAGGATCATTGTCCTGCTACAAGAGAGATCTAGTAGGATCATTGTCCTGCTACAAGAGAGATCTAGTAGGATCATTGTCCTGCTACAAGAGAGATCTAATAGTATCCTTGTCCTGCTACAAGAGAGATCTAGTAAGATCATTGTCCTGCTACAAGAGAGATCTAGTAGGATCATTGTCCTGCTACAAGAGAGATCTAGTAGTATCATTGTCCTGCTACAAGAGAGATCTAGTAGGATCATTGTCCTGCTACAAGAGAGATCTAGAAGGATCATTGTCCTGCTACAAGAGAGATCTAGTAGTATCCTTGTCCTGCTACAAGAGAAATCTAGTAGGATCATTGTCCTGCTACAAGATAAATCTAGTAGGATCATTGTCCTGCTACAAGATAAATCTAGTAGGATCATTGTCCTGCTACAAGAGAGATCTAGTAGTATCATTGTCCTGCTACAAGAGAAATCTAGTAGGATCATTGTCCTGCTACAAGAGAAATCTAGTAGGATCATTGTCCTGCTACAAGATAAATCTAGTAGGATCATTGTCCAGCTACAAGAGAAATCTAGTAGTATCTTTGTCCTGCTACAAGAGAAATCTATTAGAATCATTGTCCTGCTACAAGAGAGATCTAGTAGGATCATTGTCCTGCTACAAGAGAGATCTAGTAGGCACATTGTCCTGCTACATGAGAGATCTAGTAGGATCATTGTCCTGCTACAAGAGAGATCTAGTAGGATCATTGTCCTGCTACAAGAGAGATCTAGTAGTATCCTTGTCCTGCTACAAGAGAGATCTAGTAGTATCCTTGTCCTGCTACAAGAGAGATCTAGTAGGATCATTGTCCTGCTACAAGAGAGATCTAGTAGTATCATTGTCCTGCTACAAGAGAGATCTAGTAGGATCATTGTCCTGCTACAAGAGAGATCTAGTAGGATCATTGTCCTGCTACAAGATAAATCTAGTAGGATCATTGTCCTGCTACAAGATAAATCTAGTAGGATCATTGTCCTGCTACAAGATAAATCTAGTAGGATCATTGTCCTGCTACAAGAGAGATCTAGTAGTATCATTGTCCTGCTACAAGAGAAATCTAGTAGGATCATTGTCCTGCTACAAGAGAAATCTAGTAGGATCATTGTCCTGCTACAAGAGAAATCTAGTAGGATCATTGTCCTGCTACAAGATAAATCTAGTAGGAGCATTGTCCAGCTACAAGAGAAATCTAGTAGTATCTTTGTCCTGCTACAAGAGAAATCTAGTAGTATCATTGTCCTGCTACAAGAGAGATCTAGTAGGCACATTGTCCTGCTACAAGAGAGATATAGTAGGATCATTGTCCTGCTATAAGAGAGATCTAGTAGGATCATTGTCCTGCTACAAGAGAGATCTAGTAGGATCATTGTCCTGCTACAAGAGAGATCTAGTAGGCACATTGTCCTGCTAAGAGAGAGATGCAGTGGAAATTTGAGAACATAATAAAGAAGATGATAAAGAGGATGCATTTCAATTATGATTTCAAAACTTCCTGTAACCGTACTGGCAGCCAAATATATATATATATATATATATATAGCTGACTCTTTCTATAGTACATCCTTTTTATAAAAAAATGTCCCACTATAACAAAACTTCTTAAAATTCCCAAATTATATTTATTCTATATTGTTTGTACTGCGTATAGCGAATTTCTGTTATTACATACATATTTTATCAGTCCGGATCAAGTTGTTACAATGGGATTCCACTGTATATATATATATATATATATATATATATATAAACACTCGACGGTGTTGTCATGACAGAAATTACAACTTGCATTGCCCTAGCATCAAGTGCATTTAACAGACTGTCTAATATCTGGAAGTCAAAGTAAATCAGCACACGTACGAAAATGCGCTTATTTAATTCCTGCGTTATTCCGGTGCTATCATATGGATGTGAGAGCTGGAAAAGCTGGAAAATATATAATGACCGTATTCATCTTTGCAAACGGTCTGAAGCAATCCCATATCATAAGGATTTTATCAAGCACAAATCAAACATATCTTTACCTTTTCATGACTAAATATATGAATCCATAATCAATTTGATATGTTGCAGAAGGAGCATGGAGAAATTTCATACCACACTGTTGCCCTTTGCCGGATTGTTGACCTTTGCCGGATTGTGGCACTTTGTGTCTGAGCATTCATTCTTCTGCTTGCTAAATTGCAAATTATTAAATGCCCTAGCACCACTATGCAGGATATTTCTAGATGTGATGCAATCTTCTGCCAGCTTTTATCAGTTGTCAGAGATGACAGAAGCATTTAATGAGGGTTTCGTACATCTTTGTTTGCCTCTTCATCTAGCAACATTTGAACTTTCCTTGTTCAGTATTTGTTTTGGGATGCTGCTATTGCACATCCTTTGAATATGACCAAGCCATCTGAGACCGAGTGGAGATATTATTATTGGAAGCTTTTCATTTTAACCTGACACCTGATATCCCAAATTTTCAGATACATCATAGAGGAAAAATGTTCAATCTCTTTTCTTGTGTGCGTAGTGTCCATATTTCAGACCCATAAAGGAGAACACAGTCAAAATTATCCATCACATTTGGCCTAATTTTCACGTGTGAATGCCTTGAATTAAAAATGTCAAATTACATTATTCAACGGTTTAATGATTGTTTATTTATCCCCAAGGCATGAATAGTCCTCTTTTAGTGATTTTAAATATAATTATATAGTTTTTCTGGAGTAGCTTCACTGTAAAAATACTTTATTATCTTATTTGTGATCTGCTCTAATGTCCTAAACTTTACTCACAGACTAATTTTCCTACTAAACTACACAACACTTGTAGAAACACTGCTGACGGACAATGGGAGCATTATAATGGATGCAATTTTAACCTCTAGAAGTCCTATGTCGACAATTATTGACATGTATATGCTTTCCATAGGTGCCTAATGTTGAAATATATCACCATTGAGATAACCATTTGTAGTCATGGACAACAATCTCCCATGTTAATTTCCTGTAATTCTTTTATAATAAATATTGAATAGTGATTTCCCTTAGTTTTTTTCAGCTGTGATATATAAGCTTAGTGGTAATTTATTTGACCTTTTCACATTTGCAAACCAAAAGTTTGTCCACACTGTTGATGTTCATTGTCCACAACATAACACTGACACACACAAGAAAATAACACCTCCAAACCATATCCAGCATCCACTTATCTCTATTATTTCTGAATTTGAAATCAGTTAACTCAATAAATAAAAAAGTTATGCCAAAAATGCAAATGCGTGCATAAAAATCAGATTTCATTAAAACTGGCTTGGTTACTGAGGAAGTTGCATAATTTTTGTCTGGGTAGCTACAGGTTAAAACACCATCTGTCTTCAAGAGTACAAAATAGTGCAATTTCATGCTTAAATCATGTCAATTGTATGATAAAAAGATCATGTGTAGTTGAGGTCTTATAACTGACTGTAAACATCTTAAAAATGTGTGTTGACAAGTAGACTTTTGATATATATCTGAAATAAACTAACATTTTAACCAATAACTGCATTTTAATATAAAAAATGTATTCATAATGTCAATACCATTTCAAATTAACATACAATTTCAATTATATGCATTATATATTTGCTAAGATACTCCTATATCATTTTGAAGTTGGGCAATGCTAGTAAAACATGGTATAAATCTGAACCCGCACTGTGACAGCCACACATATTATAGAAATATGAACCCACACTGTGACAGCCACACATATTATAGAAATTGTAAAGCCTATGCATATTTATATGAGCTAAACCAAGCAAATCATTTCATGTGGACATCAAAAGCAAAATAATTTAATCTTTTGTTTATGATATAAAACAGATACCTAAATAAAGGACGCTGTTTCTATTTCTGGCTTCATTTCTTCATTGTCTGTATGAATGTTTTCACATGATTTAATTAGCAAAAAACTGTCAAGTTTTTAAGATTTAATTAGATTTAAATTTGTTGAAATTTAATTAGTCAAATCTTCAATCACAATTTCATCAGAAATAATAAGTCTGAATTGTTTATGTTACCAGAAAGCCACATATCTACTGTCACTAACAACTAACATAAAACAGTATTTTGTATTTACACTGTGCAGTAGTTAATATTTCACTAGCAAATATGGGTTAATACCAAAATGCACTGTGACAATTCAAAAAGGTTCTAAATGGATAGAGGATTGACTTCATTGTACTTGGGTTTCACCATATGCACACAGCCCCTCTCAGCTAAAACAGCATGCCATCTGCAGAATCACTCATAGCAAGTAACTCCGTAGCTTCGAGCGATAATTTCCAGGGATCTCAAAAACAATTATTTGTAAACAGGATGTCATGAGATGGATTCCAACTGACAACCTATTGACCACAAGGCAAATGACTTCATTACTACCTACAACATGGAGATCCCCACACTGAGCCAATATAGTTGCTCAACAAAACTTAGATGTTGACCATATCATAACATACAATATCAAAATTGTTGTATCGTGGATCCTTGTATATGCTACATAAAGTACCTAGGCCTAACTAAAACTGAAGTAGAAGAATGAGAGGGTCACTCACTGGATAATGAATCATTGATAATGAAGTGCTTGGACATCTGAGATTAGCGTGTATGGAAATTTGTGCTTAGGCTATAAATTTCTTGTGACCAGGGTTTACATTTAGTGAGCACATCATTGAACGTTTGCAACTAGATTTATTAAGTTCTATAACCATTTGTTTTATATATATATAACTTTTAAGAGTGCCGGATATTGCAGAAAACAGCAGTTAATTTTTCAAAAAACATCAACTATTGTTTTAATTATGCAAATGAGCCACCATTTTGAATATTAATTAGTTGTATGTGCATCTGAGAATCGCATCAATGTGATGAACAGATGCATCTTTTCTTTGCAAATACAAAAATATATAGTTTCTATGGTATTTTATTATGTTTAATAGATTTGTAATTTATTTTCAATATAAATTTGCTAATTCGCCACCATTTTGAGTATAAATTAGTTCTGTGTTCAATCTGAAAATTCTAGAAATTTTGTGATCAACATAAGTGTCTTGTCTGTGTGAAAACAAAAATGTACTGTGTGTATATTGTATTAGTGAAAAAAACTTAGATAGATAATTCAGAAATTATCCGCTCTGCTACATTTTGTGGTTTCTAATTTAATTTATATTTTCCTATATTGTCTATTGTCTTTCTCCAGATGAATGATTTTTTATCGCATTCACACTTGCCATTAAGCGTAGGGGTGACAGCTTAAGCTGTTGTTTCAAGGCCAGATGTGTCGCCGAGGTTGCATTTAGTCCATGTTTGTTCAAGATTATCTTGATTTTCCTATATGTTTCATGTAAATTATTTTGATGGAAAATTAATTTGAAAAAAATGAAAACTTTTTCAGGATGGATGTACAGATTTGGTTGAGGTATAATTGAATTGCAATTTTCAATGGCTATCTAACTATAGTATATTTTTTTTAATGATGTAGCACTATTTTGAAGAAAACAATTCCAAGTTTCTGTAATGATAATTAATGGCTAATGGTTATGATTACAAGAACTGTTGGAACATAATCAGTGGTCAAATATATTGAAAAGAGATGGAAATGGTTCAACCACCTAATGAGAATGAACCCTTATTATATTGGCCAGCTGCAAGAGCACACGTGAAAATGGAAACAGCAAGATAAAGAGGAAAACCAAGAAAAAGATGGATTTAAGGAGTTACCAACGTTCTTACACGGCACAGTATTACTGCATATCAAGGCAGCCATTTTGAATATCAATTAGTTCTGTGTCCATCTGAACATTCCAGAAATGTGATCAACTTAAGCGTCTTGTCTTCACGAACACAAAAATGTATAGTTTGTGTGTTGTGTTATTGAAAATAACTAAGATAATTCAGAAATTGTCAACTCAGTTACATTTTTGTGGCAAAGTTTTATTTATATTTTCCTATATGTTTCATGTAAATTATTTTGATGTGAAATTAATTCGGAAAAAAATCATAAATTTTTTCAGGGTTGGCGTACAGACTTGGTTGATGTATCATTGAATTTTCAAGGGCTATCTAAATATAGTATTTTTAATGATGTAGCATTATTTTGAAAATAGCCCGCTTTTGGTTGGGTGAAACGAAGTACTTGTTAGAATTGGGCATGTAACGAGATACGACTCATTTTCTAAAACTATTTGGCAAGGAACGATCGAGGTAAAAAGACAATTAAAGAAAATTGTCGAATGACAACATTAAATAAATAGTAGTAAAGTGTAAAGCTAAAAGAAATTATTTCATTTTCTACCGAATGGCTGAAGACTTTAGACAGGTGTTAACTTTGGAGGGCCTTTTGTGTTGTACCCAGTGTAGCACACACTACGACCCTAAGGGGTTATGTGTCTTATCATTATAGATAATTAAATATCTGCAGTATACGTGTTAATTGCAAAACTTATTACGGTGAGTTTTCCGTTAATAGGCATATAAGTCGATCCCGGTAAGGGAAGAGTTGCCATCTTAAGAAATATTCAGATTGTTGGATTGATGTCCCTTTGCTGAAATGACTAATGTACTCCAAATGGAAAATAACGTTCAAATGACACATTTTATATAAGGATAATACATGTAAGCATTTTTTTTAAAACAAGGTAGACATCGAAGTAGGTGAAGAGCAGTTTGGTTTTCGAAAGCAAAATCCAAGAGAAGCTATGTTTGGTCAAAATGTGGGCCAAAAGTTGTTTTTTTTTAAAACCTTCCTTAGTGATTTTTCAAACGCCGTTGGTCCTACATCGGGCATGTCCTACGCTCAGACACCAACAAATACAGCACCAATCTCTTGCATGGATACCTACAGGCAGATAGACAGGGGTATAAAAAAAAAACACTCGGAAGAACAATACTTAGAGAAAGTAAATCAATCAATATTAATACTATTCTAGAACTGCACAGAATAGCTTTGAACAGACAGAGTTGGAGATATCTGACCTCTGCCCTATACGCTAACTTCAGCGCAAAAAGGAAAATGATGAGTGATTTTTCGCAAAAAATGTTCTTCAAAATGTTCATGATTCTTTTGGTCTTGCTAGATTTTCAGGCCAATCGTTAGGACGAAGCTCCCAGTCTTGAAAGATCTTCAGGCCAGTCTTTAGGACGTAGCTTCCAGTCTTGTTAGATCTCCATGCCAGTCGCTAGGACGAAGCTCCCAGTCTTCTCCAAGTCAGAGCGGCTGTCCCAACGTGTTTTTTTTTTTTTGCATCAGTTCAGTACAGTGTGGCCATATCTGGCTTCGTAGTTCTTTATAAACTGGACAGTCTTGGAGTATGTGTTCATATGTCCATATGCCGTCACTGCGCCCGATTATCAGTAAATGCTTGAAAAGACTCAAAGCGATCAGAATTTTAAGTCAATGTACCGCATCTATGACGGTTTCTTATTGTATGCGTATCATATAGATCTGCTTCTCTTGGCACGATGGTGTTCGCAGTAATGAGGTTAGACATACGTGCATGCCATGCATCTATAATCGGTGAACTGAGGACGGATAAGGAGGACGTATTCTTTTTCTACTTATGCTGTTCTCAATCTTCTGCCGGTTAGCGAGATATGTTCATGAGAACGGAATACACTGTGCTGTGGTTTACAACGTGGCTGCGACGATATTTTTCGGATCGACTTATCATGACTTATAAATCACTTTGAGTTGTCGCATGGGTCAGACAATTAGCATAACTTATTAATAACTTTGAGCTATCGTATGGGTCAGACAATTAGCATAACTTATTAATAACTTTGATCTATCGTATGGGGTAGACAAATTAGCATGTCTTATCAATCACTTTGAGCTATCGTATGGGGCAGACAATTACAAATCACTTAAGGACAGTAAATACTTCTTCAGTAGAGGGGGAAGGGGCTACCAATTTTTTTTAAAAAGGTCTTTCGCCCATTTTCTTTGCAATTTCATCTTTTTCATCATATATATTTAATTATATACTCGTGGGACATGCGATATTCCATTTTTTACCTCTTGTTCCTAGTACTAAGAGTCATGTTACAAGTGTAATTCCTGGGATGGGGGGGGGGGGGGCTGGGGGGTTTCAAGCCTCATATGGCATACTTGACAGGTCGCCACAGTGTTATATTCCTTGCTCCCATTTCTTGACATACCAACACATGGGTCCATTTATTGACCTACCAACACATGGGTGCCTTTCTTGACATGCCAACACATGGGTCTCTTTCTTGACCTACCAACATATCGGTCCTTTCCTTGACATATCAACACATGGGTCCCTTTCTTGACCTACCAACACGTGGGTGGTAGAACATATCGAATTTGTTTGGATATTGGTACTGCAATAGGAGGCGCATCAATTTTGTAATTATTTGTGGTATGAGTAGGAGATGGGAACCTGTAGCATAGCAAGACTTGTTGCAAACATACAGAGAACATTGGAAGTTATCAGTATGCATGCTCTTCGGCACCTGCTGGAAGTGGCCAAACATTTATGGGTTTTCCCGTATTGTAATAACATTTTTATATCAATAATGTAACATTTTTTGAAAATTGCGTGAACATATCAAATCGATTATGTATTGATATTTATGAGTCTTTTATGACATGTTGAGATTACCATGTACTGCCAGAAAAACTAATTTAGAGGTGTTAAATCAAAGAGAAACGGACCTTAATCAATAATATAAGAAAAAGACAATCTTCATTTTTTGGCCACTTCATGAGACAGGCAGGTTTTAAAGAACATAGTCACAACAGGCAAAATTGAAGGCAACAGAGGGCGACAACGTCAGAAAATATTAGACAGTTTGTCAACCTGGCACGACAGGGAAACAACAACGATCTTGATACATAATATTGTGGACAGAGAGCTGTGGAGAGTCGTGACCGCCTACGCCAGCCGGAATGGCACCTGATGATGATTGACATTTAGTCACGAGAAGAGTTTTTCAGCTTCACCTCGTTTCAGACCATCTGTCAAAACGATTTAGACCAAACATACATGCGGTTCATTCGTTGGAGTCAACGACGATTACCATTCAGCTCAATTGGGATGATGATAAGGATAACGTCTGCCGTGTGCCAGACTGTGACTAATGAGGCATATGAATGCCTGTAATTTTTTTTTACCACACTCTGAGCTGCTGTGGGAGAGTTTGTGGAACATTTCACAGCTCTTGCCTTACTTCTAGCACATTTTTTGTTGCACAACGTTGTGTTAGCCGTCGAAAGACAGCAAATAAAATGGCTCGGTAGCCGTATGAAAATAAAGCCAAACCAAATACCAGTAATAGCATATTAGAAAAGAAATATGCTATCATCAATTTGCTAGCTGATTTGTGACAATATTGTTACTACACTTTACTCGTTCATTTGGTTGTCAGACATTCTGTCTGGATTTTGACTAAGCAGTCGACCTACTGTTCTGACCTGCCACGCTTCTCTATTTCAAATATGGACTCATTGCAGCAAAGGCGATACATCTAGCCTTAGAACCCGTACGCTTAAGGGCAAATGTGGATAATATAAACCATTAGCCATCTGGGGAAAGATAACCACTGTGTCTGAGGTTCTCTGCAATGTTGCATCACTCTTGGTTCTGTGACACCAACTGGATCTGCCTTGTACAAGTTTCTTCCGTGAATTTCTATCTATGTTGAAGTGAGTCAGTAAGAGTGCCTTTAACATGTTTCTGTAGTCCTCCAGCTTTGTATGAACCAGTCTGGAGTTCTCAATATAGCAGCTTTTTTGGCAGACGATCTTTCATTCGGATCTGGTGACCTCGCCAGCTTGTTTGTGACTTCATTAACCTCTGTGACTCCATGCGTGTTGTATGAGGTGAGTAATAGCACCACTATTTACCCTCCAAATATGTCGTACGAGGTGAGTAATAGCACCACTATTTACCCTCCAAATATGTCGTACGAGGTGAGTAATAGCACCACTATTTACTCTTCACGTATGTCGTAGGCGAGTAAGGTTTTGGGGTGAAATTGACTGTAATATCCAATATTGGATCAAATTTACCAGAAGCCACACTGAAGTCGGATGTGTCAGGCGCAGATATCGCAGCAAAGCTGTGGAAGTGTTTCCCAACGTAGAGCCCATGCCCCACAAAGGGGAGGGGGGGGGGCAATTTCAATAAGTTGTAATTAGGCTTCATTGGGGAATAAATAATTTTTTGAATATAAAAATTATGTATATGTTACATAGGGGGGCATCAAAATTTTAGAAAAACTTAGGTGGAGCATGATTTAAAAAAAAGGTTGGGAAACACTGCTGTAGAACATAAGAGCAGATTAGATTCTTGGGACAAAATCCTGCTGATCTGCAGGATAACGAATGCAGAAGCCTACTTTGATCAAGCAAGAAACAAAGATCAATAAAAACAAACATCATGACTATTCGTTTAAAACTATTTCTATTTTCTAACTGAGATTTTGCTCAACTAAGACTACACAAAAACAATAAAATGTAATAAATTATATTTCACACAGAACAAAGTGTGTACATGTATGTGAAAGCGATAAAATGTAACAACAAATTTTACACAGAACAAAGTGTGTACATGTATGTGAAAACAAATGTAACAACAGACTTTACACAGAACAAAGTGTGTACATGTATGTGAAAACAAATGTAACAACAGACTTTACACAGAACAAAGTGTGTACATGTACATGAAAGTGATAAAATGAAACAACTGAGATTTTACACAGAACAAAGTTTAAGGGTTTAAAAGTCATAGAGGATTGACTTCAATGTACTTATTTTCCCATATGCACCCATCACTTTCAACGAAGTGACAAGCTGCCTGCCGAGAGTACCACTCATAGCACGTAACTCTATAGCTTCAAGCAATAATCCACAGGGATCTCGTAAAAAATTCACCTTGAAAACAAGACCACATGAGCCAGATTCGAACTCGTGACCTCTTGAACACAAGATGAACAGCTTAACCACTACGCTAGGAAGATTCCCAACAGAACAAAGTGTGTACATGTACATGAAAACGATAAAATTAAACAAATGAGATTTTACACGAAACAAAGTTTGTACATGAAAATGATAAAATGTAACCACTGAAATTTTAGTCAAAACATATACAATCAAATATAGCAAATGAAGTCATTCTTCATACTGTTATTGTGAAATATTGTACCAGTTTTATATTTTACTGTGACCGATTAAACATTGTTGCATCCACCCCAAAGTGGACAGTAGCATAAAGTCTCACTGAAAATACAAACTAGCCACGCATACCAATAGTTGCATCCACCCCAAAGTGGACAGTAGCATAAAGTCTCACTGAAAATACAAACTAGCCACGCATACCAATAGTTGCATCCACCCCAAAGTGGACAGTAGCATAAAGTCTCACTGAAAATACAAACTAGCCACGCATACCAATAGTTGCATCCACCCCAAAGTGGACAGTAGCATAAAGTCTCACTGAAAATACAAACTAGCCACGCATACCAATAGTTGCATCCACCCCAAAGTGGACAGTAGCATAAAGTCTCACTGAAAATACAAACTAGCCACGCATACCAATAGTTGCATCCACCCCAGAGTGGACAATAGCATAAAGTCTCACTCAATATACAACCTAGCCACACATACCAATACACTTAACAAAATCACACATCAATAAATTTGCGAGCAATAAGCATTACATGATTGGGCAGTCCCTTGTGCAAATAATACATGTACATCCAAGTGACAAACTAGAGAATACAACCATAATCTTGCAAATGTATACATAAGAATATGCAAGTATATAGGTATTATTATTATGTACCCGGTAGTATTATTATTTGTATGATTTTAGCTTGTTTTCCATTGTGTGTATTATTTCACGCGAGCTTCCGATAGTGATAGTGTGTTAGTCATCAAGCAGTAAAAAATCATCACCTGTTTTCTATATAAGTACTATTTTCATATATAATAATAGGACCATTAACCCATCAGTGCTATATGGGGGCGACACACTGGAGACATCAGCAGAAAAAAAACCATCCAAACATCAATCTTCAGCCATTCAGTGTAGAAAAATTATTCCCATACCATTCTTTAACGTTAGCAATCCAATAATTTGTTTGTCTCCCTCGTATCCTTCCACCTTCGATCGTTCCTTGCAAAATAATTTTAGTCGTATCTCATTACATGTCCAAACTAAACAAGTTTATGCTGTTTAAATTTGCCATATACAGAATAAACAATAAATATAATTGGGATTCTTAAAAGTATTGTTAAATAGGGACAAGTGTTGAAAACATATGCACTACAGAAGGAGTTCACTGTATTTTTAAAACATTCAGTATAAAATAGAGGGTGGGTATTCACTGTATTTGAACATTCCCATTCAGTATAAAATAGAGGGTGGGAGTTCACTGTATTTGAACATTCAGTATAAAATAGAGGGAGGGAGTTCACTGTATTTTAACATTCAGTATAAAAGAGAAGGTAGGTAACATAATGTGAATTAAAGACCAATAGGCAAAATGATGTAAAATGGAAGAATGTGATTACAGTTTAATAAGATCGAATGTGACTACAGGTAAGATAGAATGTGACTACAGGTAAGATAGAATGTGACTACAGGTAAGATAGAATGTGACTACAGGCAAGATAGAATGTGACTACAGGCAAGATAGAATGTGACTACAGGTAAGATAGAATGTGACTACAGGTAAGTAAGATAGAATGGGACTACAGGTATGATAGAATGTGACTACAGGTAAGATAGAATGTGACTACAGGTAAGATAGAATGTGACTACAGGTAAGATAGAATGTGACTACAGGTAAGATAGAATGTGACTACAGGTAAGATAGAATGTGACTACAGGTAAGCAAGATAGAATGACTACAGGTAAGTAAGATAGAATGGGACTACAGGTAAGATAGAATGTGACTACAGGTAAGATAGAATGGGACTACAGGTAAGATAGAATGTGACTACAGGTAAGATAGAATGTGACTACAGGTAAGTAAGATAGAATGGGACTACAGGTAAGATAGAATGTGACTACAGGTAAGATAGAATGTGACTACGGGTAAGCAAGATAGAATGACTACAGGTAAGATAGAATGTGACTACAGGTAAGATAGAATGTGACTACAGGTAAGATAGAATGTGACTACAGGTAAGATAGAATGTGACTACAGGTAAGATAGAATGTGACTACAGGTAAGATAGAATGACTACAGGTAAGTAAGATAGAATGGAACTACAGGTAAGATAGAATGGGACTACAGGTAGGTAAGATAGAATGTGACTACAGGTAAGATAGAATGTGACTACAGGTAAGATAGAATGTGACTACATGTAAGATAGAATGTGACTACAGGTAAGATAGAATGTGACTACAGGTAAGATAGAATGTGACTACAGGTAAGATAGAATGGAACTACAGGTAAGATAGAATGTGACTACAGGTAGGTAAGATAGAATGTGACTACAGGTAAGCAAGATAGAATGACTACAGGTAAGATAGAATGGGACTACAGGTAAGTAAGATATAATGTGACTACAGGTAAGTAAGAGAGAATGTGACTACAGGTAAATAAGATAGAATGTGACTGCAGGTAAGTAAGATAGAATGTGACTACAGGTAAGTAAGATAGAATGTGACTGCAGGTAAGTAAGATAGAATGTGACTACAGGTAAGTAGATAGAGAAGAAGGAACAAGTGTATATGTATGTGTAAATCATAGGAGCGACTAAGAAAAGTTGCGGGATAGGCTGACAACATGTCACCTGTGAAAATATAATTGTCATATCATGTCTCTCAATTCCACGGTGCCAGCAGCAGAACTGTCTCATATATATTTTTTAGATTTTGATATGTACATAGATGAGATAGAATGGGGACCCAATATCATCTGCCCAGCTGCCATCTGTGTTACTGGTCCCAAAATGGGAAAAAAATAATGTAACACTCAATAAGTCATGCATGTTGCAAGAGGTGACTAAGTAGGTTAGGTGTAAAAAACAACCCGTGATCTACATTGTTATGAAGCACACTAAGACAAAAATCTGGACCACTGGAAGTGAATTAATAATTTTATCTGCAGAATTCCTGAATATTTCAAGAAAGCTATGGCAATTTCCTTGAAGCATGATTGTTCATGCCATTTCGCTCAACTACATTGAGGGGACAGCGGTAATGCAGTGTTATGTCACTTGCCTGCGGACCAGCAGACTCAAGTTTTAAGTTCACTAGTTATTTGTGGTCTGAAATAGAGCTTTGAAGAGTGGAAGAAACAGTGAAGGAGAGTGAAAATTAATATCATGATATGGCCAGGATGAATTCTATACAATTATCCACACCACAGAGGACAGGAGAAAGTGGAGATCTCTATGTGTTAACACATTCTCCCGAGCACCTCTACAACCATATGGGATTCTCCCCAGCACCTCTACAACCATATGGGATTCTCCCCAGCACCTCTACAACCATATGGGATTCTGGGATGTACTGCTATTACTATAGAAACAAATCTCTATGACTTCTATAGAACAAATTTGTTACCTGACTAACCCCAACAATCACTAACACCCTTTACAGTACAACACAATACACCAATTCCTGATAATGGCTGCAAAAGAGTTTTCAATTTCAGGCAGTTCTACAGAATAAACAATAAACAAAAACATGGCTTCTAATTTTACACTACTGTTTACTTATTGTCTACTACACACAACCATGTATTAGAGAATTGGTAACATGCATGTATTAGAGAATTGGTAACATGCATGTATTAGAGAATTGGTAACATGCATGTATTAGAGAATTGGTAACATGCATGTATTAGAGAATTGGTAACATGCATGTATTAGAGAATTGGTAACATGCATGTATTAGAGAATTGGTAACATGCATGTATTAGAGAATTGGTAACATGCAGCATTTGTGAACCTCGTCCTTATCTTTAATGACGAGGATACCACCAAAGTCAGATGTGTCTGACCATGACACAAATAAAACAGTGAAACATTTCTGTTCTCTGGACTACATCCTACTATCCTGCTACAAGAGAGATCACATAGAATTACTATCCTGCTACAAGAGAGATCAAGTAGAATAACTATCCTGCTACAAGAGAGATCTAGTAGAATTAATATCCTGCTACAAGAGAGATCCAGCAGAAATTTTAAGATTTTTTTTTTTAAAGTAGTATTATAGAATATAGAAATTTTTAGTATTCTATCCTGTTCTACATTTTGATATTCTAGAATTCTCTTGTAGCAGGACAATGATCCAACTTGAGATTCAGCAGGATGTAACTAGAACAAATATGTTGGTCACTATTTTAATTGCACTAATGACTTCGGTGGGAGATAACATTAGTAAAAGTATTGGCCTATGTTTTCTTCTTCTTCTTCTGCAATTATAACCATAATGAATAAATTGTGTGATTTCTAACGGGGAGCGTGAACTCTGCTGTACTGTGTTATTTGCACCTCGGTTGGCCCACTTTGTGGCCAGGACAATTGAGGCCCAGCTCATCCATTTTCATCATGTCTAATCAGGTAGTGGGCTTCCCTAGCCTGTGACAGCCTGCTTATCTGTCGACAGGCGTTCGGTTGTGTCATGACTCTTTGCCAAGCCGACTGTCGTTCACGTCTATCTCACATGAGGTGTTCCACAGTCCATGAACTTGCCTCGTGTAATTAGATGCTCTGTGCTTGTGCACATGGGGTACTGAACATTTTCTCATCCGCGAGCCTAGTTCCGGTTATGGAAGAACTCGACAGAAGAATTGGACCCAGGTTCTTTTGCCTTCTTAGTCGAGGTGTCATTCACTGACATTGTGAACACTTGTCCAAGTCTCACCATGTGTTTAGGAGCAAGGCGTGTTATCGGGCAGAACGACCTTGTCTGTGTGCCTGAGCCCATATGGTACTGAACCCTTTCTCTCTGCGAGCATGTTTCTGGTATAGAAAAGCTTGACAGTAGAGTTGGGCCAGGGCTGCCTTCATTGTCCTGGTTTGTGCCTGAGCCCATCGAGTATGGAACCCTTTCTCACTATGAGCATGTTTCCAGTATAGCACAGCTCGAAATTAGATTTGGGGCACGGCTGCTTTCTTTGCCAGGCCCCCATGAGTAGGTCTTGGTCTCTGCCTGTAAGGAGCACCAGTAACTATAAGCTTGTCTTGTGCTAACAGAGCTTGTAGTTCTGATTTCCTTGGAACATTTTCCCTATGTATTTGCACTTGACGCTGCCCTCTTGCACTGTGCTGCCCTTTCATTGTATTCAGTATGCTGTCTCTTTGTGTCTCACCATGCATCTACCTTTTCATTGGCCATCCCTCCAATGCTTGGACCAGACTGACTAGCGTCAGTGGGTCGGACAGCGCCACTGCATGTGTTGACGCATTGGTGTCGGAGATATTGATTATCTCTTTTGCAGTCTATTCTCTTTCCATCTGCTGCCTCCACATTCACGGACACAATCTTCAAAACATTTAGCCAATCGACATGAGCAGCTGTATTTCTGTTTCCAGGGTGCACCACGAGTAGGTACTTTTGGGATCTTGATTATCTGCTAATCCTGGATCTGCAGAGAGCAGTGCGGTACCCTTTGCACCCCACCTTATGGCAATATTAGATCAATAAACAAAGGCAGATGTTTACTACAAAGCACCTCATTTTTTTACCACAAAGCCCACATAAGTTTCTTTTGCATGTGTTCCTCTACAAAGTCTGCATTTGTTTACCACAAAGCCCATATAACTTTATATTATGTGTTCCTCTACAAAGCCTACAACATACATCTCTATTGTATGTGATCCTCTACAAAGCCCGCATTTGTTTACCACAAAGCCCACATACATCTCTATTTTATGTGTTCTTCTACAAAGCACTCATCTATTTACCACAAAGCCCACATACATCTCTATTGTTTGTGTTTATCTCCAAAGCCCGCATTTGTTTACCACAAAGCCAGCATACATGTCTATTGTATGTGTTTCTATTGCATGTGTTCCTCAGTGTTTCTTTTGCGTTCCTGAACAACTGTTACACCACAAACATCACACTACATTTGTAGATTTCTTTTCTGTATGTTTCTTTCTGTGTGTCTGTAGGTTGTCAGATCGTGAAAATCCTACACCACAAACATCACACTTGTAAGGTTTCTCTCCTGTATGTTTTCTTTTGTGTATCTGTAGTCTTCCGGCACTAATAAATGCTACACTACAGACATCGCACTTGTAAGGTTTCTCTCCTGTATGTTTTCTCATGTGTGTCTGCAGGGTACCACTTTGAGAAAATACTTCACCACAAACACTACATTTATAAGGTTTCTCCCCTGTATGTGTTCTTTTGTGATTCTTTAGACCACCACTCTGAGTAAATCCAGCACCACAAACATCACATTTGTAAGGTTTCTCCCCTGTATGTTTTCTTATATGTCTCTTCAGATTTTCAGCGTAAGTAAATGCTAGATCGCAGAGATGACATTTGTAAGGTTTACTACCTGTATGCTTTCTACTGTGTACATGCAGAGTTGAAGATTGAGTGAATTCTGCACCACAAACATCACATTTGTAAGGTTTCTCTCCAGTATGTTTTCTTCTGTGTACCTGCAGGGTCCAAGATTGAGTAAACTCCTCACCACAAATATCACATTTGTAAAGTTTCTCTCCTGTATGTGTCCTCCTGTGTTTCTTTAGTACACCACTTTCAGTAAATCTTGAACCACAAACATCACATTCGAAAGGTTTTTCTCCTGTGTGTGTTCTTTTGTGTACCTGCAAGGTACCAGCTTGAGTAAATCTTATACCACACTCATCACATTCAAAAGGTTTCTCTCCTGTATGTGTTCTCTTGTGTACCTTCAGGCTACTAGCATGAGTGAACCCTACAGCGCAGATATCACATTTGTAAGGTTTATCTACAAAATGTTGATCTATGTGCCTCTTTAGTGTCCCAAATTCAACGAATCCTCTATAGCAAACACCACATGTGTAAGGTTGTTCTCCTGTATGTCCACTTCTATGTAAGATCAGATCATCAGAACAAGTAAATCCCAAGTTGGAAACATGAGACTTGTCAGGTTTCTCTCTTTCATAGTCATTTGTGTGTGTATTCAAGCTAGCAAATTTAGTCAAGCCTACTTCAGAAACATCACATGTGTTCAGATTCTCACAACTTACACTACACACAGTATGTCTACTATCTTTCTTAGAAACACAGAATTCATTTTCTGGACGTTGGCTACATTCTCCATAACTGACTGTCAGATTGTCTTCATTCTGGGAAATCTTACCAATAACATCTTCAGACATGACATGATGTTCCCTGTCTGTCACAGACTCTCTTAAGTCATTCAGTCTCTGTACTCTTGATGTCAAACACAGATCTTCATTTTTGTTTTCTGCTTTCATTACTGTGTTTCCTTTGTGTTTATGAACCATATCAAAATCCCCATTCTTATCTGATGTATTCTTCACAATGTTTTTAATATGTTCTGTTTGTCTCTCCACACCTTCAGTCATATCTTTGGTGGTCTTCTCAATATTTCTAACATGTTCTGGAATATTCTCAGAGAAAACATCAGCTCTTACACATTGTGAATGTTGAACACTGTATACACTTTCTACTTGTAATTTCTGAACATCATCCTGAGAGTTGGTGAAGTGCTCCAATGTGCCATCACTGATCTCTGAAATATACAAACAATGAACTAGTGACAAGTTATGAAATGTATATAATAATAAATATGCAAATATAAAACACTCACATTGGTACAATCAAAATCCTATTGTACATGTCATGCCATCTGCTATGGCAAAGTGGCCCTTATTTCCACAGCCAATAGAAATCCTCCCTGCACTCCTCCACAGGAAAACATGCAGTAACAATAGTTTATTTACATTGTAACAATCCATAACAGAAAGACAATAACAATCAATATTAGCTTTAGGTTGTGTTTTGTGCTGTGCTTATTATATTTGTTTCAGTGTTGTAAAAACAGATCTAAGACAGTCATTACTTCTTCATTCAGCATCTACACATCATGTTTCTCTTCAACTTCTTCTTGTCCAATCTATAGATGCATGCCTGTCTGCTTCCTCATTATCTCTTATGCTTACATTCAAGCAGTAAACCTTTTTCTGCATTCATTCTCAAACTCCTGCAGCTTAGCAGAATGTATTCCAGAGAACAAAATTTAGAGTTATTTTCTTAAAGCTTTGCTGTAATATCTACACCTTTTCAACTTGATATACTTAACATCCAACTTCTGCTCAACTTGATACATTTAACATCCAACTTCAGCTCAACTTGACATACTTAACATCCAACTTCAGCTCAACTTGACATACTTAACATGCAGCTTCACCATGGTTTTAGAAAGATAACCCCTCCACAAACCTGCATAATTCATTTTCTCAACAATTCTATATATTCCTGTATTATTTTTATACAATTTCTCTCTTATTCCATAATCATTAGTATTTTCCAATTTCGCTTTAGAACAGACCACTGCAGACTTTTGGGTAACCTATGCCGACTGAGGATCTCATACAAAGATGAATGTTCATGTGAATCCAGAACCCAGACTTCTGAACACATACTTCATGACTCCAACATATAAAGAGTAGAGGCAGCTGACCTGGCCAAAGGATACCAATTTGAAGCAAAAGCTATGGAGCAGTCGCTTTGACCTGGAGAAGACAGTGGACTTCGCCCTGACAGTATAACATGACTGCAAATGCTGAAAACAGAAGTAGTATTTTCCACATTGCTTCACAATCTATATGATCTAAAGTTTTTTTTCAAAATCTATACAATTTACATACAGGTGTCTGCACAAAATCTATTAAATTTACATACAAGGTGTCTGCACAAAATCTATACAATTTACATACAGGTGTCTGCACAAAATCTATACAATTTACATACAGGTGTCTGCACAAAATCTATACAATTTACATACAAGGTGTCTGCACAAAATCTATACAATTTACATACAAGGTGTCTGCACAAAATCTATACAATTTACATACAAGGTGTCTGCCATTAATTATAAGTTTTGTAATAGTTAGTTCATGAGTGGTACTGCCAATTTCAACTGTTGCATTCATATCCCTGACATTTTTTCTTGCTCCTTTCTTATATCCCATATGTGTCAGTTTTCATTATTTTGTTCTATGTAGACTTGCAGTTATTTTCTGTTCTCTTCTGTGTTTGTTTGATCCTATCTTAGTACACTGGAATCCGTCTATAGCACATTCTTTTATAACAAACTTTCCTATATAACAACACTTTTCAAAATCCCCAATTATATTTATTTTATATTGTTTGTACTGTGTATAGTGAATATCTGTAATTAACATACAAACTGTGCTGGTTCTGACCAAATTATTATAACAGGATTTTACTGAATAGATGTTTTTGATCAAAATGTAGTTTCTGTGTATTTGTTCAACATAACATTGCATTTACCCCCTTTTTTGCTGTTTACATTTATTGACATTTAGATGGCAATGAAACAGTGTGATAAATTCAGAGGATGTATTAATTGTGAAGAAGAGATCATGTGAGGAATGAAGAGATTACTAGAACTGTTGGAACATCTGTAGTTAAATATATGAACAAAGAGAATGAAATGGTTCAGCCACTTAATAAGAATGAACCTTTACTGGTTAACAGCATATGCATACAACATGGAAATGGAAACAGCAAGAGACAGAGGAAGACCAAGAAGAAGGTGCACTGAATGAGTTACCAACGTTCTGAGACATAATATTACTGCATAAGTAGCCACCCAACGTGCCTTAGATTTAAAAAATAAATCGTCATTCAAACCTGTGATGTCTTACAGCAGAGACAAGAATAGATATTTATTTACCACACTGCACATCACGGACAACACATTACACAAATATGCACATTAGAGCCACATAAATGAAAACATCAAAACTTTTCAGTTTTTATCATATCAGAAGTAACCTATTTACCATGCATATGTCTCTGACCTCTACCAGGGATCATGATTTCCGGATATCCCAGCATTCCATTAAAACTTTCAAACTGACTGCGCTCATTGCTGACATCTTGATTGTTGAACATTTCTTCAGAAAACTAAAATAATGGCAAACATACAAACATATATACAGATTTTCTTCTGAATAAACAACAAACTCAGCGTAACTCTTTAACACCTTATACAGTTGGAAAGTGCTGGATCTCATTGTGTTTGAATCTCATTTAAATTTTGACGTAGAGTGAAAGTATTTTTTCTATGTCCATTCACCAACTAATGTGGTGCTTAGAACAGAAACCAGTGATCTCCAGTTTGAAGGCTGTAAAGCTACTCTGTGTAATTCTTGCATGTTGTTTAGATCCATCAAACACCACATTACAAGATCTAGATAAAGTGCAAAACCAGGCACTTAGAATAATGTTGGGAGCAACGAAATCAACACCCATAGCAGAGATGCAGAAAATGGGAAGAATGCAAACACTTGGCGAACGCAGAGACACAAAAGTACTAATTCAGGCAGAAAAGTTTCATTGTATGCCAAGTCATCCAATGAAGGAGAGATTCCAAAATCTAGCAATGGGACGACTGAAAAGAAGCAGCTTTATCCATCAAGCTAAACGACTCCGCAGACAACTTACTGACCTACCTGAAGTTGACAGCCCCTTAAGGCCTGTACCAGAACAAACCCCGTGGAGTGAAAGGCATGGAATGCCAATATACATTCAGACCCATGTGAAAGGAATACTAAGCGAGGACGAACAGAACAGTGTGCAGCGAAGGACAGTCACCCTCAGTTTCCTGGATGAGGAATATCCACAGGATATATGGGTCAGAGTATACACAGATGGGTCAGCACAGAATGCCGTGAGGAATGGAGGTGCAGGTGTATATATAGAATATCCACACAAGCCTAGAGATACAATCAGAACACCGACAGGAAAATTCTGCAATAATTATGATGCAGAAATCCAGGCAATTAGTGTGGCAGCTAAAAAACTGCTGAACTCCAACTCTGACCTACAGCCTGTGGTATTCCTGACAGATGCAAGGTCAGTGCTTCAAGCTCTCCAGTCTGGAAAACTAACAGACTTGAAAAAAACTACTTAGCGAATTGTCTTACCAGTATAGGGTAACCATGCAGTAGATACCCTCTCACTGTGGAATACCAGGAAATGAAAAAGCAGACCAACTGGCTAAGGAAGGTGCTGCCGAAGACCAACCAGATATACCAATCACCTACCATCAGAAAAAACAGATGATCAAGTCAATAAGAAAGCCACAAACACCAACACAAGATGACTATCATATTATGAACAGACCAGAACAAGTTATAATTCTACGTCTCAGAACAGGACACAACCGACTCCGCAGTCACATGTATACAAAGTTCAAGATTGGCAACACGGCCATGTGTACATGTGGACAGGCAGCACAGAGTGCCAAACATATACTTCAAGAGTGTTCTGAGCATGAAACGCTGAGGCAGACATATTGGCCAGAGGAAACAACACTGGAATCAAAACTCTATGGGACACTGTATGAACTACAAAAAGACAGTGAGTTTTATTAAGGAGACAGAATTACAGATATAGACATGTTTCAAGTGAACGAAAGAAGAAGAAGAAGAAGATCCATTTAACGTCCCGAAATACAGCATGTATAATGGTTCTGTCACCTTATGAGAATGAAGCCAAACCTAATACCAACAATTGTATATAACAAAAGAATATCCAGACATAAAGCCAAAGGTAGCCATGAAAACGGTGGATAGAAAACATCAAGATAACCTAGAACAAACATGGACTCAACATAATCAAAATGACACATCTGGTCTTGGAGCAAAAACTGAGGCTTCTACCACTATGCCTAATGGCAAGTGTAGATACTATAAACAATTATCCACCAGGGGAAAGACAATAGTCATGCTCTCTCTTATGGTTGTTCTGCAATCCTCTCAGTTTCTTTTGTCATCAGGTAAAGTAAAGGTAGGTCCCATGGTAGCAACCTTCCATTGGGGATGAAGACAACTCTTCATGTACTAAGCCATATCAAATATTCGGTGGTGTGACCAGTTCCCTTCCATACTGTCTTTACCTCCCCTACACATGCGTCAAGTACCCATTTACAGCTGGGTCAACTGGAGGAGCAGTCATGTCAGGATAGAAATCATGATCCAGACAATTGTTTTTTGTTCGGATGTGGTTTCGAACCTGGCACGCAGTAGCCCGATAAAAGTAAGCAAGCTCAATATCAAATAGGCTATTGCCAATCAAACATAACTTTGAAATGAGTTATTTCCCTAATAAGAATGAGTGATGTATCTAACAATGAACAGTCAGAACAAACAAAATATAGCAGAAAACAATTACAAGATACAATTTTGGCCAAAATATTGTTTCTAAATTTTGGCTGAAATTGAATCTATTATTCAGTAATGAACATTTATGCTGAATGATCTGTGAAACAAATAAAAACTCAATGTCGCATGCTTCCCAGGAGGTTTTGTGTAGTTTGTGAGAAAGATTGCTTCTCCTTTATATCGCCACATTGTTCAGGGTGGGTTTTTTATTTTCCCTTGAACAGAAAAAAATCCATTCAGGAGTCAAACACTCTAACCTCTCGGCTATGCTCCCACGTTATCTACTAATCAATTTTATTTGTATATAGAGTGTGTTTTATATAACATTTCTGCCCAAGACAGATGTGTCAGGACACTGAGGGAAATAAAACGGTACACAACGCATTTCCACTCTTTGGACTACACCCTGCTTGAAATCTAATAGGACCATAGTCCTGCTACAAGAGAGATCCAGCGGGAGTTTGAGAATGAAAGCTGAAGAAGATAATATGTTAACAATATACAGACTTGTGTTTGTAAGCGTTTGTTCTCACATTCCCGCTGGATCTCTCTTGAAATTGTCCTACTAGATTTCCAGCAGGATGTAGTCCATTGAGTGTCACCTTTAAATTTGGGCTAATGGCCCAACACATCTGACTTCTGCAGAAGACTACATTTAAAAGGTAGGAGTCAAGAGTTGATTTTGAGTTATAGTTTTTGAATGTCCCAGAGATGCTTTAAGAATATACTTGGATGATAGAAGAAAAATCAAGCAGCAAACAGGATTTGAACCAGGTCTGATGGCACCCAATTGCCTCACAAATTGAGTCACCACATCTTCTGTCTTCGACAACACAGCATCCCTAAAAAGATGTAATTTTAGTCCAGATTTTAACAAATATTTGGATGATGATGGTGAACAATTACTTTAACTTGAGCAGGCAGCTATTAACAGCCCAGTCTTTCTGGCAAAAGCATAGATCCTTCACAGTTGAGTAACCGAGGTGACACTCAAACACACAAGGTTCCCTGTCTCAAAGGCATGGTTGTATTGGGAGTTTTATGTATGCATTTTTAATCCATGAAGGGATACATTCCAGAGCACCAGTATCCGAGGATCACCATGTCCTACCAGAAGCAGGAGGATGTGGATTAATTGATAGAAATTAGGAATATTTCATAGAAAACAAAAGAAATTGAATGATGTGAATGATGATGATTTTTTCACAGGTGATAAGTTGTCACCCTACCCAACTTTTGCTAGTAACTTTCTAGGACATGCCTGGAAAAAATACAGTGACACTCTGAAAATTCTTTGAACCCTGAACCACAAATCTAAGATCCTGTTGCCACACAAGCAAAAAAGAACTATTAAAAAAAGTAAAATCAAACAAATAAAATAATTTGGACATTAAAAGACATGACACCTTCATGAAGACCATAACAGACGGTGGAGTTATGGTTGCAGGTTATCATCAGTGCACAACGAATAAGTTCATATGTGATCCAATCACCGTCTGAACGACATTTAACCTGTAGAATGCTCTGTTTACATTTACATAATTTCTGTCCTGCCGCTGAATTAATTTTGGAAATGTTACATAATAGTTGGTGACTGTTTTGAAATCATGATAACATTTTTGTTGTTAGAGATATTTAAATAATTTTTGCACATATAAATAAATAATTAAATTCTGCATATATTGTTGTAGGTTTTGTTTGTGTGTGTGTGATACAAGACATGTAAGACAGTCTCAAAGACAATTTCTACAAAAACCCAGCAATTTTTTACCTTTAGAACGAAATACAATTGCATGAAGTTTATTAAATATTCCAGAGTGGAAACAGTACAAGATAGACCTAATTAGCGTGCCATTCACTGATTAAGCATTATAATTTCACAGATTACAAGGATTACACCTTCAGGTATGATTTAAAATCCTTCTATAAACCTAGATCTAGTCCAGAAATGTATCGTTCGAACTTGGTTAATGTTTTAATATCAAATTAAATAAAACAATGTGGAGTAACTCATTTTCAAGTGTGGAAATAACTTATCTCTCCATAAATAATCATTTGAATCACAATCCATAATAATTTTAATGAAAATTCAATAAAATATACGTCTATAATACAGAATTTACCATCATGGCGATGCTTTTGTTTGAAATTATCAATATGTTGCGAAAATATTGATATTTATATGACATTAGGCACATGGTTGCCACTAAAACTGCTGGAAAAAGTAGTAAATTGAATAAAATGCAGATTTTACAAATCTGGTGAACAAAATATTAAATATTGGAGATTTTTAATTGATTGAAGTGTACCTAGCAACTGCGGTCTATGGTGGCAAATATACTCGCCGCTCACTAACCAGAGAAGGGGAAATGTCGGTGAATAAAGTTGCCACACATATTCTAAAAGGTTAATGATGACAAGTGACCCCAGAATTGCAAACAGGAACTAAATCCAGGTGGCATGGCTAGTAAGCAAGTTAATCCTACACCATAACTCCTAATAACATAATGAGTATTTAACAGCATATTAACTGATTATGATAGTTACTACACTGACCTCATTATATAGTTCCTGCTTGATTCCTGTCATTGAGCTTGGGGCAATAGAACAATCATTCTGTGAAGCCTGGTCAAAGGAAAGAGACAAAACACATGAAAACATTAAAGAAAATCTTGATACCATATAATACTCAGGAATTTTGGCTCAGTATTTTTCTATGTAATAATTTCCAGTAGCTTGCAATTGATGTTCAATAGTCTGGATACAGAACTACCTGCTGGAGAAACTGTTGCAATTGATGTTCAATAATCTGGATACAGAACTACCTGCGGGAGAAACTGTTGCAATTGATGTTCAATAATCTGGATACAGAACTACCTGCGGGAGAAACTGAACCTTTTACCTTGTTCATCTGAGACAAAATATTTTCTATTTCTTGTGTTATATTGGTGATTTCTATGGATCTATTTTTTTCTGAATTCCACATGCTGCTTTAGGAGGATCTCTTTCTTTTCTAGACATCATATTAGTCTATTGTTATTCAATTTCTCCAAGAGCATTCCAGTGCAGCTTAGAAAACTGATTGGTCTGTAGTTGTTTGGATCTAGTCTTTTTTGAGGATAGGAATGATGATTGCTTCTTTCCAAGCTAGTGGTTCAGTTCCTCATTTCCAGATAGAGTTCATAATTTTGAGAAACAAGGTTTGGTTATTTGATACAAATGTGAGGTAAGTATTGCTTTATGGTTCTTCAACACGGTATGTAACCCAAAACAGCATATCAAAACTGCAGATATTTATCAACAGACTTTTCTGTTATTTACTGTGCATTAGATGGCTACAGTTTAAATCAAATTCCTCCGAAGACGGATGTGTCGGGCCATTGACGCAAATAAAACGGCGACACAACGCATTTCCATTTTCTGGATTACATCCTGCTGGAAATCTAGCAGGACCATGGTCCTGCTAAATCCAGTAGAAGTTTGAGAATGAACGTAGAATAAATCAAATGACTTCCACAACTCATCATTTGATATCAATTCTGGCAATGGAAACTCAAGTTTCCAATGATCACATCAGCACAGTTCGCAATACAGAGTTTTATTTTAACCTGCTTTACTGATACATTCTTCTTTATGAATGCATGAAGAGTATTGATTGATTGATTGATTGATTGCTCTTACATGCAAGAATACTTCCACTTTCTATTTCATTACAAGAGTTTTTTGTCTTGTAAAACCAATTGTTTTCACTCTAACGTGTTATTTTTCAGGAATAATAGCAACTCCCACTGCTTTCTACACACAGTGGAGGCCAGGTTATTGTTCTTATTCAGAGATTTTTAGTGAGCGGTTCAGAAATAGAAGACTGCAGTAGCAATTATAATTATAGTTACAACCAGCTCAATAACAAAAAAGGGTCCAACCCCAAAACATGTGCCTACCTGCTTCTTTGTCATTTGATTATTTCCCTTGGCTATGTTTATCAATTTTGGTTTTATCAATTACTAATTTAAATATTAATTTATTTAGGGTTAGCTATGTATTATTTCAGTAATAGTTTTTTTATTCTGTTTTGATTTCCCATTTACTTTTTTGGTTGAATACAGGGATCAGTGGCCAAATCATGTCAAAACAGTTTAACTTTTTAATGTCATATGTTATTGCATTGAGCTTCCGTAACTCAGAGATTTAAAAAGTTGTAACTAATGATACCGATCTAGCGATTTGCATGCAAAGCACTGGATATCCACCCCCCCCCCACACTCAGTGTCAAGCGCGCACATCAAGTGATCAGGGACTCTCATCACCAAATGCGTAGAACTTTGGCTGTGTCGGTATATGTGTCTTTATTGGAATTTCGTTCTGTTTAATTATGTTCGCTTTTTGTTCCGTAGAAACCTGACCACTGATCCTTGTAGAGTACCCCTTTTTTTTAAAATCCCGCTTCCATGACAACTTGTGTACAAAATGACAAAATGTCGTGCCGTTTAATATTTGCGTTCTAGTGCCTCTGTGATAGTACCATTGTTTTTATTGTTTCTTCACTGTATGTTTTGTATTTCCTTAAAAAAGACCTTAAGGTTGAAACATTTAAAATGTCTTGTAAATTGTTATTTGTATATTTTAATTCATATACAACATAATCCGATAATATATGGTCTCTGTAAAACTATGATAAATCTTGTGTTCTACGTAAGTACTATTGTTATACAGGGGACTTACCTAATATCGATCATCTTCATTGAGAGGTACAGAGTACATAGGATAGTCAGAGGCAATGTTTCACACTTTTCACATTTTTTCGTATTCTGACAACATTCTAGACTTAACTACGAGAGACCAAACTGCCATCAGTGTATAGCTTATCCATTCATCTAACATTAGTGAGAGTATTGAAAACATACAGCTGCTTGTGGACATAGGATTAGATTTGTCTTTTTGAAAACATAAAAAAATTACTTTGCCCCATTTTTGGGGGCAAAGTGTCGCAGACAAAAAGGTGATAGAAAACATTTCAACATTGAAGGAGATCACCATTGCGACAGGTCTATCACACCGGCAGTGTGCAAACATGTACTAAGAATAGATATAATAAATAAATTGACCTAGTTTCATAACTTTAATCGGGAAAAGTTCAGATAAAAAATAGTTTACAAGTTCCATTTAAGGCTCATAATGTCTTTGTAAGGTTGGATGGTCATTATAACCATATATATTGGTCTCTCCCAGCTTTAGATCAGCATCTGCAACTTCCTCATGACATCAAGATGTTGTGCATACATTATGAATGTGAAACTTTGCACCCAATAATGAGAGACACCTTACCCCAAAACAACCTATCATAAATTTTGATGAAAAAAACAAATTAGCCTGACAAGATAATTGCTTAACAACACAATATATATTTCAGTTTAAACCTTTTAAAAAATCACAATAGTAATGATAACAGCAAACAGCGTGAGAAAAGTTGCAAAAACATAGATAAAACATATTATTCCGCATGTTGAAAATTGACTCATCCTGGAACTATCAAACTTCACTGTGTTCAAGATTGGAATGTTAGTGTCTGACCTAGTCATGTGCGGTATCGGATGAACCCATAGATTTGGAAAAAAACACCAATGTGACATTTTACCCCGTAACTCCTTACCCCATGGGTAACCCTGGTACAATGAAATCAATCCTCTGCATCTGTATCTTTTCAACCATTTCTAGATCACAAACACTATTTCACTGTTAATTTTATCTATTCTTGATGATAGATGTAAAACAGACAATTAGGCCTACCTGATCAAACACTGTTGTTTCTGCTCCTTGTTTCATTTCTTCTTTGCTTGTATGAATCTTTTCCATATTATCTAAATTTCAATTAATATTGTCTGATGTCACAATTTCATAAACAATAATAAATCTGTCTGAACTATTGATGGCACCAGAAAATCACAAGTCTGTTGCAATTAATATGAAACAAAGTCCTGTATTTCTCCACTTTGCGGTGGTTAGATTATGACATATTACCAGCTAATGATTGATTGGCCTATAGCTTTAGTATTTACATTAATATTTTCATATCAGATAAAACTAACAGTAACAGCTATTGATTGACAATTACACATTCTGATTGTAATTCAAATAGTCCTATATTATATTATGTCTAAGGGTCTGGTTTTCCTTTTTTTCTGCTCTTTATTCTAGCATCTCTGCTCGAGTTCAGATGATGTGTTCTGAGTCCATTCTCTGAGATACACCTTTCAGCCTTTCTTTTTATGGATCAACATGATCATCGGACTTGCAAAAATCAATATTTAAAAAAAAAAAGATTAGGCCTGGTAAGTTTTCAATATAAAGTTAGTTAATTAAAGTTAAAAATTCATTGCATCTATGATGCATTTTAAAATTTTACAAAACAGTAAGTAAGGCATGTGCATTATATAATCATAATGAATGCAGCATAGTTCTTAATAAACAAAACACTCATCACAGTTAACATTTGGAGAGGGAGGGTGGTCTTATAACCAGATAATAATAATAGTTCTCTGACCTGATAAGAAAGGAATGGATGAGAGTGTGACGTGAAAGAAAAGAAAGTTGTTAGGGTCTCGGGATTTTCTAAAAAAAAAAAAACACAAAAAAACAAACACGATACTTTTGTAAATTCAACGTTGTTTGAAAATTATGTAATTTGCATGTATTAAACGGTACAATAAAACTGTTTATGTCCCTACATATAATGAAGTTCAATGATTTTCTTAAATGCTGAAATCGTGATGCCTTTTCTTTAAAAGAAGCAAACTACTGAAACCAGTAAGTGTATAGCTGCCATCTTGAAAAATGCATGCTTAGAATTTGTCTCCCTTTGGAGAATTGACTAAATAATAATAAATTAGGTTTGTAATTGGAGACATTAGCACAAAATCCCTGCCAAACATCCCTTTCCTCAGTCACATCTAGAACAAATCTAGACTGAAAAATTGTTGAGGGGTGTGTGTGCGCAGTGAGGGACAAAACCTGGATGCAGCGACAACGCAGTTATGGACAACTAGGTAGTTTAGTGAGGAAGTTCGACCAGAGATTTAGAATTATAGGTTGCTAGACAGTTTATACAAATGAACTGCTTTTTGCTGACGATCAAAGTATCATATACGATGACGAAGGAAAACTGTAAACTCACATAAATTCACTATCAAGAATATGCAATAAATACAACATGCGAATCCACACACAAAAGACTGCAAATAACAAGATCATCAGAGCACTTAAACATCCAAATAGAGAACACAAATAAAACAAGTCAGAGTTTAAGTTCCTGAGAAATATCTTCACAGAAAACGGACGACTCGACAGAGAGATAGAAACAATATGTCAAACGGCAAATGCGGTGACATACCATATGTCACCTTTGCTATTGCACTCAAAAATCAACATGGAAGTAAAGAAACAAATGATTACATGAAATGCAATTTCTAGGAGGACTATTGGAGCTACCAGACTAGGAAAAATCAGGGAGAACATCAGAAAGATAAAAGGTATCACACCATGCATGGAATATATAGATAAACAACAGATAAAATGGTTTGGACATCTTATGAGGATGAACGATCGTCCCATATGAGCTTATAGCAAGATGAAATTATGATAGAGAGCCTAGGGCAGATCTAGGAAAAGATGGATAGACAACATCACGACCATCCTGAATAAACATGACTACACCTCAACTAGAGCAACACACCTGGCTCTGGAACGCAGATTACATCTTCACAAACCCCTAGGCTCAGCGGCAAGTGTGGAAGCTACGACAACTCCAGCTGGAGATAGACAATATACAGTTTATAATTGAAACTTCATGCGTTTAGAATTGCGACAGCAAGAGTTTTATATTGAAACAGCTAAAGAATCACAATGCGGAAGGAGTTCAAAACAGATAAGCCTACAGTTTTAGAAAGAATTTCGGGCACAGTTAGAACGGCTGAGTGTTCTACCACTGCTTTTTATAGAAGAGTTGGACATGACGAGGCTAATACGGTAGGCCTATACGTCGATACCTCACAACCGGGTTGCATAACTGTAGATGCTCCACCATCGAGATTTTTTGTATCCCAAATCTCTAGAAATTGTTATATGCTTTACCGGATAGACTCTATATATACCGCATATAAGATTTAGTCTAATTTTCCTCGTTATGATGTCGTAGCGCAGTCGCATATGAGTGGTCTTGGGTTCATTCCCCAGTTTGTTTGTTAGTTTTGCTTTCGCTCCATTGTAACCATCACGGATATCCGTGCGATTTCCGCCGGGAGCGTGATTACGTTGTGCCACCGTTATGCGCCTTGTAGGCCTAGCACATCCGATTTCGGCATGCCTTGACAATTCGGGACGGCTACCCTTAGCCTGTGACAGCCTCTATATCTGTCTCCAGGCACGCGTAGTGGCGACGATTTTTGCTCTCATCTGACTCGTACGAGGTGTTCCACTGTCTATGAACTTGCCTCGTGTAATTGGACGTGCTGTGCCGGTGCCCATTGGGTACTGAACCGTTTCTCATCCGTGAACCTGGTTCCTTAAGGGGAAGAACTCAACAGAGGAGTTGGACCCTGGCTCTTTCGCCCTCTTAGCCGAGGTGTCATTCACCGACATCGTGTACCCCTTGTCCAAGTTCAAGTCTCACACCACGCGTTCTCGAGCTGAGCGTCCTTGTCCCAATAGCGCCTGAGCCTATCAGGTACTGAACCCTTTCTCTCTTCAAGTGTATTTCCGGTGTAGAAAAACTTGACAGTAGAGTTGGGCCAGGGCTAAATCGTTGTCCCTTTTGTGCCTAAGCCCATCGGGTACAGAACCCTTTCTCTTCGCGAGCATATTTCCGGTTTAGGAAGGCTCGACATTAGAGTTGGATTAGGTCTTCTTGCTTTACCAAACGCCAATGAATAGTTCTGTGTCTCTGCCTGTAAGGAACACAGGTAACTAGAAACTCGTCTCGAGCTGACGGAGCTTGTAGTTCCCCTTTCCTAGGGACTTTTCACTTTCTATTTGCAGTTCGCGCTGCCCTCTAGCGCCGTTCTGCCCTTTCATTGTTTCATTGTACTCGGTATGAAATATATTTGTCTCTCGCCATGCATCTACCTTTACGTGCATTTTACATTGGCCGCCCCTCCAATGTTCGGATTGGATTGACTAGCTTCACTGTATGTAAACAGTGTCGCTGTATGTGGTGATGCTGGTGGTGTCGGAGATATTGTCTGTCTTTTGTGCAGTCAAATCTCTTTCCATCTGCTACCGCCACATTCTCGGACACGATCCCCAAATGATTTGGCTAGAATCAGCTCGAGCTGCTGTATTTCTGTTTCCAGTGTGCACCGCGTGGAGGTACATTTGGGATCTTGGTTATCTGCTAACCCTGGGTCCGCCTAGAGCAATGCGTTCCCTTTGCACCCCATTCCCCAGTTGAGGCGGAAATGTTTTTCAAGGTCGCAACGGCTTCCGGGTCGACCCAGCCTGAATTTGGTACCGGATCAGTCCGGGAAGTAAAGATTGTGAGGGAGAGGTGATGGCTACCGCCCTCACACATCATCGCTACTAAAATACCAAAAACCTCAAACCCCTACGGCAGTTAAAGGCAATGGCTTAACTTCAATAAATATTAATCACGTGGGTGTTAGCCAGAGTCATTTATTTGTTCATCTAGGAATGGAAATGTAGAAGGTAGAACATGAAGAAACCAAGCCTGCTTCATAATACGTGTAAGCCAAGTGACACTGTCACACTAACTAACTAAACAACTGATATTAACGTCTTGTGTGAGGGTGGCGACTGTACACTGCAACCCTCTTATCTACGAGCTTGTGTTCAGAGAAATCATTTCACATAGATATCGTTACACAGGTTTGCTAGATCATGTTTACATAAATTAATGGGATTTCTTCTTCGTTTTCTCTCAAACTCCTGTAGATTAGCAGGTTGCAGTCTAGAGAACAGAACATATTTTGCCATGGTTCACAGATTAAATGTGATTCTGAACTTTCGGTCTGACACACTCGATTTCAGCATGGCTCCTGTATCATTTTGACCCGATATGGGATGGGATAGCCAACTCCATCCCAAAACCTCCTTAGTCGTCTCGTATCCCATGCCTGAACGTAAACAGTGTTGCTATTCTTTGCTCCGCTTATGAACCTGACAACACTTGTACGATAACTAAATGTTTCAAAAATTGCTCATATATCATTCCTACCGACCATACATTTAAACCTTCAGTGAATCAAATGTTCCACTGATTTACACTCGTTAAACGCCCTTGTGTTGCCCGGGCCCGAGAGGAGCAAAGAATAGCAACACTGTTTACCTTCCATGCATGTCGTAGGAGGAGACTAAGGAGGTTATGAGATAGAGTTGGATGTTCCATACCACATAGGGTAAGTGACCCAAAGCCATGCTTGAAGTCGGATGTGTCAGGCCGGAATGCGCAGATATCGCAGCAATGATGTAAGCCATGACACAACGTATTCCGCTCTCCGGACTACATTCTGTTAATCTGCAGGAGTTTGAGAATGAACGCGAAGAAGAATGAGGCGACATTCGTTAAACATAATATTACTGCGAATACTTATATATAAAATTGTGATATAAGTGGGAGAGATTTTCTAAAAACAACCATTCCCACTTAGGCCTACAACTCAATTGAAATGAATAATATTCCCATTAAAAAGCAGCTCACAAAACTAGACACACCATTATAAACATATACCACAAACGTTTTGTTATATGTAATCCGTTTGTGATTTTGATTTATTATAACTCATGGGATTTCACATTTCTATATGCAGCCTCATTTGTAAATCCATTTTTCTTTGAGATTTCCGCAAACTTGTATCACAAAATTAAGTTCCTGACTTCTGGAGACAAGACCATTAATTTTATTTTCATGAACACTGACATTTCTTCTTATTTTTTTTCAATGTATTTTATAAATGTTTACACAAAAAAACTTCAATTTTAAAAACCATCCATAAAGGGCTCACTTGCACACCTTGGGGAACAGACAAGAATACCCTCAGAGGAATATATCTTGGTCACATACGGTCTGCTTTAGAATACAACAGTGCACTCCTGACATGTTCCGAGACAAACGTAGAATCTATAGAAAGAGTGCAGAACACTGCCCTAAGCTTTATTAGTGGAGCGATGAGATCTTCACCAATGGCTGCATGTTTGTTTGTTTTTCGTTCGCTCCATTGTAACCATCACGGATATCCGTGCGATTTCCGCCGGGAGCGTGATTACGTTGTGCCACCGTTATGCGCCGTGTAGGCCTAGCACATCCGATTTCGGCATGCCTTGACAATTCGGGTGGGCTACCCTTAGCCTGTGACAGCCTCTATATCTGTCTCCAGGCACTTGTAGTGGAGACTCTTCGCCCAGACGATTTTTTGCTATCGTCTGACTCGAACGAGGTGTTCCACTGTCTATGAACTTGCCTCGTGTAATTGGACGTGCTGTGCCTGTGCCCATTGGGTACTGAACCGTTTCTCATCCGTGAGCCTGGTTCCTTAAGGGGAAGAACTCAACAGAGGAGTTGGACCCTGGCTCTTTCGCCCTCTTAGCCGAGGTGTCATTCACCGACATCGTGTACCCCTTGTCCAAGTGGCTGCATGTGAAATACATACAAATGTAGAACGCCTTGAGATACGAGAGATATGACTGCAATGGGGGGGGGGGGGGGGGGGCTTATGAAAGAAGCAAAATAGTGAACAAAGACCACCCATATAAAAAACAGCATTGAAAACGCGTATAGGCCTATAAGTATTTAAAAAAAAAATTCATTCGCTAATTTTTGTGTGTTATTCTTTTTTTCTTGAAATTTGTGTTCGTGATTTTATTTTATTTTCATGAAATTTTTATTTGTAATTCCTTTATTTTCATGACATTTCTGGCGACCATTTCCCCAAAAAATCGTTAAAGGGTGAATTTTTTTAAAAATGGGAGTGGGGGGGGGGACACCCCAAAATATCATCTCCTTATATACTTGTGCGCATTTCTATCGACATGTGCTTGGGGAGATCCTGCGTTATACCGAAGGTCGCGGGAAGACTGAGCACCTAGACCTATATCTGCTCGGATTTATAAAAAAAAGTTCTTATAGTAAGATACACTCCATTCACCCGTGCACGTGACTCTAATTTACTTATATCAGAGTCGTTACCATAAGTAATGGAGGCCCTGATTTAGTAAGACCTGCGGACATGAACTTCGTGGGTATTTTACTATCCGGCACGTTTATCCTTTATTACGAATATTCGGATACATAACTCATGCCCATGTCTTTCAACATTATCGTAATATTGCCAAAAAGAGTACTTCTATAGCACGCTTCACCAGCTGTGCCGAACTTTTAAGAGAACTTCCAGTGGCGTAGCGTGGGTCAATGGCGCCCGGGGCGGAATAATACTTTTCCGCCCCTGTGATATTAAAAACAAATATAATATGTCAGTGATTGTAAAAGACTGGACGAAAATATTTATTTGAAAACACATTAGGTACATAAACAAAAATACATTATCATTTAAGTTTTCGAGCTTTTTGGGCGGCAAAATTGTTTATGACGTCGTCAAAATTAATTTCGTCCGTGATACTTTGTTCTATTGACAAAATGGCTAAATTGCTTAATCTTGTGCAGCTCATAGTAGACCTTAAGTAATTTTTTATTAACTTTAACTTTGAGAAGCTTCGTTCACATGATGCAATGCTGATAGCTATTGTTAAAAATATGCGAAGCATTATCACGATATTCGGCACGCTAATACCATAATTGCATTGTTGTATAAACTCCAGAAGCTCGAAGGACCCCTTCATAACCCTATCTTGGTCTTTTGTATCAGCTACAGCGACAAAATTGCGTAATCTCTCTCTTTCGATTACAAACTCTTTCACGTCGATGTCACTGGGCTCTTCTTCGAATTCACACTTGTATCTGGGTTTAGCAAGTTACTTGGTATGAGAAAAGAGTATTTAACATCCAGCTCATGCAGTTGCTGAAACCTGGTCTTGATTTCTTGTATTATTCTGTCCACTGATTCGAACATTTCTTGTCTTAATTTAATATCATAATGTAAACCAGCATCCGTAGCTTTCTCACCGGCCATCCTTTTTGTTTTTCTTATTCGACGAGAAGCTATATTGATGCCTAGATCTTCACAAACATGTTTAGCATAATCGAATGCGTCGTTGACCATAGCATCGCGGTTGTCGACTAGGAACAATTGTAATGCCTGAATTTTCATAGCACATTGATGCACATTTAGACCTTTCGTCTGGAGATACAATTGTGTATCATTTATTTCACAAAGAACTCGATTCCATAATCCAAGGAAGGCCAAAAATGACAACGACTGGAGAGCAGGAAGAAGGAGCCCAGCGTCTGATCTAGTCACTGCATTTTCTTTTATGTTCTGGGAAAGTGATTCCAGGACTTCAATAATATCATTATAATGGATCTTCATGATCGCTATGGCTTCGTATCTTGCACTCCATCGTGTTTCAATAAGTCGTTTGACACCTTGACCTGCAATGTCGGTAAGAACTTTCCAGCGGTGAGTGGAAGACGAAAAATAATTAAAAACTCTATCCATAGTACCAAAAAACGTAACTGAGTCCACTGCTACTGACGCTGCGTGTACTCCCACTAGATTCAAAGTATGGTTACTGCAAGCAACATACTGGGCATTTGGATTGATTGCCTTGATACGCGCTTGTACACCAGAATGTATTCCCGACATGACAGCTGCATTGTCGTATGCTTGTCCACGACAATTTTGAATGTCCAGACCATCGCATTCAATTTTGTCCAGAATCATTTTCGATATATCATCAGCCTTTTTGCCTTCGGTTTCAAGAAAGTCGATGAATGATTCAATCACTTGCAACTTGTTGTTGTCGAGTTGTACATAACGCAGTATTTGGCTCGTTTTGTCTTTGTGTGAGAAATCTGGCGTACTATCGAATACAATAGTGAAGTACTTGGCTTCCTTCACTTCAGCGAGTATATTTTTTCGAACATGATTGCCTAGACAGTTTATGAATTCATTTTGAATATCGGGTGATAAGTAAGACACGCTAATTTTTTTTTTCAGCTTCACCTTTGTGAGATGTTCACAAAGAACTGGGTCGTACTTGGCAAGAAGATGAACAAGTGCTAGGAAGTTGCCTTTATTTCCAGTGGCACTATCATCCACAATCTCCCTGTGACCTCGCAATGCCAGATTTTGTTTGGCAAGAAATCTAATACTATCTAGTATCCTGACCAACAACTGCCTCCACTTTTGCTCTTCTTTGACAGTCACATTCTGTGCTTCTTTGTCGATCGTTGTACCAGCTTGCAATCTTCTCTCCAGACATTTCCACTTATTGAAGTTTTCATTATGTGCCGTGTTTGATTCATGTTCTGAAACTTTGGGATTTAGCTTCCACCATTGGTTGAAACCATTAATAGTGTTGAATCCAGTTTCGTTGATGGCGACTACTATTCCAAACAGTCGACAGCAGATACAGAACAATGATCCCTTAGAAGGGGAATAGGCCATCCATGTCCTCAATACCCTTTCGCCATTTGTCAAAGTTCGGAAAAACCATTCGCGGCTTAATTTTCTTGTTATTCCTTTGGGTCCCTTGGTAGATTCTTTTGACCCTGGCCGATTCACTTCAGCAAACTTAAAATCAAGGTGCTGCACTGCTTTATAGCCTCGAGCTACAAGTAGAGTTCGAAGATTATCGGGAATCGGAATAGGCCAAGTTCCAATATCACTGATTGATTCATCCGCACACTCAGCCTTAGTTTGTGTGGACTCACCAGTATCTTCACCTTGATGACTATTGATCCCGTCGGAGCTTTCCACTTCAATTTCCCATGATTCCGATTGCTCACTAACTGCAGCTGTTTCATTAGGTAAAGCATCAAATTTAACAATACTGCCACTAGTCGACGGGGCACCTTTTTCACGTGTAGTGACACTAGTTTCTATATCATGTTTAGGCACACCTCTTTGGTTAGTCGATTCAAAATATTTGAGTAAGGCTCCCTTAATCCTTTTAGATTCTTCCTCCCTAGCTTTTTTCTGTTTCCTGTAGAAATCACCGCTTTCTTTTTGTCTTTTCATGATCTGAAAGTAATGAAAACCACATAGAACGAAACTATTTGTATAGGGTTGAATAACTAGGCGCTTAACATCAGCATGTAATGCGTTGCACTAGACTGTTGTACTTTACTCAAAACGCTGTAAATTTTGTGATTTTCAATAAGTGAAGTAGAGTGGAATAACTTGCCTTGGATGCAGACGTATTTACACCTACTTTTATATTTCTTCTTTTTCCCGCTTCTTTCCTCGCATAAAGATTAAGTTATCAACGTGACCATATCAGTGCTCGTGAAACACTACACTATTAAAGTTCTAAAATGTCATGTTTATAGTTTATATTTTAAACATAATCACTACACGAAATCATATAATAGTATCCAAAAGGTTTTATATCACGGAGTACAGTAAAACTCCATGTATGTGTCAGCCAGCTGAGACTAAAAACCATACACAATCATAAAAAATCATAAAGAATATCGAGGGTCATGACCAACAAGGAGGAGCATTTTAAAAAAAGGTCCTCCAGGTGCCACCGTTTTGCATTTTGGCTAAGTCTTAGGTAACATTTTTGTAATCTCTTCATTCCTCGCATGATCTCTTCTTGTTCAGTTTCCAGCTTTTCTTGTACAGCTCAATCTACAAGTAGCAAGCTTTCTCTCTTTTAATTTCTTAGTGTCCATGAAAATACAATAAAATCAATAAAATGCGGAAATGCTGCAGGCTCCGACAACATAACAGTAGAGAAATAAAAAAATCTAAATGAATTTGGGGTGGATATTATCACAGACTTTGCAATGACATATATGAAACAGACCATATACCTAAAGACCTAACATCATCAATATTCATACCATTACATAAGGAGCCTAAAACTGTGGACTGTACAGAATATAGAACAATAAGTCTAATGAGCCATCTAACTAAAATACTCCTCAAGATAATACATGAAAGAATTAAAACAAGATAGACACGGAGGTCGGTCAAGAACAATTCGGTTTTAGGAAGAACAAAGTTACCAGAGAAGCTATACTGAGTATCCGGCTAGTGATAGATAAATATATAGAAGTCCAAAAAGTATCTACATTTGCTTCATATACTACAGCAAGGCCTTTGACAGAGTCCAACATGAACAATTATTAAAATGTCTTCAAGATGTAGACATAGATGGAAAAGACATCAGACTGATTTTAGAAATATATTGGGAAATGGGAACAGACTGCATCAATAGCGTGTGAAAACAGCTGCTCGCCATACATAGAATTAAGATGAGGGGTAAGAGAAGGATGCATTTTATCACCAAGCATATTTAATATATACACAGAGAATATCTTTAAAAATATAGAAGAAATGCCAGGACTCAAGATCAATGGGAAAATAATAAACAACATGATATATGCAGATAACACTTCTTTTAGCAGAAAGTGAACATGAACTACAAAGACTAATAAATCAAGTCAATAAATCAAGTAATGAATATGAACTTGATATAAATATCCAAAAAACAAAAACCATGATAATCAGCAAGGACACAAAAGAACAAGAGCTAAACATAAACGCACATGGAGAGAAACTACAACAAGTAAAACATTATCAATATCTTGGACACATAGTCACAAATGACGGCAGATGTGAAACAGAATTTAAAAGGAGAATAGGAATGGCCAAAGGTACCTTCAATGGCATGAGGAAAAAGTAACATCTAAACAAATTACAAACAAGTTAAAAGTGAGAATTATAAAATGCTACATCTATTCTATATTAATGTATAGATCAGAAACATGGACAATAAATAAACAATTAGAAGGCAGAATTGATGCCATTGAGATGTGAGTATATAGGAGAATAGGGAGAACATCATGGAAAGAGAAGAATATAAAAAAAGAGGTGCTAAAAACACTTAATATGAAGAAAGAACTACTAAGAGAAATAAAGATCAGGCAAATAAAATATTTTGGACACATTAAAAGACATGACACCTTATTGAAGACCTTACTTGAGGGTAAAGTCAAAGGGAAGCGAGCAAGAGGTAGACAGAGATACAAGTAGGAGATTAACATAGAAAGAAGGAAAGGTTACAGTCTAGCAGAGTGTACCACCGAAACAAGAGGCAGGGGATGTTGGAGATCTGTTGCAGCAAACCTAAGTTGCGGAGATGGCACTTGATGATGATAAATAAAAGAATACTGGGACACAAGTAGACACACACATATATAATATATAAATAGCATCTACTCACATAGTCGATGTACGTGGACGCAAGTTTTGTTTGAATGAGACGTCTTTCTAGGTGGGTCAGTGAAAAATAAATGAGTTTTTCCTATCTGAATCTTCCATAATTATAGGGACTCTTCAGTTGGAGAAAATAATTATTTCTTGTATGAGGACGTTTATTTTCTTGTTCTCACAGTTGATCTATAGGGGCGTTTCAGACCAGACATATTTATTACTCAGTGGCTGGTTTAAATTACCAATGTCCAGACTTTGGGAATTTGGATCAGCAACTCACAACGAAAACACCCAAATGAGATTCCAGAAGTATAAATGTTGTGCAGATGCTATCTTTACAATTAAATGGTCCTTGGCCGTCACAGCTGGCACGCCCCTTCTGGTTTATTGAGATATTTTAGAAAACAAGATCCTCATGCATGTTCAGGTGTGATCCGACTTGGAACTTTATACGGATCCTGTCGCTCCCACCAAAAATACATAAAAACCGGTAAATGCCGATGTACGCCCATACAGCCGTACTTTGGAAAAACCATACAAAATGCGACGATTTAGACTCGGGGTGAGAGGATGCACAAAATGTACCACCAGTCGATCACAACAAACACTGTGAGCTTATTACCTGTAAAATTGCCTGTTTACATCATACTTTGGCGGAGGCAAAGTTTATTCATCCGTTTGTTCTTTTAAAAACAATCTTTTTAGGATTTTTTCAGATGCAGAAAGCACATCTGGTTTTGTATTATCTAGGGTAGAAGGGGAATTTATAATTTTTCGCATGTTCTATTTGGAAACTCATATGTTTCAAGTTTTTAAAATTTGCCGCCCTTCCGATGATGCCGCCCGAGGCGGTCCGCACCTCCGCCCCCCCTCGTTACGCCACTGAGAACTTCTATAGAACGTTTTACCAGATGTGCCGAACTTTTAAGAGAACTTCTATAGCACGTTTTACCAACTGTGCCCAACTTTTAAATCATGTATCCCAAGTAGGTAGGTAGTTATTGAGTTTACCTCTCTTTTAGAGAGGCACGCCTTTTCAACCAGCGGACAGCAATGTCTAATTAGGTTATATCAGGACACACTATCATAAAATAGTAGAAGTAAAACAGACCCCAAGAAGTAATGCCGTATCCCAGCAAATACATAACGCATTTAATTAAAATTGTGTATATGAACTGAAAATGCTGTAGACCCTGTGAACAATTTTTTCCTTAAATTGCATTAATTAGTTTTCAATTTTCTCTTATTTGCGATATAGATTAAAAGTCTACTTGTCACTATACATCTCAAATACAAAAATTAGGGATTTTACAATCAATTACATGACGTCATTTACGCATTATTTATTTATGATACATTTTGGTATTCTTCTCCTTTTCACTTTATACCCATTTGTGCCTTGCAGCGTCAGCTGTAGAAGAGTTCTTGAGAGATTGCTTTTTTTATGTGCATTTATGTTTGTTTTCGTTGACTCCTTTATTTCCATAATCAATCGTTTGCATGGTCTGACACTGGCTTTGTATCCATCGTGCTTCTATTGTAATATTTTTTGAGGGACCCTATCTGACGGTAGTCTGGATGCATGTGAAAACCACTTAATCTATTGTCTTCTGATTTAATCTTCTGATGTAATTTTCTGGTGTAATCTTCTGGTGCAATGTCTGAAGTGGTAAATTTCTTTTTTTTCGAGACGCAATATCAAAGATCAACGTATTTAATTCATGCACAAAAACTGGACCTTATGCACAAATATAAAGGTGGCCTATAGGCTTAAATTTGTTGGGTCTAGCCAAAAGTAATATCGTATGCACAAAAAAATGACATTAATATTTTAGACAGTTACTCAGATAATTACATTATTTTGAGCGCAAATCAAGTGAAACGCGTTATAATAATTGTAAATATTAACGAAAATAGGCAGATTAACAATGTTACCAGTAGTGGAAACACCATTATTTAAAATGCCAACGTTTCGACTACAAACTTTCATCTCGACCAAGAGCATTAATTGTCGGAATACACACGAGGAAACACTAACAGGGATGTATGTTTTAGGTTAGGAGTGTGACAGGGATACTTATTATCACCATTCATGAATCACTAGCAGTTGCGAGTATGGACGGAAATATATTTCCTGCTTATTCCGGAATCACAGGAAATGAAGCGGCGAAGAAAGGACGTGAAGAATGGATATTGATTTATTGATCAATGTAGGACTTGGCATATCTGAAATTAGGAGAATAACAAAGGACATGCCGTAATAACAACCGCATGGACAAGAAAATGGGGCGTTGGTGTAAAAAGACATGAACATGATTTTCTAAAGAAAACTCATAGTACGTGCCAAGAGCTGAAAATCCATGACAATAGTAAACTATTGCGATTAAGACGGGGAACCGTATTGCATACAATCCCTAAACCAATGTTAAAACTGAAAAGAAGAAAAAAGATAACTGCCAATATAAAAAAAATATACAACAATCTTACAAACAGCACACAAGAAGGCCACATAACACTTCTGCCCCTGACGCACAGACAGACAGACAGACAGACAGACAGACAGACAGACAGACAGACAGACAGACAGATAGATAGATAGATAGATAGATAGATAGATAGATAGATAGATAGATAGATAGATAGATAGATAGATAGATAGATAGATAGATAGATAGATAGATAGATAGATAGATAGATAGATAGATAGATAGATAGATAGATAGATAGATAGATAGATAGATAGATAGATAGATAGATAGATAGATAGATAGATAGATAGATAGATAGATAGATAGATAGATAGATAGATAGATAGATAGATAGATAGATAGATAGATAGATAGATAGATAGATAGATAGATAGATAGATAGATAGATAGATAGATAGATAGATAGATAGATAGATTTATAAATAGGTAGATTAAAAACCAGCCCATGTAGTGTAGATAAAATGTTTGGTCACGAATGAAGATCAACTAAAATTAATTCAACAGTTTATAGCTTAATTCAAAAGACTTAATTTAAGTTTCATACGATGTAGTAATTGTTTAGAAAGACAAATAATGGAGGGAAGAAAGGGCAGACTAAGAAGACGATGGACTGACGAAATTAAAGATAGCAGTAATACATCGTTGGAAAATGAAAGCCAACAAGACAGAGAGGGGTTCAGAGAGTTCATTAGGAAGAAAACGTTCTGGAAAGAATACGTCACATGACATGACAGATGACATACACAAAAATACAAGCAGTTGCTTAAGTGAGCTGTTATAGAGGTATTGTGTTTGTTCTCTCATTTATTATGTTTGCTTTATTTATTTCTCTTCTGCACTCTTTTCGAGGCTTCATATCAAATGGTACACATGGATAACGAAGAGATGTAGTATTAGGTGGCGAGGAATGCTAGGTATACCATAGTTGCAGATGGCTCAATAGATCTAATAGCATGCGGTTGCGTCTGTAGGTCTCACCAATGGCTCACTAGACAAATCAACCATGCAACAGAAAACCTTAGTAGATGACATGCCTTTATATTGAGGTTATCTTCTTATAGAAGCTTCATGGCACGTCATCTATACAATCCCGTAGTCGTAACATTCGATAACAGTTACCGTGTTGTTCCGACAAGCCGACGTTGTGCTTGAACTAGTTACAGGCACGGCGTGGGTGGGCGGAACAACAAAGAAACCTGTCGCAAGGGCCAGAGTTGTGCCCTGATGTCGACGTCTGTTTTTTTTTTTTTGCGGCATTGGATTCGAAACACCATCGAGTCGAATGGCTGCTGGAACAGAGGGCGGAGCACTTATGAGAATGCCCCACGTGATGTGAGGCCAGTTTCTAATCAAGAATCAATAGATCTAAAGAAGAATTATGAAATAATTGACCCAGATGTGTATGCTATACTCCTGGAAATATCATAATAATGAGATACTTCTGTACTGGATACTTTCTTTAGGGGGGCTAAACATGTATCATATCTATAAACTCTAACACAACTATTCCTTGGAGACAACATTCATATACAAGTTCGGGTGTTACCTTGGTTAATCAATGAGGTGGCATGCGTTTTTGTCAGAAATACTATCGGCTATCAAGAGTACCTGCTCAAAGCTAAAGACATTACTTATCTTCGTCATTCTTTTCCAGAAAATACAAACATGTACTTAAATAGAAGAATGTGACATCTATGTCCTTTTGCAAAAATTGCACACTTTATAACTTTATTTCGTCCCATATCATAAGGTCACACTAAGATACAAGCCGATACTTCCTGATATAACCAAATAAGCTACAATTGTAGGTTGAAAATTACGTGCCTCTGCAAATAAACGCTTTAATCTTTTAGCCTAATTATTAGGCCTATGATTAAGATGATGAAATAATCCATTTAGCTGGGAGGATGTAGCTCTTGACAGCCTATAGCCTTTCTGACAAAAGCACATGTTCTTCTCGGTTGTTTAACGGAGGCGACACCCATACTCATATATGGTTGACTCAAAGGCATTGTTGTGTAAGGGGGTTGATGGATGCATGCTTAGTCCCCGAAGTCAGGCAATCTAGAGCGCCAATATCACAGGATTGCAACGTCCTGCTAGGGCACATAATGCACTTCTGTGTCAACTATCTTATCATTCGTCTGTCAGATTTGTTGACTAATTGGCAGTCATGGCCCAGCTAGCATTCACCGTCACCTGTTGGAGTCTGCTTCAAATGTGCAATGTCCGTTGGGGATGATTTGATAGAAGACAAAATTAAGAAATTAATACAAACTAGGAAGGTAATTTTTTCACAGGTGACATGTTGTCAATTTATTCAGCGATTTCTATCTTCAACGATGCGGATAAGTGAGGGGAAATCTCGCCCTGTTCATCCCTTGATGTTGTCTGCCCATGTCTTTATTTGCCCCCTCTACTTCTATCCCCCCCCCTCGACGGTTCCCTTCAGTATTGTTTTTGATAAGGAATCATGTCTGCATATACTACAAGTCCAAATCATGCTTATTTTCGTCGTTTCACTATTGAAAGCAATTGTTTCTGTAGACCTGAATACATCTCTATTTTATTTCTTACGTAAAAATTTGTCGTATGCTCTTTATAGGATATTCGTCTGTAACATTTGTATTCGAAAGCCTTCAATCATATCTCCAGCTCACGTGGGAACTACCCTGGTATCATCATCATCAAGTGCCGTCTCCGCAACGAAGGTTGGCTGCAACGTATCTCCAACATCTCCTGTCTCTGCTAGACTGTAACCTGTCCATCGTGTAATGTTACTCTCCCACTTGTATCTCTGCCTACCTCTTGCTCGCTTCCCTTTGACTTTACCCTCAAGTAAGGTCTTCAATAAGGAAGGTGTCATGTCTTTTAATGTGTCCAAAGTATTTTATTTGCCTGATCTTTATTTCTCTTAGTAATTCTTTCTTCATATTAAGAAAGTACCCTGGTATACTAACAAATAAAAATTAACATTTTTATCATAACATTTTTCCTACCAAAGGGAGATAAATCTCATTAACAATTACTCAAGATCGCAGCTCTCTAAAAAAAAAGAGATTGTTCGTTTCGGAGTAAGATTACTTTCTTGATTGCTTGATTACCGTAATGCTATAATTATGAATTCTCTTCATTATTTAACTCTCCCTACCATGTTTTTTGACTTTATAGCTCTAGTTACCGATGGATCAATGTTAACTTAATCTGATACGCTCAACTTACTGGACTGACCATCGTCTTATTGTGTCAAAACCAAAAAAATTAGAATCCAACCTGCCAGAAGCCCACAGGGAAACAAAGCAGAGAAACGTATAGATGTCAGAAAGCCATCAAATATAAACACACAACAGTCCTAGCCTCTACTCTAGATGAATGTCTGAAATCTGCACTACCAGAGCAAGATGTGGATACAAATTGGACATATTTGAGCAAGCAAATTTACAACACTGCTACGGAAGAACTAGGTCATATCATAATTCTATCCAGAAACAAAATGACTGGTTTGATGAGAATGATAATACAATACATACAATTAAAGAAATGTTAGCAGGCAAACACCAGCCCCACAAAGCATTATTAAATGATCTAAAATCAACATCTAAAAAAGATGTACTCAATTGCAAATGAAAAATAATACAAAATAAACTACGCCATATGAGGGACTCATGGCTGAGTAAGAAAGCCGATGCTGATGAGATTGAAAGATTTGCAGACACCAGCCATATGAGAAACTTCTATGATGCACTTAAAACGTTATATAGTCCAACCTTGTCATGATCTTTTCCCCCTTCTCAATGCAAATGAAACACAATTAATCGTAGAGAAAAATCAAATTCTGCAGCGCTGGGTAGAACACTTCGAGAACATTTTGAAAAACCCATCATCAATAAATGAAGAGGTATTAACCACGACTACTACAGGTTCCTCTCAATGAAATGCTAGGTGACATCCCTACTTTAGAGGAAACTCGTAAAGCAATTCATCAGCTTTCTAGTGGAAAAGCACATGGCTCTAATTCAATACCAAACAAAATATATAAGTATGGTGGTAAAATATAATTTTCCAACATTCATGGAAAAGCAAAACTTCCACAAAATTTCAAGGATGCAACAATTATACACCTGTATAAATATAAATGAAACCACCAGTCCTGTAATAACCATCATGGTATCTCTCTACTGCTTATTGCTGGGAAGATATTTGCTAGAATCCTTTTGAACCGTCTTACATCTCATCATAGTGAAGGATTATTACCCGAAAGCCAATGTGGTTTCAGAAAAGAACGTGGAACAATTGATATGGTCTTTGCTGAAAACAACTTCAAGAAAAATGTCAAGAACAACATTTTGATCTGTACACATCATTTATAGACTTAACAAAAGCATTTGACACAGTAAGTAGAGAGGAGCTGTGGAAGATTATGGCAAAATATGGATAGTCACAGAAATTTATCACCATGGTGCAGCAATTGCATGATGAAATGCAAGCTAGAGTTCAGGATCATGGAGAGTTATCTGAAACATTTCTTGTCTCAAATGGAGTAAAACAGGGATATATTAGAACCTACCCTATTTAGCATCATGTTCTCTGCTATATTGAATGATGCTTTCAGAGATCTGGACTAGGGAGTAGACATCATATATCGCATCAGTGGAAAATTGTTCAACCTGCGATGGCTCTGAGCAAAAACCATAGTCAAATCGCACACAATCAGGGATCTCCTATTTGCTGATGACTGTGCCTAAATGCCAACTCTGAGGCTGATCTACAAAGTATTATAGACAGACTCTCCAAAGCTTGTACAAACTTTGGGCTTACTATTAACACAGAGAAAACAGAAGTCATGCTACAACCAGCACTTGGCAAAAACTATCTCAAGCCCTGCATAAAAGTAAATGGTGTAGCACTGAAAGTTGTGAATAGATTCACATACCTAGGTAGTACTTTATCACAAAATGCCAACGTTGATGATGAAGTGTATACAAGGGTCGCCAAGGCAAGCAACACTTTTGGCAGATTGTACACAAATGTGTGGTGTAGAAATGGCATTAACCTAAAGACTAAGCTGAAAGTTTAGAGCAAAGGTACTTTCAGTGCTGTTATACGCTAGTGAAACATAGACTGTGTATAGACATCATGTGAGGAAACTCAGTTACTTGGTTGGTTGGTTAGTGGCTGATCCAGCGGTCCATGGGCTCATGCCCTTTGACCTAATAACATTGTGTAATATATGCATGTGTTTGTGAGCTGTTGTTTTGTTCCATATAAGGTGTTCCATTTATCTGGCTTTGGAGGGAGAAACATTTTCCTGATGTCATCCAGCGCTGGGCATTGAAAAAGGTGGTGGTCAACAGTTTCATAAGAATGAGTGCACAGCTGGCACAATGGAGTGTGTTGTGGTTGTATTCTGTTAAGGTAATTATTAAGCTGCACATGATGTGTGCACAGTCGGAAGATGATTCTCTGGTCTTCCCAAGAGGTTGATGTTGTCTTTAGGATTTGAGCTGGTCATATATTTATAGATTTCCCTCCCAGTGTTTCCCATGGCCCATCTGTTCATTCAATTTTCTTTTTTCACAGATTTCAACATCATTTTAACTGTGTGCATGGTTGTTTGTGTATGTGGCTGTTCTTGTTGTGCTTCCTTCTTTGCTAGTCTGTCTGCCTTGTCATTGCCAGGTGTGTTTGAATGACCAGGAATCCACTGCATAACAATGCTGACTTCATAAGATATAAGCAGCTGGTTGGCATGGTGATATATTTCAATAGCTCAGGCTTACAATGTCCATCACATTCTAGTGCTTGAAGTGTGGACATAGAGTGTAAAAATCAAAATGTTTTGGACTTTTGATGGAAAGGCATCAAATATGGTCTTAAGGTGGTACAAAACAACCTCTAGTGCTGTTATTTTGGCTTCATAGTTAGAACATATCTCCCCACAGGCATCAAACAACTCATCAGATGTTTTGTCTGGATATTCTATATAGACACCATAACCTTCTTTGATGGTGGCTTTGAAAGCAGACTCATCAATATAGATATGAATCCATTTTTCTGTCTAGGTGTCTTGTTTTCTGTGTTGCTTTCATAAGACTTACTGGGTCTGAACTTTTCATTGCATTTTCTCTTAATTGTGTCTTAATTTCCGGTAGTCTAAAACTTGTGTGTGGTGATAAACATTTTGGTACTTTTTTGCAGTTCTTGTCTCTTGTCTGAGAGGTGATAGCTGTCTTCTATTTCATTGGCCGAGGACTGACGTTTGTTTTATTCTGTGTTTTGGTTGCCAGTTTCCTACAAGTTGTTTATTTGGGTGGTCTTCGTTATTTCTTTTGCTTCTTTCATAAGCCTTCATTGCAGCCATATGTCTTCATATCTCAAGGGGTTCTATATTTGTATGTAGTTCACATGCAGCCGTTGGTGTAGTGAAATACGGCATATATCTTTATGAGTATATATATATATATATATATATATATATATATATATATATATATATATATATATATATATATATATATATATATATATATATATATATATATATATATATATATATATATATATATATATATATATATATATGAAGTACATTGCACTTTGTTATGCGCTGTATGGCCAATTGCATCAAATTTCTGCCAGTTATTTTTTTATGTTTGCTTTCCTTAGATGGTCTGCAATCCCAGACTCATGAGCGCCATCTGCCCAGGCTTTGTGTAGAGTTTTCCATCTCCTAGGTGGCCTGTCTTTCTGGACTCTTGAACAACACCTTCCGAGCATAGTTAGATGTTTTCCTGCCTGTTTCCCTTATGGGATGGGGCTGGTTGGGTCTAAGGAGGATTTTGCTGACTTCTCATCCTTGTGTGTATTTGGAAAGTTATTTCCTATGTTCCCCTATCTAAAGGCCCCCACCCCCACCCTGGGGATACGCCAGGTTGGGGTCAATGACCCTAGCTATTGGCTTGAGCTTATAGCGGCTCATACTTGCTTGATGCTGCTCGTCACAAGACATATGGGGTATTTCAGTGGAGATATCAGTGCCACCTGATAACCCACCCCGTCCTGGTGGGCAACATCGCCAGTTAGTCCACGACTTCTTATTTGTTCAGAGATCTGTCTTATATCATAGCCAACCACCAGATATGGAGGGTAGCTACCCTCCATATCTAGAGGCCTTCTACTATCCGCAACCTGTGGATGCACCTGGTAGGGGATGGTTGCCCCTCAGGATATGCCAAATATAGTATATATACGTTTATACGCTAGTGAAACATGAACTATTTATATATGTCATGTGAAGAAACTCAATCTTTTTAATATAATTTGTTTCAGAAAAGTTATGAACATCAGATGGCAAGATAAGATTCCAGATACCACTGTCCTTGACAGATTTAGTATCCCCAGCATTGACAACTATACTGATACAAACAGTACACAGGACATAATCTTACAAATAACAATACACAGGCCATAATTGATGTTTTTACTAAAAGGCCTTTATCAAGATGAGACGCACATAACACAAAAACGACTAGTAGGAATAAAACAACGACACACTAATGTGTCTAAGAGCAATGTGGATACGACATGGAGATAATTTTGTGAGATGGAGATCTTTGGAAGTCCAGCATCTGAATTCCATATTTCGGTTGGACACATTTGTGTGTTGCGATCATTTCTATTCGTCGTCTTTTGATGTTTTGTGCATATCTTGATAAAGGCCTTTTGGCCGAAATGTTGAATATGTTTTTTTGTATTGTAATTTGTATGTTTTCTTGTTTGCATATCATAATCTCCCAGTTTTAGTGATAGTCCGTTGTGTCTAAGTGGGACGTTTTAAAAACCTGTGTTTTGCATACACACAATGCATATAGGAAGTAAGAGCTAATCGCTTGAAATTCCTGAGTATCGGAACTACCCCTCACAGCAGAAGGGAATATACTCAGTAGAGAACTTCTGGTACTGATAGATAAACAGTAGAATCCCTCTACAGTGCATACAATTGTAAAAAATATCCCCATAATCTATAACAACATTTGTCATAATCCCCAATTATATTTATTCTTTTTTGTTTGTACTGTATAGATGCCTCTTCTAAATTTCTGTTATTACATAGATATTTTGGACCGTTAGTTCATGAGATTTGACTGTGCATATTAACTGTCTAAGCTATTATAGTTTTATTTTATCATTTCAGACTTGTTCTGCTATACCAAGAAACAAGAATATTTACATTCTGATAAGAATATGACAAGTGATGAGAAATACTTGCAACTGAGAGAACATGGTCAAATGTCAAATATGTTACCTGAATATGACAGCAACAAAATAAATACAATGGTAAACAATAACAGTAGTACAAGTGTTTCATAAATGATCAGACATAAAGATATATTCAAGAATGTCTGAAAATTAATCAAAAGAATCTCTAGATTCTGTTACCTATCATGGAAAGACAAAAGATGTTTGTGACACTCAGACTGACAGTCATCCAACATTACAGAATGAAGACTGTATACACGAATCAGATAAAATATTTTCTGTGTGTGAGAAGAATGATGATCTTCATACAGTTGATGTGGGTTACACTGTACAAAGTCACATACTTAATGGAAATTCAGTTTAAAGAAATGACTGGAGATGAAATTTTTACATGCAGTATTTGTGGTATCAGATATAAAAACAAAAGTAATTTACAAGGACATAAAAAATACACACTTTAGATAAACCATATAAATGTGTATTCTGTTGTGATAGTTTATGTCAGTGCAGTAGCCAAGAAACACATAAAATGACACATAATGAAGAGACACCTAACTGCAAGTGTAATGATTGTAGTTTAGAAGATTGCGAGCAGGATCTATTACATAACATAAAGGTACATAATGAAGACAAACCGTACAAGTGTGAGTTTTGTGATGCTGAGTTTACTCACAAGATTCGTCAAGAAAGACATACATTTTCACATACTGGAGAGAAACCAATCAAGTGTGAGGTTTATGGGACAGTGTTTGCTCAGTCTGGTAATCTAGAAAGACATAGAATAATACACGATGGGGAGAAACCTTATACATGTGAAGTTTGTGATGTAGGCTTTGTTAGTAATATTGATCTGGAAAGACATACAAGAACACATACTGGAGAGAAACATTTCAAGTGTGATGTATGTGGTGCAGAATTTACTCAAGGCAGTTCTTTAAAAATTCATGTAAGAATGCATACTGGAGAGAGACCATATCAGTGTGATGTTTGTGGTGAAGGATTTATTAGGAGCCGTTCTTTAGAATCACATAAAAGAAAACATACAGGAGAGATACTGTGTAAATGTGATATTTGTGGTGTAGGATTTACTCGTAGTGATGCTTTAGAAATACATAAAAGAACACATACTGGAGAGAAACCTTACAAGTGTGAATTTTGCGAGGTAGGATACACCCGGAGTGATTCTTTAGAAATACATAAAAGAACACATACTGGAGAGAAACCTTACAAGTGTGAATTTTGCGAGGTAGGATACACTCGGAGTGATTCTTTAGAAATACATAAAAGAACACATACTGGAGAAAAACCATTCAAGTGTGATGTTTGTGGTGTAGGATTTACGGAACGCAGTAATATGGAAAGACATAAGAAAACACATACCGGAGAGAAACCTTACAAATGTGACATCTGTGGAACAGGATTTACTCGAGGCAGTTCTTTAGAAATACATAAAAGAACACATACTGGAGAAAAGCCTTACAAGTGTGATTTTTGTGGTGTAGGATTTACTCGGTGTGATGCTTTAGAAATACATAAAAGAACACATACTGGAGAGAAACCATATAAGTGTGATATTTGTTATGCAGGATTTGCTCGTAGTTATGATCTAGAAACACATAGAAGAACACATACGGGGGAGAAACCATACAAATGCGATGAATGTGGTTTAGGATTTACTAGAAATAATTATTTGCAAGTTCATAAACGTAAGCATTCTAGAGGGAAAAGTGAATTAGATTAGAGATTTATTACAGCTAAATTACTGGATTAGAGATTTATTATGGCTAAATTACTGGATTAGAGATTTATTATGGCTAAATTACTGTATTAGATATTTATTACAGCTAAATTACTGGATTAGAGATTCAGATGTTTTATATATCATCACAAAAAAATTAAAGGACAATCGCGCTAGCAAATATTTATTATAAAAGTATGATGGGAAATTAACATGGGAGATTGTTATCCATGACTACACATGGCTACTTCAATGGTGACATATGTCGACATCGGGTGTCTATGGAAAGGTAACCATAGAAAAATGCTGACATTGGGTTGCTACAGGTTAATGACTGCCCTTCCTTCTCAATTGCCAGGAAAAAACTTTTACAGACACCCTTAACTGTCAATTGATCATGAAATCAACTTTAAAAATTCTTGAGACCAACGGGAATTGAAACAGTCCGTTCTGACGGCAACAAATCGTCTAGGCGGCAAACGATCATAACTGACTGGTTCAATTCCTGTTGGTCTCAAGAATTTGTAATTTATCCTCTTACTTCCTACTTGAATTTGCTTGTATAAAACAGCTTTAGAAGACCATCACTTTTTAAGAATCTCATTGAGTTACCAAGGGTAGAACTACTCAGCAGCAATTGGACCTCAGAAACAACAAAAACAGAAACACATTTAACACCCCTTTTCACTATACATCTCGCTTGTGCGATAGTGCACTGTGTTTCGATCACCAATGAGTATGAGCAACGAAGCTCTATTTGACTAAATTCAATGAGAATTAGGAGGGGGATAGAGTGCTCGCCAGAGCTTTCTTTCATACCCAGAAGACATCAAATCTCAGTTACATGCAGTGCTATCAGAAGACATCAAATCTCAATGACATGCAGGGCTTTTAGAAGAAATAAAATCTCAGTGACATGCAGTGCTTTCAGAAGACATCAAATCTCAGTGACATGCAGCACTTTCAGAAGACATCAAATCTCAGTGACATGCAGTGCTTTCAGAAGACATCAAATCTCAGTGACATGCAGCGCTTTAAGAAGAAGCCTTCAACTCACAAAAGGGGTTTATATATATTTAGAAGAAAGCATGTTCCCCTGTTTATGCAGAAATTCATTCACATAAAAGCATGCAACTATTTCGTGGTGTCAATGTTAATCATACTTCATTGTTACAATGCAGCCATTACTTTACTTTCCTATTTAGTTATATTAATGCATGTGGTCATGTTAAAATTGCAATTAAACTGCATTCTCAATCTAGGAATAAATGTATTCTGTTGTGATGATAAACGATAGAAATGGATGTCAGGCAATGTTGTGTAATGTCACAGGATCTTTTCTCCCTGTATACAGAATACATTATGTGAAATATAAATTAAGTAAAAACAAACGGCTCCTTTTTAAAAAGAAGAAAACAGAAATAATGGTTGTCTCGAAGACCACCAAGATGTAACATAATGATTAATGACACAAAATTAACACAAGTTGAAAAAAGTGAAATATCTTGGCACCCTGTTAACATCAGAATGTAGATGCTCAAGTGAGATAAATAGCCGAACAACACAAGCCAAATGAGCATTCCAAAAAATGAGAACCATTTTGTGCAATGGAAGACTATAATGCAGACCCGAATTCGAGTAAGTATATAAACAGTGACCAATGAAATCACAACAATAATCAAAGATGTCACGAATGAAGCCTTGTTTACTTTTTGTTCAGAGGTCTACACTGGAGCCCGGTCATGGCTGAGATATCACTTAGACTACTCCACTGACAAGGGAGGACCTATGCTCTGTCTGAAAGGCTATGATCTGTCAAGAATTACCTGCTCATAGCTAAAGGGAGCACTTCATCATCACTGTACCAGGTCTTAGGCATAATATGTCGGTGAATTAAGGGTATTCTATCGCTTCACTGTGCTAGGTCTAAATCATAGTCCTACTTGTAGATGAACTAAGAGTATTATTATATAGGCCTACTGAAGAACATTAAAAACACACCCTCTGTAGAATCCAGGAACAGTATGAAATGTACATATGTGTTTACATATTTGGAATCTTTATTAATAGTCCTATGAATCCATGTTAGTCATTAATTCTAGCGTTTGATTGTTATGCAATACATTGCATGCTGCTCAGGCGAGGGAGAAATCCAAAATAGTAACCAATAATAAAAAAATATTTCATACTAACCTCAGTATCTGGTATGTCCACCATGTGCTTGTAAACAAGCTTGGCAGCCGATCCTCATGGAAAGCACAAGTCTCTGAAGGAAATTCATGAGAATCAGTCTCATTCACGTGAAAGAGCAGCTTCGAGCTCTTGCAAATTTGCTGGAGAACCTTGCTTGTAGACTGCGTCTAATCTCGTCATACAGATGTTCTATAGGGGGCATGTCTGATAAGGCAGGCTAATCAATCGGCACAATGCTGTAGATATTGTTGTGTGATGCATGCAGCGTGGGCGCGTGCGTTATCCTGCTGGAGACGCTGCAAGTCTGGATAATTTGTGAACGCGGGAACAACCGATGCTCACAGAACCTCAAATCTATATCTCACAGCATTAACAAATCCATGGACGATGTGCAGAGGCAAGCGATTGTGAAAACTTAATCCTCCCGAAATGTAAATACTGCCACCTCCAAATCGGTTGGTGTGGTAACGAACACAGTAATCTTCAAAGCTCTCTCCACACCGTTGCCAAATCCGCATACGTCCATCAACAAAGGGGAGATTGAATCTGCTCTCTTCTGTGAATATGATATCATTCTCCAGCAGTCTAGTCCATCTGATATGTTGCTCTGCCCATTTTAGGCACTGCTGACGAAGCCTGTGAGTCAAGTTTTGTCCAACATAAGGTCGACTTGCAGTAAAGCTTGTATCTTTGTTGTCAGTATATGTTTCTTTTTGCCTACTTCGGGGACTAAACATGCATCATAAACACCTCATACACAACTACGCCTTTGAGACAACCTTATTGGAGTCCAGGTGCCGCCTCTGTTACACAATAGAAGAACGCATATTTTTTTATCAGAAGGCTATGAGCTGTTAAGAGCTACCTACTTACAGCTAAAATGATTATTTAATCTTCATCATCATCGATTCCATGTCTGTATTTTTGTGTCTATCTCACTTCGTTACAAAACAGCTGGTTAATACCTGCACCATGTTTCTTTCTGACGTCCATAGTCTTCGAGTGTGCCTGGCAATATGCGGCGCTCTTCCAGGTCACTAGCGAGGTGTCGTGCGACCAGCTCAATAAGTTTGCATGTGGTGATCTACGCGTGTTTTTTTTTTTAATCTGGTTTCTTTAGTGGCAATAGATAGATGTTCAGCCATTCTTCCTTGATCGTGTTATTTGATGATTTCGTTAAACTCACATACCAGGTAGTTTATTTCACTCTCAAGGAAGGTGAAGTAGTAATATCGTATACCACCATGGCCTGGGACGGTGTTTCACGAACATTTAAGAGTTGTTTGAATGGTCACTGAAGTGATCTGTATGCTGACATTCCACTCGGCCTCAGCACATAGACCAGATAGCGTGGTAATAATCCTCCGCCTGACGTGTGGGTTGTTTTTATTAGTTTGTTTAACGTAATGTTCAAGAAAGCATTTGAACTTTCTGCGCCTGATTTTGCTTGTAGTGTCAAGGCCCGAGCTATCATACTGGAAGGCTTGCGGCACATTGGTACACTTCACATGGTTGTGCTTCTTGCCAAGGATGACGCACAGGTAGTGATCGCTGCAGTGATACCCTAACAAATTTCACCTGCATGGAGAGGATAAGGTGGTGGAAACCAATGCAAGGTCTATATGCTAATGATCGACTGACGGTCATAGTTGCTGTTACATCATTGAGACTCACGCCATCGATGCCATTACCTAAGTCTCACAACCATGTTGTCACTTCAAAAACACAGCTTCTTAATAGTTGTAACTTTTTATTCTGTTTGTTTCTTGCGAAATATTTATCTGTGATTATTCTGTAAGACCATTACTAATCACTCATCCCTTTCGGATGAACAATCTCCTAAGTTAACGGTGCCCGAGACACTAAAAGTAATTTTCTACTTTTCGTGGATGCTTCTTTCATTTTCGTAAGATTGTTGTTAGCGTTTTTGAGAAAACCGAGGGAGGGGGGGGGGGGTGTTACCAGCTGTATTGCTTGTTCCCTAGTAAGTACTAAACGTGTGGTTCTAAGTGCCTAAATGGAGGGAGTAGGGTTGAACCTTCTTCCCATTTTTTATGCATACCGAATTTATGGAGCCTTATAGTCTCCGATATTAAAAAATAGAGGGTAAACTGTTCATAATGAGTGTCTACTCGTTCATTCCACATGATTGTTTCTGTGTGGGCTTAGGCTATATGTTAAAAAGTTGTGGCGAGAGGATGAAACCACGTCTAACACATTTTTGGACCTCGAACCAGTCGGATGTTTCTTGCATTTCTAAACTGAGCAAGACCATTCGTAAACTCCAATGTTGAAGAATTGCTTCAATGGCGACGACTGTCGTCTTTAGCTGAAATTCTGTCAACGCAACGGTATTTATGAACATTTCTCTGCTATATTGTAATTTTAGTAACGAAATGGGTTATTTTATTTGAGCACTGATAATAATAATGAATTAAATACAATAATTTTTTTTCAAAATGAGTTGATTTTCCGAGATGAGTTGATATTTGATGCATAAATGATAAATAAATAAATAAGGCTTATTATAAGTAGGTATTAGCACTAAATTTTCAAATTGGGTTTATAACATTATAAACACCACAGTTAGATAGCCCTTGAAATTTGCAATTCAACGATACCTCAACCAAGTCTGTAGGTCGATTCTGTGAAAAGTTATGAATTTTTTTTGTTGAAATTTCAGGAAAAGATAATTACATGGGAACATATAATAAAATATGAACGGACTGATGATGAAAGTTGTGACCAAGAATTGAAGCAGAACTAGCATTTTATGAAATATTTCAGTTATTTATGATAATATATGCATAAAACTATACATTTTTGTGTTCGGGAAGGCAAGACGCATCTGTTGAATATACTGTACCAATTGTCAGGCATAATTGGGGCTAATTAATATTCAAAATGGTGGCTAATTTGCATAATTTACTTGTAATTTAATTGTCTAATTATTAATTATTTCACTTATGTATGATAAAACACCATACAAACTATACATTTTTGTGTTCGGGAAGGCAAGACGCATCTGTTGAATATACTGTACCAATTGCCAGGCATAATTGGGGCTAATTAATAAGAAAATTCTGGAGGTAAGGTAGGACATAGCGAATGCCAACTGACTAGAGTACAGGAACTGTATGGCGAATAACTAAGTGGGAGGTTTGGAACAGAGGATGAAAAAATGCAGAGGTGGAGAATACAAGAGGAAAAAAGAAAAGAAGAAAAAAAGAAGAAAATATGTGGTGGATAGACGGAAGCCCCGAGACGGAGATACGCCAGCAAGAAAGTAAAGTGTGGGTGGGAGGGATGAGGGAACCCAGATGCCTAAAGCCTTATGCATTAGGTCTCCAGTCATAACATCGTCACTATCAGAATTAAATAGAATATCCAATAATGCATCTTAAAAATTATCTTTACGGTAATTCGAATTTATACCTAGACCTACTAATAATGTTTGAATAGAAGCTATCTGAGTTCGATTACAGTGACAGTGAGACACAAACACTTGTCATCGTTATGGTAACATGGGCTGCAAGCATTCTGACGCGCTGACATGTTTTTTTATCTGTACCCTTGAATAATTTAATACAATACTGTTTGAAGACATTTCAATAAACACTAGTACATAGTGTCACATTAAATTAACTAAAGGATGATAAGATGTAGAAATTCATTAAACTGTAACTTAAATTTTTAACATTATACACGAATATCGATAATTAACGGCGCGGCAACATTGAACAGCCGAAAACGAACTCTAAAGTTAGTAGCGTGGTCGGTCGATCACCATAGCATTTTTAAAATTTAATAATAATTAATAGGTACTTCTAGAAATGTTAAAATTTGGTACATAAAGATAGAAATGGTTGCTGAATATGTTAGACATGGTTTCACATATTACTTTTAATCAAAATTTAGAAATATACGTGTGCAAAGACAAAAAACACCTACCTCGTCTTGTTTAATTGCTTGGTGTTAATTGTAGATAAGGTATCTCCAACATTTATAATCTTAATACACTGCAGAAATGGATGATAAAAAGTATACAGTTCACTTTTATATGATCTAAAGCTGCGTGGCGTCACTAAATGACAATTCCATTGGATAGTACACACGTGGTCCATGAAAAAATGAAAATGTCGGCACATGGCATTTTTATCAAGGGACATTACTCTAAATATCTTTTTGCGGAAATATTTCGATTAGTGCTAATGCCTATTATAAGCCGGTGCAATTCATCCAATGTTTCTTGAGAGAAAGTATCAGAAAGGTCCCAGTTGGACGGAATGTGGAAAGAAGTCCTTGTTCTTTTGTTTATTTCTAGTTATTTATTTTTAACATTGATAGTTAGGCTTTAATAGCAACTTTTGTTATTTTGTACTCTATCATATGTACTGTACTGTAGTATTATTTAAATTTAACTAACACTTAGTAGGCGCCTAAGTATTGTTTGGTTACTACGGCACTCTCCATTTTGTGGGACATCCTCTGACATTTTAGTTATTTATATCTAATAAAAAAGACAATAACATAATCCTGTTCTAACAATAATAATGAATGACTTATACCTACTTATTAATTGAATAAGTCACACATGCCCTGCAAATATCCTTTGATATGTTATAATTTTATTGCTCTAGTTATTATATTATAGGCCCTACTTTATTTAATTAAAAGAAATTGATCTTGGCGAAACGTTTCACTCAATTGAAGTGGCACAGAGTTCCCTTTTAGTGGCTCATTGGGTGATTCAATAAATGACCTGGTTATATAACCATATCATAAATTTGGAGTTCCTGTTTGCAGTATTTACACATTAAAGCAATTGCTCCCTGGTCAACATTATAATAGACATGGGATGAAAAAGGGTTTATTTTCTCTAATGCAATCCAATAGCAGTTAAACAAAGACCCTAAAAACATATCATTTTCCTCATTATGCACCCTGGAAATAGACTGCTTCAAAGCTCATGTGATACATTCTGGCTAATCTTTTATGAATCGTATCTGGTAGTGTAGGCTGAGATGGAATGAGAATTGATTCCATAAGACAAACAATATCTCTAAATAGCACCTCTTGGCCTCCACAGCCAAAACCTGTTGCAGCACAGTATAGGAAACAATGTTTTAATGGAATGATGTCAGGACAAATGTGATGGTGCAAGAACTTGTCCAGTTGCAAAGCTAAGGACACAGTCATCTTTTGCCATTCCCAATAAGTTGTTAACCCATAACCTTCATAGCATAGATCTTAAAAAGCAGAAGAGATAAAGGTGAACCCCCTAGAAGTCCTGGATTTATTGTTGTCGGATCAGGTGTCCAACTGTCACACTTCAGTACTACCTTCCTCTGAAACAAGGCTCTGAAACTGAGAAATTCTAGTTGACAAGAATAAGGTTTATGTCAAGTTCCAACAACTGAGCCAGCAAAAGATGCAAAGGGGCCCCGTTATAAATTTCCTCTTAAGTATATCGCCTACACATCTCTATATGTGCATGGAACCTCTCATAAACATCTTGAAAGAAACTGTGTTATACCAAGTTTCTCTTTGTTTTGGCAGTATCCTTCAAGTATGGGTAGAAATGGATAGACTGCATGTCATTTCTTTGAATAACTGTTTTGATGATCATCAAAAGTTGGTCATCAAAGGCATATAATGGAATTTTAATGGTCTTTGAACTTGGTCAGCAAAATGTTACAGGTAAAGATAGTCCCATAGCATTTTATGCAATAGGACTGAGGTATATTCATATTTCTTTGCAGCCAAGAGGTCAGTACTCTTGATCACTGCTTTGGATACCCATTTATACAACTGAGTCAACAGGAGAGTGGACATTCATATACTTTAACCATAGTCAGTTGAATGTGAATCCAGTTTGTAGTGGCTAATCTAACCTCATTCTCCTTTCTGGGTACAAAGAACATTATAAATACAGTTGTATCTGCTGAAGTGACTAAAAATACTTTGCATCTGGTATTTTCATCGAACTCAAAGAAAGTTAGCTGCTATCAGGGTATGTAGAGATCAACTCCAATCTATTCTACAGTCTAAATGCAAATAAAGTAAATAGGTTACTAGAAAACTATCAATATAAAATAATAAAATATAGAAAATAACTATAAAAAAAAGAACAAATACAATTGTCAACGTGTCAGTCCAATTGGGACCTTTATCAAGACAACAAAAACAGTTAAGAACACAAAACCATAACGAATATAAACAAAATGGATTTCTCCCACCAGGAAATCAACACCCAGCATTTTGTTTTGTTTATATTCGTTATGGTTTTGTGTTCTTAACTGATTTTGTTGTCTTGATAAAGGTCCCAATTGGACTGACACGTTGACAATTGTATTTGTTCTTTTTTTTATCGTTATTTTCTATATTTTATTATTTTATATTGATAGTTTTCTAGTAACCTATTTACTTTATTTGCATTTACCTCTATTTGTCTGGTTACTGCTGCACTTCCTTTTTGTCGGACATCCTCCGATATTTGGGTTATTTATATTCTACAGTCTTTAATGTTTAAGCATCATCTGGGGCCATGTCACATTATTATAAGTTTGACCAGTAAGCATGCACATTGTAGATGATCAGATCCCATGAAAATAGGTATCACTAACATGATGTGCTCAAGTCACTTGTTTTGTGTTCACAAGTTGGGTTCAAAATCAGGCATGATATCCAGCTCATAAAAGAATTTTTTCAAACACGCTGAAGATTATTATTTGAAATGTTACTTGTTCTGAGCGATATTTGTATCAAGTACTGAAAGTGATAAAGCACATATGGGGAAGCTCAAATATATTGAAGCCAGTCCTCTAAAAATATTTCTTGAAATGTCAGACTAACTCAATATCTCAATACATTCATGATTTGTGTAAACCAATAATTTATCTATCTATTGTCTTTTCTCTGATTATGCTGTGAGGCCTCGCAGGATTGAATGACGATTGGTTTTTGGGCTATTGCACGTCTGGTCACTTGATATGCAGTAATACTATGCCGTGGCAGAATGCTGGTAACTCCTTCAATCCACCTTCTTCTTGATCTTCCTCTGTATCTTGCTTCTTCCATTTTCATGTTCCAATAATTTATAGTCGGAGCAATAATTTTTAACTTCTAAATGTATATGTTTATTAATTGTTCCAGCTATATATTTTTTGTTTTCCCAACATTTCAGAATTCTGCTGTCATACCCAGGATCATCTTCCCTTGATCACACAAGAATATTTACATTCTGATAAGAATATGACAAGTGATGAGAAATACTTGCAACTGAGAGGACATGGTCAACTTTCAGATGTTTTACCTGAATATGACAGCAACAAAATAAATACAATGGTAAACAAGAACAGTAGTACAAGTGTTTCAGAAATGATCACAGACATTAAGACAGAATCAAGAATGTCTGAAAATGAATCATCCCTGGATTATATTGACTATAATGAAAGTTCAGAGGATGCTTGTGACACTCAGACTGACAATCATCCAATGATAAAAGATGAAGACTGTATACAAGAATCAGATAACATATTTTCTGTTTGTGAGAAGAACAATGATCTTCGTACATTTTATGTGGGTGACACAGCACAAAGTAAGAAACCTCAAAAGAAAAGAATTGCTGGAGATAAAATATTCACGTGTAATATTTGTGATGTCAGATTTGAAAATGAGAATATTTTACAAGGTCATAAAAGAATCCATTTTTTAGACAAACCTCATAAATGTAATTTTTGTGGCATAAGTTTTTGTCAGCGCAGTCTTATCAAAAAAGATAGTGTGAAAAATACAGGAGATGTACCAAACAAGTGTGGTTTTTGTGGTGTAGGATTTTGTGAAATCTGTGGTCTAGAAAGTCATAGAAAAGTTAATACTGATGAGAAACCTTGGAAGTGTGATTTTTGTGATGCAGGGTTTTCTCGTAAGACTGATCTGTGTAGACATAAACGAACACACACAGGAGAGAAACCATACAAGTGTGATATTTGTGGCGTAGGATTTACTCGTAGTAGTAACATAGAAAGACATAAAAGAACACATACTGGTGAGAAACCTTATAAGTGTGATTATTGTGGCGCAGCATTTACTCAGCGCAGTCATCTAGAAACACATAAAAGAACACATACTGGAGAAAAACCGTACAAGTGTGATATTTGTGGTGTATTATTTGCTCAGCGAAGTTCTTTAGAAATACACAGAAGAACACATACTGGGGAGAAACCTTACAAGTGTGAAGTTTGTGGTGCCGTGTTTACTCAGAGTAGTAATATAGAAAGACATAAAAGAATGCATACTGGAGAGAAACCTTACAAATGTGATTTTTGTGGTGCTGGTTTTGCTCAGTGCAGTAACCTAGAAACTCATAAACGAATTCATACTGGAGAGAGACCATACAAATGTGATGATTGTGATGCAGGGTTTGCTCGGAAGATTGATCTAGAAAGGCATAAAAGAATACATACAGGAGAGAAACCCTACAAGTGTGATATTTGTGGTTTAGGATTTACTAGAAATTATAATCTGCAAGGCCACAAAGTTAAACACTCAGAGAAAAAGATCAGTTAGAACTGGGGAAACTATTACAACTCAAATTAAGTTCTGTGGTAGATAGGTTAGCTGTACCATTTCACAAATTGCTCAAGCTTGTTTGTGGTTCTAAAGATGATCAACCATATTATATTGTCAACACCGTTGGATGTATTAGTGGATTGGATGTATTAGCTGTGCCTGATATTTCCACATTAGTTGAATAGTAATGTAATGTACAGGTTATGCTTCACATTTGTTATATTATTTAATTATTTAATTTTATTATTATTATTATTATTATTATTATTACAACTCAAATATGTGGGACAAATTTAGGTAGTAATGGTGGCATGAATTTTTTGATAAATGTCTTGATGATCAATCAGAGGTCGCCCTATCTGCAATTGCACTTTGCTGATGATATTAGTCTCTTTTTCTTATGTATTTGTTCTCAAACTCTGCAGAATGTAGTAGCGAATGAAATAAGTAGGATGTAGTCCAAAAAATGGAATTCATTATGTCATAGTTTACAGCTTGGCTGTGATATCTGTGTCTCTTGACCTGACACATCCAGCTTCAGCATAGCTTCAAATTACTTTCACTCTTTATGTGATGGTGCAGTCAAACCCAGCCTAAAAAAATCTTCTTAGTTGCCTCTTACGTGGCAAGTGGTGCTATTATTTGCACACCTTTTTGACCCAGGCAATACATGGGCCTACATTGATCTGTAAAATAAAGTAAAAGTAAAGTTTTCTTTATTCATGTCCAATGTATATCAGGGAATACACTATTAGGGTGATACTTCGACATTAACCAATGCCATACCAATGGATGTTGTGGTAAGAATAATGCCTTCTACCATAACTTTCGCCAAAATATCCAGCAAAAATTAATGTGTTTTCCTTATGGCATCAAATTAACAGATTTTCCTTCCAAAATAAATGGTAAAGTGCCTAGAAACTGAAAAGGATACATGGAACAGTGGTGTACTAATAATAACAGTTAAAGTTGTGTATTTAAAGAGATAGAGAGATTTCAGTGGCAGTTGTGCATGTGTTAAACGTAAACATAAATCCTATCAATTTGTGTACAGAGAATCAAGAACAGGTTAGACAAAATTATCATATCAATAGAAGTATTAAAATAGGAACATGGAACGTAAAAAGTCTTAAATCATGGAAAACAATATGCTATAACTAAGGAAATGACACGACTAAACATAGTCTATTGGGTATGTCTGAGCACAGATGGGCTGACAAGGGACATTTTTCACTAGCGTCAGGAGAAATGTGTGTATTTTCAGGTGGCAAGAAAGTAGGCCATTGAGGCGTTGGATTTTACCTGTCAAAGCGAATAAAATCGTCTCTGTTTGGGTACTATCCTGAGAGCAACCGTATTGTTACACTCAGAATTAAGGATAAAAAGAAAAATATATCTATTATTCAAATCTACGCACTGCAACAGCAGCAGTGAATGACCAAGAGATTGACACTTTTTACAAACAACTACAGCACACTCTAGATACAATTAACAGACAAGACATTATTATAGTAATGGGGGTTTTCAACACTAAAGTAGGGAAAGAAAGAACACATCATGAAATTAGATCTCAAGGAAAATATGGCTTAGGAAATAGAACGAAAGGGGTGAACAATTGCTCAATTTTTGCTTGGTAAACAATCTATCAATCATTAATACATTTTTTTAACAATCATCCCAGAAGACTGTATACGTGGAGGTCACCAGATGGAAAAAGTAAAATCAAATAGATTACATATTGAGACAGAGGTGGAAAACAATTGTGCATTCCTCCAAGTAAAACATTACCAGGAGTAGACTACGACAAGGACCACAAACTAAAGTAAAAATAAAGAAAATCAACAAGAACACCCATACCATTAGATATGATGCATCAGACATACCAAGTGAATACAACACTGAGATAAAAAACAGATTTACTACATTTCTAGATATACAAGAAGAATTCACACCAAATGATCCTGCCAACAAAATAAGTGAAGCCATCACCAACACTGCAGAAAAGGTTCTACCCAAAAAAAGACACAAAAATCAAGAATACATCTCAGAAGAAAAAATAAACTTAATTGAAGATAGAAGGAGATACACAACCACAGAAAAAAGTCAATCAAACTACAGATTACTATCAAAACAAATTAAGAAACGAATTCAGAAGGACAAATCACAATACATAATGAATACATGCAGAGAAATCGATGAACAAAGACAACAAGGAAACAGTGTGTACAAGATTTTAGAAATAAGATATGCAGATGACACAGACCTCTTTACTACACATCCTGAGGGACTGAAACAGCTAGTCACAACAACAAAGAAATACAGCGAGATCCAAAATCGATATCAAATGCACAGAAAACAAACAGTATGACAACAGACAAAACAAAGGTCAAACCAATAATCAACATAGACAGTATAGAACAAGAATGTGTAAACAAATCTGAATATCTGGGAGCAAATATAAACAGTTCCGGAGATTGTTTAGTCGAAATTAGAAGACTTGATATTGCAACACTCAAATTAACACAATTGAGAAAGCTATAGCAAAGTAGTAATAGTGACACTAAAGTAACTCTTTTAAGATCATGTGTTTTTCCAGTGACAACATATAGATGTGAGACTTTGACTTTAAACAAGACAATATCTAAAATAATAAATTCATTTAAAAATGAAGTGCTACAGAAAGCTCATACGAATATCACGGACAGAGAAAAAGAACATTGAAATTACTGAAACTAAATGAGGGGTGGCTTCTAAATACCATCATAAGAAGGAAGCTACAGTATTTTGGACACATAAAGCGATGTGATAGTATAGAAAAGCTGATTCTAGAGGGGCAGAGTGCCAGGCAAGGGAAGAAGAGAAAAACCAAGAAGATGATGAACGGGTGACATTGAAGAATGCATGAACATGTCTCCGGCCAATGCAGGCCTGCTTGCCTGGGACATAGAGGCGTTCAGAATTCCACGGCGAAGACAACGGTCTGGAAAGAATATGTTACTTGATATACCATTACCTTACTCAGAAAATCTGGTACCCATTTTCTAAGGCTGGTTCAACCTAAGCTCTGTTGGCAATTTTATTTAGAAAGAATTCCAGCTGAGCTGAGAATTGAACATTAAATCACCTGACAACAAAACCTAATGCACTAATCACTAAAACAAACCAACATATTTTTGGTAGAAATTTCAGAGTTATGAAAAAAGAATTGATCAATTTTTTAAGCTATTGAAATTATGTGAGTTTATGAAACATACCTGCTTTAGTGGCAGAGGGTTAGTGAAGACAGTTTCAGAATCCTAATGCCTAAAGTTCCGCAGTCCATATTGCACTGGCAATGTAGTTGGATATATAAGCAGTGTCTAAAATCGCAGCCAAGTTATTAACTATAACACAACACATTCCGTTCTTTGGACTATATCCTAATAATCTACAGAAGTATGAGTGAGAAAAAACACTGAAGAAGATGAATAGTATTGTTCTTATATATGTCTTGGATTTATTAACACAATTAGCATGACATAATTTGAGTAAACTCACTGAAAGCCTTAATACAAAATAAAAACTTTTGTCACTGAAATAAAACGGTGTCACAGCACATTTTCACTCTATGGACTACATCCTACTGGAAATCTAGTACGATCATTGTCCTGCTACAAGAGATATCCAGCGGGAGTTTGAGAATGAATGCTGAAGAAGAGGAAGAAGAATGAGGTATGCAACCATGATCTTTATTTTATGGACATTATCTTCTTCTGTGTTTGCTCTCTGATAACCTACATGAAAGTTCATGTGGTTTCTGCAGGGTAGCGTGAGAAGTATATCGTGCTGCTGGTTTCACAGAGGAGCTGCATTACTTTGAGCCTTCCGATCAAGCACATGTGTTTTTGGCATGATATGGATATAAAATTTATGATTATTGCACTTAGGGACATATAATTGATGGTTATTGCTCTTTGGGACATATAATTGATGATTATTGCTCTAAGAGATATAAAATTAATTGTTATTGCTCTTTGGGGCATATAATTGATGGTTATTGCTCTTTGGAGACATGTAATAAATAAGTGAAGTGTATCCAGTACAGGATACTGCTATTCAACTTTTGACGTTTGAAGCCATACTAATATATCCAATTATTTCAGCAGCACAATGTGGAGGGTAGGTATTCGAACCATCTAGGCCAGTGAGTTCGGTTTGCGAGGCGAGCTCACTATCATCTTTGCTACCACACTGACTCAGGGACATATAATTGATGATTATAATTGGTTAATTATTATTCTTAGGGAAATGTAATTGATGTAATTCTTTTTACTTTGCTGGTATTGATGTTTTTACAAATATCAGTATTCCTCCTTTGACTTTTTGGATGGATCTTGGCGGAAGGACCATAACCCAGAAAAAAAAATCTCTGCATGTCCTTTAGATGAGACTCTTGTGTGCACATTATGTCGATCTGGTTTTTCCTCAGGAATTCCTGTGGTTAAGGCTTTTTTTTCACACTCCTTCTGCATTCCACTTAACAACTCTAAGGCATGTGGCTTGGTCAGTAGCACTACTCTGCTTTCCTCTGACCTCTTGGTTAGCTCAGACACCAGCTGCTTGTGTGGGCCCTTTCGAGGCAAGGGACCCAGCTCCGCTCCTCCCCTGGGGGTTTTAGCAGATAGGAGTGATGCCATGACAGGGTTGATTGTCGCATGACCATATTTCTATAATAGCTTGTGCGCCCTAATTTATCCCAGTCTCTGCGGCCATCGCTGGCTAACACATTCTGTATTCGTCAGACTGGGTTGTGTTTTTATGTCTGGGATGTCTCCCATAGCCTTTCCATCTCCTGATGGTACCTGCAAGGCAGTAGATTTTTTTAGAGTGTTCCCTCTTTGGAAAGCTATCTTACCAAATTTATGAGCTTTTCCAGCACAACTGATACCCTCCCCTAATGCTACCCTACCATTGCCCCAAATCTACTCCCCCCTCCCATTGGCACATTCCTGGAGTGGTGTCAGTGACCCTACTCTAGCAGCTCATACTCGCTTGTTGCTGCCAATCACTGGACACATGGGGTATTTTAGTTTGGATATCAGCGCCACCTGATACTCCTCACCATCCTCATAGTCGGTAACACCGGTGTGGTCAGCTCCTGGTAGGGGTCAGTTGCCCTCCCCAGGATCAAACCAGCCTATCTGTTGTCTTTCTATATATGTGAAGCCTCGTACAGTTCCTATAAAATGTCTGATATCATCATTTCTTATACTGTCTGTTCTTTTGAACCCAACGATCTTCCTTATACAGCTCATCTCACAGGTTGCAATCTTTCTCTCCTGTGTCTTAGACACTGCCCATGATTGACATTGATAACACAAAGTTAGCATAAATATATTTTTTTATCAATGTTTGTTTAGTAGCTAAATTGATGTGTATTTGAGCAGTGATGAAGTCTGGTGTGTCAGGTCAAAAGGTGCAGATATTGCAACCAAGTTATTAACCATGATACAATGCATTCCATTTTCCAGACTACATCCTACCAACCTGCAGAAGTGTAAACAGACAGAAGAATAGTCTTGTTCGTATATGTTTTTTTATAGGATAAAATAATGAGCATGATATTTATAGGAGTCCTGTCAACACTTTCTATAAACATTAAAGGATGACTTTTTGGTTTATCTTTGTTATGTTCTTTATGCTTGTGTTTTAAATATCAGATCATGTGCCATCTCTACATCAAATTCACTGTGTGTAACATCTTCAATGTTTTATCTCTTACACTTGTGGTGTATTCTATTTATCTCTTATACTTGTGGTGCATTCTATTTATCTCTTATACTTGTGGTGTATTCTATTTATCTCTTATACTTGTGGTGTATTCTATTTATCTCTTACACTTGTGGTACATTCTATTTATCTCTTACACTTGTGGTGCATTCTATTTATCTCTTATACTTGTGGTGTATTCTATTTATCTCTTATACTTGTGGTGTATTCTATTTATCTCTTACACTTGTGGTACATTCTATTTATCTCTTACACTTGTGGTACATTCTATTTATCTCTTATACTTGTGGTACATTCTATTTATCTCTTATACTTGTGGTGTATTCTATTTATCTCTTATACTTGTGGTGTATTCTATTTATCTTACACTTGTGGTACATTCTATTTATCTCTTACACTTGTGGTGTATTATATTTATCTATTATACTTGTGGTGTATTATATTTATCTCTTACACTTGTGGTGCATTCTACAAACTATCAGCATCCTTCTGCATGTTGGTTTACTTTAATATGACTTTGAGTAGAGTTGTTTTGTTCCTACTTCTTGTTTCTCTCTCCATGAAAATACATTCAATTCTTTTGTAAATTCTCATCTCAGAAGCTGAAATGTTATTCTCTGATTACAAGTTCTGTGTCCATCATTCTTCTAATTATTCTCTAACTTAGCGCTCGCTCTCTTATAACCACGACCAATAAATCTTGTGATTTCCGCCGGGGAGCTTGAAGTACGTTGTGCTACAAGTTCCACGGTTGGACTGTGTTATTTGCACTTCGGTTGGCTCATTTTGTGGTCTGGACGTCCGAGGCCTAGCACAACCGTTTTCGTCATGTCTTTCTTCTTCTGTGTTCAGCATGTGGTCATGCTATAACGTCAGACTTGTCATCAAGACGAAGTCCACTGTCTTCTCCAGGTCAGAGCGGCTGCCCCATAGCTTTTGCCTCAAGACTGTATCATCTGGCAAGGTCTGCTCTTTCGGTTTATTTTTCCATCTATAAACTATTTTGTGTTATATCTATAATTAGTTCTGTTATGTGAACGTCAGAATGTGAAAACAAACCACCAAATTTCGCACAATAAACACCTGTGGCATACGAAACAAAGCAGAAGATCTTATGGAAGAAATTAGAAAACGAAATATCTTAATTTTAGGACTGTCAGACACAAGAATTAAAGGTAACTGCAGCAAAATATTTCACCTAGGTTCTACTCTACTCAGGAGTTGATCCAATTCACGAGCCAAGCACAGCGTCGCATTTATAATTAATCCCGTAAAAGCACATGTTAATATCGAAACAACTAACAGTTGTTGTGACCGCAATTATAGGCCCTATTCTTTTTAACACTTGCTGCGGCAAAAGACCAATGTGGATTGGATAACAATCGTGTTTCGACACTATCATGCTAAATATATAAACGTTGGACCGTGAATTTTCTCTTTTTGCCACGATAATTTAAATGGGTTTGTTTGTTTGTCACTAACCACAGGAATTGCGAGCAACTTGCTCTTACTTCCTATGTGCAATAGGGCAGTTTCTCCAAGCTTTCTTTCATACCCAGGAGACTTCAGCTTAGTGATGTGTTTTGCCTATTAAAAAAACCTACCCGAAGAGGGTAAGTTAAATGGGTAACGGTCAGTGTAGCTTTATCTAACAAAAACTTATCTGTGTCTACAGAAATATTATTTGTCTATTCTCTTTCCCCAGGTGGTTTGTGATCCACTCTTGCCGTTAAGCGTAGGGGTGGTTGGAGCTCGAGCTTGCGTTCTATCGCCAGATGTGTGGCCTCGGCTGTGCTATGACCGTGTCTGTACAGGGTCTCCCTGACGTTTTCTATCCATCTTTTCCGTGGGTTTCCTCTGTCTTTGTACCCTGATCTCATTTGGTTATATGCTTGTACGGGCAACTTTTCGTGATGCATTCTCATAATGTGGCCAAACCACTTGATCATATTTCATGGAAATAGTATTTTCCCTTATTTAAATAGTGGGTCATATGGTTATTTTAAGCAATTACATTTTAATATGCCAAGAAAATGCCAAACCTATTTTCTGAAGACAATCTTGAAAAATAAACAAATTTGGCCTTTAAAGACAATTTTGGCAACCCTTTTTACGAGATTAATGTAAATACATCAGTTTGTTGACAAAACGACTTATTTTTCTTCTTCTGTGTTTCTTCTTAAACTCCTGCCTTAAACTCATATCAATATGTAATCCGGAGAACTGAATGCCCAGTATCACGGTCTACAACTTTGCTGAGATAGCTACGCCTTTCGGGCCGATACATCCAGCTTCAGCATGGGTTCTTTGCAGTGCCGGATTTACCTATAAGCTAAGCAAGCTATAGCTTAGGGACCTCCCAAATTTTTTTATTTCACTATCTACATATTCTTAATCGTCAAAGGGTCCCATATTTCAAATAGCTTAGGGCCCCAAATCTCAAATAGCTTAGGGCCCTATAAAGTCTAAATCCGGCCCTGATTCTGTGTCACTTTGACTCCCGATGAGATATAAAACTCCTAAAACTTCCTTAGTTCCTTTTTACGACGTGTATGGCAAGTAACAGTGTCAATATTCTGTGCTCCCTTTTCGGGTTCGACAGCACACACGCGATTAATCAATAATAGGCCATATAGTCCTAATGGTGTCTCGGTTATATACTATCGTAGTTCAACTCACATATAATATCCGCATTCTCAACTCCAAATAGGTATTATGTATGTTGATTATCATCTTCGCACACTGGACACGTTCATAGGTGCTCCGATCTCCGCTTCAGTAAATCTCTCAGGGTATAACGACTGATGGTTTCGGTTCTATGTTGGTTCACTACTCTTTTCGTCGTTGCTTCCTTTATCAACCATCATATCAGCTGATATACCATGAGAGAAATTACCTTTGTGGAACTCAGCCAGTGCATGAAGCTCTGTAGTATGGCCAAGAATCAATGAGTTATGACCTCAGCTCCAATGTAATATCAGTTCTCAACACTAATGTAATAGGCCTATCCGTATTCCCAACTCCGACGTAATATCCGTATTCTCAACTCTAATGTAATATCAGTATGCGCAACTCTAATATATAATATCCGTATTTTCATCTCCAATGTAATTATGTATTAAAATACGGTCGTGAAAGCAATGTAACAAAATCACTGAAGAATAAATTAATTACCTTGGAAAATAAATGTCTTAAAAACTCTTAAATATTGGTTGGGAAGAATTCAAGTCAAACAAGCAAGAAAAAGAATACACCAAAATAGCAATATGTTTCTACAACAATAAGAAGAAAATGATTAACGTATATCGAACATGTGCTTAGAATGAATGAAAACAGACTGTCACTACAAGTATTAAAATGGGTACCAGATGGTAAAAGAAAAAGAGGAAGATCAATTGCAAGAGAGACTTCGCAGAACAACCATCAAAGAGAATATGATTATGGCCCATAGAGTGAGTCAGTAATAGAGTCTATGCAAGAATTTCACAAAGAATCACGAGCATTACATCGCCCATACTAGAGAGCCCTGACTTCTGCTTTATGCACCGTATTCGGCGCTGAAGGAACATAGATCTCTGAGTACCGGGTCAAGGAAGTATACAATGATTTAGTAAAGTTCTTGTTTTTTTTTCCACCAAAGGGGGATTACTAAGAAATTTTTAAGATGGCAGCTTCCTTACTGAGACCGTTAGATTGTCCTGACAGTTTTCAATACTGTAGAATGTCACGGTTCTGTAGCAACGTCAGACACTTTGACTTTGATCAGATTATGTTCTATCAATTTGTTTTACAGTTTAATGTATGCATACTACTTTAGAGAATGCGCACTGCATTCTGTAATACATTTAAATGCCTAATCTAGGTCCAACGCCGCCTAAGCTACGGATGCAACTTACGACGGTTAGTAGTTGTTGGTTTTTATGACTAAGTTATGTTATTATTTATATTAAAATTAAATTTGATAATTCATAGCAATTTTTAAAAAGTAATTTAAATTTACATAAGAAACGTTGCTAGCGTTCGCCGTTCCTATGACTGAGTTATGACATCGTTACTACTGGTCCAATCTTATTTCTTGGTGTACTGAGTACAGTACTCATTGTACTGTCGGGCCATTAATTAGTTTACTTAGCCTAAGTCCTAAGGACCTAATGAATAATGATCCTTTCTCAGCCCTGTCACACTCATACTGACGACACGTAGTGCTATTTATAAATGATGTGCCCAGGTTGCAATTTGGTATTAAATCAAAATGCAATTAGAATGGTGCTATTGCAGGTCATAGTGATAGTGTCTTAGCCGTCAGATCATCATCTTGGCACTCTGGACAAGTCCATAGGTGCTCCAATCTTATATTCAGTATGTCCTTCAGCATGTGGTAACTGCATGTTCCATTTCTGTGTTAGTTGATAACTCTTTTGATTCCTATATGCCACTAATTTCTTGCAACACCAGGCTTCACTCTCAGATCATACATTCTAGCCATAGATATGGAAGACGAAATACACCCCATATATATACCAACTGATCCAACTCTATGATTGCATTCAAAATAGCAAAATTTAATCCATTTAACTGTCACTATGGGGTACAAAGGGTTCTGCATTGCTGTCAAGCGGCTACATGGTTATCACATAACCAAGATCCTAAAAGTACCTCCTCGTGGTGAACCCTGAAAACAAAAATATAGTGGTTAGTGCTGTGTTCCTGGCCAACACTCTTATGGATCTTGTCCATGAATCTGAAGGCTGCTAATGGAATAAGAATTGACTGCAATAAAACAAGCAATATCTCTGACACTTCTACATTAACACAGAGCCGCAAGATGCAAATAGCATATCTTCATGTTAACACTGACAGTACAATGCGCTTCACACTCACCAGCTCAAATCTCAAGAAAATTGGTGCTGATTATTGAGAGCGAACGCAGAAAAAGAAGAAGAGTATTTTGTATACCTCATGTAAGCTAAAAATGGGACCAAATAACGTTCATCCAGGCAGAAAACTAGGTATAATGTCATGACTATTAACATCTTATTCTGAATATTCCAGCAAATTGTTACATACCGGTAGGTTAATGAGTAAATTAAATCAATTCAACACAAGTTTAATAGGTCAAAGGGCATTAATCCATGGAGCACTAGATCAAGGCACAGCTTTTATGGGTCAAAGGGCATGAGCACATGAAGCACTGGATCAGCAACCAAGACATGAGTGTTAAAATTATCTATAACACAGATGCCTCAGTGATGGTAACCGCTACAACAAACAAACAAATTATTGGATTCACATTAGTGGTATTCGACTGGTGACTTTCTGGTATCATAAACAATTCAATCCAATATAATTTTAGTTATAATTGTGATCTAACTGTCTATCTGTGTGATAAAAGAAAGAATGGATTGATAATACAATGGAATACCTCTATAATGCATTCTTTTATAACAAATTTCCCTGTATAACAACACTTTTAAAAATCCCCAATTATATTCTATATTGTGTTTACTTTATATAGCGAATTTCTGTAATTACATACCGGTACATATTTTGTCAGTCTGGATAAATTTCTTATGATGTGATTCCACTGTGTTAAAGATTGAACAGGATTGAGATTCTCCACACTTAAACAAGAAACTGAGAACAGAGAGGCATAGCAGGATATGTGCGTTGTATCCACAAAGGGAGCCTTTCTACCCTGAAGGTTTATGAATTTTATAATGATGATGATGTGACCTGTTCTTTACAAACCATTGTCTTCACTACAACTCTGCAAGCTTTCCAGCCTCCTCCAGTAAGCTGGAGTCTTCCAGTTCAGAAGGTCTTCGATATCCTGAGTCTATCATCATACTCTTAGTTTGTCTCTTGTTCTCTTTCCAGGAAAATTCCCCTCCATGATTAATCTTTCTAAACCATTGTATATTTTTCTATGTCAGTCTTATATGTTCAGGTATTTATGGATATCAGCATTGGATTGTCTTTCTATCCATGATATTCTTAGAATATTTCTATAGTATTTCATTTAAAATACTTAGAGATACCATCAGAACACCGACAGGAAAATTCTGCAATAATTATGATGCAGAAATCCAGGCAATTACTGTGGCAGCTAAAAAACTGCTGAACTCCAACTCTGACCTACAGCCTGTGGTATTCCTGACAGATGCAAGGTCAGTGCTTCAAGCTCTCCAGTCTGGAAAACTAACAGACTTGAAAAAACTACTTAGCGAATTGTCTTACCAGTATAGGGTAACCATGCAGTGGATACCCTCTCACTGTGGAATACCAGGAAATGAAAAAGCAGATCAACTGGCTAAGGAAGGTGCTGCCGAAGATCAACCAGATATACCAATCACCTACCATCAGAAAAAACAGATGATCAAGTCAATAAGAAAGCCACAAACACCAACACAAGATGACTATCACATTATGAACAGATCAGAACAAGTTATAATTCTACGTCTCAGAACAGGACACAACCGACTCCGCAGTCACATGTATACAAAGTTCAAGATTGGCAACACGGCCATGTGTACATGTGGACAGGCAGTACAGAGTGCCAAACATATACTTCAAGAGTGTTCTGAGCATGAAACGCTGAGGCAGACATATTGGCCAGAGGAAACAACACTGGAATCAAAGCTCTATGGGACACTGTATGAACTACAAAAGACAGTGAGTTTTATTAAGGAGACAGAATTGCAGATATAGACATGTTTCAAGTGAACGAAAGAAGAAGAAGAAGAATAATACAATGGAATACCTCTATAATGCATTCTTTTATAACAAATTTCCCTGTATAACAACACTTTTAAAAATCCCCAATTATATTCTATATTGTGTTTACTTTATATAGCGAATTTCTGTAATTACATACCGCTACATATTTTGTCAGTCTGGATACATTTCTTATGATGTGATTCCACTGTGTTAAAGATTGAACAGGATTGAGATTCTCCACACTTAAACAAGAAACTGAGAACAGAGAGGCATAGCAGGATATGTGCGTTGTTTCCACAAAGGGAGCCTTTCTACCCTGAAGGTTTATGAATTTTACGAGGCGTGTTCAAATGAAAACGGGACTTGTGGATTTATTTAAAAAGTATCATACGCAATTTAATATTTTCAACGGAATTGAACAAAGCAACCACTTGTGAATAAGAATGCACCTGGGTTCATCAGAAAAAATCTCCGTATGCATTTAGGCAAGCATCCCACTGTTTAGGTAGACGTCGAATGCCGTCCGAGAAAAAGTTGCTAGTTCAATTTCTTCCGAACAACCATGTGGGCTGTCCCAATTGACATATGGAATTCTTCTGCAAGCGAACGAATGCTCCGACGACGGTCAGTCAGTACTGCTTTATCAAGCACGGCTATGACTTCTTCTGTTGCAACAATATGCGCCTGACCTGGCCGTGCAAGATCTGCCGTTAACTCACGTCCGTCTTTAAACATACGCACCCACTCCATCACTCTAGTCCTCGACAAACATTTGTCACCATATGCTGCCTTCATTCTCCGATGAATGTCTACTGCTTGACATCCTTCAAATGAAAGAAACTGGATCACAGCACGCTGATTCACTTTGGACGGGTTCAGAATCACACCGGCCATATTGTTAACAGTCTTCTGCAGCACATATGCATGCTGGGAAGATGAACACGTGACCGTATGTAAATTATTTGATACTCATTACTAGTGCAAAATGTCATCAATATCAGTGCGCTCTATCACGCGTGGTGTAACAAGTCCCGTTTTCATTTGAACACGCCTCGTATAATGATGATGATGTGACCTGTTCTTTACAAACCATTGTCTTCACTACAACTCTGCAAGCTTTCCAGCCTCCTCCAGTAAGCTGGAGTCTTCCAGTTCAGAAGGTCTTCGATATCCTGAGTCTATCATCATAGTCTTAGTTAGTCTCTTGTTCTCTTTCCAGGAAAATTCCCCTCCATGATTAATCTTTCTAAACCATTGTATATTTTTCTATGTCAGTCTTATATGTTCAGGTATTTATGGATATCAGCATTGGATTGTCTTTCTATCCATGATATTCTTAGAATATTTCTATAGTATTTCATTTAAAATACTTAGAGATACCATCAGAACACCGACAGGAAAATTCTGTAATAATTATGATGCAGAAATCCAGGCAATTAGTGTGGCAGCTAAAAAAAACTGCTGAACTCCAACTCTGGCCTACAGCCTGTGGTATTCCTGACAGATGCAAGGTCAGTGCTTCAAGCTCTCCAGTCTGGAAAACTAACAGACTTGAAAAAACTACTTAGCGAATTGTCGTATCAGTATAGGGTAACCATGCAGTGGACACCCTCTCACTGTGGAATACAAGGAAATGAAAAAGCAGACCAACTGGCTAAGGAAGGTGCTGCCGAAGACCAACCAGATATACAAATCACCTACCATCAGAAAAAACAGATGATCAAGTCAATAAGAAAGCCACAAACACCAACACAAGATGACTATCATATTATGAACAGATCAGAACAAGTTATAATTCTACGTCTCAGAACAGGACACAACCAACTCCGCAGTCACATGTATACAAAGTTCAAGATTGGCAACACGGCCCTGTGTACATGTGGACAGGCAGCACAGAGTGCCAAACATATACTTCAAGAGTGTTCTGAGCATGAAATGCTGAGGCAGACATATTGGCCAGAGGAAACAACACTGGAATCAAAGCTCTATGGGACACTGTATGAACTACAAAAGACAGTTGAGTTGAGTTTTATTAAGGAGACAGAATTACAGATATAGACATGTTTCAAGTGAAAAAAAGAAGAAGAAGAATTTAAAATACTGTTTTTTTTCCCATTATTTTATTTTAATGTCAATGCCCATGTCTCACAACCATATGTTCCCACTGGAAAAATATAGATTCTTAATAGTTGTAACTTTGTTGTTTTGTTTGCCCCTTGCTAAAGATTTTTAATCTTTAATGTTTTTTTGTAGTGACAAATATACAAATTGACATCCCATGGAAAACATTAATGAAGTGAGTAAAGCAATAAAGCAAGAAGCAGAAACTACAGAATGTCAGCAGGTATGTTTTTTTTTATATCACAGATAAAATAGTTTCTGTATATTTTTAGTAGCACTACTTCGATTGAGCATTAAAATTTAAAATTCAATCAATCAAGTGCAATGGGGTTTTCGGGATGCGGTTGGTCATGTACGGAGAACCTGTTTACTTGAGTTGCAAGACTATTTGGTGCCGCATGAACGGACCTGGTTCAATTCCCGTCATCTGTAAGAATTATTTTCATTTATCCTCCTGCTTCTTACTTGAATTTAATTGTGTTGTTTATAAGTTCAGTTGGTAGCATCTTTTTGTGCCACAGTGACAACACATCCAGAAATTTCTCTCTTTGTCTTCCTCTTGATATTTCTGGTGGTTAATAAGTGTTAAAGTTTTGTTTTTCTCATCACATGTCCTAAAAATCTTGACTGCTTCTAATTTTTGCTATAATTTGTCATTTTACTCCAGCATCTTGTAGGACTTCTTCATTAGTCTTCTTGGCTATCCATGAAATTTTCATCATTTTTCTTAAAAACCACATGTCAGTTACCTCAGCTTATCTTGGACACTTTTGTTTACTGTCCATACTTTGTATCCATACAGAAGTATTGGCTCAATATGACATCCTAGTATTTTACCTCGCGTATTCATTAATATTACTCCATTGCATATGTTATGTTCCTCCAGGGCCATAGGCGGCGCATAGGGCAGAAACCATAGCTTTCCATTTCTGTCTTTGTGTTGCCAGGTCTTTCAATTGTTGCGTGTTGTTTAGGTTCATTGACATGCCTTCTCTATTAATGGTTCTTCGTAGAGTTTCTCTAGGTCTCCCTCTTCTTCTTACTCCAGGTGGCACCCAATATAGTGATTGCTGGGGAATTCTTAGGCTGTTCATTCTAAGAACATGGCCGATGTAAGTCCAACGCCTTTGTCTAATGAAGGAAGATATATAGGTTTGTTTGCTTTCCTCTCTTATAGTAGTGTTAGATTTAAAGTCACTCCACTTAACGTTCAGAATGGTACGTAGGCATTTGTTTTCAAAGGAGTCGAGTCTTTTATCTGTGGCTTTTGTGTAAAAGCCACAGATAGAATGTGGCATAGAATGAATCTAATTTTTTGAAATGTTGATTTGGCCTGTGCTATCTTTCTCTTTATCTCATTGGAGCACTGGCCATCTGATGTTAAAATGTTGCCAAAATCCGCTTGATTTAATTTTGCATTATTTATATTAATACTGCATTTTGGTTGTATTTTTTTGAAACAACAATTACTTCTGTTTTCTTCTTGTTCAGATTAATGGCTTTGTTTTCACTTATTTTACTACCATATCTTACATGTCTTGGAATTCTTGTTCAGACTGAGGCTTTTGTTGTCACTTTTTTGTAACAGCTTGGAATTCTTGTTCTCATGAAAATTACCTGCTATAAAATACTTGGTGACAAGAACATCTGATAGTTCATTAATAAAAACCTAGTTTCTACATTAGAGAGTTCAATGAAAAGTGATTATCTCTGTGTTATACTTTTAGTGAACAGGTTAGTATCTATAGTATTATTTGTATTAGTGTTTATTGATGTTTTTTTTTATTGTTTATTTTCAGACTAAACACAACGTTCTAGGCCGGGTTCCATTTATGGCAGACATGTTAAAAACAGAACTAAAGTGTGAGGTGAGGTTTAAGTTTTCTTGAAAATGTTTTTTCTGAAACTTCTGCTGTATTTTTCTTGTAGGAGGACAATAGTCCTACTAGGTTTCCATCAGGACATAGTGCAAAGAATGAAGATTCGTTGTGTTGCAATTTTATATGCGCCAATGGTCCACTTCATCCAACATTGGCAATAGGTTTATATTTAATGTACACAGTTTTAATGTGCTCAAAGTGATGCCTTTGTGTCTGGTCAGAGACGTTCATATTTTACAACCTTCCATCCATTCTTAGATCCACATTCTCAACTCTTCCATTGAATAGGAGCCATTTATCACTGACCATTTGTTTGACTTATATTTTCCCTACTCATCTAGATCCGTCAAATGTAATTTGTTAATGTTAAAATATCCCATATCTTTACCATAATCTTAACTTTTTCCAGATCAATCACAGGTATATTGGTGAAATAAACTATACTGGACCAATCACCAATATATTTGTTTTGATTTCCATTAATCATAAATCGATCAATTACACTGCGCAACAAAAAAGTTAGTTTTTTTACAAGTATAAAATTAGTCAATTCCTACTGAAAATGGGTTGAGAAAAACAAATATAACATCAGAAAATGTTTATTAGCTCTAGTTTTTGAGTTATTGTAATTTCAATATTTGTATTAAAAATCCTATTTCTTATTGTTTCCTTTTCCTCTTGTATACCACTTCTGGAGCTTCTCTGACATTCCAGCAGTAGTCAGCAAGCATGGATGTATTCCACTTACCCTGGTACCTTTTTTCCATCAATGCAATGTCTTGGTGGAAACGCTCCCCATGTTCATCACTTACTGCACCACAATTTGGAGGGAAGAAATCAAGATGAGAATCCAGGAAGTGGATCTTAAGTGACATGTTGCAACCTAATTGTTGATATGCTGTCAGAAGTTCATTAATAGCAACAGGATAGTTCTCACTTCTATGATTGCCCAGGAAATTTTGTACAACACATTTGAAAGATTGCCATGCACCTTTCTCATTCCCATGAATAATGGCATCAAAATGCTCATCTTTCAACAGTTCCCTTATCTGTGGGCCTACAAATAATCCTTTCTTTATTTTACCATCACTAAGGTAATGAAATTTTTTCCTCAAATACTTAAATGCCTCTCCCTCCCTATTCATGCCCTTGATAAAGTTCTTCATTAGCCCCAATTTAATATGAAGAGGAGGTAGAATTATTTATTTCTATCAACCAAAGAAATTTGCTGTACATTCTTTTCACCAGGCTCCATAACCTTCCTTCCTACCATAACCTTCCTTTGCATTTTCTTTCAAACTATTCATTATATCACACTCAGACGGCAAATCAACAGAAAAATGAATAGTCTTGCATAAACCTATATCAATGATAATTTAATACATATATGTTTTAAATAATAAACTGTCAAACTCGACATAATGTGGGGACATTTTTTTTTTCCTTTTGGGGTGCTGAGTAGAGGAGCCATATTGAGACAAAAATATTGAGATATATTCTTAAATCTCCTTTTTCCCAAACCGAGTCATATGCTCAAAATGTAAAATGAATGACCACTGTAGACGGATCTTGGTCTATCCATGACTTTCTAGCTGCTCTCCGCTTTTGAGCTGCTGCATTTCTCCTCTTTTCACAAAATGATGAACTCTTTTTGATTGTAGAATGCCATGTAGATCTATTTTGTGCAAGTTCTTCCCATGTATTGTGGTCTATTTCAAAGGCTTTCAGTGAGTTCTTTAACGAGTCCTTGTAGAGCTTCTTGTGGTCACCTTGAGATCATATAATACATACATAATCTATCAATGTGATACACTGATATATGATACATTATGTGATACAATGATACATACATAATCTATCAATGTGATACATGATACACACATAAATTTTTCAATGTGATAAAATGAAAAATACATGTAGTAACATTTTTCTACATCAGAAAAATAATTTTAATGTGATCTAAATCTAAAATAATCCATTCCGGAAGGAGTTAAGGTTTGATGTTTGTCCCATATGATCTATGTATGGACGTTTTGAATGTTTCACTATTGGCCTATCAGACGAACCATTATGCAAGAGTAGGTTCTCAGAAGATGATATGTTTATATTGTATGGCTCTTCTCTTGTGGAAGCCATACATTTAATTTGTACAATTATGTTTTCATTTACAAAACAAAATTAAGAAGAGAACTCAGCATTACACATGACACTGATGAAACCAGATGAGTACCAGCCCCTGCTGTGGTCCTTTCTGCCAACAAGCAAATTATGCCCTTGTTATGAACAGGTGGTATGTGGGATGTGGTGAAAAGCAACTCTGTACAGGATGTGATAGTTTCCTGGGAGAGCCCAGAATCAGACACGTTAGCTCTGCATAATTTGAGAGCCCCCTTGGATGACAGATAATACATAGCATAGGTATGAAGTACAGCACTAGAGAAACCACCCCATTTCACACCAATGATTTAGTTTTCTAGGTATGAAGTAAAGCACTAGAGAAACAACCCCATTTCACACCAATGAGTGAGTTTTCTAGATATGAAGTAAAGCACTAGAGAAACCAACCCATTTAGCACCAATGAGTTAGTTTTCTAGGTATGAAGTAAAGCACTAGAGAAACCACCCCATTTGCACATAGTAAGTAAGAGCTAAGAGACAGGTCTTTTGTTAGCAATGTTGACTAGAGGAAATTGATATATAGTGTTTTCCGTTATTTCAGATCTCGGAAGAGATGTGCGACAATGAAGATGCCAGTATGGGGCTCGGTCAATTTGATAGTTTTAATGAGAACATTACAGAATGGCAGGAAGTCATGCAGCCTTGTCTATATAGAGCAGATGGCCATATAGAAGAAGGTAAATAGGTCATTAGCGATGTGCTTTATGAGATATTTGTCAGGTCTTATTTAAATATGTTCTAACACACTTGTAATGTGTAATCTAAGATTTGTGTGATGTATCTTTTGATACACTTAGGAGTTTTTTTCACAGAAAGTGTTTTGGGATAACGATTAATCAAGCTATTGGCCTTCATAAAAGTACAGTTCATGGATCAATCCAGTCTATCCTGTCCTTAGATTTACACTCCAGGTTTTTCCATATTATATCAGTATCATTAAATATTTCTCTTCTCCAACTTACTCTAGGTCCTCTCTGTCTTGTGTTTGTATTCCATGCCAATACCTGTTTTACAATAAAGCTTTCTGCCTTAGTCTGAATGTGCCAAATCCATCAACTTTTTCTTTACATTTTTCTGTTATGTGATACGTTCTTGAATAATTTGGCATAACCATAATAATGACATAACCCATCAGGGCCGTAGATGTGTGACACTGGAGACCTCAGCACAAAAAGCCCTCCAAACATTTCTATCCTCAGCCATTTGGAGGAGGAGTGTAAAAAAATAATGTCCAGTCCATCCCTTGATATTATCAATCCAGGAATTTCTTAGCCTCTTCTCCTGCTACCCTCAACTGATCCCATTTTAGTTCTTGTTTTAGACTAGTTTTACTAAGTGAGTCATCTCATTACATGTCTAAACCAAACAGGTTTACACCATTTCATCACCAACAAAAGTGATATTTGATAACCTGTAAGTTTGTTTATTTGCTGCCGGACAAAAACATTTGTAATTTGTTCTATATAACTAATTCTTAATCTTTAGGACCCTGAATTAAAATTATGCAATATCCCCCCTGGGCTTGGATTATTTTTTGACAATGTGCATTATTTGTGGTGAGTGTTTGGCGAATGTGATAACTTTTTTTTTTGTAAAGATATCAAAATAATTTTTGCAAATGTAAAGGAGTGAATAATGCATATAATTGTGTTTTTGTTGTTGTATGTGTGATATGACAGTTGTGAGCAAGTTGTGAAGTTGAAAATTGGGGGAAAATCTCAAAACGGCATTTAAAAAATCACAAATATAATTTCTTGACGACCCTAATACTTGAGCAATGTGTGGCGACATTGATAAAATCCTCCTAAATACCTATTCCTGTTGTATATATGTTGTTTCATATCCAAACTAATATAATATATACTAAATAAACTAATAAAACGTGAAGAAATTACATAAAACGTTTGAGACTAGGCCTAGCCGAACATAAATATGGAGTATGTGACATACACATGCTGACACAAGGGTACATGTTGTTTTTCAATGAATAAACGAACATTCTCAATGATATTTATAATATAAAAACAACAAAAACATCTAGATATTACTTACCATAATGATAATGATCGTACCTTGGGGTACTACGTTTGATAGTAAAATAAGGTGATGGAAATCCACAGTAGCTGTTCCAGAAATTGGTTGACAAAAAGCAGTCGGCTTTCACCTTCTTACAATCGTAATGTGTAACGGAATTTGACCTTTACACTGTGATGTATTCCTAGCTTCATGTGGTGGGAATTCTACGTCATGGCAACATTACTCCGTGAAGTTCCACTCTGGGAATTGGGCTATAGCGACGGGTGCAGCCTTGCGACCATAGACCTGTAGTAACGTATACTCATTGGCGGAATATTGCGCCTGTAAAGCCTGTAAGGTTAAAAAGTGTCTGTAGCACTTGTTTTCAAAAACCTGAATTCTTCTTTCCATGTGTGCATTGAATGTTCATATTTCACATCCTTATACAAGTATGCTTAGCATTAGCGAACTGAATAAATTGATCTTTGCTGCAATACTGATCTTACTTGTGGCATATCTGACCAGAAAATAAAATAGTTATATAGAGATTGTGCTGAAGTCAAATGTATTACAGATTTGCAGCCAAACTGTTAACCACAATGCATTCTCTTTCCTTGACTACATCAGGATGCTACCATTCTTCTTCTGATTTAGCTTTTTTGGTGTTGTTCGTCCATCACAAGTGATGATGACCATTTGTTACATCCACTTTTGAAAATTCAATTTTAGTTATGTCCTTGATTATGAGTTCGTAGATGGCTAATGAGCCATATTCGAGCTGTAAATGTCCTTGGACAGTTTGGACATGGAATGACGACTGTAGACGGATCTTGGTCTATCCGTGACTTCCTAGCTGCTCTCTGCTGTTGAGCTGCTGCATTTCTCTTCTTTTCGCTCTTTAGAATGCCATGTAGATCTATTTTGTGCAAGTTCTTCCCATGTATTGTGGTCTATTTCAAAGGCTTTCAGTGAGTTCTTTAACGAGTCCTTGTAGCGCTTCCTTTGGCTACCTTGAGATCGTATACCCTTCTCTAGCTCACCATAGAGAAGTATCTTTGGCAGACGATGGTCTGGCATACGCACCAAATGACCTGCCCAACGAATCTGTGTCTGCATCAGGATCGTGTCAATGCTTGGGATACCAGCTCTATCAAGAACAGTGGTATCTGGAATCTTGTCTTGCCATCTGATGTTCATAACTTTTCTGAGACAATTTGTATGAAAATAATTGAGTTTTTTCACATGACGTCTATACACAGTCCATGTTTCACCAGCGTATAGCAGCGCTGGAAGTACCACTGCTCTGTAAACTTTCAGCTTAGTCTGTAGGTTAATGCCATTTCTACGCCAAACATTTGCATACAATCTGCCGAAAGTACTGCTTGCTTTGGCGATCCCTGTATACACTTCATCATCAACGTTGGAATTTTGTGATAACGTACTGCCTAGATATGTGAATCTATTCACAACTTTCAGTGCCACACCATTTACCTTTATGCAGAGCTCGAGATAGCTTTTGCCAAGTGCTGGTTGTAACATGACTTCTGTTTTCTCTGTGTTAATGGTAAGCCCAAAGTTGGTACAGGCTTTGGAGAATCTGTCTATAATACATTGTAGATCAGCCTCAGAGTTGGCATTTAGGGCACAGTCATCAGCAAATAAAAGATCCCTGATTGTGTGTGATTTAACTTTGGTTTTTGCTCGAAGCCGCCGAAGGTTGAACAATTTTCCGTCTATGCGATAGGTGATGTTTACTCCCAGGTCTAGATCTCTGAAAGCATCATTCAACATAGCAGAGAACATGATGCTAAATAGGGTAGGTGCTAATACACATCCTTGTTTTACTCCATTTGAGACAGGAAAGGTTTCAGATAACTCTCCATCATCCTGAACTCTAGCTTGCATTCCATCATGCAATTGCTGCACCATTGAGATAAATTTCTGTGGACATCCATACTTTGCCAGAATCTTCCTCAGTCAAGACGTGGTAGAATGTGAACAACTGTTTTGGGAATAACTAAAGACAAAAAGATAAAAGAAATAGATAAAGATGAGTGAATATATGAAAATATCCAGTCAGATACTTATATAGAATGAAAAGAATCTAGATTAACCACTTGAAGAAACAGTTACTAACAGAAAATTTAAGAAATTAAGAGAAAATGAAGATCTGAATCATTTCACAACAATAAATTCTAGTTTTGATACTATGTTTACTCCACCGCAGACGGATGTGTCTGGCCATTGATGCAAATAAAACGGTGACACAACGCATTTTCATTCTCTGGACTACATCCTGCTGGAAATCTAGTAGGACCTTGGTCCTGCTACAAGAGAATTCAGCGGGAGTTTGAGAATGAACGCTGAAGAAGAAGAATACTATGTTTACAACTATGTGAAGACCTAAGTCTTTTATAATAATATACATGGATCTTCTTCACTTTTGTTCAACTGGAATTGTTTCTATATGTATATTTACAATGTGTTGATAAAACTGGAAGAATTGTTGTAAGACTTAAACCTTGAAGATCCTTTTCTGATCAAATCTGGAAGGAAACTTGTCAATCGACTACATTCAAATTGACTGAAAATCTTAAAAGACAGATAAAGTAAAATTGATTTGTTAGAATATTTATTAAACTTTACACATGAAGAAAAGACTGAAATTAACTTCATAGTTTACGGCTGGAATTATACCAAGAGGAATCCCAATAGATAAGTACCCTGGTAAAATGTGGTAGTTTCTGTAAAATTTAATTATTTGTGATTTACCTATATATTAAATATTCATAAATTATAATTAATGAAAATCATGAGTTTAAAATAAGATAGATGAATCATAATTGAGTTTACCTTTTGAATTGTTGAGCTGAAAATTAGTTGATGAATATAAACAGTGATTATTAGAACAGGATTAGTTGAGTAATTATATAAAAACAGTGGAAAAGTGAGAGAAAGATGACCTGAATGAAAGATAGTTATAAAGTATAAATGAAATTACATACTAAACAAATAGAAACCCGACTGGGATGATGGTGTCATGGTGCACCAATTATCATAATTACAGATGCGTAATAAGGAAATAATAATTTTGAATGCATAAGTCCTGTGGATGGTCAGTGTTAACATGACAAAATCATCATGAAAAGAAAATATGGAAAACTAAATAGTAAATAAGGAAAAAACATAAAACGTATGGATAAAATGTATCCTCTAATAGGAAAACCAACACTGAATGTTATTGTGACAACACACAAAGTGATGTTTTGACCACACAAGTTCGACTAGTAAGGTACCATAAATTAATAAAATAAAATAGAACCATGACCAATACTTAATGGGAGAATGATCACAAATTGGAGCCATGACCTTTCACTTTATTGGAAAAACATTGGACACGCACACCTGGGGAAAAATTCAAGGATTGTCGTGGCCACCACAAAATATTAACACATTACAGCAATGAGACAAAGAAACCGAAGAGGGAACACATATAGAGTAAACAAAAGAGATAACACTATTACACATTTATTACAAAATAGATCATGTAGATTAAATAGGACAGGATCATACATTATAGATTGATACAGAGTTCTTTTGGTAGTAGAGAAATCTATCACAGCTTTATGTCAATAGATTGTTACAATATAAATATTTTATGTTGTATATTTATTATTGTATACTGGTACATTTTATGACTTGTCACTACTGTTTATTGTTTGTATATTTATTATTATATACATTTCATTGTTTGTATATTTAAGAGATCAGTGATGATACATTGGAACACTTCACCAACTCTCAATATGATGTTCAGAAAATACAAATAGAAAGTGTATACAGTATTCAACATTCACAATTTGTAGGATCTGATGTTTTGTCTGAGAATCTTCCAGAACATGTTAGAATCATTGAGGAGAGCACCAGAGATGTGACTGAAGGTTTGGAGAGACTAACAGAACATAGCAACATTGTGAAGAATACATCAGGTGAGACATGGGATTTTGAGATGGTTCATGAACTCAAAGAAAACATTGTAATTAAAGCAGAAATGAAGAATAAAGATCTGTGTATGACAACAAGAGAGCAGAGACTGAATGACTTAAGAGAATCATTGACAGTCAGGGAACATAAGATGATAATTACAGATGTAAGTGCCAAAAATGAATACAGTCTGTCTGTCAGTAATGAAGAATGTAGCAAGCTGTCAGAAAATGAATTCTGTGTTTTTAAGAAAGATACTGTGTGTAGTTCAAGTTGTGAGAATCTGGACAAATATGATGTTTCTAGAGTGGGTTTGACTAAACTTGATAGCTTGAACACATACAGAAAGAAATATGAAGAAGAGAAGTTTGGCAAGTGTTATATTGCCAGTTTGATATCTACTTGTTCTAATAACATCACACACAGAACTGCTCATAAAAGAGAGAAATCTTGCTCATGTGATCTTTGTAAAAGAGGTTTTGTTCAGTTTGTGATAATAAAAGGAGGCATGGATCAATGTCATGTACATAAATCTGAAAGGTGTGAAATTTGTAATAAAAGATTTACACAAATTGGTGACATAAAGAGATGCAGAATAATGCACGAAGGAGTGACAGTTTATAAATGTGATATTTGTGGTGCAGAATTTTCTGTAAAAAGTAAACATATAGAACACATGAGAATTCATATTGGTGACAAACCTTACAAGTGTAATGATTGTAGTTTGTGTTTTACTACAAAATATAGACTGAAGATACACAGGAGAAAACATACCGGAGATAGACCTTATAAGTGTGAAGTTTGTGGTTTTGGATTTACTCGAAAAGGTAACCTAAAGGAACACATGGTAATACATACAGGAGATAAACCTTATATATGTGAAATTTGCGGTGTAAGATTTATTTATTATGGTAATATGAAGGCACATAGAGAAATTCACACTAAGATTTACAAATGTGATGTTTGTGGTGTATGTTTTACAGAAAAAAAAAACCTGAATGTACACAAAAGAAAACATACCGGAGATAGACCTTACAAATGTGATGTTTGTGATGTCAGATTTAAGCAAAAATGCTACCTTAAGGCACACATGGGAAAACATACTGGAGATATACCTTACAAATGTGATGTTTGTGATGCAGGATTTACTTATAAAGGTAACCTGAAGCAACACATGAGAAGGCATACTAGAGATAAACCTTACAAATGTGATGTTTGTGGCAGCAGATTTAATCACAAATGTAGCCTGAATGTACATGTGAGACGACATACAGGAGATAAACCTTACAAATGTGACATTTGTGGTGTAAGATTTGATCACAAAGGTGGCCTGAATGTACATGTGAGACGACATACTGGAGATAAACCTTACAAATGTGATGTTTGTGATGTTCTATTTACTCAAAAAGATAGCCTGAAGGTACACAAGAGAATACATACTGGAGATAAACCATACAAATGTGATATTTGTGGTATTTGTTTTACTGTGAAATATAAGCTAAATGTACACATAAGAAAACATACTGGAGATAAACCTTACAAATGTGATGTTTGTGATGTTCTATTTACTCAAAAAGATAGCCTGAAGGTACACAAGAGAATACATACTGGAGATAAACCATACAAATGTGATATTTGTGGTATGTGTTTTACTGTGAAATATAAGCTAAATGTACACATGAGAAAACATACTGGAGATAAACCTTACAAATGTGATGTTTGTGATGTTGGATTTACTGAAAAAAGGTAGCCTAAAGGTACACAAGAGAATACATACTGGAGATAAACCATACAAATGTGATATTTGTGGTATGTGTTTTACTGTGAAATATAAGCTAAATGTACACACGAGAAAACATACTGGAGATAAACCTTACAAATGTGATGTTTGTGATGTTGGATTTACTGAAAAAAGGTAGCCTAAAGGTACACAAGAGAATACATACTGGAGATAAACCATACAAATGTGATATTTGTGGTATGTGTTTTACTGTGAAATATAAGCTAAATGTACACACGAGAAAACATACTGGAGATAAACCTTACAAATGTGATGTTTGTGATGTTGGATTTACTGAAAAAAGATAGCCTGAAGGTACACAAGAGAATACATACTGGAGATAAACCATACAAATGTGATATTTGTGGTATGTGTTTTACTGTGAAATATAAGCTAAATGTACACATGAGAAAACATACTGGAGATAAACCTTACAAATGTGATGTTTGTGGTCTTGGATTTACCCAAAAAAAGTAACTTGAAGGTACACTTGAGAAGACATAAACCATACAAATGTGATGTTAGTGGTGTTGGATTTACCCAAAAAAGTAACTTGAAGGTACACTTGAGAAAACATAATGGTGATTATCTATTGTCTTTCCCCAAGTGAATGATGGTTGTATCCAAACTTGCGCATAGGTGTGGAAGCCTAAGTTGTCAGTCCAAGGTCAGATGTGTAATCTTGGTTGCATTGAATCAATGTTTGTTAAAGGTTACCTTGATGTTTTCTATCCATTTTCTTGGTCTACAGTTGGCTCTTTATCCAGATATTATTTTATTATATGCTTTTATTGTTATTTGACTTTTGTTCATTCTCATACGCCGAATGAGCCATTTTACTTACTTTCTCCTTCTTCAGCGTTCATTCTCAGACTCCCGCTGTCAAAAAGTAATGCCTCCTAATTTATAGTTTAATTAAATAGGCATGAAAATAGATGAAGGCTGTACTTAAAAAAATGGTTGACTAAAATAAAATTGTATTTTGATCTGTTCACTCCAAATTGTATTTGTTTCAAATAAAATTGTATTTTGATTGATTCACTCAAATAAAATTGTATTTGTTGATTGGTTCACTCAAATAAAATTGTATTTTGATTGATTCACTCAAATAAAATTGTATTTGATGATCGGTTCACTCAAATAAAATTGTATTTTGATTGATTCACTCAAATAAAATTGTATTTGCTGATTGGTTCACTCAAATAAAATTGTATTTGCTGATTGGTTCACTCAAATAAAATTGTATTTGCTGATTGGTTTACTCGAATAAAACTGTTGATTGGTTAACTCAAATAAAATTGTATTTGTTTATTTGTTTGCTTTAATAATACAATTTTTTTAATTTGTTTCCTGAAATTGAAGAATTTATTGATTGGTCAAATATTTTTGGACCCTATATGGGATAGGACAGCTAACTTCATCTCATAACATCCATACTCGTCTCTTATGACATGCATGAAATGCGAACAGTGTTACCATTCTTACCTGCCCTTTCGGGCCCTGGCAATACACAAGCAGAAACAGTGCTTACTGTATGACGTCAAATAAAAACGCATGTGGTTGCATCTGTGGGTCTCACCAATGGCCCACTAGACATACCACCCATGCAACAGAAAACCTTAGTGGATGACATGCCGTTATATTGAGGTTATCTTCTTATAGAAGCTTCATGGCATGTCATTTATACAATTATGCTTTTATTATGTTGTAGAAACATGTTTCATGTTTACCTGAATATATATGTATGCACCCTCTGTGGTTGGGAGGGAGCCAGAGATGTACTGTGCAACACTGGGGAGGAGGAAACTGACAGCACTGTTTTTTCCTATGGCTGAAACCCATCATAGAGGCACAGTGACTCAGGACGTGACAATCCTTTTGACTTGAACATTTGGTTGCATGCCTGGAGCAATAGAGAAGTTTGGCATAACCAGTAGTCAATTGGTGGCGGGGAATGAGCATAGGTTGAAACCTACCTTCCTGGAGGTGTGATAGTTATTCTCTGTCCTGGGGTGGACAGAAAATCCACAGGCTTCCCAGCAATATAATGCCATTAGGCCAAAGGGCATGAGCCCATGGACCGCTGGATCAGCAACCAACCAACCAACTCAAATAAAATTATTTATTGATTAGTTTACTAAAATACAATAATTTTGGTATTTATTCACTAAAAGGAAATTGTAGTTGTATTGAATTAATTGTACAGTTAATCTACAGTTAATTGTAGATTGACACACTGAATTGGGTTCGGTGTGCTTTGATTACTGTGGCCTAAAAATATGTGCCAGCTAACAAAAAAAATCAGGGTGTCTTCAGTGTTAGATGGATTGATTGAGAACCCTAGGAATTACGAGCGATTAGCTCTTTCTATGTGCAATGAGGAAGTTTCTGAGCTTTGTTTCATACCCAGCAGACTTCATCCTTTTGGCTTGGTGTAATGTCAATTGGAGGAGCCTTCTACTCAGGTGAGGGTGGGAGGAGGTACATGAGACGAGGCAAGCTGATAGTTTGCTTGAGTCACCAAGCTGGTTGTCTATCCTCTGAAGCGTCGTTTCACAGCCAGCAAGCTGTTCCTCGTGTAGGAAGACCATTCCATTACCACCCTTTGTGTCCCTAGGTCCCAGTCCTAATTATTTCTTCTTTATGAGCCATGTTCAGTAATGGCGACGGTTGAATTAGACTCAGGGTTGATACACCTTCCTAGATGAGGTGCTGCTTTGCCAAACATGTTTGTGGTCTTGGATCTGACCTGTGCATTTCTCATGCACTCGCCTTGTCTGATTGAGATTGCCTTCCAATCCATCACCAGGCTTAGGGTGCAAAGGGAACGCATTGCTCTAGGCGGACCCAGGGTTAGCAGATAACCAAGATCCCAAATGTACCTCCACGCGGTGCACCCTGGAAACAGAAATACAGCAGCTCGTGCTGATTCTGGCCAAATCATTTGGGGATCGTGTTCGAGAATGTGGAGGTAGCAGATGGAAAGAGATTTGACTGCACAAGAGACAGACAATATCTCCGACACCACCAGCAGCACCACATATAGCGACACTGTCGACATACAGTGAAGCTAGTCAGTCCAGTCCGAACATTGGAGGGGCGGCCAATGTAAAATGCACGTAAAGGTAGATGCATGGCGAGAGACAAATATATTTCATACCAAGTACAATGAAACAATGAAAGGGCAGAACAGCGCTAGAGGGCAGCGCGAACTGCAAATAGAAAATGAAAAGTTCCTAGGAAAGGGGAACTACAAGCTCCGTCAGCTCGAGGCGAGCTTCTAGTTACCTGTGTCCCTTACAGGCAGAGAGCCAGACCCATTCATTGGCGTTTGGTAAAGCAAGAAGACCTAATCCAACTCTAATGTCGAGCCTTCCTAAACCGGAAATATGCTCGCGAAGAGAAAGGGTTCCATACTCGATGCGCTCAGGCACAAAAGGGACAACGATTTAGCCCTGGCCCAACTCTACTGTCAGGTTTTCCTACACTGGAAATACACTTGAAGAGAGAAAGGGTTCAGTACCTGATGGGCTCAGACGCTATTGGGACAAGGACGCTCAGCTCGAGAACGCCTTGCTCTCAAACGCGTGGTGTGAGACTCGAACTTGGACAAGGGGTACACGATGTCGGTGAATGACACCTCGGCTATGAGGGCGAAAGAGCCAGGGTCCAACTCCTCTGTTGAGTTCTTCCCCTTAAGGAACCAGGCTCACGGATGAGAAACGGTTCAGTGCCCAATGCGCACAGGCACAGCACGTCCAATTACACGATGCAAGTTCATAGACAGTGGAACACCTCGTTAGAGTCAGACGAGAGCAAAAAATCGTCTGGGCGAATAGTCTCCACTACGCGTGCCTGGAGACAGATATAAAGGCTGTCACAGGCTAAGGGTAGCCCACCCGAATTGTCAAGGCATGTCGAAATCGGATGTGCTAGGCCTACAAGGCGCATAACGGTGGCACAACGTAATCACGCTCCCGGCGGAAATCGCACGGATATCCGTGATGGTTACAATGGAGCGAACGAAAAACAAACAATCATCACCAGGCTTGGTCTGTGTATTTTGACTCTTCACCATTGCGTATATTACCCAAAGAGGTAGGTAAAATACAAATCTCAGACGAGGAGCTTCGCAGTGGGCTCTTGGGTACTGAACCCAGTTCCCTCTATATGAGCCATGTTGGGCAACAGCTGACAATCGAGTTGGGCTAGGTGTGCAGTGTCTTTAGCGACTTGTGCCCCCCTCTATGTTGCCCGCAGTGTCCAGATTCCAAGTCTCAACACTGCTTCAGTCAGACATTTTAACAATTCACTCCCCGACAATTGTTCAATGCTTGTCATGTGTGCAATGGGGAGCTGTATTCAAAGCTTTCTTCCATACCCAGGTGTGCATGTTCAGGTTGGCGTATCCAATACCTGAGTCATTAATACTTTGAATAGGGTCAATTTTGATGGGACATGTGGGCTTCTGTGTGTTCTCTAGCATGAACAACACTTCCCCAGTCGGTCTCATGCTGGACCATTGTAGCTCAGTTGCAACTGAATCGACTCACGTACACTATGCGGCCCTCTAGCGTGTGTTACCTTTTCCAGAAAGCCGGCCAAGTCGAAATGCATATATTTCTTGCATATGTTTGAGGTAATGGTGTAGAGGTTTCAGAGGTATTTCATGTCTCTCTGCCGGCAATTCTCATTCCATTTACAACATTCACGGACACTAGACTAAAAGTGTTAACCAAGAATACAGCAAGAGCAGCTACATTTCTGTTTCCAGAGTGCGCCACGAGGAGATACTTTTAGGATCGTGGTTATCTGCTAACCCTTGGTCCACATGAGAGACCCTTTGAACCCCCCTCAGGGTTAGAAGTAGTGACATTATACGTCTGTGTGAACATATCCATGCTAATTTGACGCTATATTTAAAATATGTACGCCCACAATCATGATGTAAGGGAGATCTGTGGTAATAAAAGCACTTAGTAATCTCACAATCAAGATGTGAGATCCGTGGTAATAAAAGCACTTAGAATCTGTAAGCTCACAATCAAGATGTAAAGGAGATCTGTGGTAATAAAAGCACTTAGAATCTGTAAGCTCACAATCAAGATGTAAAGGAGATCTGTGGTAATAAGAGCACTTAGAATCTGTAATCTCACAATCAAGTTGTAAAGGAGATCCGTGGTAATAAGAGCACTTAGAATCTGTAATCTCACAATCAAGATGTAAAGGAGATCCGTGGTAATAAAAGCACTTAGAATCTGTAAGCTCACAATCAAGTTGTAAAGGAGATATATGATAATCAGAGCACTTAGTAAGCTCACAATCAAGTTGTAAAGGAGATCCGTGGTAATAAGAGCACTTAGAATCTGTAAGCTCACAATCAAGATGTAAAGGAGATCTGTGGTAATAAAAGCACTTAGAATCTGTAAGCTCACAATCAAGTTGTAAAGGAGATCCGTGGTAATAAAAGCACTTAGAATCTGTAAGCTCACAATCAAGTTGTAAAGGAGATCCGTGGTAATAAAAGCACTTAGAATCTGTAAGCTCACAATCAAGTTGTAAAGGAGATATATGATAATCAGGGCACTTAGTAAGCTCACAATCAAGTTGTAAAGGAGGTATATGATAATCAGAGCACTTAGTAAGCTCACAATCAAGTTGTAAAGGAGGTATATGATAATCAGAGCACTTAGTAAGCTCACAATCAAGTTGTAAAGGAGGTATATAATAATCAGAGCACTTAGTAAACTCGCAATCAAGATGTAAAGGAGATCTGTGGTAATAAAAGCACTTAGAATCTGTAAGCTCACGATCAAGTTGTAAAGGAGATATATGGGAATCAGAGCACATAGTAAGCTCACAATCAAGTTGTAAAGGAGGTATATGATAATCAGAGCACTTAGTAAGCTCACAATCAAGTTGTAAAGGAGGTATATGATAATCAGAGCACTTAGTAAACTCGCAATCAAGATGTAAAGGAGATCTGTGGTAATAAAAGCACTTAGAATCTGTAAGCTCACGATCAAGTTGTAAAGGAGATATATGGGAATCAGAGCACATAGTAAGCTCACAATCAAGATGTAAAGGAGATCTGTGGTAATAAAAGCACTTAGAATCTGTAAGCTCACAATCAAGTTGTAAAGGAGATATATGGGAATCAGAGCACTTAGTAAGCTCACAATCAAGATGTAAGGGAGATCCGTGATAATCAGAGCACATTGTATTCCTAATTGAACCATCTCTAAAACATCATAATTTATCTGTTTCTGCTCGTGTATTGCCAGGGCCCGAAAGGACAGGTAAGAATGGTAACACTGTTCGCATTTCATGCATGTAATAAGAGACGAGTATGGATGTTATGAGATGAAGTTAGCTGTCCTATCCCATATAGGGTCCAAGTGACACAGAAGCCATGCTGAAGTCTGATGTGTTAGACCAAAAGATGCAGATATTACAGCAAAGATGTAAAATATGACACAATGCATTCTGTTCTCCCTGCTATTCTGCAGAAGTATGAGAAAAAATGCAGAAGAAGATGTTTAAGTATCCATGTAGCTATGTTTTTATTATTTAAATTACGATTCTTCTTTCGCTTGCCTGGTATATGCCTATATCTAAAGTTGTTTTTGTCTAATATAAATTTGACTGCTTTGTAACTCATACACAGGTCGGTAGAGTTTTTCTTCCATTGTTGTTTCTCTGGGCCTGTGTCTTTGCATCAGCATTTAATATTCTGGGCATTCCTGAAGAATATGCTCTGCTGTCTTGAGATGGCTGTGTTGCCAATCTTGAAATTTGTATACATGTGGCTGAGGAGTTGGTTGTGTCCTGTTTGGAGATGCGGAATGACAACTTGTTCTGATCTGTTCATAATTTGGTAATGATTTTGTGTTGGCTTTCTAATTGCTTTGATCAATTGTATCTTTTGATGGTACATCTAATTGATCACCAGCAGCACCCTCCTTAGCCAGATGATCTGCTTTCTAATTTCCATGTGCTTCACAATGCGATGGTATGTATCCACAGCAATGATTACTTTACAATGATTACTTAGTTTGTTCAGTAGTATTTGTAGGTCTGGTAGTTTGCTGGACTGAAGAGCTGATCCTACTTCTGTTAGGAATACTAAAAGCTGTGGACCAAGATTGACGCTCAGCTGTTTTTCAGTTGCCGCCTTGATTTCCTGGATTTCTGCATTGCAACAGAATTTCTACATTCTACTTTAATTGTATCCCTAACATTGTTTAGGTACTCTATATATATTTCTGCTCCTCCATTTTTGACTGCATCCTCTGCTGAACCATCTGTATATGTTCTGATCCAGATGTCTTGTGGATATTCATCATCCAGGAGACAGAGTAATTGTCTTATGTTGCACACTATTCTGTTCATTCTCACTGAAAATTCTTTTCACCTCAGTCAATATATGAATAGATAATCCACCATCCTTTCTCCATTGGGTTTGTTCTAATACAGACTGTATGGTTTGTTAACTTCAGGCAAGTTTGAGTTCCTCTATGGAGTCATTTGACCTGATAGATAAAGTTACTTTTCAGTCACAACATTGCTAAGTTTTGAGATCTGTCTTTCACTGGATGACTTAGCATACGGTGGAACTTTTTTGTCTGTATGCACCTGTGTTGATTCAGTGATTGTATACTCACTATTTTACCCATGTATGCCTTGTTGGCAAACGTTACTTAGTACCGGTAGACGGTAGTTTCACATATGGTTCCACTTAATTTTCTGAACTCTGGACAGTTTTTAACAATAGACCTATTGTTAGGCCTATTCATAAATTACGTTAAATTATTCGCAAATTTCTACCCTCTTTCTCCCTTGTCAACATACTATTCGTCTTATCATTCACAATTTAACATATCATTCTACACAGCAAGTCCGTTTTTCTTGCTAATTCTGCTGTATTTGAAAGTTCCTCGGTGCTCCCATTTAGCTTTCTGTGGATATTTGTCTCTGTGGGACAGTGTTCCTTTCTTAACTGGTTTAGTGTAATACAGTTTTGCAGGTTATATTTCGCGGTCTGTGCTACCTGCCCATGTGGACACAGAGGGGGATTAACTAATCTTAGTCTATTTTAAAGTGCTGTTTAGTTTGTTATGTTCTTAACAGACTGTTAAGAATTCAGTGACTCGCCCGCCTACTTAAATTATGTCAAAAAAATAAAAAAAAAAATGCTACGCCCTCCATCTCCTTACAAAAGATTTGTCGGACCAAAATCAAGCACTTTAATTGGCATATACCATTTTTGTTGTTGACGACAACTTTTGTCAGCACCTCGCGTCAACTGTCAAACATTTTCAGATCCCAACCCCCTAATTGCTGACGTAATTTATGGATAGCAACAAATGGGGAGATGGTAAAAAATTGATAAAATAATGATGATACCCCCAATTTATGGACATTGTATAACTTGAGAATATGCACGTTGAATGTCTTCCTTGACTTCTTCTACATTCGCATTATTTTTATGTGTCGGATTGGGCGAATTAACGAGTATTTTGTTTTGGCACGAGACTTAGTATTTTTCAAATTGGGCAAAACGAGTTGGCAACACTGCATATACTTTTACAACTTCGGTAAAGAAGAACAGATTCAATGGAGAGTTGTTTGAAAAGAATAACTTTCACTTCCCGGTAACAATACTGCTCTAATGTACGTAACGAAACATCGAGTGAAATTGTTGGTACACTGAGCATAAGCATATATTTACATTTGTCGTACACATACTACTGTATATGAATGGTATCTCTATCTGTCCATCAATGAATAACAAAGCAGGGACTAATGAAATGAGTCCATGGGCTGGTACTGGTGAAATTTGGTGAATTAATTTGTTACAATTTTGTAATGTTTTTGTTTGGTGGGACAGGATAAAATATAAAACTATAAACATTAGGCCTATGCCTATATATTTATATAGGGCCTATCTATCTATCTGGTACTTCGTCTTTAGCGCCGAATATGATGAATATGGCGGACACCAATGCTCTCCAGTTCGAGTGATGTGATGCTACTGTGTGTAATTATTTCATGTTTTTAAATGAAAGATACAATGCACCCTCTTTGACACCTGAGTTGTTCTGGGAAGAGTCTCTCTTGGTCTTCTATTTCTTTTGCCATCTGGTACCAATTTTAATGCATGTAATGGCAGTCTGTTTTTATTCAAAGTACATGTCTGATCATTTTCTTCTTATTGTTGTAGAAATAGACCTAGTCAATATCTTGGTGTCTCTTTTCTTGCTTGTTTGAGCTGCATTCTTCACAACCAATATTTAAGAGTTTTCTAAGACATTTATTTGCAAATAAATTTAATTTCTTCTGTGCTTTCAACTTTTACAGCTATATGTTAATACAGATAATGCTTTGGATTTGAACAGTCTGATCTTAGTTACATGTAGGCCCCTATGTCTCTGATCTTAGTTACATGTATGTCTCTGATCTTAGTTACATGTGTGGGAGGTGGATGGCCAGTTCATTGCACAAAAATCGCTAGATTGGTATTTTAAGTTACGACTTTTTAAGTTTTCAAGATAGTTCAATAGCATATGAAATTTAAAAGTTGGTATGTTGTCACGTGATTTGTCCACTGATTCTTGTATTGTACCCTCTGATCTAAGTTACTTTCATGTCTCTGATCTTAGTTACATGTATGTCTCTGATCTTAGTTACATGTATGTCTCTGATCTTAGTTACATGCATGTCTCTGATATTAGTTACATGTATGTCTATGATCTTAGTTACATGTATGTCTCTGATCTTAGTTACTTGCATGTCTCTGATCTTAGTTACATGCATGTCTTAGATCTTAGTTACATGCATGTCTCTGATCTTAGTTACATGTATGTCTCTGATCTTAGTTACATGCATGTCTCTGATCTTAGTTACATGTATGTCTCTGATCTTAGTTACATGTATGTCTCTGATCTTAGTTACATGCATGTCTTAGATCTTAGTTACATGTATGTCTCTGATCTTAGTTACATGCATGTCTTAGATCTTAGTTACATGTATGTCTCTGATCTTAGTTACTTGCATGTCTCTGATCTTAGTTACATGCATGTCTTAGATTTTAGTTACATGTATGTCTCTGATCTTAGTTACATGCATGTCTCTGATCTTAGTTACATGCATGTCTTAGATCTTAGTTACATGCATGTCTCTGATCTTAGTTACATGCATGTCTTAGATCTTAGTTACATGTATGTCCCTGATCTTAGTTACATGCATGTCTTAGATCTTAGTTACATGCATGTCTCTGATCTTAGTTACATGCATGTCTCTGATCTTAGTTACATGTATGTCTCTGATCTTAGTTACATGTATGTCTCTGATCTTAGTTACATGTATGTCTCTGATCTTAGTTACATGTATGTCTCTGATCTTAGTTACATGCATGTCTCTGATCTTAGTTACATGCATGTCTTAGATCTTAGTTACATGTATGTCTCTGATCTTAGTTACATGCATGTCTTAGATCTTAGTTACATGCATGTATCTGATCTTAGTTACATGTATGTCCTGATCTTAGTTACATGTATGTCTCTGATCTTAGTTACATGCATGTCTTAGATCTTAGTTACATGTATGTCTCTGATCTTAGTTACATGTATGTCCTGATCTTAGTTACATGTATGTCTCTGATCTTAGTTACATGTATGTCTTAGATCTTAGTTACATGTATGTCTCTGATCTTAGTTACATGTATGTCTCTGATCTTAGTTACATGTACGGTATGTCTTAGATCTTAGTTACATGCATGTCTCTGATCTTAGTTACATGTATGTCTTAGATCTTAGTTACATGTATGTCTCTGATCTTAGTTACATGTATGTCTCTGATCTTAGTTACATGCATGTCTTAGATCTTAGTTACATGTATGTCTCTGATCTTAGTTACATGTATGTCCTGATCTTAGTTACATGTATGTCTCTGATCTTAGTTACATGCATGTCTTAGATCTTAGTTACATGTATGTCTCTGATCTTAGTTACATGCATGTCTTAGATCTTAGTTACATGCATGTCTCTGATCTTAGTTACATGCATGTCTCTGATCTTAGTTACATGTATGTCTCTGATCTTAGTTACATGTATGTCTCTGATCTTAGTTACATGTATGTCTCTGATCTTAGTTACATGTACGGTATGTCTTAGATCTTAGTTACATGTATGTCTCTGATCTTAGTTACATGTATGTCTCTGATCTTAGTTACATGTATGTCTCTGATTTTAGTTACATGTACGGTATGTCTCTGATCTTAGTTACATGTATGTCTCTGATCTTAGTTACATACATGTCTTAGATCTTAGTTACATGTATGTCTCTGATCTTAGTTACATGTATGTCCTGATCTTAGTTACATGTATGTCTCTGATCTTAGTTACATGCATGTCTTAGATCTTAGTTACATGTATGTCTCTGATCTTAGTTACATGCATGTCTTAGATCTTAGTTACATGTATGTCTCTGATCTTAGTTACATGCATGTCTCTGATCTTAGTTACATGTATGTCTCTGATCTTAGTTACATGCATGTCTCTGATCTTAGTTACATGTATGTCTCTGATCTTAGTTACATGTACGGTATGTCTTAGATCTTAGTTACATGTATGTCTCTGATCTTAGTTACATGTATGTCTCTGATCTTAGTTACATGTATGTCCCTGATCTTAGTTACATGCATGTCTTAGATCTTAGTTACATGCATGTCTCTGATCTTAGTTACATGTATGTCTCTGATCTTAGTTACATGTATGTCTCTGATCTTAGTTACATGTATGTCTCTGATCTTAGTTACATGTATGTCTCTGATCTTAGTTACATGCATGTCTCTGATCTTAGTTACATGCATGTCTTAGATCTTAGTTACATGCATGTCTCTGATCTTAGTTACATGCATGTCTTAGATCTTAGTTACATGCATGTCTCTGATCTTAGTTACATGTATGTCTCTGATCTTAGTTACATGCATGTCTCTGATCTTAGTTACATGTATGTCTCTGATCTTAGTTACATGTATGTCTCTGATCTTAGTTACATGTATGTCTCTGATCTTAGTTACATGTATGTCTCTGATCTTAGTTACATGCATGTCTCTGATCTTAGTTACATGTATGTCTCTGATCTTAGTTACATGTATGTCTCTGATCTTAGTTACATGCATGTCTCTGATCTTAGTTACATGCATGTCTTAGATCTTAGTTACATGTATGTCTCTGATCTTAGTTACATGCATGTCTTAGATCTTAGTTACATGCATGTCTCTGATCTTAGTTACATGTATGTCTCTGATCTTAGTTACATGCATGTCTCTGATCTTAGTTACATGTATGTCTCTGATCTTAGTTACATGTATGTCTCTGATCTTAGTTACATGTATGTCTCTGATCTTAGTTACATGTATGTCTCTGATGTTAGTTACATGCATGTCTCTGATCTTAGTTACATGCATGTCTCTGATCTTAGTTACATGTACGGTATGTCTTAGATCTTAGTTACATGCATGTCTCTGATCTTAGTTACATGTATGTCTTAGATCTTAGTTACATGCATGTCTCTGATCTTAGTTACATGCATGTCTTAGATTTTAGTTACATGTATGTCTCTGATCTTAGTTACATGCATGTCTCTGATCTTAGTTACATGCATGTCTTAGATCTTAGTTACATGCATGTCTCTGATCTTAGTTACATGCATGTCTTAGATCTTAGTTACATGTATGTCCCTGATCTTAGTTACATGCATGTCTTAGATCTTAGTTACATGCATGTCTCTGATCTTAGTTACATGCATGTCTCTGATCTTAGTTACATGTATGTCTCTGATCTTAGTTACATGTATGTCTCTGATCTTAGTTACATGTATGTCTCTGATCTTAGTTACATGTATGTCTCTGATCTTAGTTACATGCATGTCTCTGATCTTAGTTACATGCATGTCTTAGATCTTAGTTACATGTATGTCTCTGATCTTAGTTACATGCATGTCTTAGATCTTAGTTACATGCATGTATCTGATCTTAGTTACATGTATGTCCTGATCTTAGTTACATGTATGTCTCTGATCTTAGTTACATGCATGTCTTAGATCTTAGTTACATGTATGTCTCTGATCTTAGTTACATGTATGTCCTGATCTTAGTTACATGTATGTCTCTGATCTTAGTTACATGTATGTCTTAGATCTTAGTTACATGTATGTCTCTGATCTTAGTTACATGTATGTCTCTGATCTTAGTTACATGTACGGTATGTCTTAGATCTTAGTTACATGCATGTCTCTGATCTTAGTTACATGTATGTCTTAGATCTTAGTTACATGTATGTCTCTGATCTTAGTTACATGTATGTCTCTGATCTTAGTTACATGCATGTCTTAGATCTTAGTTACATGTATGTCTCTGATCTTAGTTACATGTATGTCCTGATCTTAGTTACATGTATGTCTCTGATCTTAGTTACATGCATGTCTTAGATCTTAGTTACATGTATGTCTCTGATCTTAGTTACATGCATGTCTTAGATCTTAGTTACATGCATGTCTCTGATCTTAGTTACATGCATGTCTCTGATCTTAGTTACATGTATGTCTCTGATCTTAGTTACATGTATGTCTCTGATCTTAGTTACATGTATGTCTCTGATCTTAGTTACATGTACGGTATGTCTTAGATCTTAGTTACATGTATGTCTCTGATCTTAGTTACATGTATGTCTCTGATCTTAGTTACATGTATGTCTCTGATTTTAGTTACATGTACGGTATGTCTCTGATCTTAGTTACATGTATGTCTCTGATCTTAGTTACATACATGTCTTAGATCTTAGTTACATGTATGTCTCTGATCTTAGTTACATGTATGTCCTGATCTTAGTTACATGTATGTCTCTGATCTTAGTTACATGCATGTCTTAGATCTTAGTTACATGTATGTCTCTGATCTTAGTTACATGCATGTCTTAGATCTTAGTTACATGTATGTCTCTGATCTTAGTTACATGCATGTCTCTGATCTTAGTTACATGTATGTCTCTGATCTTAGTTACATGCATGTCTCTGATCTTAGTTACATGTATGTCTCTGATCTTAGTTACATGTACGGTATGTCTTAGATCTTAGTTACATGTATGTCTCTGATCTTAGTTACATGTATGTCTCTGATCTTAGTTACATGTATGTCCCTGATCTTAGTTACATGCATGTCTTAGGTCTTAGTTACATGCATGTCTCTGATCTTAGTTACATGTATGTCTCTGATCTTAGTTACATGTATGTCTCTGATCTTAGTTACATGTATGTCTCTGATCTTAGTTACATGTATGTCTCTGATCTTAGTTACATGCATGTCTCTGATCTTAGTTACATGCATGTCTTAGATCTTAGTTACATGTATGTCTCTGATCTTAGTTACATGCATGTCTTAGATCTTAGTTACATGCATGTCTCTGATCTTAGTTACATGTATGTCTCTGATCTTAGTTACATGCATGTATCTGATCTTAGTTACATGTATGTCTCTGATCTTAGTTACATGTATGTCTCTGATCTTAGTTACATGTATGTCTCTGATCTTAGTTACATGTATGTCTCTGATCTTAGTTACATGCATGTCTCTGATCTTAGTTACATGTATGTCTCTGATCTTAGTTACATGTATGTCTCTGATCTTAGTTACATGCATGTCTCTGATCTTAGTTACATGCATGTCTTAGATCTTAGTTACATGTATGTCTCTGATCTTAGTTACATGCATGTCTTAGATCTTAGTTACATGCATGTCTCTGATCTTAGTTACATGTATGTCTCTGATCTTAGTTACATGCATGTCTCTGATCTTAGTTACATGTATGTCTCTGATCTTAGTTACATGTATGTCTCTGATCTTAGTTACATGTATGTCTCTGATCTTAGTTACATGTATGTCTCTGATGTTAGTTACATGCATGTCTCTGATCTTAGTTACATGCATGTCTCTGATCTTAGTTACATGTACGGTATGTCTTAGATCTTAGTTACATGCATGTCTCTGATCTTAGTTACATGTATGTCTTAGATCTTAGTTACATGTATGTCTCTGATCTTAGTTACATGTATGTCTCTGATCTTAGTTACATGCATGTCTTAGATCTTAGTTACATGTATGTCTCTGATCTTAGTTACATGTATGTCCTGATCTTAGTTACATGTATGTCTCTGATCTTAGTTACATGCATGTCTTAGATCTTAGTTACATGTATGTCTCTGATCTTAGTTACATGCATGTCTTAGATCTTAGTTACATGCATGTCTCTGATCTTAGTTACATGCATGTCTCTGATCTTAGTTACATGTATGTCTCTGATCTTAGTTACATGTACGGTATGTCTTAGATCTTAGTTACATGTATGTCTCTGATCGTAGTTACATGTATGTCTCTGATCTTAGTTACATGTATGTCCCTGATCTTAGTTACATGCATGTCTTAGATCTTAGTTACATGCATGTCTCTGATCTTAGTTACATGTATGTCTCTGATCTTAGTTACATGTATGTCTCTGATCTTAGTTACATGTATGTCTCTGATCTTAGTTACATGTATGTCTCTGATCTTAGTTACATGCATGTCTCTGATCTTAGTGACATGCATGTCTCTGATCTTAGTTACATGTATGTCTCTGATCTTAGTTACATGCATGTCTTAGATCTTAGTTACATGCATGTCTCTGATCTTAGTTACATGTATGTCTCTGATCTTAGTTACATGCATGTCTCTGATCTTAGTTACATGTATGTCTCTGATCTTAGTTACATGTATGTCTCTGATCTTAGTTACATGTATGTCTCTGATCTTAGTTACATGTATGTCTCTGATCTTAGTTACATGCATGTCTCTGATCTTAGTTACATGCATGTCTCTGATCTTAGTTACATGTACGGTATGTCTTAGATCTTAGTTACATGCATGTCTCTGATCTTAGTTACATGTATGTCTTAGATCTTAGTTACATGTATGTCTCTGATCTTAGTTACATGTATGTCTCTGATCTTAGTTACATGCATGTCTTAGATCTTAGTTACATGTATGTCTCTGATCTTAGTTACATGTATGTCTCTGATCTTAGTTACATGTATGTCTCTGATCTTAGTTACATGCATGTCTCTGATCTTAGTTACATGCATGTCTCTGATCTTAGTTACATGTACGGTATGTCTTAGATCTTAGTTACATGCATGTCTCTGATCTTAGTTACATGTATGTCTTAGATCTTAGTTACATGTATGTCTCTGATCTTAGTTACATGTATGTCTCTGATCTTAGTTACATGCATGTCTTAGATCTTAGTTACATGCATGTCTCTGATCTTAGTTACATGTATGTCTCTGATCTTAGTTACTTGTGTGTCTTAGATCTTAGTTACATGTATGTCTCTGATCTTAGTTACATGTATGTCTTAGATCTTAGTTACATGTATGTCTCTGATATTAGTTACATGTATGTCTCTGATCTTAGTTACATGCATGTCTTAGATCTTAGTTACATGTATGTCTCTGATCTTAGTTACATGTATGTCTCTGATCTTAGTTACATGTATGTCTCTGATCTTAGTTACATGCATGTCTTAGATCTTAGTTACATGTATGTCTCTGATCTTAGTTACATGTATGTCTTAGATCTTAGTTACATGTATGTCTCTGATCTTTGTTACATGTATGTCTTAGATCTTAGTTACATGTATGTCTCTGATCTTAGTTACATGTATGTCTCTGATCTTAGTTACATGCATGTCTTAGATCTTAGTTACATGTATGTCTCTGATCTTAGTTACATGTATGTCTCTGATCTTAGTTACATGTATGTCTCTGATCTTAGTTACATGCATGTCTTAGATCTTATTTACATGTATGTCTCTGATCTTAGTTACATGCATGTCGTAGATCTTAGTTACATGTATGTCTCTGATCTTAGTTACATGTATGTCTTAGATCTTAGTTACATGCATGTCTCTGATCTTAGTTACATGCATGTCTTAGATCTTAGTTACATGTATGTCTCTGATCTTAGTTACATGCATGTCTTAGATCTTAGTTACATGCATGTCTCTGATCTTAGTTACATGTATGTCTCTGATCTTAGTTACATGCATGTCTCTGATCTTAGTTACATGTATGTCTCTGATCTTAGTTACATGTATGTCTCTGATCTTAGTTACATGTATGTCTCTGATCTTAGTTACATGTATGTCTCTGATGTTAGTTACATGCATGTCTCTGATCTTAGTTACATGCATGTCTCTGATCTTAGTTACATGTACGGTATGTCTTAGATCTTAGTTACATGCATGTCTCTGATCTTAGTTACATGTATGTCTTAGATCTTAGTTACATGCATGTCTCTGATCTTAGTTACATGCATGTCTTAGATTTTAGTTACATGTATGTCTCTGATCTTAGTTACATGCATGTCTCTGATCTTAGTTACATGCATGTCTTAGATCTTAGTTACATGCATGTCTCTGATCTTAGTTACATGCATGTCTTAGATCTTAGTTACATGTATGTCCCTGATCTTAGTTACATGCATGTCTTAGATCTTAGTTACATGCATGTCTCTGATCTTAGTTACATGCATGTCTCTGATCTTAGTTACATGTATGTCTCTGATCTTAGTTACATGTATGTCTCTGATCTTAGTTACATGTATGTCTCTGATCTTAGTTACATGTATGTCTCTGATCTTAGTTACATGCATGTCTCTGATCTTAGTTACATGCATGTCTTAGATCTTAGTTACATGTATGTCTCTGATCTTAGTTACATGCATGTCTTAGATCTTAGTTACATGCATGTATCTGATCTTAGTTACATGTATGTCCTGATCTTAGTTACATGTATGTCTCTGATCTTAGTTACATGCATGTCTTAGATCTTAGTTACATGTATGTCTCTGATCTTAGTTACATGTATGTCCTGATCTTAGTTACATGTATGTCTCTGATCTTAGTTACATGTATGTCTTAGATCTTAGTTACATGTATGTCTCTGATCTTAGTTACATGTATGTCTCTGATCTTAGTTACATGTACGGTATGTCTTAGATCTTAGTTACATGCATGTCTCTGATCTTAGTTACATGTATGTCTTAGATCTTAGTTACATGTATGTCTCTGATCTTAGTTACATGTATGTCTCTGATCTTAGTTACATGCATGTCTTAGATCTTAGTTACATGTATGTCTCTGATCTTAGTTACATGTATGTCCTGATCTTAGTTACATGTATGTCTCTGATCTTAGTTACATGCATGTCTTAGATCTTAGTTACATGTATGTCTCTGATCTTAGTTACATGCATGTCTTAGATCTTAGTTACATGCATGTCTCTGATCTTAGTTACATGCATGTCTCTGATCTTAGTTACATGTATGTCTCTGATCTTAGTTACATGTATGTCTCTGATCTTAGTTACATGTATGTCTCTGATATTAGTTACATGTACGGTATGTCTTAGATCTTAGTTACATGTATGTCTCTGATCTTAGTTACATGTATGTCTCTGATCTTAGTTACATGTATGTCTCTGATTTTAGTTACATGTACGGTATGTCTCTGATCTTAGTTACATGTATGTCTCTGATCTTAGTTACATACATGTCTTAGATCTTAGTTACATGTATGTCTCTGATCTTAGTTACATGTATGTCCTGATCTTAGTTACATGTATGTCTCTGATCTTAGTTACATGCATGTCTTAGATCTTAGTTACATGTATGTCTCTGATCTTAGTTACATGCATGTCTTAGATCTTAGTTACATGTATGTCTCTGATCTTAGTTACATGCATGTCTCTGATCTTAGTTACATGTATGTCTCTGATCTTAGTTACATGCATGTCTCTGATCTTAGTTACATGTATGTCTCTGATCTTAGTTACATGTACGGTATGTCTTAGATCTTAGTTACATGTATGTCTCTGATCTTAGTTACATGTATGTCTCTGATCTTAGTTACATGTATGTCCCTGATCTTAGTTACATGCATGTCTTAGATCTTAGTTACATGCATGTCTCTGATCTTAGTTACATGTATGTCTCTGATCTTAGTTACATGTATGTCTCTGATCTTAGTTACATGTATGTCTCTGATCTTAGTTACATGTATGTCTCTGATCTTAGTTACATGCATGTCTCTGATCTTAGTTACATGCATGTCTTAGATCTTAGTTACATGTATGTCTCTGATCTTAGTTACATGCATGTCTTAGATCTTAGTTACATGCATGTCTCTGATCTTAGTTACATGTATGTCTCTGATCTTAGTTACATGCATGTCTCTGATCTTAGTTACATGTATGTCTCTGATCTTAGTTACATGTATGTCTCTGATCTTAGTTACATGTATGTCTCTGATCTTAGTTACATGTATGTCTCTGATCTTAGTTACATGCATGTCTCTGATCTTAGTTACATGTATGTCTCTGATCTTAGTTACATGTATGTCTCTGATCTTAGTTACATGCATGTCTCTGATCTTAGTTACATGCATGTCTTAGATCTTAGTTACATGTATGTCTCTGATCTTAGTTACATGCATGTCTTAGATCTTAGTTACATGCATGTCTCTGATCTTAGTTACATGTATGTCTCTGATCTTAGTTACATGCATGTCTCTGATCTTAGTTACATGTATGTCTCTGATCTTAGTTACATGTATGTCTCTGATCTTAGTTACATGTATGTCTCTGATCTTAGTTACATGTATGTCTCTGATGTTAGTTACATGCATGTCTCTGATCTTAGTTACATGCATGTCTCTGATCTTAGTTACATGTACGGTATGTCTTAGATCTTAGTTACATGCATGTCTCTGATCTTAGTTACATGTATGTCTTAGATCTTAGTTACATGTATGTCTCTGATCTTAGTTACATGTATGTCTCTGATCTTAGTTACATGCATGTCTTAGATCTTAGTTACATGTATGTCTCTGATCTTAGTTACATGTATGTCCTGATCTTAGTTACATGTATGTCTCTGATCTTAGTTACATGCATGTCTTAGATCTTAGTTACATGTATGTCTCTGATCTTAGTTACATGCATGTCTTAGATCTTAGTTACATGCATGTCTCTGATCTTAGTTACATGCATGTCTCTGATCTTAGTTACATGTATGTCTCTGATCTTAGTTACATGTACGGTATGTCTTAGATCTTAGTTACATGTATGTCTCTGATCGTAGTTACATGTATGTCTCTGATCTTAGTTACATGTATGTCCCTGATCTTAGTTACATGCATGTCTTAGATCTTAGTTACATGCATGTCTCTGATCTTAGTTACATGTATGTCTCTGATCTTAGTTACATGTATGTCTCTGATCTTAGTTACATGTATGTCTCTGATCTTAGTTACATGTATGTCTCTGATCTTAGTTACATGCATGTCTCTGATCTTAGTGACATGCATGTCTCTGATCTTAGTTACATGTATGTCTCTGATCTTAGTTACATGCATGTCTTAGATCTTAGTTACATGCATGTCTCTGATCTTAGTTACATGTATGTCTCTGATCTTAGTTACATGCATGTCTCTGATCTTAGTTACATGTATGTCTCTGATCTTAGTTACATGTATGTCTCTGATCTTAGTTACATGTATGTCTCTGATCTTAGTTACATGTATGTCTCTGATCTTAGTTACATGCATGTCTCTGATCTTAGTTACATGCATGTCTCTGATCTTAGTTACATGTACGGTATGTCTTAGATCTTAGTTACATGCATGTCTCTGATCTTAGTTACATGTATGTCTTAGATCTTAGTTACATGTATGTCTCTGATCTTAGTTACATGTATGTCTCTGATCTTAGTTACATGCATGTCTTAGATCTTAGTTACATGTATGTCTCTGATCTTAGTTACATGTATGTCTCTGATCTTAGTTACATGTATGTCTCTGATCTTAGTTACATGCATGTCTCTGATCTTAGTTACATGCATGTCTCTGATCTTAGTTACATGTACGGTATGTCTTAGATCTTAGTTACATGCATGTCTCTGATCTTAGTTACATGTATGTCTTAGATCTTAGTTACATGTATGTCTCTGATCTTAGTTACATGTATGTCTCTGATCTTAGTTACATGCATGTCTTAGATCTTAGTTACATGCATGTCTCTGATCTTAGTTACATGTATGTCTCTGATCTTAGTTACTTGTGTGTCTTAGATCTTAGTTACATGTATGTCTCTGATCTTAGTTACATGTATGTCTTAGATCTTAGTTACATGTATGTCTCTGATATTAGTTACATGTATGTCTCTGATCTTAGTTACATGCATGTCTTAGATCTTAGTTACATGTATGTCTCTGATCTTAGTTACATGTATGTCTCTGATCTTAGTTACATGTATGTCTCTGATCTTAGTTACATGCATGTCTTAGATCTTAGTTACATGTATGTCTCTGATCTTAGTTACATGTATGTCTTAGATCTTAGTTACATGTATGTCTCTGATCTTTGTTACATGTATGTCTTAGATCTTAGTTACATGTATGTCTCTGATCTTAGTTACATGTATGTCTCTGATCTTAGTTACATGCATGTCTTAGATCTTAGTTACATGTATGTCTCTGATCTTAGTTACATGTATGTCTCTGATCTTAGTTACATGTATGTCTCTGATCTTAGTTACATGCATGTCTTAGATCTTATTTACATGTATGTCTCTGATCTTAGTTACATGCATGTCGTAGATCTTAGTTACATGTATGTCTCTGATCTTAGTTACATGTATGTCTTAGATCTTAGTTACATGTATGTCTTAGATCTTAGTTACATGCATGTCTTAGATCTTAGTTACATGTATGTCTCTGATCTTAGTTACATGTATGTCTCTGATCTTAGTTACATGTATGTCTTAGATCTTAGTTACATGCATGTCTTAGATCTTAGTTACATGTATGTCTCTGATCTTAGTTACATGCATGTCTTAGATCTTAGTTACATGCATGTCTCTGATCTTAGTTACATGCATGTCTCTGATCTTAGTTACATGTATGTCTCTGATCTTAGTTACATGTATGTCTCTGATCTTAGTTACATATATGTCTCTGATCTTAGTTACATGTATGTCTCTGATCTTAGTTACATGCATGTCTCTGATCTTAGTTACATGCATGTCTTAGATCTTAGTTACATGCATGTCTTAGATCTTAGTTACATGTATGTCTCTGATCTTATTTACATGTATGTCTCTGATCTTAGTTACATGTATGTCTCTGATCTTAGTTACATGCATGTCTCTGATCTTAGTTACATGTATGTCTTAGATCTTAGTTACATGTATGTCTCTGATCTTAGTTACATGTATGTCTCTGATCTTATTTACATGTATGTCTCTAATCTTAGTTACATGTATGTCTCTGATCTTAGTTACATGCATGTCTCTGATCTTAGTTACATGTATGTCTTAGATCTTAGTTACATGTATGTCTCTGATCTTAGTTACATGTATGTCTCTGATCTTAGTTACATGTATGTCTCTGATCTTAGTTACATGCATGTCTCTGATCTTAGTTACATGTATGTCTTAGATCTTAGTTACATGTATGTCTCTGATCTTAGTTACATGCATGTCTTAGATCTTAGTTACATGCATGTCTCTGATCTTAGTTACATGCATGTCTTAGATCTTAGTTACATGTATGTCCCTGATCTTAGTTACATGCATGTCTTAGATCTTAGTTACATGCATGTCTCTGATCTTAGTTACATGCATGTCTCTGATCTTAGTTACATGTATGTCTCTGATCTTAGTTACATGTATGTCTCTGATCTTAGTTACATGTATGTCTCTGATCTTAGTTACATGTATGTCTCTGATCTTAGTTACATGCATGTCTCTGATCTTAGTTACATGCATGTCTTAGATCTTAGTTACATGTATGTCTCTGATCTTAGTTACATGCATGTCTTAGATCTTAGTTACATGCATGTATCTGATCTTAGTTACATGTATGTCCTGATCTTAGTTACATGTATGTCTCTGATCTTAGTTACATGCATGTCTTAGATCTTAGTTACATGTATGTCTCTGATCTTAGTTACATGTATGTCCTGATCTTAGTTACATGTATGTCTCTGATCTTAGTTACATGTATGTCTTAGATCTTAGTTACATGTATGTCTCTGATCTTAGTTACATGTATGTCTCTGATCTTAGTTACATGTACGGTATGTCTTAGATCTTAGTTACATGCATGTCTCTGATCTTAGTTACATGTATGTCTTAGATCTTAGTTACATGTATGTCTCTGATCTTAGTTACATGTATGTCTCTGATCTTAGTTACATGCATGTCTTAGATCTTAGTTACATGTATGTCTCTGATCTTAGTTACATGTATGTCCTGATCTTAGTTACATGTATGTCTCTGATCTTAGTTACATGCATGTCTTAGATCTTAGTTACATGTATGTCTCTGATCTTAGTTACATGCATGTCTTAGATCTTAGTTACATGCATGTCTCTGATCTTAGTTACATGCATGTCTCTGATCTTAGTTACATGTATGTCTCTGATCTTAGTTACATGTATGTCTCTGATCTTAGTTACATGTATGTCTCTGATCTTAGTTACATGTACGGTATGTCTTAGATCTTAGTTACATGTATGTCTCTGATCTTAGTTACATGTATGTCTCTGATCTTAGTTACATGTATGTCTCTGATTTTAGTTACATGTACGGTATGTCTCTGATCTTAGTTACATGTATGTCTCTGATCTTAGTTACATACATGTCTTAGATCTTAGTTACATGTATGTCTCTGATCTTAGTTACATGTATGTCCTGATCTTAGTTACATGTATGTCTCTGATCTTAGTTACATGCATGTCTTAGATCTTAGTTACATGTATGTCTCTGATCTTAGTTACATGCATGTCTTAGATCTTAGTTACATGTATGTCTCTGATCTTAGTTACATGCATGTCTCTGATCTTAGTTACATGTATGTCTCTGATCTTAGTTACATGCATGTCTCTGATCTTAGTTACATGTATGTCTCTGATCTTAGTTACATGTACGGTATGTCTTAGATCTTAGTTACATGTATGTCTCTGATCTTAGTTACATGTATGTCTCTGATCTTAGTTACATGTATGTCCCTGATCTTAGTTACATGCATGTCTTAGGTCTTAGTTACATGCATGTCTCTGATCTTAGTTACATGTATGTCTCTGATCTTAGTTACATGTATGTCTCTGATCTTAGTTACATGTATGTCTCTGATCTTAGTTACATGTATGTCTCTGATCTTAGTTACATGCATGTCTCTGATCTTAGTTACATGCATGTCTTAGATCTTAGTTACATGTATGTCTCTGATCTTAGTTACATGCATGTCTTAGATCTTAGTTACATGCATGTCTCTGATCTTAGTTACATGTATGTCTCTGATCTTAGTTACATGCATGTATCTGATCTTAGTTACATGTATGTCTCTGATCTTAGTTACATGTATGTCTCTGATCTTAGTTACATGTATGTCTCTGATCTTAGTTACATGTATGTCTCTGATCTTAGTTACATGCATGTCTCTGATCTTAGTTACATGTATGTCTCTGATCTTAGTTACATGTATGTCTCTGATCTTAGTTACATGCATGTCTCTGATCTTAGTTACATGCATGTCTTAGATCTTAGTTACATGTATGTCTCTGATCTTAGTTACATGCATGTCTTAGATCTTAGTTACATGCATGTCTCTGATCTTAGTTACATGTATGTCTCTGATCTTAGTTACATGCATGTCTCTGATCTTAGTTACATGCATGTCTCTGATCTTAGTTACATGTATGTCTCTGATCTTAGTTACATGCATGTCTCTGATCTTAGTTACATGTATGTCTCTGATCTTAGTTACATGTACGGTATGTCTTAGATCTTAGTTACATGTATGTCTCTGATCTTAGTTACATGTATGTCTCTGATCTTAGTTACATGTATGTCCCTGATCTTAGTTACATGCATGTCTTAGATCTTAGTTACATGCATGTCTCTGATCTTAGTTACATGTATGTCTCTGATCTTAGTTACATGTATGTCTCTGATCTTAGTTACATGTATGTCTCTGATCTTAGTTACATGTATGTCTCTGATCTTAGTTACATGCATGTCTCTGATCTTAGTTACATGCATGTCTTAGATCTTAGTTACATGTATGTCTCTGATCTTAGTTACATGCATGTCTTAGATCTTAGTTACATGCATGTCTCTGATCTTAGTTACATGTATGTCTCTGATCTTAGTTACATGCATGTCTCTGATCTTAGTTACATGTATGTCTCTGATCTTAGTTACATGTATGTCTCTGATCTTAGTTACATGTATGTCTCTGATCTTAGTTACATGTATGTCTCTGATCTTAGTTACATGCATGTCTCTGATCTTAGTTACATGTATGTCTCTGATCTTAGTTACATGTATGTCTCTGATCTTAGTTACATGCATGTCTCTGATCTTAGTTACATGCATGTCTTAGATCTTAGTTACATGTATGTCTCTGATCTTAGTTACATGTATGTCTTAGATCTTAGTTACATGCATGTCTCTGATCTTAGTTACATGTATGTCTCTGATCTTAGTTACATGCATGTCTCTGATCTTAGTTACATGTATGTCTCTGATCTTAGTTACATGTATGTCTCTGATCTTAGTTACATGTATGTCTCTGATCTTAGTTACATGTATGTCTCTGATGTTAGTTACATGCATGTCTCTGATCTTAGTTACATGCATGTCTCTGATCTTAGTTACATGTACGGTATGTCTTAGATCTTAGTTACATGCATGTCTCTGATCTTAGTTACATGTATGTCTTAGATCTTAGTTACATGTATGTCTCTGATCTTAGTTACATGTATGTCTCTGATCTTAGTTACATGCATGTCTTAGATCTTAGTTACATGTATGTCTCTGATCTTAGTTACATGTATGTCCTGATCTTAGTTACATGTATGTCTCTGATCTTAGTTACATGCATGTCTTAGATCTTAGTTACATGTATGTCTCTGATCTTAGTTACATGCATGTCTTAGATCTTAGTTACATGCATGTCTCTGATCTTAGTTACATGCATGTCTCTGATCTTAGTTACATGTATGTCTCTGATCTTAGTTACATGTACGGTATGTCTTAGATCTTAGTTACATGTATGTCTCTGATCGTAGTTACATGTATGTCTCTGATCTTAGTTACATGTATGTCCCTGATCTTAGTTACATGCATGTCTTAGATCTTAGTTACATGCATGTCTCTGATCTTAGTTACATGTATGTCTCTGATCTTAGTTACATGTATGTCTCTGATCTTAGTTACATGTATGTCTCTGATCTTAGTTACATGTATGTCTCTGATCTTAGTTACATGCATGTCTCTGATCTTAGTGACATGCATGTCTCTGATCTTAGTTACATGTATGTCTCTGATCTTAGTTACATGCATGTCTTAGATCTTAGTTACATGCATGTCTCTGATCTTAGTTACATGTATGTCTCTGATCTTAGTTACATGCATGTCTCTGATCTTAGTTACATGTATGTCTCTGATCTTAGTTACATGTATGTCTCTGATCTTAGTTACATGTATGTCTCTGATCTTAGTTACATGTATGTCTCTGATCTTAGTTACATGCATGTCTCTGATCTTAGTTACATGCATGTCTCTGATCTTAGTTACATGTACGGTATGTCTTAGATCTTAGTTACATGCATGTCTCTGATCTTAGTTACATGTATGTCTTAGATCTTAGTTACATGTATGTCTCTGATCTTAGTTACATGTATGTCTCTGATCTTAGTTACATGCATGTCTTAGATCTTAGTTACATGTATGTCTCTGATCTTAGTTACATGTATGTCTCTGATCTTAGTTACATGTATGTCTCTGATCTTAGTTACATGCATGTCTCTGATCTTAGTTACATGCATGTCTCTGATCTTAGTTACATGTACGGTATGTCTTAGATCTTAGTTACATGCATGTCTCTGATCTTAGTTACATGTATGTCTTAGATCTTAGTTACATGTATGTCTCTGATCTTAGTTACATGTATGTCTCTGATCTTAGTTACATGCATGTCTTAGATCTTAGTTACATGCATGTCTCTGATCTTAGTTACATGTATGTCTCTGATCTTAGTTACTTGTGTGTCTTAGATCTTAGTTACATGTATGTCTCTGATCTTAGTTACATGTATGTCTTAGATCTTAGTTACATGTATGTCTCTGATATTAGTTACATGTATGTCTCTGATCTTAGTTACATGCATGTCTTAGATCTTAGTTACATGTATGTCTCTGATCTTAGTTACATGTATGTCTCTGATCTTAGTTACATGTATGTCTCTGATCTTAGTTACATGCATGTCTTAGATCTTAGTTACATGTATGTCTCTGATCTTAGTTACATGTATGTCTTAGATCTTAGTTACATGTATGTCTCTGATCTTTGTTACATGTATGTCTTAGATCTTAGTTACATGTATGTCTCTGATCTTAGTTACATGTATGTCTCTGATCTTAGTTACATGCATGTCTTAGATCTTAGTTACATGTATGTCTCTGATCTTAGTTACATGTATGTCTCTGATCTTAGTTACATGTATGTCTCTGATCTTAGTTACATGCATGTCTTAGATCTTATTTACATGTATGTCTCTGATCTTAGTTACATGCATGTCGTAGATCTTAGTTACATGTATGTCTCTGATCTTAGTTACATGTATGTCTTAGATCTTAGTTACATGTATGTCTTAGATCTTAGTTACATGCATGTCTTAGATCTTAGTTACATGTATGTCTCTGATCTTAGTTACATGTATGTCTCTGATCTTAGTTACATGTATGTCTTAGATCTTAGTTACATGCATGTCTTAGATCTTAGTTACATGTATGTCTCTGATCTTAGTTACATGCATGTCTTAGATCTTAGTTACATGCATGTCTCTGATCTTAGTTACATGCATGTCTCTGATCTTAGTTACATGTATGTCTCTGATCTTAGTTACATGTATGTCTCTGATCTTAGTTACATATATGTCTCTGATCTTAGTTACATGTATGTCTCTGATCTTAGTTACATGCATGTCTCTGATCTTAGTTACATGCATGTCTTAGATCTTAGTTACATGCATGTCTTAGATCTTAGTTACATGTATGTCTCTGATCTTATTTACATGTATGTCTCTGATCTTAGTTACATGTATGTCTCTGATCTTAGTTACATGCATGTCTCTGATCTTAGTTACATGTATGTCTTAGATCTTAGTTACATGTATGTCTCTGATCTTAGTTACATGTATGTCTCTGATCTTATTTACATGTATGTCTCTAATCTTAGTTACATGTATGTCTCTGATCTTAGTTACATGCATGTCTCTGATCTTAGTTACATGTATGTCTTAGATCTTAGTTACATGTATGTCTCTGATCTTAGTTACATGTATGTCTCTGAATTTAGTTACATGCATGTCTGTGGTTTAAATTTTCATAGCATATCTTGGTTAAGCTGAAACCTGGCTTTAGTGGGAAAATGTGCCAGTCCTCCTTCTGCTTAACATAGAGGAGGTAAAGAGCATGAAGAACAACTGGGTATCATTAGATATTCATGATTTTATTGATTTAACAAAATGAGCTCCAATCACCCCTACGCTTAACGGCAAGAGTGGATCACAAACCACCTGGGGATAGACAATAGACAAAATGAAACACTTACAGAGCATAGATTTATGAATTGTCTTAGCAATTAATACATTTTTATTTTTTTCCAGAAATGTGCTGTCATTTCAGAATCAATCTCCCTTCATCAAAAAAGAATATGACAAGTGATGAGAAATACTTGCAACTGAGAGAACATGGTCAACTTTCAGATGTGTTACCTGAATATGACGGCAACAAAATAAATACAATGGTAAACAAGAGCAGTAGTACAAGTGTTTCAGAAATGATCACAGATATTCAAATGGAAATAGGAATGGCTAAAAGTGAAACATTCCTAGATTGTTTTGGTTTTCGTAGAAGTACAGAAGACATTTGTGACACTCAGACTGACAGTCATCCAACATTACAGAATGAAGACTGTATACAAGAATCAGATAAAATATTTTCTGTGTGTGAGAAGAATGATGATCTTCATACAGTTGAAGTCGGTGACCAAGTACAAAGCAATATACTTGTTGATTCTCAAGAGAAAAGAAATACTGGAGATGAAATGTTTTTGTGTAAAGTTTGTGTCAGATTTCAAGACAGAAGTAAGTTACAGGAATATACAAAAATACATGCTTTACACAAAGCTCATAAATGTGATTTTTGTGGTGCCAGATTTTACCAGCGTAATCTTTTAGAAAAACATAAAATAACACATAGCGGAGAGAAGCCTTACAAATGTGATGTTTGTGGTGCAGGTTTTGTTAGTAATTTTAATCTAGAAAGACATAAAAGAACACATATTGGAGTGATAACTTGCAGTTGTGATATTTGTGGTGCAGAATTTACTCAGAATAGTTGTCTAGAAACAAAACAAAAAATTCAGACTAGGGAGAGACCATACAAGTGTGAGTTTTGTGGTGTTGGTTTTACCCTACTCCATGGTTTAGAAACACATACAAGAATACATACTGGAGAAAGGCCATATGTTTGTGATATTTGTGATGTCAGGTTTGCTCGTAGGGGTGACTTAGTAAGGCATAAACGGAAGCATACAGGAGAGAAGCCTTACAACTGTGATTTCTGTGGTGTATGGTTTTCACAGAGCAGTAATCTAGAAACACATAGAAGATTGCATACTGGAGAGAAACCACATAAGTGTGATTTTTGTGGTGCAGGGTTTACTCGCAAAATTGACTTGGAAAGACATAAAAGAACGCATACTGGAGAGAAACCTTACAAATGTGTTTTCTGTGGTGGAGGATTTACTCGACTTAGTCATCTCGAAACACATACAAGAACACATACTGGGGATAAACCATTTAAGTGTGATTTTTGTGATGTGACTTTTACTCAAAGCAGCCATCGAGATAGACATACAAGATCACATACAGGACAGAAACCTTACAAGTGTGATTTTTGTGATGCAGGATTTGCTCAGCGAGGTGATCTAGAAACACATACAAGAATACACACTGGGGAAAAACCGTACAAATGTGATTTTTGTGATGTAAGATGTACTCAGCGAAGCCATCTAGAAGCACATAAAAGAACACATACTGGAGAGAAACCGTACAAATGTGATTTTTGTGATGTAAGATTTACTCAGAGCTGTCATCTAGAAAGACATATACGATCACATACTGGTGAAAAACCTTACAAGTGTGATATTTGTGGTGTGGGATTTACTAGAAATTATAATCTGCAAAACCATGTAATTAGGCATTCAGAAAGAAAGATGTGTTAATATGTTTAATATTGCAGCTGATTTCTATTGTGGATTAGAAAAATGATCCATGCCTGTTTGTGGTAACCAATGAGGGACTCATGCAAAGAATTAAAGAAACTCCAGTGGAATAAAAACTAAAGAAATGATACTGGAAAGGAATAGAATATTCATTAAGACCAACTGAAAGCAGTATAAGACTGGCATTATTCTGGAACCCATACAGAAAGAAGAAAATTAAGAAATACTCGGAGGAAAGATACAGTCACAATGGCTGGATAGGAAATGGAAAGAGCTGGAAAAAATAGTTAATGTTAGGATTTCCTCTTCTTTCGTTCACTTGAAACATGTCTATATCTGTAATTCTGTCTCCTGAATAAAACTCACTGTCTTTTGTAGTTCATACAGTGGCCCATAGAGCTTGGATTTCAGTGTTGTTTCGTTGATTTGTTTGGACATTAGCTCTATTCCCTTGCCTCCTGACTCCTCGGGGTAATTGAGAAGTTATTCAGGTTGGGCCCTTTCGAGGTATAGGGCCTGGCACTGTTCCTGCCTGAACGTCCACCACAGGGCAGGCACCATAACTATTATTAGATATAGACATGTTCCCATTGTGTTTTGTGTGTGGCATCCTGATTAATTGTGCGCCATTTGGCTGGTTGCCTCAATCTTCAGCACCACGCTTACTTGGGCAGGACTGTAGTCCTGCTCGAGTGGGACTGCTCGACCAGTCATAGTTTCCAGCCCCTGATTACTGAACTAATCCCATCACCACTTCAAGGTGCTGGTCTCAATGGGGAATGTTAAGACAAGATGGAAGAGGTTTATTGTGTACCTATGTTCTGCTGAAGCTAAAATTTGCATAGATAGGTACATAAATAGTTAGCTTGTGATAAATAATAGGACATACAGAAGTTGCTGTTGTATCAATACCAATTTCTGCTGACTAGAACTACTTGTGTCAGCTCAATGTCATTCTTAAAATGGTGCAGGTCTGCTGAAGTTGACTTAGTCATCCATACTTAGTGAAGAGCTGAGTTAGTGACTGTTAAGGGTTTCTGTAAAACATTTTTCCTGGCATTTGAGAGGGAAAGACAGTCATTATGGAGGTGGTCAGCTGTTTCATTAGGATGAGAGCAGTATCTATATATGGGTAATTGCTTGCTGTGGTCTGATATGGTTTAAATGACTATTGACTTTTGCATGTCCTATTCGAAACTGAAAAATAAGGGTTTAGTTTCTCCTGCAGAGTTCATTTATGCTGTCATCATACTTTGGTCATGATGTTTCACTAGATATATTTTGACCAGTCAGCCCATTGCCTATCTGTTCAGCCAGATGTCCCTGGTGTTGTTTCTGATAATCTGTGTGATCCTAAAATAAAACATTTCATACTTTTCTTGCTTTGAGGTGTTTTTTTAATGCAAATCTGTCTACTGTTTTATTTCCTGTTAGATCAAAATGTCCAGGGATTCATTGCAGAGTCATGCTGATTGGATATACAGAGATAAGACTGTGCACTGCTCTTGCTATATAAAGAATATCTTGATTTTCATATGGGGGCCGTTTAAGTGCTACCAAAACAGACAAGAAGTCTGTAAAAATATCTATGTCTGATAGTTTTTTTGTTTCATGAGATCAAACTGTTGGTGTGTTAACTCAATGACTGGCTTGCTGGCCTCAGCCTCTGCTTCGTAATTTGAGCAATTTTCTTCACAAGAATCACAGAATTCATAGATAGATTCATTATAGTAACATATATATATATATATATATATATATGTCATATCCTGCAAAACAGGTGGTCTTGAAAGTCGATCCATGAGTGATTACTAATGATGGGTAGCAGTTTATGGTTTCCAAGGCACATTTTTAAGACTATTGGTAGCGTTCCCTTATTGGCTATTTTATATATCAGTTTAGTTTGTATAGTTGGTCGGTGCAAGTTCTCACAAGGGGGGGTGGTGACAGACTGAAGTAGAACAGAAAATTCTAAGTAGGAAATGATGATGGTAGGATAACTGCTACAAAAGATTTAACCAATGGTTGTTATTGAATTTTATGGAATAAGAAAGGGTTTGAAAAGGTTTAGAGAACTGACCTGCAGTGTATGTGGGTTACTCAATACATGTTGCTGTCTGTCCGTCGAATTCAATGATGACCATCCAGCTCAACTGGATGATGATGATGTCTGTGGTGTGTCCGACTGTGACTAATGAGTCCTATGCATGCTTGGAATTTGTCTATCACATTCTGGGCATGTGTGGGAGGAATCTGTGGGACATTAAACAGCTCTTGCATTTCTTATAGCACGCTTTTGTTGCACAGCTTGATGTCTGTGGTTCTCTGCAGCTTCTGCACCACTCTTGATTCTGTGATGCCAGTCGGATCTGTCTGACCCTTTATATATTCTGTCCTTCTCAGCAAAGCAGCATGAATACCACTCATAGAATGTAACTCTGCATCTTTAAGCAATAAACCACCAGGATCTCAGAAAAAATACACTTTATAAACTAGAAGTTATAAAGTAAAAAAAGTAAACCTCTTTAGTTAGTTAGTTAGTAGTTGGATCATCGTCATTGCACTCCGGACAAGTCCATAGGTGCTCAGATCTTTCCTTGAGTGTATCCGCCATTACATGTTGACTGACAGTCCCAGTACGTTGTTGATTGACCATCATTCTTTTTCGCCCACGAAAACTCTCCTTTCTAGCGACACCACATTTCAAACTAAGTTCCTTTATTCTAATCATGGAACAAGAGTCATTGTCACTTGTACAGTCATTTGTTTGTGTGTTTCCACGTAGGGCATTCAAAATGTCTGCCCGATCCATCACTCCACCAACAGCCGTAGTAGCAGTGTGAGCGGCCAACCTATCTGCTCATCTCTATGCCAAGGAAATCAAACTCTTGCTAAAGACTGATCCCTAACGGGTTTATTCAAAATAGTGACAATCTTCTGCTGGGAATAGATAGCTATTTCTGTTCATTAAAATGAAAATAAGTCTACACATTATTGGATAAATTAACACAAGTTAAACATCGTAACTGTATTTTAAAAATCTCTCCACTTTGTGTTTTTACTTTTTGTCTTTACTTTGTGTTTTTACTTTGTTTCTTTATTGTGTTTCCTTGCTATGTGTTGTTGCTTTATGTTGTGTTTGTGTCTTTGTATTAATACTTACAAATATATTACAAAGGAAGACTACAACATTAACTAGCTAATTAATAATATTACAAAGGATCATCCTTATTAGTCAACTACACGAGCATACATGAAAATGGAAACAAGATAGGGAGAAGGACTAAGAAGGTGGATTGAAGGAATTACAGACATTCTAACGATGGGGTGCAAAGGGAACGCATTGCTCTAGGCGGACCCAGGGTTAGCAGATAACCAAGATCCCAAATGTAACTCCACGCGGTGCACCTTGGTAACAGAAATACAGCAGCTCAAGCTGATTCTGGCCAAATCATTTGGGGATCGTGTCCGAGAATGTGGAGGTAGCAGATGGAAAGAGATTTGACTGCACAAGAGACAGACAATATCTCCGACACCACCAGCATCACCACATATAGCGACACTGTCGACATACAGTGAAGCTAGTCAGTCCAGTCCGAACATTGGAGTGGCGGCCAATGTAAAATGCACGTAAAGGTAGATGCATGCGAGACAAATATATTTCATACCGAGTACAATGAAAGGGAAAGAACAGCGCTAGAGGGCAGCGGGAACTGCAAATAGAAAGTGAAACGTCTCTAGGAAAGGTGAACTACAAGCTCCGTCAGCTCGAGACGAGCATCTAGTTACCTGTGTTCCTTACAGACAGAGACCCAGACCCATCCATTGGTGGCTGGTAAAGCAAGAAGACCTAATCCAACTCTTAATGTCGAGCCTTCCTAAACCGGAAATGTGCTCGCGAAGAGAAAGGGTTCTGTTCCCGATGGGCTTAGGCAAGAAAGGGACAACGATGGTAGTCCTGGTCCAACTCTACTGTCAAGGTTTCCTATACCGGAAGTACACTTGCAGAGAGAAAGGGTTCCGTACCCGATGGGCTCAGGCACAAAAGGGACAACGATTTAGCCCTGGCCCAACTCTACTGTCAGGTTTTCCTACACCGGAAATACACTTGAAGAGAGAAAGGGTTCAGTACCTGATGGGCTCAAGCGCTATTGGGACAAGGATGCTCAGCTCTAGAACGCCTTGCTCTCAAACGCGTGGTGTGAGACTCGGACAAGGGGTACACGATGTCAGTGAATGACACCTCGGCATAGAGGGCGAAAGAGCCAGGGTCCAACTCCTCTGTTGAGTTCTTCCCCTTAAGGAACCAGGCTCACGGATGAGAAACGGTTCAGTACCCAATGGGCACAGGCACAGCACGTCCAATTACACGAGGCGAGTTCATAGACAGTGGAACACCTCGTGCGAGTCAGACGAGAACAAAAATCGTCTGGGCGAAGAGTCGCCACTATGCGTGCCTGGAGACAGATATAGAGGCTGTCACAGGCTAAGGGTAGCCCACCCGAATTGTCAAGGCATGCCGAAATCGGATGTGCTAGGCCTACAAGGCGCATAACTGTGGCACAATGTAATCACGCTCCCGGCGGAAATCGCACGGATATCCGTGATGGTTACAATGGAGCGAACGCAAAACAAACAACAAACAAACATTCTAACGATCATCTGGATACAGAGTCAAGGGAAGACCGAGAAAGAAATGGATCAATAACATCATGACCACCCTAACCAAACAAGAACTCAGCATGACTCAGGCATCACATCTGGTCTTGAACAGAAACTTATAGCTCCCACTCCTACGCTTAACGTCAAGTGCGGATGTTATCACTCGGCTTCCATCTGGGAATAGACAATGGACAGACATTACGAGACGTCACAATATTACTTTATATCGAGCGACTAAACGCTTCATTGCCCAAAAACGTATCGTCATTAAACACTTACGCGAGGTTTTTGTTACCTTTAATGCTTTTTGATAGTTCGACCTGATATAACCTACTTGGATATTGTCAGCTGGTTGAAAAGACGCACCTCTCTTTAAAAATCTGACAATGGTGTGACTGAATGGAAGCAGCTTTATCCACTTGACAAATGATTTCGCAGAAATCTAAGACGCTTGAGGTAGAACTCCATAATCTTAGAACAAACACCACTCGGAGAGGGACGCGGATTATCTATTCGTATTCAGAATGATGTGAACGGAACAGCTACTGAAATAGGTGCAGGAATGTTACGGAAGAATGGATAGACAGCTGGAGACAAGAATTTAAAAAACCAACTACATAAATTATGAACTTAACCAATCTTGAAACACAATGAAAACCAAGGCGCAAATGATAATTCCATCTTCATATCAACATTATGTTATTAATGTCAGTTGTATGCACTAAATAAAGAACACAAGAGAAAGCTTACCACGTGTGAAATGAGGTGACAAGGAAAGCAGCACACAGAACAAGAATATATTTTGTGAGAAATGAAGAGATTACAATAATTGTTGGAGCAACTTCTGTTGTCAAATATATAAAAAAAACAGAGACTGAAATGGTTTAGCTACTGATTGATAATGAACCCATATTGGCCAGCAACAAGGGCAAACAGCAGAAAACGGAACCCTGAGTATTAGTCAAGTAATACAGTGTTTCATCGGCATGGCTTCGTGTCGGTAAGTTATCTCGACTTGATACCTTGACTAATACTCAGGATACTTCATCCTCCTTTGATAGAGTTAAACATGTCCTTACTTTTCATCTCCATAACTCTACTGTAAAAAGAGCTATTAAAGGAAATACACAATTAAACAAAGTATTTTGGACATATGTGCAAAAACTGGCACGTAATCATATATACAATTGAGAGGTTTTCTCCGTTGATCTTTATAGATGAGCTAGTGTACAGTTGTACCTATTTCAACCCCTTTATGACTTACCTTTTTGTTTTCCATCGGAATAGATTTGTATTCCAAAATTGGTGTAAGAAAATTTACGTAGTTGGCTTTTTGAATTCTTCTTTCGAGCTCTCTATCCATTCTTCCGTCATCTGCAAAAATGATCCCGAAATATTTGTTTGTTTGTTCATTTCGTGCCGCAGGCAGCACATAGGGCAGATGTTTTAAGTCTCTATTGAGTCTCTGTCAACTCAACAAATATTCAGTTGCCCAAGTAATTAGTAATTGGTTGGTGACTTTATCCAGTATTTGGTTGTTTATTGAGATGCTATTTGTTCAACTGGTAAGTTTCATGATTTTGTATTTGGATGTGTTGATATGGAGGAAAATCTGATCTGCCAGTGTGCATAGTTTGTTCGTTATATCTTGTGTTTGTTGACGAGTAGAGTTTGTTTGTTTGTTTTTCGTTCGCTCCATTGTAACCATCACGGATATCCGTGCGATTTCCGCCGGGAGCGTGATTACGTTGTGCCACCGTTATGCGCCTTGTAGGCATAGCACATCCGATTTCGGCATACCTTGACAATTCGGGTGGGCTACCCTTAGCCTGTGACAGCCTCTATATCTGTCTCCAGGCACGCTTAGTGGAGACTCTTCGCCCAGACGATTTTTTGCTCTCGTCTGACTCGAACGAGGTGTTCCACTGTCTATGAACTTGCCTCGTGTAATTGGACGTGCTGTGCCTGTGCCCATTGGGTACTGAACCGTTTCTCATCCGTGAGCCTAGTTCCTTGAGGGGAAGAACTCAATAGAGGAGTTGGACCCTGGCTCTTTCGCCCTCTTAGCCGAGATGTCATTCACCGACATCGTGTACCCCTTGTCCAAGTTCGAGTCTCACACCACGCGTTTGAGAGCAAGGCGTTCTCGAGCTGAGCGTCCTTGTCCCAATAGCGCCTGAGCCCATCAGGTACTGAACCCTTTCTCTCTTCAAGTGTATTTCCGGTGTAGGAAAAACTGACAGTAGAGTTGGTCTAGGGCTAAATCGTTGTCCCTTTTGTGCCTGAGCACATCGAGTACGGAACCCTTTCTCTTCGCGAGCATATTTCCGGTTTAAGAAGGCTCGACATTAGAGTTGGATTAGGTCTACTTGCTTTACCAAACGCCAATGAATGGGTCTGGGTCTCTGCCTGTAAGGTACACAGGTAACTAGAAGCTCGTCTCGAGCTGACGGAGCTTGTAGTTCCCCTTTCCTAGAAACTTTTCATTTTCTATTTGCAGTTCGCGCTGCCCTCTAGCGCTGTTCTGCCCTTTCATTGTACTCGGTATGAAATATATTTGTCTCTCGTCATGTATCTACCTTTACGTGCATTTTACATTGGCCGCCCCTCCAATGTTCGGACTGGACTGACTAGCTTCACTGTATGTCGACAGTGTCGCTATATGTGGTGTTGCTGGTGGTGTCGGAGATATTGTCTGTCTCTTGTGCAGTCAAATCTCTTTCCATCTGCTACCTCCACATTCTCGGACACGATCCCCAAATGATTTGGCCAGAATCAGCACGAGCTGCTGTATTTCTGTTTCCAGAGTGCACCGCGTGGAGGTACATTTGGGATCTTGGTTATCTGCTAACCCTGGGTCCGCCTAGAGCAATGCGTTCCCTTTGCACCCCACGAGTAGAGTTAAATATTGTGATGTCATCTGCAAAAACAAGGTCAGTTCAAGTGTCATTTTAGAGCTATTGGATGCCCGCTTTTCATTTAAATTCAGACACAATGGCACTTGATGATGATGCGATATTGTTGCTACGGTTCCGTATAGGTTCTCAAGAGAAACGTTATCTGAAATAAAATTTAAAAAAATGGATGGACAAGACGAAGTTACATCGGGACCAGCAATCATCGCACGAAAAACATTGACATCTTTTCCATTTTCCAAAACTATTAGTGTCTGCAATTGTGGGAAATATAACTTACATGATCTACCCCATTTGCGTGTGAGTAGACTGGCAACTAACCACTGCATTTTACAACTTATACTAGACTTATACTATTTTCCAGTTATTAGCCATTTGGCCTATGCCGATCTACTCTACTACTTCTACTCTACATTAATATGATGATATCTATTTAGGCCTTACGGCCTATTCAAACTATTGGTAGGCTGGTAGGGCCTAGCCACTCCAGGCTACTACACTAGTAGTCTAAGATAACTACTTAGGCCTAATCTGACTATTTAGGTCGTATGCTAGTCATGGATCAACCAAGCATTTTTTGGACGTCTATACTGAGTATACTCTATACTCACAATACTGTATAAGTATTCATAATAAGATCCTTAGACCTACACCTACACACTGTGTAACTAAGTAGTGTAAGTAGTGTAGTGTACTTTAAGGCGTACTATTTTGATCTCTGAACTGCTCGGAATCACAATCAATTAACTGTGACAGGATTGAATTACTTTTTTAAATTAAAAAATTTATACAAATAAATTATGCATGAATGAATGTCAGAAAAATTACGCAATAGGCCACATTATAACTTTTCTTTTACAAAAAGAAGGTAGGCCTACCAATAGACCTATATTATATATAGGGTTACCATACATCTGGATTTCCCCGGACACATCCTCTTTTTATGCCCCTGTCCAGGCGTCTGGGGTTGCTTTCCAGAAAAATGGCTTTTGTCCGGGTTTTTCTCCGTCCCCAGCTGTCCGTCCGTCCCCGATCGATCCATACTTTCTTACTTACTTTTCTGTGCTATATATTTTAATCTGTTATGTATTGTGAAATAAACAATCGTGCCACCTATATTTCGCTCAATGTTAACATTGGCCATCAGAACTTCCGGTTCTGTTAGCCATTAAAAATTTTTCGTAAACATAACGCATTTCGCACAGCAGACGGTAATGCGAGTTCTTTAGTGATAATTATTAATAAATAAATTTTTGGATTGAAGATTTAACTTTAATTAAAAAAAATTAGATTTAAAAAATGCAGAAACGGAAATGTTTATTTAGATACACACTGAAGACCAACTATCCAGGTTTTCGTGTAGGCCGATATGACTGGGAAGCTGAATCTTTGACATGCGGCTGTGGAACGTATATCTCTATATTGCCAATAAGGGTGCACTGGATTTAAATGCACACGTGGAAACGCCGAAGCATGTAAAAAGTGTTCGCAGAACTACTTCATATACTAAAGTTACCAAATATTTTGTAACGCTGGGTTCGAGAAGCGACGAATCTGTTTCTGCAGCTGAAGGTACACTGGCGTTTCACACTGTCAAGCACCATCACAGCTATAAATCAATGGACAGCCTTGTCGCCTATTAAAAACAATATTACCTGATTCTGATATTGCATGCAAAATTTAAATGATTTAAAGTCGTATGTTGAAACATCCCCATTTTTCATCTGACAATTATGGTAACCCTATATATATATATATATTATATCATAAACAGTCAGGCATATTGAAGAGAATATGCATACTTATACTATAGGGACCTAACATCAACATGTAGGCCAATGGGATGTCCGAGTGTGTTGTTGGAAGAATATCAAATCACCATGACATCAGCATGGATATAGGCCCCTACTGCCCTGGTCATGCTGGGGTCAGAGGAAATGAGAGAGCCGACTTATTGGCAGGCAATGCGCCGATAGATACACTTTTTGGAAAGTCCCGAAGATCACACAATCAACGCCTGACTGGGACTCTGAGTCTACATACACTGGAATGGCTGCTGGAATGGAGAGCGGAGCACTTATGGAAATTCCCCATGTGCTGTGAAGTCAGTTTCTAATCAAGAATATCAAATATATAATATTAGACCAAATAATAAAGTTAAAATAAATTATATGTAGACAAAACAAATTTGACAATGACAACATATCAGTCTCAAGACCTCTTCCAAAATAAAAAAAGGTACAGGGGCCATATTGTTATACTGCAATAATTTCCTCTGTATACCAGTGCATGATATTTAGAAAGGTTGTCATTTTGTCTGGTCTGTTAGTCACTTTTTCTTCTGTCTCCTATCTTTACAATGTAGACTAGAGGGACACCTAGTAGCTGGGGATTGCTTTTGTATAAGTTCAGATTCCAGCACTGCTCCTTCTTGGGGAATTTCACCATGACGAGTGAAAGATTTTTCAGGTGGCAGAAATCTTTGTGGGCAGCCTCATACTATGGTTACTGGTGTGCATCTTGGCTTGGTATCTCTGATTTCAACACTTGTACTTGCTTGGCAAGAATGTGGTCCTGCTCATTGTAAGAGATTGCCAAGCCAGTCTTAGCTTCCAGCCTCTTCTGGCTGAATTAAACTCCATCTCCTTGGCAAGAATGTGGTCCTGCTCATTGTAAGGGATTGCCGAGCCAGTCTTAGCTTCCAGCCTCTTCTGGCTGAATTAAACTCCCATCTCCTTGGCAAGAAGCTGGCCTCTATGGGGATTTCTTTATATATCATTTCTATTTCATATGTTTCAGGAACCTTGTATTTCTTCTTCACCAAAGAGCTATACTGTTGTGGCATCTGTCAATCTGTGGCAAGAATTATTTGAAGATTTACATAAAATATACTGCTCATCCCCAAAAAACACATTAATTAATATTACAGGTGTTCCTCCCTCTTTTCTCCACTTCAATTTCGAATGAATCAGATCTAACTGTCGACCAGTTTAAGCATTGCCATCTCATGCGATCATCAATATTAATTGAGATGTAGGAGGCAGCTTTCCATTTATCCAGATGATAGTACTATTGTTGTGATATAAGAAATATCTGTGATCTATGATGATGATGGATATGACTCACAAGTCCATGTGATATTTATGAGTCACAAAGTCTTCCACAACATACCGTATACAAGGAATCACAGACGCACATGTACCATTGTGTGTTGTTGTCTTCTTAGACATGCACCCCTTGAACTAACTGCTATTATTTATTTATCTTAATATCATTCCTGATATACACCCTTCATGCGATACAATCCATGGCATCCTGTTTCCATGATTTCATATACCTTTTGCATGCGTCTTTGTACCGAAGTAGAGGTTGACCTTGAGATCTCTTCCCTTATTGTAATTCTCCATAAAGTAGATCCTTCGATATTCTTCCATCCTCCTAGTGTGTCCCAGCAGGTCTATCTACAGATTGTAGAGATGTTTATGGTCCCAACCATCTGCGTCTGTGCAGACAGAGCATAGAAAATACTGTGGTATTGACTGTTCTTTACAAACATCAGTGTTAGTGACCGTGTCCTAACCATCTAACTCCAAGAATTATACATAGGCACCAGATCTGAAATCAATTTAATTTGAATGTAGGCTTAACTTTTAGAATAATTACCATCTAAATGAAATAAATTATTCTATGAATGATTGAACAATACAAATCCACCTTTCAGAATGACCATTTATGTACTTTCAGGAACACATTTTTCATCAAAAAACAATGTAAAAACTACACAATATTTTCATTATATGATTGATACCATTTGTGTCATACAATTTCAGGAAATTTTGTTTAATGGTTTAAAACTGCGGATTAATTTGATACATATTTATATAGGTCTATCTATTTTCTAATGTTTCTAATACAGTCCAGCTATTTCAGTCTCATCAGTTTGTTATATTATCACAATTATTTGATAGATTGAGAATATACATTATTTGGTGTAAGTACAAATCTGTGACAGATTGATAGTAATCACCAGTACATGATTTAGTGTAGGTACATAGAAGTGTCGGTGATATAGAATGATATATGCCCGTGTGTTGTCGGGGCCTGAAAGGGGAGCAAAGAATAGCAACACTGTTTACCTTCCATGCATGTCATACGAGGCGACTAAGGAGGTTATGAGATGGAGTTGGCTGTCCCATCCCATATAGGGTCAGTGATGAAGCCATGCTGAAGTCAGATGTGTCAGGCCGAAAGGCACAGTCATCGCAGCAATGCTGTAAACCATGACACAACGCATTCCGTTCTCCGGACTACATCCTGATGATCTGCAGGAGTTTGAGAATGTACACAGAAAAAGAATTATATAGAACCAAAGGTATACCAGGAAAATGGTGGATAGAAAACATCAAGATAACCTTGAAAAAACATGGACTCATCACAACCAGGGCGACATCTGTTATTGAAATGACAACTGAGGTTCTCACCTCTATGCTTAATAGAAATAGGAGATATGGTTAGCCGTCATTCACCTAGGGAAAGATGATAGATGTAGACAACTCTTGTGACAGATTGACATTAGGCCCCAATACATGATTTGGTGTAGGTACAAATTTATGACATACTGAGAGTAGGCCCAAATACATGATTTGGTGTAGGTATAGATCTTTGACAGTCTGAGAGTAGGCCCAAATACATGATTTGGTGTAGGTATAGATCTTTGACAGTCTGAGAGTAGGCCCAAATACATGATTTGGTGTAGGTATAGATCTTTGACAGTCTGAGAGTAGGCCCAAATACATGATTTGTGTAGGTATAGATCTGTGACAGTCTGAGAGTAGGCCCCCATACATGATTTCGTGTAAGTATAGATCTTTGACAGTCTGAGAATAGGCCCCATACATGATTTGGTGTAAGTATAGATCTTTGACAGTCTGAGAATAGGCCCCTATACATGATTTGGTGTAAGTATAGATCTTTGACAGTCTGAGAATAGGCCCCTATACATGATTTGGTGTAAGTATAGATCTTTGACAGTCTGAGAGTAGGCCCCCATACATGATTTGGTGTAAGTATAGATCTGTGACAGACTGAGAGTAGGCCCCTATACATGATGTGGTACGATCCCCAGATGTGGTTTTTCTCTCTATCCCAATGTGAGTTATTTCTCAGAACGACTGGCAACTGAATGACCCTGTAATTCTTCATTAGGAACTTGTATCACTGCACAAGGGACATTCCCATAAGGCCTTGTAATTGTAGATGGGGAAGTGATACTTTATTGTGAGGTTGCTGTTGTGCTGTTGTTGTAAAAATTAAGAGAAATGATCTTTTATAATGGTAGAATTCAGAAAACATATTGACCCAAATTGCAAAGCAAATGCTGAATGAACCTGGTTTAAATCCTGTTTGCTGCCTTCTCATTTTTCAATTAATTTCTAAATTTAGTTTTCTGTATGAGAAAGTGTATTTGTATTGTACTAATAAAGAGTTGGTGCACATGATCTCACTTTGACTAGAAGTATCAACACTTCACAGTTAAATATGAAACATTGTTTAAGTGATTAACTGAACAAATGGGAAAAGCTCTCTCATATTGCAGTTTATTCTTAATTTTTAATAGAAACCATCTATTTCAGAAAATTCTTCCAGAAGATTATGAATACAAATTGTGTGAGTATCTGCTCTTGGATCGAGAAGACAAATTTCTTGTAACACTGCGTATGACACTGTCCACCCGGGAAGAAGCCCTGGAATGGAAAAGGAGATTTGAAGAGAAGAGTCTGACAACACATGTCAAAGATAAGACATTTCCTAAAGTGGAAAGAGTTAGTATTTTCAAGGTGAGTTCTACTATCCAAAATCTGGTCACTGTAAAATTGCTTATGTTGAGAAATATTAAAGTAAATGTAGTAGAGATATCTTTTAAAACAAGTTTTCTGACAATGCTGTCAACTGATTTCTTATTTCTTAAAGTGAATTGTCTGCTAAAAACCTTAGAAAGTAAAAGCAAATGTAAAGAACTAAATCTAATTAATATAAATACATGCCTGTGTGTTGCCGGGGTCTGGGAGGGGAGCAAGCAATAGCAACACTGTTACCTGCTATGTGTTGCCGGGGTCTGGGAGGGAAGCAAGCAATAGCAACACTGTTACCTGCTATTCATGTCGTTGGAGACAATTAAGGAGGTTTTGGGCTGGAGTTGACTGTCTTATCTCATATAGAGTCAAAGTGATCCGGAAGCCATGCTGAAGTTGGATGTGAAAAGCTGAAAGGCACAGATATCGCAGCAATGCTATTCTGTAAACCATGACACAACTCATGCTGTTCTCTGGACTACATCCTGCAAGTCTGCAGTAGTTTGAGAGCAAATGCAGAAGAAAAACAAAACAATTTGTGAATTAAAGTTTTTTTCCCCTTACTGTGGAATCCCTCTAGCGCATTCTTTTATAACAAATTTCCCAATTTAACAATAATTTTCAAAATCCCCAATTATATTTATTCTTTATTGTGTGTACTGTATATAGTGAATTTCTATTACCTGGTATTACATATATATTTTGTTGGTTCGAACCAAGGTGTTATAAGGGGATTCCACTGTATTATTCTCTTCCACATTGCTCTGATTTGATTTTCTGATATTTACTATTGTACATTTTTCACCAGGAACAGTACAGATGTCAATTTTTTGATCGTCGAAGAAATAAAAGAAAGCTTCCAGAAAAATCCAAGTTCAGAGACTGTCATAGTATTTTGTTCATCAATGTAAAAAAATATTTCAAGAACACTGTGTAAGTTGACTCTTTCACACAAGAGCTTCCATTAATTTCCAGGTATACTATTAGAACTGAACACAGAAATCACGATAGATAACCACATCTGCATTGTTAGCATTGGGAAACAGTTAATTTAAAATGTGTTTGGGTTGTGGGAAAGTATGCTTTGTGGGCCTTATAATAGAGCTTTATTAAAATCCACTTCACAAAGGGCAGGATAGTATAAATAAATATGATTATTTTGAGTCATTCATCAAGAACTTAGGGATTTCTTGGTTAAAAAAAACCATAGTTGAAGTATATATCCTGTATACGACTATGCTTTTCACTATTGCCGAATTATAAGGCATGATCCATGTGTGGAATATCATTGCCAGTGCAAGATGAGCTTTAAGTTAGCTTCTCAGCTGGCAACTGTTCAGTAGAAATTCAAAGAAAACTTGCAATTATTACACTGAAACTAATACAGAAAAAAGACATAATAGCAAAATACGAACAAAGTAATTAACTTTAGTGGTTCTACACATGGCAGAGGGACACCTTCAGTCAATATTTTAGTCAGTTAACCTTCTGGCAACCACCAGCACCTTACTCCTGAGGGTCAATTGATATACAAACTTGGTTTTTTTCCAACCAAGGAATGAACTTTTCACATTCACTTAGTCTTTCACTCCTCTATTTCTACTCCCCTATTTCTAATTCTTTTGTATAGATATCTCGGTTTTGTTTTTTTGGTCTTCTATTTTGAATGAAGTCTATTTTCCCCTTCATATTATCCCTACTCTACCACCTTATTTTCACTCTCGTATGCATGTTGTCTGTTTTGTGTCTATGGTATCTCATTGTTATTGTCTCATTGTATTGTCTCAGTCTTTTATTTTTGATATAGATGGTGTCTCAGTCTACTGTCTGTGGTCATCATCATCATCAAGTGCCGTCTCCGCAACGAAGGTTGGCTGCAACGGATCTGAGGTATTGACGTTTTAATTCACTATCTCAGTCTTGACGAGGTCAGATTTGTTGCGCCATTGGTACAAATAAAACTTCTGACACAATGCATCTCCATTCTCTCGATTACATCCTGCTGGAAATCTAGTAGGACCATTGTCCTGCTACAAGAGATCCAGCGAGAATTTGAGAATCAATGCTAATAATAAAAAACTAAAGTCCTGAATCTGTGGTATATATATTGTCTTAGTCTTTTGTCTGAGTCTTCTATTAAGAATGTGATCCAGTTCTTCTTTGCCACCAAACAATAACGGCTGTGGTCAACACTCAGATGGCAAACAAAAGAGACCATTGTGCAGTTTGAATGAGCAGATAAACAGATGGAGACACACAAACTGATCCACTAGCGATGACTATAATCTTTAATTTAAGTGTCTGTAATCTTTTTCCTTATTTCTTGATATGCCTCCACATTTCTCTGAACAATTTGTGCGGTGTAGCGTGCCAACAACGGCGCTCCTTTTGTCTTGTTTGTCTTCTACCAGGCTGTATCGTTGCTATGGAAATCGACAATAGTCATGCATCTTGTCAGACCATGCATGGATTTGTGTAAATGCCAGAACAATTTTAGTGACTTTTCACATGTGATCTTCTGGCAAAATTCGTCCCATTTTGACGCCTTTGCAATCTCTTTGAATGTTTGGACTAAGATATCTTTCTTCTGTTTCTATTGTGCGACCTCCATGGGCTGAACCGCAACACGTTTTCTTGCCTTCTGCCATAGTGCTACTGCTTTCCGTTTCTCGCTCCATGCCCTTTGCACCTCTTCATTCCACCAGGGGGGCTTATCCCACACCTGATTTCCCACTTCTTGAGCCCTAAGTTTGTCTTGTCCAATTCTGCTCACAACATCCACTCCTCTGCGATCATACTTAAAGGATATACCTTTGGCCGTATCTGCTTACTTTTGTCATTTTTAAAGAGCACAACACATGGGAGGTGCTCACTGCCATGATGCCCCAGAACATCCCATTTGCAAATATCCATAGAAGCCGATGACACCAATGCCATGTCGATAGCACTATCATCATCACCATCCATGCTTGCCATTCTTGTTATATAGCATCATTAATACACACCAGGTCCATTTCTGTCAGGGTCTCCTCAAGCTCTCTTCCCTGTTTGTTAGAAGCATTATTGCCCCATGATGTACCTTTCTCATTGAAGTCACCACAAAAAAATGATCTGCTTTTCCTGTTCCATTATCTCCCCTAGGATTTTCCAACCCTGAAGATCAATGCTTGTGTTGCAGGCATACACATTTACAATCATGAATGGGTGCTGGAGCCTCATTTCCTGTAACTGGATATTGTCACTATCCCACTTGGACATATCAACCTCGCACTAATACCCTCGCGTACTAAGATTGCCTGTCCAAGTTGTCGCCTGTTGTAGAAAGAGGCTATTCTGATGTTACCACTTTCACCTGTGTTTCTTGCAACGCTACAATGTCGGCGCAATAAACAAGTTTGTCTAACTCAGGTCTGCGCATGTGTACTCTGGCCACATTTCAAAACAGGACACACACGTTTTTAATTCCTAGCCTAGCAGTTTTTGATCTCATTTATCTTGCACCCACCCGGTGACCTTTCCTTTTTGAGTCACCTCGTTTAGGCTGCTTGATATTGATCACCATTATTTCCAAATTGTGTAATAGCATTTACACTCACGAATACTTCAGCTCAGATAGACAATAGATAGATAGATAGTTATGTACAGTCAGTCACAGACTTGTGGTTTACTTCTCATTGACAGTGATCGACACATGCCCAAATACCAGACTGTTGTTAGACTACATTATGCTCACGATCATCCCTTGGACACATCTGATGTACTGAAGAAACGTCAGCTAAATGAAGACATTAAATGTCGGTTTCTGGAGATGTTCCAGCAAGGAATGAAACCTAAAGATGCCTTAGATAAACACAAGAGAGAGCTTCTACAAAATTTGGGACCAGAAAAATATCGCCAAGTTGTTTGTGATGGGTACTATGTACCGAATGTAGCTAAAACTTACAGGTAGGTGTGTGTTTGCTCAATATATTCACTTTCAAATGAAATTCCTTTATAGTGCATTCTTTTATAACAAATTTCCCTATATAATAACACTTTTCAAAATCCACAATTATATTTATTCTATATTGTTTGTATTGTATATAGCAAATTTCTGTTATTACATACATATTTTGCCAGTCTGGACCAAGTTGTTATAACGGGATTCCACTGTATTTTGAAAGTTGTAGTTAGCTTTGATTATTGGTTAGGGATTAACATTGCACTTCAATCAAACCTATAGGTGCTCAATCTCCACCAGTAAATATCATAGGATGTTTATGTTAATGCATATGTCTGCATTTTGTGCACTTATTCTTGTGTGAACCCTAATATGTGTGTGTGCATGGATGCATCTTGTAATTTGTTGACGTGTCTATATATCTTGCCTTGTGTTAATGTATCCATAGATCATAAGGAGCATAACATATTTCTAGGAAGAGAAGAAACATGTCAGAAATCTGCACCTGAAACTGATAGTCATGTATAGGGCTGCAGCTGTAAAACCTTCATCTGTAATTGATATTCATGTATATGGCTGCAGCTGTAAAACCTTCATCTGATATTCATGTATAGGGCTGCAGCTGTAAAACCTTCATCTGAAATTGATATATAGGATTGGAGCTGTAAAACCTTCATCTGAAATTCTTCTTCTTCTGCGTTCGTTCTCAAACTCCTGCACATTAGTAGGATGTAGTCCGGAGAACGGAATGCGTTTTGTCATGGTTTACAGCATTGCTACGATATCTGCGCCTTTCGGCATGACACATCCAACTTCAGCATGGCTGTGGGTCTCTATGGGATGGGAAAGCCAACTCAATCCCATAACCTCCGTAGTCGCCTTTTATGACATGCGTGGAAGGTAAACAGTGTTGCTATTCGTTGCTCCTGTTTCGGGCCCCGGCAACACACAGGTGCATCTGAAATTGATATTCATGTATAGGGTTGGAGCTGTAAAATCTGCATCTGAAATTGATATTCATGTATAGGGTTGGAGCTGTAAAATCTGCATCTGAAATTGATATTCATGTATAGGGTTGGAGCTGTAAAATCTGCATCTGAAATTGATATTCATGTATAGGGTTGGAGCTGTAAAATCTGCATCTGAAATTGATATTCATGTATAGGGTTGGAGCTGTAAAATTTGCATCTGAAATTGATATTCATGTATAGGGTTGGAGCTGTAAAATCTGCATCTGAAATAGATATTCATGTATAGGGTTGGAGCTGTAAAATCTGCATCTGAAATTGATATTCATGTATAGGGTTGGAGCTGTAAAATCTGCATCTGAAATTGATATTCATGTATAGGGTTGTAGCTGTAAAATCTGCATCTGAAATAGATATTCATGTATAGGGTTGGAGCTGTAAAATCTGCATCTTAAATTGATATTCATGTATATGGTTGGAGCTGTAAAATCTGCATCTGAAATTGATATTCATGTATAGGGTTGGAGCTGTAAAATCTGCATCTGAAATTGATATTCATGTATAGGGTTGGAGCTGTAAGTTTTAAGAACATCTCTATCTTATAAAACATTGGTAAATACAGGCAATGTCAAGTTAGACTCATCAGTGACAGATTTTGTTCTTCTCTCTTTTCATTCCAGATTGTACTATCAAGTTCATGGGAAAGGGGCTTCGGCCAAGACCACAACCAAGAGATCATCTAAACATAACCCGAACCCAGACTGGATTGCTTTTCAAAATGTTCCGGATGTCTCTACTGAGAATGATGTGGATTGCAATTCAGATAATGTTGATGATAGTGACTCTGGCAAGGATGTTGCAGATGAAGTTGATTCTGGAAAGCATGCTGCAGATGAAGTTGATGATAGTGTTGAAGAGAAGAATAGAGTTGATATGAAACATCACAATGTTGATATTTTCTGCCAGGAAATTTTGGACCATCCGAGACTTATTACCTCTGAAGAGTCCGATAGAGGCTTAGTCATTGCTCAGAATCTACCTGCTGCCTGTTCACTAGATTCCAAACCTGTTGGGGACAATATGCCCAATCACTGCATGATATCTCATGATGTCCAAAAGTTGCCCACCTCCTCATACTCTAATATTCCAAGCCACAACTCATCATATACAAACATGAGATTACAAAAACCAGTACACACTAACACAGTCTCATCATTCACAAACACATGTCAAAGTATGGAAAGACAATTGAACATGATACAGCCTCAACCTACTTGGGAAAACTTCAATATTGCTCATCAACAGACTGTGATATCTGGCACTCAACAGCATCAAAACTTGATCTTCCAGAACTTGGAACATCAAAATCCACCAGGCAACTATGTGATTTTACCAAACTCGAGCTGTCATAATCCTCCCTTTGTCTCATCACATGAAATGATTGATCATAACATCAAACTCGAGAACACAGTGTCTAGATCACTACAATCGGATCAAAACAATTCTAACTTCAACCAGCAACCGTCATGGATTCAACTTCCATCACATTATAATTTAAATGCATCACAAGTCCGTCAACATCATAAAGATGTGAGACAAGACCGACCACTACCAACTAAACTTTTTATAAACCAAAGTTATATGGTCAGAAAGTTATCTGTCAAGAAAGTAACAAAGAAAAAGAAACAAATAACCAGAAAATTTAATATGAAGAATGTAACAAAGCGATGGATGGATAAAAAGACAAAAGTTGAGGCAGAGACTCAGAATTTGGCATCAGAGGTGATGCAGACCCTCTTACTTACAGACGAAGCTGAAAAACTCAAGGTTCGGCTCCTGACTTTCCTCTCTAAACTTGAGTCTAACATGACATTGAATCCTAAGTTATTTGTGCCTGCAATTAGGAAATTCCTTCATGCAGGAGAATCTGCTGAAGATGATCATACGCTTGCTTCATACTTACGGGACTTTGACAAGACAGAAGAAAATGTTATAAATTTGGAGGCAAAAAAGGTCAAATCAAGAGAGACTCGCATCACACAAACAAAATTATCAGGGCCTGTTTTTAAACTTGGGAATGTCAAATCAATCAGGGAAAATAGAATAAAGCCAAACAGAATACATGTAAAATCAAATAAGTCTGTAAAGACATCTAGCAGGAACTTAAAGTCGTGTTCATTTGTAGGGATAGAAAATTCAACATCAGGTCATAAGATTCAAAGAAAAACTAAATCACACGCAATCACAGACAAAACTGTCTCAAAAGGAAAGAATTTACAATCAAATGCCTTTAATGTTATAACTATTACTGGTAAACTACAGAATGGATGTGGCTTGAATAGCAAACATATACCACAATGCACTAGGAATGCTGGACATGCAGACGGCGTTCTATCTGTTGGCTGCACACAGTTACAGAAATCTCTGACTAGAAAATTCAAAGCTGTCCAGGAAAGAACAATTTTTCCCCAGTGCAAACAGAAACACAAAACTGAAGAACACTTGACACTTGCAGAAACGGGATTCTGTAGTCAAGATATTCTGTCAGAACTGCATCAAGTGTCAAGTGATGTCAATTCTGTTTCTGATAATCATACGCAAAAATTTGTGCTCAAGTTGACTCGAATTAAACAAAATATAGAAGTGGGTCATAGTCATTAATTAAATAGCAATAAGCAAAAATGGTTCATGTTTGCTTAACAGGCTTACCATTCCAACATTTATAAAATTTATACTGATTCAAAATTTTGTTACGCCACTGACTGCCGGATCAGTTATAGATACAAAATGGTTACTGTAAGTTTCTTTAGCCTACATGCGACAGATAGAGATGAAGTACATAGGAAATGAGCAGATATTGGCCACCTACACAACCCAAGTCTTTCACCACCCATACAATCCTTCAAAAAATCAGCCTTTCACCACCCATAGAACCCTTCCAAAAATCAGCCTTTCACCACCCATACAACCCTTCCAAAAATCAGCCTTTCACCACCCATACAATCTTTCCAAAAATCAGCCTTTCACCACCCATACAAACCTTCCAAAAATCAGCCTTTCATCACCCATAGAACCCTTCCAAAAATCAGCCTTTCACCACCCATACAACCCTTCCAAAAATCATTCTTTCACTATCCATACAACTCTTCAAAAAATCAGCCTTACCCCATCCATACAACCCTTCCAAAAATCAGCCTTTCACCACCCATACAACCCTTCCAAAATCAGCCTTTCACCACCCATACAACCTTTCCAAAAATCAGCTTTTCATCGCACATATAATCCTTCCAAAAATCAGCCTTTCACCACCCATACAACCCTTCCAAAATCAGTTTTTAACTAAATAAATAAATATCTCACTGATGGATAATTATAGCCAAGAGAAAAAAATTTAAGAACATAGATTTGCCTTTCCTTTGTAATTTATTTCGTGTCGCTTTCCACAAAAAAGGTAGGCCCTTTAAGCAAACATGAACCACAAAAATATTTGTCACCTTTGTGCTATGATAATAATTTGCATGAGAACACAGGAGAATGGTATCATTAATGCTGATTCCAGTTATTCCATAGACTCAACATTGTGAGCATGCACCATGAAACACTGAGATTGGTTAAAGCAAACTGATAGGGAATGTGCGCCTATGAGTGCTGTATAGCCGTAGTCATATGTTAATCATTGCAATATTGAAATCGATGTAGGTCTCTTTGTGTTGATTCATCCGATGTGGTACCACTACGACTCTGATGGGTTATGGATATATATGTGTATTATATTTCACAGGTTATAAATGTAACCAAAAACTGTTGATAGTTTTCTGAATTTTGTTGTAATGACAAACATGTCAAGGACCGCGTAATTAGACTTTCAATTGATAGTTATGTTTTGCTGAGCCACTAAGTGTTTTGAGGAGCGCTAGCTCACCAAAAAAATCTGGGTTTTGATTTCTCGCTTGACACGACCACTCCTTCAGTCAAATTAGCTGTAAATTAGTTCCTGACGCATGAGTTAGGGGAGGTAAAGACAGCAAGGTAGGGAACTGGCTACCACACCTAATAGTTGCGGCGGCTTAGTACAGGAAGAGTTATCTTCATCCCTGACGGCAGGTTGCTGCTATGGGATATACCGTTACAACTGTTTTCACAAATATGTCAAGTACCAGGTAACTAGATTCTCATGACGACATAGTTTGATTTCTTAACTAATAAACATATGGCCAGCTCATCGTGACATTTATACATGCTCTTAATTTTTCTCAACTGTAATAAAATTTGTTTTCTTGTACTGTAGTAAATTATATCTTAAAAATGCAATGGCAATCTGCTGCATGTAATTATTGTCTAGATAATAAGTTTTTGAAAGAAAGAAATCCACCACAGACAGGACTAGCCCTTGATATATCAGTGCAAGAAATTGTTCACAAAAACAGCACTCAATACTCTCATCACGGTCAAACCCCTTTGAGTTGAGTTAGCATATCCTGGGCAGTATAATTGTCTTTGCTCACCTGGTGACAATGTTACTTGTCTTTGCTCACCTGGTGACAGTGTTACTTGTCTTTGCTCACCTGGTGACAGTGTTACTTGTCTTTGCTCACCTGGTGACAGTGTTACTTGTCTTTGCTCACCTGGTGACAGTGTTACTTGTCTTTGTTCACCTGGTGACAATGTTACTTGTCTTTGCTCACCTGGTGACAGTGTTACTTGTCTTTGCTCACCTGGTGACAGTGTTACTTGTCTTTGTTCACCTGGTGACAGTGTTACTTGTCTTTGCTCACCTGGTGACAGTGTTACTTGTCTTTGCTCACCTGGTGACAATGTTACTTGTCTTTGCTCACCTGGTGACAGTGTTACTTGTCTTTGCTCACCTGGCAACATCATTATCAGGTAGCATATCCTGGATAGTATGTAGCAGTCATCACAACCTTTTGAAACTCCCTCCGATTTTGATCCAATCTTCCTGTTTCTGTGTCATGTTCAGTTTGTTTTTGATATCTTGCTTCCATTATCTTCATGGCCTACATATTTTTCATTGCCCTGGCATCATCCCCTCCATAATGGTCTGAGAACACATGAGCAATATCTCAATTAATTTATAAATATGAATGATGATGATGAATTGCTTTAGCTGTGAGCAGTTAGCTCTTGACAGCCCATAGCCTTTCTGACAAAAACACAGGTTCTTCTCAGTTGTAAGCTCACATGACGCCTGGACTCGTATTATTGTCTCAAAGATGTGGTTGAGTAAGGGAGCTTTGTGGATGCATATTTAATCCCTGAAGGCAGGCATTCCAGAGTGCTTCCAGGATTATCACGTTCCTTCCAGGAGCACAGCACACACATCTAGGTCAACCAACGCATCACTTTTCTGTTAGATTTATTGACACATCTAGCATTCACTGTGTCACCTAAAAGTCTGCCACAAAAGGACAAAGGTGCTATGACTACTGCCTGCATATCTTCATTCATTCATTTATTTTCCTTTTGCGCTGAAGTTAGCGCATATGGCAGAGGTCAGATCTCTCCAATTCTGTCTGTACAAAGCTATTCTGTGCAGTTCTTAAATAGTATGTATATTGGTTGTTTTACTTTCTCTAAGTATTGTTCTTCTGTATCTTCATCATGCACTGGAATTATTTGATAGAAGACAAAAGATGTGATAATGTTTTTTCATAGGTAATAGGTTGTCAGCCTCAAGCTTTCTTAGTCACCTCTTACGACATGCCTGGAAAGAATAAAGCAGCCATTACCTTCTTCTTTGCACCCTGAACTAAATAGAAGTCTAGGCCCCAATTTTCATATAGGTGTTAATTAGTACAGAATAAAAACAAACAGAGTAGCACTAAATCACATTTATTGGAATTAGAAGGAGAAACAACTGGTAACAGCAAACATATAAACTATCCACAACATTGAAAATATGCTGAAACTCAGGAGATATATGATAGGACTATCATTTTGAGCATATCAACATGATCATCTTCACAAAATCACATAACATCTACAGAATAATCAACTTCGCTAAATCACATAACATCTACAGAATAATATCTAACAGAATAATCAAACTCATAAACCTGCGAGACAGATTAATTTTTTAAATATAATATCTTTAAAAAAATGACATGCAACCTTTTCTTAACCAGAATATTAGGTTGGTATTAACAGATGGAAGAGTAGGTTAACTATTTGAATGCTCGTTGCCATTGAATGTGATTGTCATTTACCAAACGATTAGACTAAATGCCAAAAAAGCGGCTTTTCTCAGAGTAATCTCTTAATAGCAGCATGTAAAAATGTTTTCGTTGGCATATATTTAAGATTTTCTAAGGAACAGACACATACTTAGATCTCAATAGTATGTGGTAAATAAGTTACTAGATTGTGGAAGAATCTCATGGAGTGATTTGGTAAATAAGTTACTAGATTGTAAGGAATTGCCAGCAAGTTCACTCTTTCATAAGATGACGGACTAATTTTCTGAATGGAGATTGAGATGCTCCCAAAAGATATTCTGTATGGAGAATTTACCTCTGGACAACACTATCTTTATTATAAAGATGTCTGCAAATGTGATCTGAAGGCTCTGGACATGGATACATCAGACTGGGAGGGACTTATCAAAGACAAGATTTAGCTTGAAGCAAGTTATATATAAATGAGTTTGAAAACTAGAAAAATCTAAATATGTCCACATCATCAGGGTGGTAACACTTTGCTGACCACTTATCTGGAGTGTACTGATTTTGTATTACAAAGGGTAATTCTAAATATTTGAACAAATGAGGCTGTTGTCTTGAAAAATGTGCATAAAATCAAACTCACGACATAAATTTTAGAAATTTTCAAAGTATCATAATGAATATTTGCATTTTCTGAATGAATCTGAAAGCCTTAAAGTTATTTAAAGAGTACCATTGAAGTTGGATGTGTCTGGCCATTGCCACACATTAAATGGCACCACATGGCACATCTGATCTCTGGATTACATCCTGCTAGAAATCTAGTAGAACCGTTGTCCTACAAAAGAAATCTAGTAGAACCGTTGTCCCACAAGAGAAATCTAGCAGGAATATCAGAATTAATAAAAAAATAGATTTGAAAAGCTAAATAAAATCTGTTATAATGCTGTGTGTCATTTGACAGTACTTTCAACATATTGCACAAACTTACTTATGAAAAAATTCTAAATTATTAAAGATTTGACCATCAAACCATGTCAAACAATTATTTTGTGCACGCAGCTATTCTATAATGACATCCTATCCCACATGTGCTATTTTTAGACATACTATCGCTACAGTTGCCATTTGACTTTTGTCGAAGTTGGTAACCATGGGTATATACTGGAAATTTGGCAGTCATCGAATGTAGTAAGCAAAGTGTTAATAACACAATTACAACAATTCTCCTTGTACCACTTAACATGTCACACACAAAATTTACCAGGGAACACACAAAACTTAATAGGGCACACACACACAACTCAATAGGGCACACACGAAACTTAACTAGGAACACACAAAATTGAACAAGGCACACACATAACTTAATTGGATAAACATGAAAATTAACAGGGCACACACGAAACTTAACTGGGCACACCCAAAAGTTTTCCTCTAAAACATCTAAGAAAAGTTTGTGCAGAGAAATATTATTTCATAAGCATTGGTAAAAAAAAGTTTTTATATTCAGGGTTAGCTGTGGGAAGCAGAAAATATCAGATCTGTAGTGACAATAAAATACTGTATTTTAAGATGAGTAATCATTGCACAATCCATGAGGCAACAATTTTTAAATCATCCAGGACAACAATGCAAGAATCAACACCTTCACACAAACAGATATAGGCAATAACAACACACAATGAGTCATTTAAAAAGTAGTCTTGAGTATAACAATGACATGATCATCATGATTGCCAAGTTGGCCTTTCTGTAGTCAGTTTTGAGAGCCAGATAAAACATGGCTCTAAAGTCAAATGCATGACACACGTTTAGGAAACGTTAGGAATGTGTGCGCAAAACAGAAGTCTTTCAACTGGGTTTCCACAGATGTAGTGGGGATTTCCCTTTCTGTTGATGTTTTCACTTTGTACCCCTTTATGCCTTGCAGCATCAGGGGTAGAAGAGTTCTCTGGAGATGGATTTTTGTGTGTGCTTCATATATGTTTGTTTTTGTTGACTTCTATTTCTGTAGTCCATCGTTTGTAAGGTCTTCTCCAGGCTTTGTATCCATTGTGTCTGTAAGTAATGCTTTTTGAGGGGCACCCTCTGATGGTAGTCTTGAAGCACGTGAAAACCACTTAATCTGTTGTCTTCTGATGTAATCCAGGAATGGCATTGTTTTTATTAGTCTTCTGATGTTTTCGTTCCTAATTCTGTCTCTTATTGTTACTCTGAGGATTCTACATAGACAAGTCATCTCTGTTGTAACAAGTTTTCTTTTGGATTTTGTTGTTAGTGTCATGCTTGACATTGGTAGGGTATAATTATCGTTTTATAAGTGCAGTTTTGGTGTTCATGCTCAAATATTTGTTTTTGAAAATAGTTGACATCTGTCCCAAGATCTGGCATGCCATGTTGCATTTCTTTGATGTTTTCCCATTCGATGATATGATGCTTCCAAGATAAGTGAATTCTTTCACCTGGTGTAAGTTGATGATTGATTAGAATAGTGCCTTCTATTGATAGTGTAGTGAAAATCTCTAGACGATGTCACTGTACAATAAACATGTATGGTTATCTTTAACACTCTGCTGACCAGCAATCCTAAGTGTACTTATCTCCCATCACCTAGGGTGTTTGCACATTTTTGAGACATCACCATCTTTACAAATCTGAATACAACTCACTTTAGAGGGCTTTACAATTATCCATGCGTCATAATGAGTTTGCATTTTCAGAATGAATTTGAAAGCCCCAGAATTATTTAAAGAGTAAAATCCTACTTATTATAATGCTGCGTCATGGATTTACATTACTTTTAGCTGGATTAAGTTGGATTTCACTCTTGAAATAAATTTGCTTTCATAATCATTCAGAAAACTCAAACATTTGTTACGACAAATAGAAAGTTTCAAAGTTCTCGCAAGCGGGTTTGATTTTATACAAGACGGTGATGATGTTGATGTCTAAAAAATTTGTGAACACTCTTCTATGCTGGTCAGTAATTACGCTCTGGCTTGCTGGTATTCAATCAATCAATAAAACCCATAACCCTTCAGGGTCGTAGGGGTACCACATTGGAAGCTTCAGCACACAGAGTCCTCCAGCGAATTCTATCCTCAGCGATGCGGATGAGTGTGGAAATATCTGCTGGTATTAAAGTGTTAACAATACTTTTTAAAAATCCCCAACTATATTTATTCTTTATACTCTATATATATATATCAAGTGACATATTCTTTCCAGAACATTGTCTTCATCATTGATACTCTGAATGCCTCTCTGTTCCGGGCAAGCAGGCCTGCAATGGCCAGAGACGGGTGCATACATTCTTCGATGTCGCTGGTCTATCATCTTTTTGGTCTCCCTCTTCTTCTCTTGCCTGTATATAGTGAATATATATTGTCTGGCTCTGTGGCAGCATGGTACAGAGCGCATCTGTGACGACCAAGGTACCGGGTTTGAATCCCGCCACAGGCAATTGTGCATCTGGACTGTTCAGAAAGCAATGGCAAACTATTGAACATATTTATATTGTCTATAAAATGACTACAGTTAACAAAAATGCTGAGTTGAAGGCTACAATAGGAAACCCTACCAATTTTTAAATAGTGAATTTCTGTTATTACATAAATATTTTTTTGTCCGGATAAAGTTGTTATAATGAGTTTGGCTATGATTCAATGCCAAGCAAAAGGGCAGCAACAAACATCTACCGGGTAGTTGGAAACCATACATATGTCATCAATCATTGACCTACACTTTCTACAGAACACCATGTGAAACACTATTTTGAATACACAATCCTGACGAGCCCTTAAGAAAGATAATGCAGTAGCACAAAGAAGATCCTAACTTGAAGTCAACTGGTTTCAAGTGGAAATTTGTATACTAAACATTTACCTGACAATCTTTCAAAATTTATAAACTATCTATAATCATTATGTAGAAAAATCGATAAACATTTATAGACAATATTTCAAAATTAATCATGGGCTGTTTTTAAGTGAACCACCTTGCATACCCATTTTTGATTCAACACAACATGAGAACTCTCACATAGAACATCTACTCAACAGTTATAATAATGATACATTATGCAGAATATGTCAATATAGTTCTGAGCATATTTGATTCAGTGAAATAATAAACACAAACATATCAGTTGACTTGAAGAACTCTTGTGGTTATGACACTGCAACCCCTTTATAGCATATCCTTCTATAACAAATTTCCCAATCCTTTAGCAACCTATCGGAAGCTAAAGTCAACAGACTAAATGTATTTTATGCCGCTATCTGCAACTTGTTTCGCCCATTGCCATGCACCTCTTTCAACAAGAAAATCCAGATCATAAGCTAACATCATTCATCCTGGCAACAAAATCAAGATCATAAGCTAACATCATTCATCCTGGCAACAAAATCAAGATCATAAGCTAACATCATTCATCCTGCCAACAAAATCAAGATCATAAGCTAACATCATTCATCCTGCCAACAAAATCAAGATCATAAGCTAACATCATTCATCCTGGCAACACAGTAATTGGAAGTAGACAAAATTTAACTTCCTTTCTGGTTTGTATTTTCATAGTAGAATGTCATTGTAGAGTTTCTGAGAATATTGTCTGCAATTTGTCAAAATCATTAGAAATGACAGCCATACTTTGAGAAATATTTTTTTTTGGATTCCAATGAGAAAGTATTTCCTAGTTTTATGGATGCAGATATTGTTTCTCAGCTCCAGATTGTTGAAGATTGGGACAGCCGTTCTTTATCGAGTGTGTCTGTCAATGAAAAATATTGTGGGTGTAGTTGATAGCCCCTTCAGGTTACAATCATCCCTGTGTTCACAACTTTTCTGAAGTTGTAGAATCATCAGTCCTAGCTGATAATGTTAATGACATCAACATGTTTTGTATGATTTTACAGATAATAATATGAACACATTAGATTGGTTATTAACAAAAAATGAATACGCCTACACATTTAGCTGCATTCTATCCATCATTGAATATATCAAACAAAAATATGTGTGAGTCACTTATATGTTTATATTTTGTGTGTGCACTTTTTTATCTTCACCATTTTATCACATATCACACATACACCAATAAAACTTACTTCTTTACATTCAGTAACCATTCCTTGATTTTCATAAAAAAATTATACAAAAAGCACCAAAACAAAGTAAACAGTAATTATGTTTTCCAAATACACTCAATGAATAATGTGTAAATTAAAAAAAAAAAGGCAATGGCAGGAAAAAATAGCACAATTTTAATGTAGTGTGCTAAACAACACTTTTCAAAATTCCATATTATATTGATTTTTTATAGTTTATATTGTAGATAGTGAATTTCCTCTTTAGCACATCCCTTTATGGTGAATTCCCAATTTAACAACACTTTTCAAAATCCACAATTATATTTATTCTATATTGTTTGTACTGTATATAACAAATTTCTGTTATTACATCATATTTAGTCCTCACCACAGGCAATTGTGCATCCGGACCGTTCAGAAAGCAATGGCAACCTACTGAACGTATTTATATTGCCTAAAAAATCACCACAGCCAATAAATGCTGGGTTGATAGCTACGTCCTGGATAGGATATGCTATTAATGTTTTAGTCAGTCTGGACTCAATTGTTACAATGGGGGAATTGACTATTATTATTGCTGCAGGCTATATGTGTGTTACTGGGGCTGGATGGATGGCTGCAAAGAATAATAAGACAGGCTAGGCAACTAAATCAAAATTTCATCACAGAAGTTATCAGGAAACGCCGTTGGTCTTACATCGGGCATTTCCTACGTGCAGACATCAGCAGAGTACAATACCAATCTCTTGGGGTGCAAAGGGAACGCATTGCTCTTGGCGGACCCAGGGTTAGCAGATAACCAAGATCCCAAAAGTGCCTCCTTGTGGCGCACCCTGGTAACAGAAATACAGCGGCTAATGCTGATTCTGGCTAAACCTTTTGGGGATCGTGTCCGTGAATGTGGAGGTAACAGATGGAATGAGATTTGACTGCAAAAAGACAGTTAATAACTCCGACACCACTGTGCCAACACATGCAGCAACAGTGTCGACACACAGTGGAGCTAGAAAGTCTGGTAGAAGCATTGGAGGGCGGCCAATGTAGTCGGTACGAAGCAGGCAGATGTTCCAATAAAAATAAAAGCACAATGAGTACACTGAGAAAGATGCACAGCGCTAGAGGGCAGCGGCATGTGTAAAAAGCATGGAAGACGGTTCGATGAAATTGGAACTAAAGCATTGTTTGCTCGAGACAAGCTTCTAGTTACCAGTGATCCCAGCCTGGGCCCAACTCTACTGTCGAGTCTTTCCTATACCGGAAGTGTGCTCGCAGAGAGAAAAGGTTCAGTACCCAATGGGCACAGGCATAGCAGTCCGAGGTGACAAGCACTGTTCAGCTCTAGAACAAAGCACAAGTTCCTAACGTTCCTAAATATGTGTACAGATTCAGACCTGGACGAGGGGCTCACGAAGTTGGTGAATAACGCTTCGGCTAAGAAGACGAACGAGCCTGAACCCAACTCTTCTGTCAAGTTCTTCCTAAACCGGAACCAGGCTTGAGGACGAGAAAAGGTTTAGTATCCGATGAGCACGGGCACAATAAGTCTAATTACACGAGGCATGTTCACTGACTGCGGAACGCCTCGTGCAGGGCAGACGTGAAAGACAAACCGTCTCGGCATAGAGTCAGTACACATTCACCGTCTGGCGACAGATAGGAAGGCTGTCACAGGCTAGGGTAGCCCACCCGAATTTTCAAGGCATGCCGAAATTGGATGTGCTAGGCCTACAATGCGCATAACGGTGGCACAACGTAATCACGCTCCCGATGGAAATCACACGGATATCCGTGCTGGTTACAATGGAGCGAACGCAAAACAAACCAATCTCTTGAATGGATACCTACAGGCAAGAGCCAGGGGTAGACCAAAAGAAACACTCAGAAGAACAATACTTAAAGAAAGTAAAACAATCAATATCCATACTATCCAAGAACTGCACAGAATAGCTTTGAACAGACAGAGTTGGAGAGATCTGACCTCGGCGCAAAAGGAAAGGAAAATGAATGCAACTAAGGAGAAAGAGTGTTGGCTGCCAACATCATCTCTGCCGTGATGGAAGCCTCATCACAAACTAATGTGCCTCATGCCATAAGCGACTCAACCCTTATCTGCAGCACACCCTCATATTGAAAGAAAGTCATGGCAAAGTTCCCTCTGAAGTAAAAGACTATCCAGTTCGTGGCATGTGACCCTACAACAACAACATTGAGTCAAACATCTGAGATTTGCATAACCTCTGGGAAAACTTTCCCATCAACACTAGGTCAAATATCTGAGATTTGCATAATCTTTGGGAAAACTTTCCCATCAACACTAGGTCAAATATCTGAGATTTGCATAACCTCTAGAAAAACTTTCCCATCAACACTAGGTCAAATATCTGAGATTTGCATAACCTCTAGGAAAACTTTCCCATCAACACTAGGTCAAATATCTGAGATTTGCATAATCTCTGGGAAAACTACACGCTCCTATCAACTAGGCCTACTGTGCTCCTCACTATCAACTAGGCTACCATACTCCTCCTCATGCATGTTGTAAGGTGACTAAAGAGGTTTGGGGTAGGAGTTGGCTGTCCCATCTTATAAAGGTCCAAAATGAACCATAAACCATGCTGAAGTCGATTATATCAGGCAAAAAAGGTGCAAATATCACATCCAAGGTTTAAACTATGATACAAATGCATTTCATACTCCAGACTATATTCTGTTAATATGCAGGAGTTTGAGAACCAACAAATAAGAAAACCATGATATTTTAGCACTACAAAACAAGTAAAATAAGTGGTTAACCGAACACCCCCCCCTTCCGATCAATACAATCCATAAGCTGTCAGGGTTGTAGGGGTATCACAATGCATCCACACAGTTCTCCATTGATTTCTATCTTCAACAATGTAGATGTTGTTTAGACCTCAATGTTGTCTGTCTATAATTTTCTTTGTCCTCTGCTTATTCAAACTTTGACTGTTCCCTTTTGTTTTTTCTTTTATCATCCATACAATAAAATTACTGGAAACTTATCATCCATACAACAAAACTACTGGAAAAATATCAGTGGTTTTCTTATCTTCCATACAACAAAACTACTGGAAAAATATCAGTGGTTTTCTTATCTTCCATACAACAAAACTACTGGAAAAATATCAGTAGTTTTCTTTAAAAAACAAATGAAGTCCACCATAATGTAAAGAAAACTTTTTTAAAGACCTATCTGTGCAGCTGAAGATGGATGTGTCATGGCATTGCAAATAAAATGGCAACACAATGCATTTGCATTCTCTGGACAACATCCTGCTGGAAATGTAGAAGGAACATTGTCCTGCTACAAGAGAGATCCAGCTGGAGTTTGTGAATGAATGCTGAAGAAGTCCAGTTAGTTGTATCTGTGGACATGTATTATAGCAATACATTACAATATCAAAGGAAACTGTTCAAGAGAAAAACTTCAAGAATATGTAAAAAATAATAATTGTAAAAGCTAACCAACTTTAAACGAAATATCACACAATAACTGTTAAATAAATTATGGGGAGCCAATGAGAATCAATATGAAGTTATTGCCATAAATGTTCTATAGATCAAATCTACTATGCATAATAATAGCAGATATATTATCACAAATGTTCTATCAATAAAATCTACCATTCACAACAACAATAAATGCACTGTCACAAATGTTCTATCCATCAAATCTACCATTCACAACAATAATAAATGTACTATCACAAATGTTCTATCAATCAAATATACCATTCACAACAATAAATGTATTCTCACAAATGTTCTGTTGATCAAATCTACCTACCATGTACAACAGCAATAAATGTATTCTCACAAATATTCTATCCAACAATCTACCACATACAACAGGAAATACTTTAAAAATATTCTATTGATTATGTACCATATACAACAGCAGATATATTCTCCAAAATGCTCTATTGATCAAATCTTCCACATACAGCAAGAGCAATAGATATCAAAGTTTTTCCAATAATAAATCTACAACATCGATAATAAACATTATATTTTTATATTATAAAAATTGTTGTGTACAGTAGCCTTTTCTAACTGAGGGCATTATGCTGTCACAAGAGCCACTCTCCAGTATTTGAAACTCTGGAATCCTATTACGTCTAAGATAAGTTACCAGGAAAAAACATATACATATAGCCAATAGTAAATTATTAACCGAAGAATGGTGACAGGACCACTAACATAGGATATTTGATAAATATAATAAAACCACAAAAGGTGGACTGGAAGTTTATGTTGTAAATACAGTTGTAGATAGACTTCTTGTTTCTATTACACAAGGTGTACTTTTTTGTTTCTATTACAGAAGGTGGACTGGAAATTTCTGTCATAAATACAGTTGTAGAAAGACTTCTTGTTTGTATTACAAAAGGTGGACTGGAAGTTTATGTAACAGTTGCAGATAGACTTCTTGTTGCTATTACAAAAGGTGGAATGGATGTTTGTATCGTAAATACAGGTGCAGGTAGACATGGCTTCTATTACAAAAGGTGGACTGGACATTTCTGTCATAAATATGGTTGCAGACAGACTTCTTGTTTCTATAAAAAATGTTATCAAATATAAGAATTTTATTGCATGGATTCAAATAATGAAGAATGACAGAACTGGGCATGCCCAAATTATCTACTTTCCGGAAGTTTCTACATAAGATCCTGCATTCATTAGTGACAAGAATAATCTCTAACAATAAATTCAGCAATATATTATTACCATCAGAAAAAAAATCAAATTAGCAATTAAATCACATGCTGTGCTTTAGAGACTAAACTTTGCTGTGAAAACTTCTACAAGATGTTTACTTGAGCGAAGTTATAAATATGTACGATCCATAACTTTGATACACACACATAAAGTTACATATAATTACATACTTGACCTGCAATCCGTCAAAAATTATATAACTATCCACTAAAGATGGCTCCCTCATTTACAGCCCAGAATTTAAGTCAGTCAAGGAATCAAATAAGCAACCAAATCACATTTCATATCCCAAAAATATCATTTTGTTCCCAGGTGATCAATTAGTTCACCCTCACCCACACATATCAAGACTTTAGACATCCCTGCTAATGGTTACTTCTGTAACCACAGTTCAACCTTCCATCAAGACCAGACATCCCTGCTAATGGTTACTTCTGTAACCACAGTTCAACCTTCCATCAAGACTAGACATCCCTGCTAATGGTTACTTCTGTAACCACAGCTCAATCTTCCACATTGTGGTCAACTATGTAGGTGAAGGAGAAAGGGATGAACATGTGACCACTTCCATCGTAAAACTTGGATTGGAATTCAACCCTGAAAATAAAACAAAAGAAGAAAAATAGTTTAGCTTAAAATATCCATAAATAATAAAAAAATTAAAAGAAATCTCAAATGTTATGAACCAAATATTCTAAGATGCAAAAAAAAAAAAAAAACAAAGCAGAAAACAACAGAGATCACGGAAGGAGAATAAGAACTGCCCAGGACCATGTTCAAACTCCAAATTAAAGACACTAGTAGTAGTTCTTTTATTACATATATATATATATATATATATATATATATATACATTGCTATTTTCAAATCCATATGATACTCATTTTATCAATCTAATGATTTATATTAATTTGTGAGTCAAGGTACTGTAGGGGCTAAAATTTTTCTGAACCAAGGTACTGTAATGGCTAAGATAATTGGCAGCCAAGGTACTATTGTGGCTAAGATATTTGGAATTCAAGGTACTGTAGTAACTAAAATATTTGACCACAACCGCATTAATTTGTTTTAATTTTTGTATTAAATGTTGGGGTCATATATAATTAGCAAAAACTCAAATGATTCACCTAGCCATCAGAAAATGATACCAGGGATCATGTCCAGAGAAAATGTTTAAAAAGCCAATATCGATACAGATTCTGTGTTGAAGGTGTCATTAATCAGGAGGTTTTCAGTCAACCACTTACTAGGCCGCTAAGAACTTATGGGTAAAATCATACAATATGAATATGAAATCCTAACTAAACATATCTTTCACCGATCTTGTCAGATCAGCACCTATATTTTCTTTGACATTTGGTTGTTACGATAATGTTAATATTATCTTATGTTTAATTATAGATGCTAGGTGACAACTATGATACCAACAATTACAACAACCATGATACCGACAATCACAACAACAACTATGATACCAACAATCACAACAACCATGATACCGACAATCACAACAACAACTATGATACCAACAATCACAACAACCATGATACCGACAATCACAACAACAACTATGATACCAACATCACAACAACTATGATACCAACAATCACAACAACCATGATACCGACAATCACAACAACAACTATGATACCAACAATCACAACAACCATGATACCGACAATCACAACAACAACTATGATACCAACAATCACAACAACCATGATACCGACAATCACAACAACTATGATACCAACAATCACAACAACAACCATGATACCAATAATCACAACAACAACTATGATACCAACAATAACCATGATAATAATAACAAGAATGACAACCATCGTAACAACAATGACGATGACAGCCACAACAACCACAATAATACAGATGATGATGATAACCATCACAACAGTCATTGTTGTGAAACCACAACAACCATGATAACAACAATCACAACCATGATAACAACAATCACAACCATGATAACAACAATCACAACCATGATAACAACAATCACAACCATGATGACAGCCACAACCACAATAATACAGATGATGATGACAACCACCACAATAATGATGACAACAACAATGATGATATCAACAACCACAACAACAATGGTGACAACAACCACCCTCAGAGATAGTACTCTGACAAGGAGACTCACCAGTGAAGCCTAAGTGCATGCAGGAAGGCAGACAGACCCTCCATTAGGACAAGAATCATGACAGTCAGACCAGCCCATACTTGGAAAATAACAAACAATGCTATTGAGCCCCAAGCGCTGCTAAAACTTCGGAGACCAATCCTAAGCACCATCTGCCAGAGTACCTCAGACAACTCTAAAAAATATTTATAAGAAATGTATTATGAATATTTGATAAGATAATCTATTTTGATTAAAGAAATATTAATTTGGATACAAACATTTGAAAGTAGTCAGTCCCTATGTGTAATATTAGTATACAGAAATGTGAAGGTAGTCAGTCCCTATGTGTAATATTAGTATACAGAAATGTGAAGGTAGTCAGTCCCTATGTGTAGTATTAGTATACAGAAATGTGAAGGTAGTCAGTCCCTATGTGTAATATTAGTATACAGAAATGTGAAGGTAGTCAGTCCCTATGTGTAGTATTAGTATACAGAAATGTGAAGGTAGTCAGTCCCTATGTGTAGTATTAGTATACAAACACGAGAAGGTTTGTAGTCAGTAGTCAGTTCCTATATGTAGTATATATATATATAGCGATTAAACAAATGTCCAATGATAAAGCTCCAGGTTTGGATGCCTTACCTGCTGAAATTTATAAAAATGGCGGACCACTGCTGATTAAAAAACTAACTGACATTTTTGGTATTTTCTGGAACTCAGGTACATTGCCTCAAAATCTAAAAGATGCTTCTATAGTGCACCTATATAAAGGCAAAGGTACCAAAAAGTCTTGCGATAATCATAGGGGCATATCACTTTTGTCTATAGCTGGTAAAATTCTCGCTCGTGTCATACTCAACAGATTCAATAATTCTCTACTAAACGAGCTACTCCCAGAGAGTCAGTGCGGTTTTCGTGCAGGTCGTGGTACAGTTGATATGATATTTTCTGCACGACAAATTCAGGAAAAGTCACAAGAGCAACATAGTGAACTCTTAGCAACATTTGTGGACTTAACTAAAGCATTCGATACCGTTAACAGAGAAGGACTGTGGAAGGTGCTTACAAAGTTCGGATGCCCCACAAAACTTGTCACTGTGATACGACAATTTCATGACGGTATGATGGCTAGTGTTATCTGCGACGGAGGAGTATCTCCTGCATTCCCTGTCACAAATGGTGTAAAGCAGGGATGTGTGCTGGCCCCTACTCTTTTCAGCCTGTTATTTACAGCCATGTTAACGGAAACACACCATAGTAATGAAACAGCAGGCATAATGATCAATTACAGAACGGATGGTGGTCTTTTCAATTTACGTCGTCTAAAAGCAAACACGAAAACTAAATCTAGTACTGTTAGAGAATTACTTTATGCTGACGACTGTGCATTGTATGCTGACTCTGTCGTAAACATGCAGAGCACCATAGACCGCTTCTCAAAGGCCTGCAACAACTTTGGTCTCACTATTAACACCAAAAAAACAGAAGTCATGCACCAAGCAACATCAAATAGCCAACATACTGCTACTTCCATCATCGTCAATCAGGAAAAACTGCAGGTAGTCGACAATTTTACTTACCTTGGGAGCACTCTCTCTCGCGATGTCAACATTGATGTGGAAATTAACAATAGACTGGCAAAAGCTAGTGCTGTATTTGGCAGATTACGCAAAAATGTATGGGACAGAAGAGGTATAAGAACAACCACCAAACTACAAGTATATCATGCTGCTGTTATACCAACCTTACTATACGCCTGCGAAACGTGGACAGTGTATGCTAGACATGCAAGAAAGTTAAATCATTTCCATCTTACCTGCCTACGTAAATTACTAAACATCCATTGGTGGGACAAAGTACCAGACTACGAGGTGTTGGAAAAATCAACATCAATAAGCATCCACACAATACTTATGAAGGCGCAGGCACGCTGGGCAGGCCATCTTGTGCGTATGGAGAACTCTCGTTTGCCAAAACAAATATATTATGGAGAACTCAAGGCAGGATTTCGAAAAGCTGGTGGACAGAAAAAGCGTTTCAAAGACACGCTCAAGTCATCCTTGAAACATCTTAACATTGACGTAGGCGCTTGGGAGAGCCTCGCTCAGGATAGAACAGCATGGCGTTACAGCATTAGAACGGGAGCACTAGCGGCAGAAGAATTCAGACAAGAAACTGCAAGACAGAAGCGGACACGTAGAAAAGAAAAAGCATCTCAACCTCACACAGATACCTTCTATTGTTGTCAATTCTGTAAAAGAACATTTTGTGCGCGCATTGGACTTGCTAGTCATTTAAAAACGCACTATTAACTTTATTATTTTATTATTTATTGTTATTATTATTATGGTTGAGTTTTTGGTCATCGTCGATCACGACGGACGAACATCATCATCATCATATATATATATATATATATACTGTGACCAGGAAGTCAGATAAGATCTGACAATTCAGGTAGTGATAGTGATGTAGAATACATGATCAGAGTAGAAATATGTTTCAATGTGAGTTTAGTGTAGTGTGAATTCCCCTGTAGAATACATGATCAGAGTAGAAATATGTTTCAATGTGAGTTTAGTGTAGTGTGAATTCCCCTGTAGAATACATGATCAGAGTAGAAATATGTATCAATACAAAGAATATCTGACAAAACAAAACATTAAAAAAATGTGATAGACTTACGAGCATGTGCAAGCGAGAGGGCCCATAGTCGTAAGTAGGAAGCTGTGTGTGAGATACATCCCAGGCAGAACTCAATAGTATGGATAATTTGGTGGATACATATCTCACTGAAGTCTGTGTGCTGGAGAGATATCAGTTCAAAATTACATCTTAAGGCTAGCACATACAGACTGTGTTACAGTAATATTTCAACCAGTCCCTTTCAGCTGAAGATGGATTTGTCAGGCCCATTAGTGCAATTAAAATGGTGACACAACGCATTTCCATTCTCTGGACTACATCCTGCAGGAAATCTAGTAGGACCATTGTTCTGCTACAAGTGAGATCCAGCGGGAGTTTGAGAATGAATGCTGAAGAAGAACCAGTCACTTCTCATAGATGACAGTTCAAAATGACGCAAAGTGTAATCAATTTATGGCCAATGAAATTTATGGGAATAGTCAAGAAGACTGGTTTTCCCATTAGCCAATATTGTCTACATTCATGATTTTGCACACTATTTATAATGACCATGCTAGTCTTTAGAACTTCCCCAAAATACGCTAGTAACTCTGATTTCCCTTGTCTCTGAAAATAATCTAGGCAATGTTCATACTTCTCACATCATAGACATGTTTCACATCATCAACATGTTTCACATCATAGACATACTTCACATCATAGACATGTTTCACATCATAGACATACTTCACATCATAGACATGTTTCACATCATAGACATGTTTCACATCATAGACATGTTTCACATCATAGACATACTTCACATCATAGATATACTTCACATCATAGATATACTTCACATCAGAGACATGTTTCACATCATCAACATGTTTCACATTATAGATTATTTCACATCATAGACATGTTTCACATCATAGACATACTTCACATCATATACATATTTCACATCATAGACATATTTAGACTATGACATGGAGAAGTTTTTGCTTATTAATTCATGTCATAGCACTCTAGGTAGACCTTCCTTTACTTGACCTCTCCCTTCTCCCCATCTCTGCCTGTCCATCACATTTGGCACGTCTGGTTAGTACTGACTGTTTTGTTAGTACTGACTGTTTTGTTAGTAGAGACTTGTTTGTTGCAGCAGTTTCTGTTACCTTTCCTCATATTCCTTTTTCTTATCACTCTCTTCCTCTTTCCGTGTAATTCACTTACTGCCCATCCTTTATGCCTGTATGGTGTCTTCATGCCCATTCACCATCACCTCCATTATTTTATTTACTTATGTTGTGTCATCGTTGGTTTGTTGAATTGCGACATCTGCGCCTGTCAATATGCCCATACTCTTTCGTCTTCCTATCCAATCCTACTCTCAGACCATCTTTGAGCCTTGTCTACTAACTCCTTGTCTCCTCCATTTATTGCTTCTACCTGACTTGCCAACAAGCTGTTATTCCTTACTGCCCAATCAGAGCAGCATCCCCATGCATGGTCTTTTTATGCTCTGATCTCAGTCTTTTATCTACTTTCGATCTTTTCATATTCACATTCCACCTCAGCCAGGCCTATGGTCTGATTTGTCACTTCTATTTTATGTTGGCCTCCAAGTCAGATCACAACATATTCTGAGATAAGTAACCTGTTTCATTTTACATTTTTTTTCCCAGGTCACAACATATTCTGAGATAAGTAACCTGTTTCATTTTACATTTTTTTCCAGGTCACAACATATTCTGAGATAAGTAACCTGTTTCATTTTACATTTTTTCCCCAGGTCACAACATATTTTGAGATAAGTAACCTGTTTCATTTTACATTTTTTCCCCAGGTCACAACGTATTCTGAGATAAGTAACCTGTTTTATTTTTCTTTCCAGGTCACAACATATTCAGAGATAAGTAACCTGTTTCATTTTACATTTTTTTCCCCAGGTCACAACGTATTCTGAGATAAGTAACCTGTTTTATTTTACCTTTTTTCCCAGGCCACAATGTATTCTGAGATAAGTAACCTGTTTTAATTTACCTTTTTTCCAGGTCACAACATATTCTGAGATAAGTAACCTGTTTTATTTTACATTTTTTCCCAGGTCACAACATATTCTGAGATAAATAACCTGTTTTATTTTACATTTTTTTCCCCAGGTCACAATGTATTCTGAGATAAGTAACCTGTTTTATTTTACCTTTTTCCCCAGGTCACAACATATTCTGAGATAAGTAACCTGTTTCATTTTTCTTTCCAGGTCACAACATATTCTGAGATAAGTAACCTGTTTCATTTTACATTTTTTTCCAGGTCACAACATATTCTGAGATAAGTAACCTGTTTTATTTTACCTTTTTTCCCAGGTCACAACGTATTCTGAGATAAGTAACGTGTTTTAATTTACCTTTTTTCCCAGGTCACAACATATTCTGAGATAAGTAAACTGTTTATTTTACATTTTGAATTTGTGTTCCATTTTATCATTTCATCCCTTGCTAAATCATTCTCACCATCATCACTCTTTTGTCCTCCATGTCCGCATGTCATGCTACGTCTGCTTCCTCTTATCTTGTTGGACCCCACGCTTTGATCCTTCTCTTTCCCAAGATATGTTGTACATCATGCCTTAATCTCTTCCTCCTACCATCATCGCACCATATGTGCTTTTTATGTTAAGTATATTGCTTGTTTGTTGTCTTCCATCCTGATGAAGGCTTTTTAGCTGAAACGTCGTTCGTCGCTGTTAGTATGATTGTGTATAATATTGATAACATACCCATTTTCATTCATTTTTATATTTACATTGTATTACCCCAGTCCTGGCATTTCTAGTTTCAGAGCTTTGGAAGTAATAGCATCTTTAATCTAAATGCTGCTCTCCTGGCAGAACATGATGATCCTGGGATATTGTATCACTGGAATGTCTCACTTCAGGAACAAAACATATCCTGGGATATTGTATCACTGGAATGTCTCACTTCAGGAACAAAACATATCCTGGGATATTGTATCACTGGAATGTCTCACTTCGGGAACAAAACATATCCTGGGATATTGTATCAATGGAATGCCTCACTTCAGGATTAAATATGTACCCATAACCCCCCACCCCCCCCAAACACAACCATGCATTTGAGACAACAAATTTCAGGTGCTGACTCAGTTACTCAACTGAGGAAATCTGCTTTTGTGAGAAAGACCGTGGGCTGTCAAGAGCTACCTGCACACAGTTAAAGGGAGTATGTCATCATCAACTATGTGACCTTGGTACTAGGATGAGATCTTGTGAAGCTGGTCTTCTCAGGTCATTCTCTTGCACATGATGATGATGATGACACAAACTTACTTCTTCATGTTGCCCAGCCTCACTATGCAGCGGGCCATTGCTCTCCGAATTGTGAACAGCATCCCCTAACTCCAGCAAATCTCCGCTGTTCACAGACAATGGCTGATGTTTAAACTGTGAAAACATAAGCAGAATATCTGGGTTAATATCAAAGTAATGTAACACTACTCAAAGTAATGTAACACTACTCAAAGTAATGTAACACTGCTCAAAGTAATGTAACACTGCTCAAAGTAATGTAACACTGCTCAAAGTAATGTAACACTGCTCAAAGTAATGTAACACTGCTCAAAGTAATGTAACACTACTCAAAGTAATGTAACACTACTCAAAGTAATGTAACACTACTCAAAGTAATGTAACACTGCTCAAAGTAATGTAACACTGCTCAAAGTAATGTAACACTGCTCAAAGTAATGTAACACTACTCAAAGTAATGTAACACTGCTCAAAGTAATGTAACACTACTCAAAGTAATGTAACACTACTCAAAGTAATGTAACACTACTCAAAGTAATGTAACACTGCTCAAAGTAATGTAACACTGCTCAAAGTAATGTAACACTGCTCAAAGTAATGTAACACTGCTCAAAGTAATGTAACACTACTCAAAGTAATGTAACACTACTCAAAGTAATGTAACACTACTCAAAGTAATGTAACACTAATCAACATTTTTAAGAAACTGGGTTACCCTTGACATTTAGGATTTGAACTATTATGTTACTTTAGTTGTCTGGCAAAAGTTAGTGCTACTTTAGTTGTTAACTCATATATTGTTGTTACCATAGCTGTCTGCATATAATCTGTATTACATTAGTTGGTCACACATGAACTTGTATTCCTCTAGTTGGTCACACATGAACTTGTATTCCTCTAGCTGGTCACAAACACAAACTCATGTTACTTTAGTTGTCCCACAAAAACAAATGTTACTTTAGTTGTCCCACACAAACTGGTGTTACTTTAAGTTGGTCACACACACACAATTGTGTTACTTTAGTTTCTAGTTTAGTTTAGTTTCTAATGAAACAGAAAACTTTTAAAAATCTCAAGTCAACAGAACAAGAAACCCATAACTGAATCATATGATCTCTCTAGCTTACTCAATGTTTCCTTCTCATTCTTTCTCATACATTTATATATTACTTTGACTATCTTGAACATAAAGAGCCTAAACATGCCACATCATTTGGTGTGAGTATTCTTCTACATCACCATACTAAACTTCATTTAACCACATACTCTATTTGTCTTTAATTTTATGTTTTGTTATTTTCTTGACGAAAGCATAAAGACCATAACATGAAATGTATCTATTGCCTATATTTTTCTTGAGGAAAGTCTAAAGACTGAAATATGTCTATTGCCTATATTATTCTTGAGGAAAGTCTAAAGACAGAAATATGAAATGTGTCTATAGCCTATATTATTAACATATCTTAGCTTGCTATATTATTAATATTTGCTTCTTAGACATAATAAAAAAAATCAAACAAATTCCTACCTAGTAATGATATGCTACAAAATGTAAATCATAGTATGGTAGGGTCAGAGTATACACAGATGGGTCAGCACAGAATGCTGTGAGGAATGGAGGTGCAGGTGTATATATAGAATAACCACACAAGTCTAGAGATACAATCAGAACACCAACAGGAAAATTCTGCAATAATTATGATGCTGAAATCCAGGCAATTAGTGTGGCAGCTAAAAAACTGCTGAACTCCATCTCTGACCTACAGCCTGTGGTATTCCTGACAGATGCACGGTCAGTGCTTCAAGCTCTCCAGTCTGGAAAACTAACAGACTTGAAAAAACTACTTAGCGAATTGTCTTACCAGTATAGGGTAACCATGCAGTGGATACCCTCTCACTGTGGAATACCAGGAAATGAAAAAGCAGACCAACTGGCTAAGGAAGGTGCTGCCGAAGACCAACCAGATGTACCAATCACCTACCATCAGAAAAAACAGATGATCAAGTCAATAAGAAAGCCACAAACACCAACACAAGATGACTATCATATTATGAACAGACCAGAACAAGTTATAATTCTACGTCTCAGAACAGGACACAACCAACTCCGCAGTCACATGTATACGAAGTTCAAGATTGGCAACACACCCATTTGTACATGTGGACAGGCAGCACAAAGTGCCAAACATATACTTCAAGAGTGTTCTGAGCATGAAACGCTGAGGCAGACATATTGGCCAGAGGAAACAACACTGGAATCAAAACTCTAAGGGACACTGTATGAACTACAAAAGACATTGAGTTTTATTAAGGAGACAGAATTACAGATATAGACATGTTTCAAGTGAACGAAAGAAGAAGAAGAATAGTAAGGTAGCAGACGAAAATCACATTTTCTAAGTGTTTATTTATAGCCTATATAAATTCCCTGAATATCATGGACAGAAAGATGAAGCAACCCAAAGATCTGAACATCAAAAAATGCAAACTAACAAATTTTGGATATATAATGAGTCACAATGGTCTAGAAAGATTCATTATGGGGGGAAAAGTTCCAGGAAAGAGAACAATAGGTAGACTAAGATAAGACTATGATGGATAGGCCATCTTGTGCGTATGGAGAACTCACGTTTGCCAAAACAAATATATTATGGAGAACTCAAGGCAGGATTTCGAAAAGCTGGTGGACAGAAAAAGCGTTTCAAAGACACGCTCAAGTCATCCTTGAAACATCTTAACATTGACGTAGGCGCTTGGGAGAGCCGGTAGGCGCTCAGGATAGAACAGCATGGCGTTACAGCATTAGAACGGGAGCACTAGCAGCGGAAGAATTCAGACAAGAAACTGCAAGACAGAAGCGGACACGTAGAAAAGAAAAAACATCTCAACCTCACACAGATACCTTCTATTGTTGTCAATTCTGTAAAAGAACATTTTGTGCGCGCAATGGACTTTTTAGTCATTTAAAAACGCACTATTAACTTTATTATTTTATTATTTATTGTTATTATTATTATGGTTGAGTTTTTGGTCATCGTCGATCACGACGGACGAACATCATGATGGCCACATGACATCGAAGACCTTCTGAACATGACACTGGAAGAAGGTGGGCAGCTTGCATAGAACAGAGAGACTTACAGAGTGGCAGTGAGGACAATGTTCTGTAAAGGATATATTACATAGAGAGATATATTCCACTCTAAGTGGCATAAGGGTCTTCAGCAAAGCTTAATGATCATGTGAAATGACACATTTACTATGTGAGGGTTACAGTTTCTAACCCTATGATAGGGACTAGCATTCTTTCCCAACTTTATGCTTCAGCTCTCATTTGTACATGTGGGTTGATTAAATAGTGTTCATTTCAGGAGGTTGAACCAATTACCTTTGGTCAATATAGAAGCATTCTACTAACTGAGCTATTCTCTCCACTTAATTGTGATTAAATAGTGGCTATTTCAGGAGTAAGCCAATAACCTTTGGTCAATACAGTAGTATTTTACCAACTGAACTAGTCTCACTACAGATATTGTTAGTCTATATTATCTTTAATCTATGTGTTACCAAGATCTGAAAGAGAACAAAATAATTTTTTTTAAACCACTGTGGCCTGTCATGCATGTTGTTAGAGGTGACTAAGGAAATCAGGGTGTATGATCATCTAACCCACCACTTAGAAAAAAAAAAAAAAAGAATGCTGAGAATGGATGTGCTGAATGAAAATGCAGTTTCCTTATAGACTAGCAATTTACATTAAAACTGTTGAAACCACAAATTGAAATCAACTTGGTTGTATGGGTGACAAGTTTACATCTGTGATACATGTTATAACTAGAGACTTGGTTGTGTGGGTGACAAGTTTACATCTGTGATGTATGTTATAACTAGAGACTTGGTTGTGTGGGTGACAAATTTACATCTGTGATGTATGTTATAACTAGAGACTTGGTTGTGTGGGTGATAAGTTGAACAAAAATGAACAAATATTTAAAAAAAAACGAAACCAGTAATAAGAGTTGGAGACTAATGTAAATGGTCTGGTAGAACTTAAATGATGATGGAAGCATTGACTAGCGATATAAAGATATGGAAAAAATTGTGTGTTGTTGTGGACATATGCTCTACAGGAAGCTGATAGGCGGAAAGATAGTGATTTGACAAAGATCTCTGTGAGAATTGATTGGACGTGCACATTAACCAGTAAGTTACAGGAACTATAAGCATGAATACCCATCACCATCCGCTGAATGTGAACCTATATCTTCACCCAGTGTTGTGATAACAGTTATATCAACTAATAGAAGGATAGGATAAACTTTATAAGGTGGTATTAGAATGTTCTGAGACTGAATTTATTGTGACAGTAAATTTGAGCAATTACTGAAGGTCACTACTCGAAAGCCTCATGTGTACAGAGTGGCAGCAATCTGTGTACACATGTGTAATAGTGAGAGGTTTTTTTTTGCTTTTGTGTTAAGGTAGTGTTACAATTTATAGAAAATAATTGAACAATGTGCTTGAATGAGGCATTAACTAAACAAATTGATAACCAAGAGTTTGCAAATACTTTATCATGAGTCTGGTAAACATTTATGAAATTCAGTATGTATTTTTTCCCCAAATAGCATGCACATTTCAAGGTTGGTCAAAAGAAGTTGACAATGACATAGATGTCAACCTATTGAGAATAAAAACTGTACAAAATGTGCTAAAAAACTCATAACAATCAGGAAAAAAGTTACACTCCAGCAAAAAAAGGGGGAGGAGAAAAGAAGGATAATTAAATATAAAGGGTCTTCCGAGAGAAAAATCTGTGGGGGTGTTTGCTGACCTCTGCTAAGTCAAGTAATACAATTAATAGTAGCCTACTAAAATGCATGTTCTGTTTTTATAAATGGAGGAAGGGGGTTGACACCCCCCTCCTATCTGTGACCTTGTCGGGGCATGTCCTTGGGCATAGACAGTTTATTTTAAAAAAAAATAAACCGTATTACATTTTATTTGGGTACTTCCATCTTGTCTTTGGAAGATTTATTGCTGTTTTAGCACTCCTTGCTTTCCGTTCAGTGTAAATGTCATGATTTAAATTGACCCCTCCCCTCCATTTACAAAAAGGGTTTGAATGATACCAAGCATCGCCAACTCCTTTGCCAAGGCTGCTTTAGCAGTTTTTGTTACACTTACACTAAATATACAAATCTGATTTAGGCCCTAATATTCTTAATAGGATAATATATATTTCATCACAGATCTACATACAATATTTCTATATGCCATAAATAAAGTGAAATGCTTTATTACCAGCATCATATGAGAGAACAAAAATCAATGTCGCCACTAAATTGAGGGAAAAACCCCAAAACGTACAGAATTGCAGAAATTCACGTAAAAAACATAAAATCATAAAATGTGTTATATGGGCATACAGAGTCAAACCTTGTAAAAAACCATACAAAATATGGCTAATTATGGGTTTTTGGCACCTATGCAATGACACCTGCATAAGGTGACCAAAACAGCATAAGTCTTTACCTAGACTCATGGATTCAGAAAGTGTCAGTTTGACATGTACATGAAGCTTGTTCCCAGGTTCATGGACTCAGAAAGTCTCTGTTTGACAAGTACATGGAGCTTTTTGAGAGGATTAATCAAGGGTGATCTTTTTTTTTTCACTCGTTCTCAAACTCCTGTTGATTAGCAGGATGTAGGTGTAGTCCAGAGAAAGATGCCACCTTAGTTGCTTCTTACAACATTTATGTCAGGTCACAGCATTACTACTATTTAAACCAGTGGTCATCACAATGGAAGACACTACAATTGCTGCTATCCCGAAATCGGATGTGCTAGGCCTACAAGGCGCATAACGGTGGCACAACGTAATCACGCTCCCGGCGGAAATCGCACGGATATCCGTGATGGTTACAATGGAGCAAACGAAAAACAAACTACAATTGCTAAGACCAAAGAAAAGTATAGTAGGTCAAAGACACAGACTGGACAAAAAATCTTGCTTATTATGTTTCTTGATATCATGAGCATTGTTTATCATGACTCTACTGTGCATTCTTAGAGATGTCTGGACAAAAAATCTTGCTTATTATGTTTCTTGATATCATGAGCATTGTTTATCATGACTCTACTGTGCATTCTTAGAGATGTCTGGACAAAAAATCTTGCTTATTATGTTTCTTGATATCATGAGCATTGTTTATCATGACTCTACTGTGCATTCTTAGAGATGTCTGAACAAAAAATCTTGCTTATTATGTTTCTTGATATCATGAGCATTGTTTATCATGACTCTACTGTGCATTCTTAGAGATGTCTGGACAAAAAATCTTGCTTATTATGTTTCTTGATATCATGAGCATTGTTTATCATGACTCTACTGTGCATTCTTAGAGATGTCTGGACAAAAAATCTTGCTTATTATGTTTCTTGATATCATGAGCATTGTTTATCATGACTCTACTGTGCATTCTTAGAGATGTCTGGACAAAAAATCTTGCTTATTATGTTTCTTGATATCATGAGCATTGTTTATCATGACTCTACTGTGCATTCTTAGAGATGTCTGGACAAAAAATCTTGCTTATTATGTTTCTTGATATCATGAGCATTGTTTATCATGACTCTACTGTGCATTCTTAGAGATGTCTGGACAAAAAATCTTGCTTATTATGTTTCTTGATATCATGAGCATTGTTTATCATGACTCTACTGTGCATTCTTAGAGATGTCTGGACAAAAAATCTTGCTTATTATGTTTCTTGATATCATGAGCATTGTTTATCATGACTCTACTGTGCATTCTTAGAGATGTCTGGACAAAAAATCTTGCTTATTATGTTTCTTGATATCATGAGCATTGTTTATCATGACTCTACTGTGCATTCTTAGAGATGTCTGGACAAAAAATCTTGCTTATTATGTTTCTTGATATCATGAGCATTGTTTATCATGACTCTACTGTGCATTCTTAGAGATGTCTGGACAAAAAATCTTGCTTATTATGTTTCTTGATATCATGAGCATTGTTTATCATGACTCTACTGTGCATTCTTAGAGATGTCTGGACAAAAAAAACTCAAACAAAACTCTGGCACAATCAGAATTGGATGTTGCTGTATGACAATGCATTGCTTATATAAAATACTAAATATGCACAAGTGATTACCCGACATGCTCCCTTGTGTTTTTGATAGCAAACACCATGTTGATTGCCCCACATCCTCCCTTGTGTTTTTGATGGCAAACAATATCGTGATTGCCCTACATGCTTCTGTGTGTTTTTGATGGCAAACAACATGGTGATTGCTCCACACCACATGCTTCCTTGTGTTTTTGATGGCAAACAACATGGTGATTGCCCCACATGCTTCCTTGTGTTTTTGATGGCAAACAACATGGTGATTGCCCCACACGCTTCCTTGTGTTTTTGATGGCAAATAACATGGTGATTGCCCCACATGCTTCCTTGTGTTTTTGATGGTAAACAACATGGTGATTGCCCCACATGCTTCCTTATGTTTTTGCCTATATCTCAAAATGAAAATGACAGTGCACCACTCCAGCACCCTAGAAGACATCAAAATGGAATCACAGATCTGCCTTGAGGAAAATAACTTATGTATTGCTTGATGAGGTATAGTTAAGCATTCTGTTTTGATCATGATGGTAGCAAAATTTAAACCGTGCAAGCCTATTATTTTTATCTGACAGTCTCGGAACTTTATGACACCACCTTGAACATATAAGCAAAAGATGCTGAACATTTTTAAAAGCTACAAACGGTACAAACCCATACATCTCTCTAGAACCAGTATTAGCCACAAAGCATCTCCACAGCCACAAAGCATCTCCACAAATGGTACAAACCCACACATCTCTCTAGAACCAGTATTAGCCACAAAGCATCTCCACAAAAGGTACAAACCCACACATCTCTCTAGAACCAGTATTAGCCACAAAGCATCTCCACAAAAGGTACAAACCCACACATCTCTCTAAGACCAGTGTAATGAAACCTAGTGCTAACTTCCATACACCATTAAGGAGGAAATATTAATCAGTACCCATGCTTGGCTCCAGCATGCAAGATAAATACTAGACACACAATGATCACCTCAGAGGTGGAGTCACTGTAAGTGGTGGAGAAAGATGAGGAGGCATTAGCATGGGGCGAGTTGGTACCCAGGTTTATAAACATGACTTCCTCATCATCATCACATGGAGGTATGCTCTGAGGTGAAATCTGAAAACCCATGACATATATCATACTTATGAAGTTATTCAGTTTGCGATATTCTTTCCACAAGAAACTATTGTGTGTATGTTCATTCAACAATAAATAAGTTAGTAATGCAATATTCCCGCACCACATTCTAGTGGCAGTTTTACATTACCTTCTAGTGGTAATCTTCACATCACATTCTAATGGTAATGGTGATCTTCATATCACATTCTAGTGGTAGTATTAACATTACATTCTAGTGATAGTTTTATATTTTAGTGAGAGTCTTACATTACATTCTAGTGATAGTCTTAATATTCTCTTCCAGTGATATTCTTAACATCATGTTTTAGTGATAGCTTTCCCATCATTTCACACACTAATGATAGTATTCACATCCATAAATAGACTTCACATAATTTTGCATTCTATAAATATTTTTCACATCACATTCTAGTGATAATATATTCATCATGTCACATTCTAGTAATAATCTTCACTCATTTCACATTCTAGTGATAATCTTCACTCATGTCACATTCTAGTGATAATCTTCAATCATTTCACATTCTAGTGATAATCTTCACTCATGCTAAACTCTGGTGATAATCTTCACTCATGTCATATTCTAGTGATAACCTTCAATCATTTCACATTCTAGTGATAATCTTCACTCATGTCACATTCTAGTGATAATATATTCATCATGTCACATTCTAGTGATAATCTTCACTCATGCTAAACTCTGGTGATAATCTTAACCTATGCCACATTTTAGTTATAGACTTCACGTAATACTTGTCATTAAACGCTCTTCACAAAAATACATCAAATTTAATCTGACAGATGATTCTTAAACTCTTCATTCCTGTAATGGTTTTCCCGTCTTTCTGTAGTGTATTTTGAAGTAACAATAAACATGAATGTTTTAGAGGCTTAGCAGAGACAAAATGTTCAAGTACAGAATTGTCAAAGAGTGTTTCTTACAGAAGGATAAAACACTTATATAAAAATGAAGATATTTCCAAAAGAATTGACTCACTTGTCCATACTTGCCCTGGTACCAGATGTAAAATGGTTTGGCTAGCATCATCCAGGGAACACACAGAACAGCCAAAACAACAAAAAAAGTTTGGAGGCCTTCCTAAAAAACAGATAAGCAAACGTAAAAAAACCCAGATAAGTAAATGTAAAAAAACCCCAAAGTAAATGTAAAAACAGATCAGTAAATATAAAAATACCAAGATAAGTAAATGTAAAAAACAGATAAATAAATGTAAATATACAGATAAGTAAATGTAAAAGAACAGATAAGTAAAAGTAAAAAAAAATCAAAGTAGATGTAAAAAAATAAAACATTTGTCCATCACAAGTGATGATAGCTATTTGTCTCATCTACTTTTTGAAATATAGTAAGAACCAAATCATATTTTATCTGCAACTGCACAGATGCATAAAGATGGCAGGTCCCTAGACACAGTGTAGACACAGTGGGCACGGTATAATCACTTTAGCTGGTGTTTGATCTGCACTTGTCTATCTAGCTGAGCCGCTGTATTTCTTGATATTTCATGTTCTGCTGTGACTGTTATTATAATTGTCAGGCAATGAAAGCAATGGTAGATTTGCTTCACACAGTATCTTCCCAACTATCACTGTTCATTCCTGTAAATTTTAAGCTCTCTGCTGCAGAAAAGTATAAATATATTTTTTTTTTGCCGAGGATATAGCATAAATAATCTTTTCCTGCTGAGGATATAGTATAAATAACTTTACTTAGAATCAAGTATAAATATGCTTTTCTGCTGAGCACCAATTACCTTAGAATCAAGTATAAATATTCTTTTCTGCTGAGCACCAATTACCTTAGAATCAAGTATAAATATGTTTTTCTGCTGAGGAGCAAGTATAAATATCTTTTCTACTGAGTACAAAGTATAAATTTCTTAGGGCTACAATGGAGCATAGTGGTATATCACTTTGCTCATCAGCAATGTGTACTTATCCGCCATTACCGAGAGTGCACAAAAAATTTTATACATTGACATCACCGTCTATAAAAATCTGTATAAAATCTGATCTAGCGTGAGAGAGTCTTACTTTCTATGTGTTGTTAATGACTGTTTGCACTTTCTGAATGAATCTGAAAGTTCCAGAGTTATTACAAGTGCAAAATGCAACTTATCATAATGCTAGGCCTAGATTTACATTAATTTCTATATATCATACAATATCTCCTTCGAAATCTCCGATATTTCTTGATAAAAACTAATCTACGATGTCTATATCTGTATCCCAGACGTGCCACCATTTTTACACAACATAAATTCCAGGAAACACTATTTTAGTAAATTATTGCAATGGGTATTACCGATTTACTGATCTATCATAGCGCTTTCGACAATCGTCGAAATTGGTCAGGTAAGTGATATACCAACGGAGCATAGTGGTATATACATGACTGCAATATTCTTTAATGCTTTTTAGTTTTAAAATGATTCTAAAAAAGTTATAATGAGGACCACTTTGCATATATTTTTCCCTGTAACTTCTTATTAAAGATCTTACTTGAGGGTACAGTCAAAAGGAAGTGAACAAGAGGTAGACAAAGATAGAAGGGGGAAAGTAACATCACAAGATGGACAGGTTACAGTCTAGCAGAGTGCACCACCAAAACAATAGACATTCTTGTTTGAGACATTCTCCTACCATTTCGTTGGGTAATTTTCAATTTCTTCAATCTCTTACGAGCAATGATGGAGATCTGTTGCAGCCAACCTTCGTTGCGGAGACAGCACTTGATGATGATGAGATTCTGTTGAGTGTCATGGCTACAGAGAAGGTAATTTTTTGTTTGAGACACTAAGAAATTGTGGATCTGCCCAGAAAGCTATGGGGTCACTTCAACAACCAAGAAATCAATCTTTTGTTTGGAATAAGAACATACATCTTGTTCAGAATATCTGTCTCACCTGACCATTGTAGATGAAGACTTTCTCATCAGGTTTGGATGGGTCATGTTGGCTCTCTGGCTTGTATTTGTTATAGTTGAAGAGGAACATGTCAATAAGACCTGTAGACATGATAAGACATATATCAAACATTCTATGACAATTATGAGACCTGCAGTCATGACAAAATGGCTAAAGATTATATGGCAACCTAGTTGAAAATTAGTGAATTTCTGAACTTGCGGCTGTGCATTCTGGACATCCCTACAATATATCTGCCCGTTTCATATGTATACCAGTAGTTGACATAGCTCATTGAGTTGATATCTTCATTCTCCTACCACATAACATCCACCTCTACCATCTCCTTGGGTAATTTCCAATTTCTTCAGTCTCTTAAGAGCAATCTCATCATCCCCATTCAGAAGATGCATGCATAGAGAATTCAAAATATCCCCCTCCCTTGTCATCTGTCCTTAAACCAGTCATCTTTAAGCCAGTTGTCAGATTTCTCTTTACCCTAACTTCCAATGACAAAGACTGGAAACATATTTGATATTAAAGGTTTAAAACTCCAATGAGGTGTGTTAAGGAGGACAGTTACAGAGAAAATAATTTGCCCAGGTCACCTGTGTCAAATAAATATTTCATTGGAGGAATAAATAAGATATGGAGAACAGAAATACATGATATAACACAACAAGTGACACTTACCAATGAGAAGACTGGGTGCCAGGTGGGACTCGCTTGACGAGTACTTGAGCCACTTAACGAAGATAAGAATGACCAGGTACCCAAACATACAGAATAAGAATACCATCATGGGTACAAAGTTGAATGCAATATTCAGTGGCTTCTTGAAGTGGCTGATGAGAGATATTTGTCAGTAAGTTTGAATATAACTACACTGGAATCACTCTATAGAGCATTATTTTATAACACATTTCCCCATATAACAACACTTTTCCAAATGCCCAGTTATATTTATTCCTTATTGTTTGTACTGTCTATAGAGAATTTCTGTTATTACATACATATTTTTTTGGTCCGGATCAAGTTGTTATAACAGATTCCACTGTATCAATGTGTTGAGCGAAACAGAACATAAATTAAAAGTTATGGTTGCAGGTTATCATTAGTGCACATTGGACAAGTACATAGGTGCTCTGATCCCTGACTCAATAAATCCATCACAGTGTAGTGACTGACAGCTTCAGTTTGATGCTGATTTACCAGTCTCTTCCTACATCTTGTTTCTCTTTACGGCTGTTCTGATCTTTACATCAATCTTGCAATCATGAGAACGACCATGATTCACTTTTGAAAATTTTCTGAGCAGTTGAGGTTCCTTAATGCATTGCCTATATCTGATAAATCCATTGATGTACCCATTGATATTGTGGTCATGCTAGCCAGTGTATCTGCTCACTCATTACTCTCAACACCCCCATGTCCTGTCATGAATATGAAACTCATCTTTCTGGTCATAGATTGTGTCAATAACTCCACCCATTGACGATTGATGCCTCCCACTTTAACTTTGTAGAGCATGTTCATTGAGTCACTAAGTCATGCATGTTCATTGAGTCACTAAGTCATGCATGTTCATTGAGTCACTAAGTCATGCATGTTCATTGCATCACTAAGTCATGCATGTTCATTGAGTCACTAAGTCATGCATGTTCATTGCGTCACTAAGTCATGCATGTTCATTGCGTCACTAAGTCATGCATGTTCATTGAGTCACTAAGTCATGCATGTTCATTGCGTCACTAAGTCATGCATGTTAATTGAGTCACTAAGTCATGCATGTTCATTGCGTCACTAAGTCATGCATGTTCATTGCATCACTAAGTCATGCATGTTCATTGCATCACTAAGTCATGCATGTTCATTGAGTCACTAAGTCATGCATGTTCATTGAGTCACTAAGTCATGCATGTTCATTGCATCACTAAGTCATGCATGTTCATTGAGTCACTAAGTCATGCATGTTCATTGAGTCACTAAGTCATGCATGTTCATTGAGTCACTAAGTCATGCATGTTCATTGAGTCACTAAGTCATGCATGTTCATTGAGTCACTAAGTCATGCATGTTCATTGAGTCACTAAGTCATGCATGTTCATTGAGTCACTAAGTCATGCATGTTCATTGAGTCACTAAGTCATGCATGTTCATTGAGTCACTAAGTCATGCATGTTCATTGAGTCACTAAGTCATGCATGTTCATTGAGTCACTAAGTCATGCATGTTCATTGAGTCACTAAGTCATGCATGTTCATTGAGTCACTAAGTCATGCATGTTCATTGAGTCACTAAATCATGCATGTTCATTGAGTCACTAAGTCATGCATGTTCATTGAGTCACTAAGTCATGCATGTTCATTGAGTCACTAAGTCATGCATGTTCATTGAGTCACTAAGTCATGCATGTTCATTGAGTCACTAAGTCATGCATGTTCATTGAGTCACTAAGTCATGCATGTTCATTGAGTCACTAAGTCATGCATGTTCATTGAGTCACTAAGTCATGCATGTTCATTGAGTCACTAAGTCATGCATGTTCATTGAGTCACTAAGTCATGCATGTTCATTGAGTCACTAAGTCTTGCATGTTCATTGTGTCACTAAGTCATGCATGTTCATTGAGTCACTAAGTCATGCATGTTCATTGAGTCACTAAGTCATGCATGTTCATTGAGTCACTAAGTCATGCATGTTCATTGAGTCACTAAGTCATGCATGTTCATTGCGTCACTAAGTCATGCATGAAAATAGTCCTGTGACATCAACCATGACAGTGCCTCTGTCACTGTCTTTATTGCCATCATCAGACTGCTTGTGGTTATAGTAAAGGCACAGCTTGATAGTTTTCCCAATGGATCTTACAGAAAAAGCCCATGTATAGCATTGATGACGAATGACTGACCAATCAGTGTAGATTATTTCATAATTTTCTCCAGTGTTATAGTCAGTGGTTGCCCTGACTTCTGCATCCACTGCCACCAGATTTTGTCATTGCAACTACTGTAGATACCTGCAGAGAGTTACCATGCACTGCAGGTGTATCACGTAAACATAATACTAATTGATGAAACTAGATAAAATATATTGTTATTTGATGGAATTAGATAAAATATAATATTATTCAATAAAACTAGATAAAATATAACATCAGCTGATGAAACTAGATAAAATATAACAATTGTTGATGGAATTTGATAAAATATAACATTAGCTATGAACCAACATCATTGCACTTTGGGCAGACTCATAGTTGTTCAGTCTCAGCAAATGTTGAAAGGTATACATAGTTGTTCAGTCTCAGCAAATGTTGAAAGGTATACATAGTTGTTCAGTCTCAGCAAATGTTGAAAGGTATACATAGTTGTTCAGTCTCAGCAAATGTTGAAAGGTATACATAGTTGTTCAGTCTCAGCAAATGTTGAAAGGTATACATAGTTGTTCAGTCTCAGCAAATGTTGAAAGGTATACATAGTTGTTCAGTCTCAGCAAATGTTGAAAGGTATACATAGTTGTTCAGTCTCAGCAAATGTTGAAAGGTATACATGCTAACTGTTTCTGTGGCTCGCTGGTTGAATATACATCTTATTCTACTCTGTAGGCCTCCGGTTGTAGTACTTTCACATTTAATATTAAATTATCAGAATCTAATTCTTGATGTCTTGACATTCTGTGTCTAAATCCACAGGTGCTTGTGAAGCAGTCTCTGTGTCCACATCCGCAGGTGCTTGGAAGCAATCTCTGTGTCCACATCCGCAGGTGCTTGTGAAGCAATCTCTGTGTCCACATCCGCAGGTGCTTGTGAAGCAATCTCTGTGTCCACATCCGCAGGTGCTTGTGAAGCAATCTCTGTGTCCACATCCGCAGGTGCTTGTGAAGCAATCTCTGTGTCCACATCCGCAGGTGCTTGTGAAGCAATCACTGTGTCCACATCCGCAGGTGCTTGTGAAGCAATCTCTGTGTCTACATCCGCAGGTGCTTGTGAAGCAATCTCTGTGTCCACATCCACAGGTAAAAAAAAGTAAAGTAACCCATAGCATTTATTAATGCCGTAGGGGTGCGAGATGTTAGCGATCTCACATTTCATAGGCTCTGCAAATGAGGGCGGTAGCCATCTCCTCTCCCTCGCAGTCTTTACTTCCTGGATTAATCTGGTACCCATTTAAGGCTGGGTCGACCCGGGAGCCGTTGCGATCTGAAAAACATTTCCGCCTCAACATGGGAATGAACCCAGGACCACTCATATGCGAAGCCAGTGCGCAAAACACTGCGCTAATGCGGCTCCCTAATCCACAGGTGCTTGTGAAGCAATCTCTGTGTCCACATCTGCAGGTGTTTGCGAAGAAATATCAGCACCTTCCCCTTCTCTACTTGATGGAACAGTTGATGCCACCAGATATAATATAACAAGTGGATGAAAATAAATACAATTTAACACTAGCCGATGGAACTAGATAAAATATAACATTATTTGATGGAGGCCTGAAATGGTTTGGGCACTTAGAATGAACCTTTATTGGACAGCAGCAAGAGCATACAAAATGAAAATAGAAACAGCAAGATGCAGAGGAAGACCAAGAAGGTGATTGAATGAGCTACTGCATATCAAGCTTCCGAACGTGCCATAGCCTGAAAACCTATTGTCATTCAATCTTGCAATGCAGTGTTGCAATAGATGATAGATTTGATGGAACTAGATAACATATAATATTAGTTAAAAGAACTAGATAACATATAATATTAGTTAAAAGAACTAGATAAAATGCAACACTTGACAAAATATACCAATGGTTCATTAAATTAGATCCGTCAAAATAGTGGTTAAACCATCTTCCTTGTCATTATGAGGTCATGTGTTCAATGAGGCCATGTTGTCTTGTTCCATTTTCCTTGTCATTATGAGGTTGTGGTTCAACGAGACCCATAACCAATTAGGGTTGTAGGGGTGCCATACTGGATACATGAGCATAAAAAGCTCTCCAAATAATTCTATCCTCAGTCATTTGGAAGCGTGCAGAAAAATCACATCAAGACCATTTTCTGATGTTATCAATCCTGAATTTTCCCTCCTCTCCTTCCACCCTTGGCTGTTCCTTGCAAAATAATTTTAGAAAGTGAGTCGTGTCTCGCTACATATCCAAACCAAACAAGTTTACGCCATTGCACCACTGCTAAACAAAAGTGATTCTTGATATCCTGAAATTTTATTTGCTGCTGGATTAATATATTTGTCTTGTGTTATATATAGCTAATTCTATGTAGCTGTGTCTGCATTGAGTGTCTAACTTTCACATCCGTATAAAAGTATAATTAGCACTAGCTATCTGAATAGATTGATTTTTACTATAATTTAATAATAAAATACAGATCTTACTTTATAAAAAACAAATTCAACCTTGCCATGGCTACCATTGCCATCTCGATTGAGTCTTAGCTTAATCTCATTTCACAAGTTGCCTTCATCACATATATGGGATCTGAGATATTTAAAGGTCGTAACTTCAAGTTTGTGACCGTTTAACCGGACATTCGCAGAATCTTGCTTGGTTTCTTAGTTAACCGGACATTCGCAGAATCTTGCTTTGTTTCTTCGTTAACCGGACATTCGCAGAATCTTGCTTGATTTCTTAGTTAACCGGACATTTGTAGAATCTTGCTTGGTTTCTTAGTCACTAAAATCAATGCTAATTTACATGGCATGTTTCCAGCTAACTTCTTGGAACTTTGAGGAAGTTGAGTTGATTAAAAGATATTGAAAATGTGAAATGTTGCAAACCCTATTGTCAGTCTTGATAGCATCATCTTACCGGTGATTAAGGTAGCTGAGGGCTATTCCAAAAAACATCTGCGTCACACCCAGGATAACTGACATTTTCATTTTGAGGGAATTTGTGAAGGCAATTTTGTTGGTTGACAATTGCCAGATCTGAAGACACACACAAAATAGAATTCAATTTAAATAATCACATAAAAAAAGACACCTAACAGCAACTCTTCAGATGGCACCAAGTGATAATTTTACAACTACAAACAGGATCGGCACCACCTATATCACAAATACAAGATCAGCCCAACAAATTTATCCCGCTGTGCCACCAGCACTGTGACATTCAAACACTTGTTGCAGACGTGCCTAAAATACGATGAAGAACAGAGAAATACTTGGCCATGCACAGTTTCTTTTCATGAAAAATTGTACAGCACTGATTGAAGCTTTAAGGTGACTGCTATATTTGTCAGAATCATAAATATTAAAATCTGAAAGTAGACAAAAGAGAAATAACTAAACTCAGGAACAGAAAATGAAACACAAAACTTCAATTATCTTCTCGTTCGTGTGTTACTGTTTGGAAAAATGTACCAAGAATAACAACGCTGTGACCTTCCATGCATGACATAGAAGATGACTAAGGAGGATTTGGGGATGAAGTTTGCTGTCCTAATTCATATATTGTCCTAATTCATATATTGTCCTAATCCACATGCTGACGTAATCCATATATTGTCCTAATCCCTATATTGTTCTAATACATATATTGCCCTAATCCATATGATGTCTTAATCCATATATTATCCTAATCCATATGCTGTTCTAATCCACAGGTCAAATTTATCCTTCTTCATCTTCAGCATTCATTCTTAAACTCCTGCTGGATCTCTCTTGTAGCAAGACCATGGTCAGCATTCATTCTTAAACTCCTGCTGGATCTCTCTTGTAGCAAGACCATGGTCAGCATTCATTCCTAAACTTCCGCTGGATCTCTCTTGTAGCACGACCATGGTCCAGCTAGTTATTTAGCTGGATATAGTCCAGAAAATGGAAATGCGTTGTATCACCATTTTATTTACGGTAATGGCCCGACATGTCGTTTTCGGCAGAAAAAAATGGACCCAAATGCCATGTTAAGTCAGATTGAAAGTTACAGCCAAGCTATAAACCACAAAATAATGCATGCTTCTAACCAGCAGGAGTTTGAGAACAAAGCAGATAACAGAAACATAGATTTTTCTATATTATTATGTGTTCATTTCTCCAAATGTCAACATTTCTTGTGTTCATTCTCCAAATGTCAACATTTCTTGTGTTCATTCTCCAAATGTCAACATTTCTTCTGTGTTCATTCTCCAAATGTTGACACTTCTTCTGTGTCATTCTCCAAATGTCAAGTTGACATTTATGATTTTTATAAAAAGAGTGGTCTTTTCAAGTAATTCTGTACCCTCACACATTTTTGTGCATGACTTCATTTACCATGCAGATCTGTCAGAGCTGAACACCACCTCAATTAGCCATTAATGAATCTTTTATTTTATATAGTGGTAGCACCTCATTGTTAAGCACTACATAGCCCAGTGCATCCATCTTCAGCAAATGATTATTTTGAAAGGAATTGCTCCTCTAAATTTGATTTATGGAAGTCTGAATTAGAACTGTTTGAAGAACGAGAAAAAAACACACTTTTCATTTCAAACACAGATTTATCTAACATGATAAGTAATAACACATTCTCCAGTCACAAAGTTTAAATAAAGAAATAAATGACTTCAATCAATAAATATATTGTGATAACCTGCTCTGATGCATTTCTTCAACATTAAATATAGTGCATAATGTGAAAAAATTGCCCTCTTGTGGAAGTGAGGTTACTCTAATTTAATGTGAAATAATTGCCCTCTAGTGGAAGTGAGGTTACTCTAATTTAATGTGAAATAATTGCCCTCTAGTGGAAGTGAGGTTACTCTAATTTAATGTGAAATAATTACTCTCCAGTGGATTGTGAAATAATTACTCTCTAGTGGAAGTGAGGTTACTCTAATTTAATGTGAAATAATTGCCCTCTAGTGGAAGTGAGGTTACTCTAATTTAATGTGAAATAATTACTCTCTAGTGGAAGTGAGGTTACTCTAATTTAATGTGAAATAATTACTCTCCAGTGGATTGTGAAATAATTACTCTCTAGTGGAAGTGAGGTTACTCTAATTTAATGTGAAATAATTGCCCTCTAGTGGAAGTGAGGTTACTCTAATTTAATGTGAAATAATTGCCCTCTAGTGGAAGTGAGGTTACTCTAATTTAATGTGAAATAATTACTCTCCAGTGAATTGTGAAATAATTACTCTCTAGTGGAAGTGAGGTTACTCTAATTTAATGTGAAATAATTGCCCTCTAGTGGAAGTGAGGTTATTCTAATTTAATGTGAAATAATTGCTCTCTAGTGGAAGTGAGGCTACTCTAATTTAATATGAAATAATTGCTCTCTAGTGTGGAAGTGAGGCTACTTTAATTTAATATGAAATAATTGCTCTCTAGTGGAAGCAATGTGAAGCTGCTCTGTGTAATTCTGCTCTGTATAATGTAAATCTATTATATAATACGATTCTGCTCTGTATAATGTAAATCTACTATATAATACGATTCTGCTCTGTATAATGTAAATCTACTATATAATACGATTCTGCTCTGAATAATGTAAATCTACTATATAATACGATTCTGCTCTGTATAATACATATAACTAGGGAAACACAAATCACACAATAAGACAGAATAAGAAGTAACAATTGAATCAAATGAAACCAACTTTTCCAATGGGAACAGAAAACACTTTTCTTCAACTTCTCTCATCTGCTTATATCTCCATCTATACTTTCCATTTCTTGTTTCACTTTTCCCTTTTATATCAATATCTATTTTCTTCAAATATTTCTTACATGTCTTCAAATATGTCTTCCTCATTTTCTCTTTCCCTTTTGATTTGGAGAACAATGCCAATCTTGCAATGTTTTCTAGTATTTTCTCTTAATGCATGTCTCTATTAATACATTCTCTACTATGTCTGTATAGTTCTTCCTCGTTGATTTTATCATACTAATCAAACCTATGCTACCAAGTTTATCATACTAATCAAACTTATGCTACCAGGTTTATCATACTAATCAAACCTATGCTACCAAGTTTATCATACTAATCAAACCTATGCTACCAAGTTTATCATACTAATCAAACCTATGCTACCAAGTTTATCATACTAATCAAACCTATGCTACCAAGTTTATCATACTAATCAAACCTATGCTACCAAGTTTATCATACTAATCAAACCTATGCTACCAAGTTTATCATACTAATCAAACCTATGCGACCAAGTTTATCATACTAATCAAACTTATGCTACCAGGTTTATCATACTAATCAAACCTATGCTACCAAGTTTATCATACTAATCAAACCTATGCTACCAAGTTTATCATACTAATCAAACCTATGCTACCAAGTTTATCATACTAATCAAACCTATGCTACCAAGTTTATCATACTAATCAAACCTATGCTACCAAGTTTATCATACTAATCAAACCTATGCTACCAAGTTTATCATACTAATCAAACCTATGCTACCAAGTTTATCATACTAATCAAACCTATGCTACCAAGTTTATCATACTAATCAAACTTATGCTACCAGGTTTATCATACTAATCAAACCTATGCTACCAGGTTTATCATACTAATCAAACCTATGCTACCAAGTTTATCATACTAATCAAACCTATGCTACCAAGTTTATCATACTAATCAAACCTATGCTACCAAGTTTATCATACTAATCAAACCTATGCTACCAAGTTTATCATACTAATGAAACCTATGCTACCAAGTTTATCATACTAATCAAACCTATGCTACCAGGTTTATCATACTAATCAAACCTATGCTACCAGGTTTATCATACTAATCAAACCTATGCTACCAAGTTTATCATACTAATCAAACCTATGCTACCAAAGTGTTCATGAATGAAAATGTGTAGTTTTCTGGTGTGTTCCTTCTTCAGCTCCACAAAACACATCTGATTTCACATTTCAGCAAAATATTCATTGTTTTAGAAGTGATTTAATTTATATTTATTTCCATACAATTTCTAGTGCAATAATTCCTCTTTCCTAATGTAAAATCGTATTTATGATATTCTTATCTGTTCCTCTTTCTCTCTGTTTATGTTGTTGGCCAGATATCACATTACTCTCTGTTTATGTTGTTGGCCAGATATCACATTACTCTCTGTTTATGTTGTTGGCCAGAAATCACATTACTCTCTGTTTATGTTGTTGGCCAGAAATCACATTACTCTCTGTTTATGTTGTTGGCCAGAAATCACATTACTCTCTGTTTATGTTGTTGGCCAGATATCACATTACTCTCTGTTTATGTTGTTGATCAGATATCACATTACTCTCTGTTTATGTTGTTGGCCAGATATCACATTACTCTCTGTTTATGTTGTTGATCAGATATCACATTACTCTCTGTTTATGTTGTTGATCAGATATCACATTACTCTCTGTTTATGTTGTTGATCAGATATCACATTACTCTCTGTTTATGTTGTTGGCCAGATATCACATTACTCTCTGTCTATGTTGTTGGCCAGATATCTATGATTTTAAATTATACATAGTGTGTTACATAGTGTGATTTGTTTTGTCGTTTGGAACATTTATTGTCAGTCTCTTATTCCGCTGAAGACGGATGTGTCGGACCATTGAAGCAAATAAAATAGCGACACAACGCATTTCCATTCTCTGGACTACATCCTGCTGGAATTCTAGTAGAAGCGTGGTCCTGCTACAAGAGAGATCCAGTGGGAGTTTGAGAATGAACACTGAAAAAGAAGTCTCTTTTGTCAAGATTGTGAACAGTGAGTTAATGCTCACACTCACATGCACAAACATACACTCACATGTACGTACACATACTCAGGGTAAGTATGACAGAGAGAAGTAAAGCTTCAAATAGATAGACAGACAGAGAAAGAGAGACAGACAGAGAGTTATACATGCATTTACACAGATCTATCTCGTTGGATCAATAACAGACAGAAGAAAACTTCCAAACAGGAAGATATACAAGCACAACATGAATCTACATTACTGAATCAATACCACCAAAGATGGGTGTGTCTGGCCATTGGTGCAAATAAAACTATGACATAACTTTCATTTCCATTCTTTGGACTACATTCTGAAAGAAATCTAGTAGGAACATTATCCTGCTACAAGAGAGATGCAGCGGGAGTTTGAGAATGAACACTGAAGAAGAATTGATCAATGACAGACAAGAAAAACTTAAAACTGGGATATATATATATATATATATATATATATATATATATATATATATATATATATATATATATATATGTACACACACATTCAACAATACACATATCTATCTTACTGGATCCATGCCCATAGCATATGTGGCACCAAAGAATGTATCATTTGGATCTAGTTTAATGTGGGTAGATGTCTTCAGTGTCTCTGTATCATATTTTGAGTTTCTGTCGAGGAAATCAGATAGAGATTATTGTAATAGATGTTTCCACAAATTCAATGAAGTAAATAACAAACACTGCATAAGTGTGATCTGAAGTGGCACAGTGGTTAGTGTATTTGCTTTCTAGTACAGTGGAATGTGATTCATCGTGAGTTCTTCTTGTGTTTATTTATTAGTTTGTGTATATGGCTGTCTCTGGTCAGGACAACAGTAGCCAAGACAACAACAAAAGGTCTAGAAACTATGAGCATGGTTAAAATTCAGATGAGTGACAAAAAAAAGGCCAGAGTGCTGTGCGAGATGGCTTTTGAACAAGATGGCATACTAGTAATATGTCTATAGACGACAAGCATTCAGTGGAAATTTGTAAAATATTAACTCATTTCAGCTGGGGAGACTTATACAAGTGAGTAAACCTAATGTCTTCTGGCCGAAAAGACTCCTATAAGTCATACTCCAATGACATTCATGTTTTTTCCCCCAGTATTTATATCAACATAAGAATGCTTCCAATCGAAAGTGTAATATGTCCACATTACTTCTTTCATGATTTTTATGTGTATTGATATCAATTGTGTTAAGTTATTGATAAGTTTTGATAATGTGACGTCATTTTTCCTTATATGTTTTATATATTTTTTTCAATTTACTAATTTTCGTAAAAAAATAACTATTTTATTTACTTTGGTCTCATTTATTATGAAATCCAACCTGGCAAATGCTTCTAGCATCGTGTTTGCAAATTTACGCCATTTTGTAAAAAAAATTAGCCATATTTTCATTTGAGTTACGTGTAAAGTTAAGTCTACTGTTTTTGATAGATGTCGAAATTCTTTCTAAATAATAAATTTTTGACGCACTATGCATATATATTATACATTATTGTGTTCGTAATTGGATTATCTACAGAAATGATACAGTTTGAGTGGAATTTATTGATTCAAAAATGCGGTAAGGTCAAATATCATATCTAAAATAATATTTATGTCATTTACATATTTTCTTTTCTGTCTAAAATAATTTTTATATATTAACCACATGTTTTTTTCAAAATGATCTTGTGATAATTACATTCTCTGTCCATTTCTGTTTCAAAATATATATATTACATTATAATGTAAATATAATTAGAAGTACTATTTCTTGTTTCCGTGATGCATGTGCACACACAAAAATCGAACAAAATTTAATTACGTTTAAACGCTAAAAATATTCCGGCCAGAATCAGTTAATGTATACCTCTGTTGTAGTCAATGTGTCAGCCATTGTTGCAAATAAATACACAACAAATCTCCATACTCTTGAGTATGTGTGCTGGAAATTTTAGTAGTGACATTGTCCTATTACAAGAAATATTCAGTAGGAGTTTTCTTCTTCTCATTCAAATTTTTACATGTCTAAACAGCAAGAATTTGTTGTGAAGTCATGTTATCTAGTTGTATTGTGTGATACCATGATTGCTGGTGTGCCTCTTGGTCTGGTATCTCTTACTTTAGCACCAGTGGTTGCTTGGGCAGGACTGTGGTCCTGTTCGATGTCAGGGATGGCCCGACCAATCTTAGTTCCAGCCTCTGTTGGCTGAACTAAGCCCTTCAAAGAGTTGACCATGATGGAGAGTAGGAGTTTGAGAATTAACGCTAAAACAAAGTCTGCATGTTATCACAATAAACCGTGTAATACCAACACTAACACACCCCCCCCCAACCATACACTGAGTGCAGTAAAAAGTAACGATAAATAAAAATGTGAATACAACTTACGATGTTGGAATGCTCCAACCAGTTCCAAATATGTTGAGAGGTTTAGAGAATACATCATTGTAGATGAATCCTGTGTAGACTGAGAAAGCCCCCATCAACAAGATAATGTACCGACCACCAAAGAATGTTGCAAAGATCTAGAAGAAATAAGAACAGTTTGCCTAGGATTAGCTTAAATAACTTAGAATCTGTCAACACAAGTGATACATATGATGCAGGATTTTAAAACTACAAATATAAATAATCGAAGATACTTACATTATTATTAGTTCAATGAACCAACACCACTAGAATCGGGACCAATGATGTTCATCTTTTGTGAGTAAACATGAGCATGGCATAAAAAGTCCCGTATGCTTGTGTCAATGTTGTGTTAATGTCAATGTTATGTTAATGTCAATGTTATGTTAATGTCAATGTTATGTTAATTTCAATGTTATGTTAATTTCAATTTTGTCGATATTTTAAATCTTATTCTTAGTGTTACCACCTTAGAACAGGCACTTTGGAAAAGACACCACACTGATGCTGCTACAGTAGGATAAATGACATTATACTGTGACATTATACTGTTATACTGTAAATTAGGATAAATGGCATCATAATGTTACTAAAGTAGGATAAATGACATCATATTGCAATGTTACTAAAGTAGGGCAAATGACATCATATTGTAATGTTACTAAAGTAGGATAAATGACATCATAATGTTACTAAAGTAGGGCAAATGACATCATGTTACTGAAGTAGGATAAATGACATCATAATGTTACTAAAGTAGGATAAATGACATCATATTGTAATGTTACTAAAGTAGGATAAATGACATCATATTGTAAAGTTACTAAAGTAGGATAAATAACATCATATTGTGATGTTACTAAAGTAGGATAAATGACATCATATTGTGATGTTACTAAAGTAGGATAAATAATATCACCCAGGATGAATTCCCACCAGGTGATAACAAATATGTCTCTGACCTCATTCTGGTTCTGCTTGGCTTCCAACTGCTTTTCTCTGAGAACTAGCCAGAGAGCAGCGAGAAACATGATCAATCCATGGCCCATGTCTCCAAACATAACAGCAAACAGAAATGGGAACGTGATGCAGGTGAAAGGAGCTGAAATACATCAAAAGATAACTACATTAGTTATGCTTCAATACTGAGACAACCTTTTCATGAATACACAATTTATACACAGCTACTACCAGGACTGCAGATACAACTAACTGCCAAAGATGAATGTGTCTGACTATTGGCGCAAATAAAACGGCGACACAATGCATTTCTATTCTCTGGACTACACCCTGCTGGATATCTAGTAGGAGCATTGTCCTGCTACAAGAGAGATTCAGCGAGTGAGAATGAATGCTGAAGAAGAAGAAGATACAACTAATAGAGTTGGCATTCTTAAATAAAAGAAAAAAAAAAGATTTGCTAGATTTCCTGTCATAATATTGTAAGTGGGAGAGGTTTGCTATATTAAAAAAAATTACATATTTCTGTGTTTCTTGTAATGTTAACTATAATGTTCTATGTACCTACTGGCAAAATATTTAATGAAACATTCCCTCCTGTTGGATCTACAACTTGGAAATCATAAATTATAACACTAACAATTTCAGAGCTGTGATATTTTTAAAAATGAATTTTTCAAGACAACAATGTCATCTTGTCACACATTTTTAGACATCCTTGGTTATGGAAGATTGGTATATTCCAGAATACTGCCACCAAAGAGTTAAATCATTCCAACTAACATGAAGTCCTTTGAGCTACCTTCATTTTTGTACCAGGAAATATGGATGTTAGGGGAAATGAGAGAGCAGACTTATCAGCCTGGTCAAAATTAGTAATCGTAGTTCAACGGATCGTGTTGATGCTTTGAATGCAAAGATTTAGACCAGCTGAAAGATGTGGGGTATATTTGTTCTTCCATGTCTATGGCTAGAAAAACAGCTGCATTGTTTGAACATGTATACTGACAAGATTCCTTGTAAAAAACAATACTGCAGGGAACCGCCGAAGGTGGAAGAAGCAGATGATAAATAAAAGCATGAACAGGCAACATCAAGAACTGGATAAAACTAGATTTTTCCTCACTCGTCCACATCGTTGAAGATAGAAACCTTTAGACGACTCTGTGTGCAAAAGCATTCAATTTGGTACCACTATGACACTGATGAACTTTGATGCAGAATAGGACAGGCAAAAACAACATTCAGAAAAATGAAAAATATACTGTGTAATATGACCTTGTCATTAGAGGTGAGAAAGAGAGTTCTGCAGTGCTATATAATCCCTATACTAACATATGGGTGTGAGTTTTGGACAATAAACAAACTGGAAAGTGGGAAATTAGAGGCAACAGAGATGTGGTTCTACAGAAGAATGCTGAGAATACCATGGATGGTCAGAAAAACTAATGTAGAGGTGTTGAAAGAGTCAAATGCGAAACAGACCTTAATCAACAATATAAGAAAAAGGCAATCTTCTTTTTTTGGCCATTCATGAGAAAGGCAGATTTAGAGAACAGTCACAACAGGCAAAATTGAAGGCAACAGAGACAGAGGGTGACAACATGAGAAAATATTAGACAGTTTGACAACCTGGCACGGCAAGGAAACGACAACGACTTTGATACATAATATTGTGGACAGAGAGATGTGGAGAGCCATGACCGCCTATGCCAGCCGGCATGGCACCTGATAATGATGATACTGACGGGTTATGGGATTATAGATAGAAAGATACATGGCTAGAACGTGTAACCTGGCAGTAAAGCATGGTGTTACAATAAATGAATGGTGTATAGGAATCAAAAGATGAGTTATCAACGAACACAGAACTGGAATAGTCAGTTATCACATGCTGACATACTGAATATGAACACCTGTGGACTTGCCTGGAGTGCCTTGATGATGATCTGATGACTAACTAAGATGCCTTTTAAAAGACAACCTCACTTAGCATGCACACGATTAATCTCATCTGGGTTTACTCTCTAACTATCTAATTAACTAACTAATTAACTAACTAACTAACTAACTAACTAACTTAAGTGACTGATCAACCAACATACCAAGATGTCCTTTAAAAGACAATCTCACTTAACACGCACATGATTAATCTCACCTGGGTTGACCTCTCTGTAGCAGGCTACTCCATAAGCATCCACTATGTTCTGAAATCCTTGAGTAAACTTGTTACACCGGTTATAGGTTGGAGGAACCATGCGGGTAACCATACGGTTAATGATGGATGGAACACTGCTTCCACTGCGCTCCTGGGAAATAAAGGTAGATTTGGTGCCAGATGTGGTACAAAAAAGAGTACAAAGATGGCATGTCAAGTCAATGTTGATCTTGTCCACACAATTGTTAGCATATGTCAAGTGTTAAACAATATAGTATAGGGCATGTCAAGTCAATGTTGATGTCAAGTGCTACAACAGCTACAACAATATACCAATGACAGGGCGTGTAGTGTTTGAGTCATTCCATGGTATATCTTCTTCTTCTTCAGCGTTCATTCTCAAACTTCTGCTGGATTTCTCTTGTAACAGGACAATGATCCTACAAGTTTTTCCAGTTGGATGTAGTCCAGAGAATGAAAATGCGGTATATCGCTGTTTATTTGTGCCGGTGGCCATTAAATTTTAAATATAAATTGGTGGAACATGTCTTAAACATACACACATATATGCCATCACATAGATGCCATCACATACACACATAGATGTTATCACATACATGTCATCACATACACACATAGATGCCATCACATACACACATAGATGTCATCACATACACACATAGATGTTATCACATACATGTCATCACATACACACATAGATGCCATCACATACACACATAGATGTCATCACATACACACATAGATGCCATCACATTCCCACACATAGATGCCAAGATATACACACATCTGAGCATGAGGCATCTTCTCAAAGCATTCCACACTGCTAAGAATTGCAATCTTCTGGATATGATAGAAAGTGTTAATGTCATGGTTTATAGTTTGACTGCGATGTCTACAACCTTTGGTCTGACACATCCAACTTCAGCAGAACAGTTTTAGGTCATTTTGACATTCTAAAAGATAGAAAGCCCAATCCTCCTAGTCATCTCTTATGACATGACTTGTGTCATCTTATTATTGTTTGCTGCCCAGTTGCATCCTAGATATGAAATGATACCCTTTTGCTGTGAGCGCGTAGCTTGACACATGATGATGATGAAAACATCCCTTTAGCTGTGAGCAGGTTGCTCTTGACACATGATGATGATGAAATAACCTTTTTATCTGTGAGCAGGTAGCCCTTGACAGCCCATAGCCTTTCTGACAAAGGCCACAGGTTCTTCTCAGTTGTGCAACTGAGGTGAAAGCCAGACTCATATAAGGTCTTAAAAGTAAGGGAGGTTTATGGATGCATGTTTAGTCCCCAAATGGAGGAATTCCAGTGTGCCAGTATCAACACATTCAGCTAAAGACATAGCACACACATATCTAGATCAACTATCTCATAATTTTTCTGTCAGATTTGTTGACCCATCCGCAGTGATGGCACATCTAACATTCCCCATCACCCACGAGTCTGCCATAAAATGACAAAGGTCAGTCGGCCTGCAAAAAATAATTTAAAAAATAATCTCTTTGTCATTAATGGGGATTATTTTATTGCAGAAAAAGGTATGGAATTGAGACAATATGTGCCATTGCCAATTTTTTTTTCAAAAGTGACAAGTTATCAGCCTATTCTTTAACTCTCCTTAGTTGCCTACTATGACATACATGGAAAGAGGAATAACCATATTCTTTCCACCCTGAACTAGAAGTTCAGGACCTGATTGCCATAAGGGTGTAAAACAAGAGATAGAAAACATGAACTAAACAAGAGATAGAAAACATGAACTAAATAAGAGATAGAAAACAACTAAACAAGAGATAGAAAATATGAACTAAACAAGAGATAGAAAACAAGAACTAAACAAGAGATAGAAAACATGAACTAAACAAGAGATAGAAAACATGAACTAAACAAGAGATAGAAAACAAGAACTAAACAAGAGAGAGAAAACAAGAACTAAACAAGAGATAGAAAACATGAACTAAACAGGAGATAGAAAACATGAACTAAACAAGAGAGAGAAAACATGAACTAAACAAGAGATAGAAAACATGAACTAAACAAGAGATAGAAAACAAGAACTAAACAAGAGAGAGAAAACAAGAACTAAACAAGAGATAGAAAACATGAACTAAACAAGAGATAGAAAACAAGAACTAAACAAGAGAGAGAAAACATGAACTAAACAAGAGATAGAAAACATGAACTAAACAAGAGATAGAAAACAAGAACTAAACAAGAGAGAGAAAACAAGAACTAAACAAGAGATAGAAAACATGAACTAAACAGGAGATAGAAAACATGAACTAAACAGGAGATAGAAAACAAGAACTAAGCAAGTGATAGAAAACAAGAACTAAGCAAGTGATAGAAAACAAGAACTAAGCAAGTGATAGAAAACAAGAACTAAGGCTTACACTTGCTTTTCGAAGATCACATACCACTATTTACTACAAATTCTAGAAATGACAGTACATACGGTCCCCCTGCGTAATGCTTGTTGGATCCTATCCAAGTCTGTAACAGGACACCAGCATTCGGCTATCAGACATTTCTGCGTGACGTCCAGATTAAACATATTCAATGTGTGGTAGATAGCCTTGATCTTCCTCACTTTGATAAACCAAACTTTGATGTTCTTGGCCGCGGCTACAAGAACCCTGTGACGGTGATCCTGGGTCTGGCTCAAAACCTTATCAGAGGAAAAAAAGCATGTAATGTAAACAGTAAAAAAACCTTTGAAACGTCATCTTCTTCTTTCTGTCCTCATGTACCTTTCGGTGTTAAGAGGAGAGTGAGTGCACAGTCTTTTGTCCTTCTATTTGTCTCTTCTGCTGTTATATTTCCGAGTGTTTATAATACACTATCCACCTTTTACGAGGGCGTCCAATAGGTCTACTGCTTTCGCATCATTTGTTAAGGGTTTCTTGGGTAATACTTTGCTCTATCTGTCTTGTTATGTGGCCGAACCATTTAACTTGTTTCTGAATATATTATAATGTTGATGTGATTCCTAATTGTTTTCTTAGTTCTTCATTTCTGATTTTTCAAGCTAACTTCAATCGTATATGATGATATATTACACATGATTGGAGTTAGCTTGAGAGACAAAATCAGGAATGAAGAACTAAGAATACAATTTGAAAACTTCAAAACATAATCATAAAAAAAGCATGTAAGGCAAACAGTTTAAAAAAAACCCTTCAAAACATAATCATAAAAAAAGCATGTAATGTACTCAGTAGAAAACCTTCAAAAAAGTTTGCTAGTCGAAAAATCATCCTCACTGCACATCAAACAATCGGTAAATGAGTGCTTGATCTCGTCAAAATATCTCTCAGCGTATAACGACCGGCCACAACTACTCTGTATTAGTTTACCAGTCTCCTCAAGTTACCTGTAAATGCTCATGTTTAGTCACACCCCCTCATCATATGATATTCCTATAGCATGCTCAGATTCACAAGTATTTGTTACATTGGTCATACACAGGTAAGGAAGGGAGGGGACAAAAAGAGTTTAAACCCTGCATAGAATAAATGGTAGAACAAAAAGATAATGAAAGAGAAAAAAAGATTACTGACTGTGTTCAGATCTTCTATTCTTGTCATGACCCCAATCGCCATCTCTCGTCTCTCTACTTGTGTTTCTGGACATGGGTACAGTGTGGCTCTGTACCTGCACAGAATAAGCATACCATTATTCCATACTACAATTGAAAGCATTTCCAAATAATATAATAATAAAAGCCATAACCCGACAGGTTCTTGATTAGGAACAAGCGTCACAACACTGGGGGCATTACCGTATATGCTCAGCTTTCTGTTCTGTCAGCCATCTAAAACTGTATAAGCTGTGTCCCAGTCAGTTGCTGAGTACGCGTTCTTCTGATCTTTCTGGAAAGGCAGCACTTTTTCCTGCTGTCTCTAGTCCCTCTAGAACCTGACAGGATCATAGGGGTGTACCACTGGAGGCATCAGCAAAAAAAATCTTGCAAACACAATCGAACTAGTGCAGAAAATTAATGACCAGGTCATTTCTTGATGCTGTAAATCCAGGATTTTCTTCGTCACCACTTCTCCTTTCACCTTTACTGGTACAATTTGATAGAAATTGTAAAATAATTTCATAAAGTGAGTCGCATTTGTTACATATCCAAACCAAACATGCTTAAGTTATTTCACAACTGTCAAAGTAGTCAATATAATCAGCAAGTCTGTTTATTTGCTGCTAAATAAACATATGTTTCTTGTGATCTATATAACTAATTTTAAACAAACATCTGTAGATGATTTGGATTGTCTGAAGCTTTGGACACAAACAAATAAGGCAGTAACTGTCTTAACATCCTTCACCATAGTGCAAACTTTTAAATCATCATAAGAAATGTAGCCATTTTCATAATTTTCAGATTAAAGCTTTTCTTATTGCTGTAGATGTATTAAAGCCTTTCTTATTGCTGTAGATGTATTAAAGCCTTTCTTATTGCTGTGGATGTATTATTAAATCTTCCTCAGTGAAATTGAAACTCCCAGTGCATTATTTTCTCATCCATGAAAATTTACTTGAAGGAAAACGGTTTTCCCCACTTACTTTAGTTGCATGGAATATATGCAGTTCATGACAATAATCACGTACTTCATAGTGTCAAACAAAGGATTAATGCAGCAGCTAAACATTGGAGACTGGCTAGAAATAAAGGAGAAATGTAGCAATTCACCAACAGAGACTGGCTACAGATACAATAAATAAACATACTACAGACATATACAATAAACATACAAGAGACAGATACAATAAAGAAACATACAAGAGACATACCCTTCACAGATTTTCTTGATACGACTCTTCAACTGGTCTCCTTGGAAGAATAGAATAAAGACAGACTTGTACACATTATCCCCCTGAAAGAAAAATATATTTAAAAAAATGTTAATAGATCATAAACTTACAATACTCTTCTTCGCCACCAGCGTTCATTCTCAAACTCCCGTTGGATCTCTCTTGTAGCAGGAAAATGCTCCTACTAGATTCCCAGCAGGATGTAGTCCAGAGAATGGAAATGTGTTGTGTTGCTGTTTTATTTGCAAAAATGGCCAGACACATCCATCTTTGGTGGATTACAATAATACAAAATCCGCAATTCTTTTCTATGCCATGCAAGGTAGTGAAGTCATGGCAGCTCAGAGGGAAAGCTGACTTTTCCTTTTGTCTTTTTCAAATTCCTTTTTGACTTTTATTTTTAATACCTGCACTGATATGAAGAATTTTACTTATACAAGTTTGTACTATCACTAGGGGCTAGTAACCAGTTATGTGGTTAGTAATGGGGAGTCATACAAGCTAGTAACCAGTTATGTGGTTAGTAATGGGGAGTGACATGAGCTACCAGTTATGTGGTTAGTAATGGGGAGTGACACAAGCTAATAACCAGGTATGTGGTTAGTAATGGGAGTCACACGAGCTAATAACCAGTTATATGGTCAGTAATGGGGAGTCACATGAGCTAGTAACCAGTTATGTGGTTAGCAATGGGGAGTGACACGAGCTAGTAACCAGTTATGTGGTTAGTAATGGGGAGTGACATGAGCTAGAAACCAGTTATGTGGTTAGTAATGGGGAGTGACATGAGCTAGAAACCAGTTATGTGGTTAGTAATGGGGAGTGACATGAGCTAGAAATTAAAACTTAACTTTAAAATTGAAATTTAATTAAAAGTGTTTTTCTCCTCTATACTTTATTTTATTATCCAGTCTATAACAAACAAAAATGGGGATAAGAGGCATCACTGCCATATTCCAGTTTTTATTTGAAAAATTTCTATTAGCATAATGTTATGCACTACCCTACATGTCATTGCATCATGCAGAGTTTTTATTAGGTCCACAACAATCTTGTCAACCAAAAATAACACAAGTAATTTACTCCATATAACATCACTAACTTCAATTACATACAGTCTGATCGCAGAATAATTACATACAGTAACTAAATTGATGTTAACTTCAATAACTTACAGTAACTAAATTGATGTTAACTTAAATAACTTACAGTAACTTTTTCAAATAATGTTAACTTCAATAACTTACAGTAACTTGTTTAATTGATGTTAACTTGAATAACTTACAGTGACAGGGTCTTCCAATGGAGTATCAATTTCAGCTTGTCGAAGGAACACATTCCCTCGACATACTCTCCACAACATGACCTCAAATGATGGAATCCTCTCTCTCAGAATCACACCAGCTACAAATCTGAAATAAAATTGAGACATTTTTTTGGTTTTGCATTTGTTCTCAAACTCCTTCCTGCTGGACCTTTTATGTATCAGAACAATGGTCCTACTAATTTTTAGCAGGACATAGTCCTGAGAACACAGATACAATGTGTTGACAATTTTAATTGCTGCAATGGCCCAACACATTCAACTAAAGTGATGGTAACTAATAATATTGTTACTATTAATTCTACTCTATGTATGAAGAAAAATAATTTCTTAATTTATGTGTAATTATTTCATGTTTGCTTCTTGCCATACATTTTTAATGTTGGATGTTTTTTGTAGGACTGCTATATTCTCTTTATGATTGGTTAGAGATATTCAAAATTATTGTCCTGATCTTTTTTTCTTCTTGTGTCTATTCTCAAACTCCTCTAGATTATTGTCCTGAAACTTCTCTAGATTATTGTCCTGAAACTTCTCTAGATTATTGTCCTGAAACTTCTCTAGATTATTGTCCTGAAACTTCTCTAGATTATTGTCCTGAAACGTCTCTAGATTATTGTCCTGAAACTTCTCTAGATTATTGTCCTGAAACTTCTCTAGATTATTGTCCTGAAACTCCTCTAGATTATTGTCCTGAAACTTCTCTAGATTATTGTCCTGAAACTTCTCTAGATTATTGTCCTGAAACTCCTCTAGATTATTGTCCTGATACTTCTCTAGATTATTGTCCTGAAACTCCTCTAGATTATTGTCCTGAAACTTCTCTAGATTATTGTCCTGAAACTCCTCTAGATTATTGTCTTGAAACCTCTCTATATTATTGTCCTGAAACTCCTCTAGATTATTGTCCTGATACTTCTCTAGATTATTGTCCTGAAACTCCTCTAGATTATTGTCCTAATCTTCTTCTTCTGTGTCTGTTCTCAAACTCCTCTAGATAAGAATGTCGTACAGAGAATGGAATGCATTTTGTCATGATTTACAGCTCAGATTATTTTTCACCTGACACGACTGTGCCTCCAGTTGACCCAGCTGTAAATGGGTGCCTGTTGCATGGGTCGGGAAAGGTAAACAAAACAAGGAAGGGAACTGGCCACCCCACCAAATAGTCGCCGCGGCTTAGTACATGAAGAGTTATCTTCATTCTGATGGCAGGTTGCTGCCATGTGACATACCTTTACCTATACAGCTTAGCTGCGATATCTATGCCTTTCAGCTGGACACCTCTAATTAAAGTTTCTGAATCACTTTGACCATGACCTTTCATCAGTTAATTGACGAAACCCCACCCTCAAAGGTGTCTCTTATGACAGTCATGGCTGGTAACTGTGTTGCTATCCTTTGACTCCCATTCATGCTCGGCAACACATTGGAATGATCTATTTCTGATACCTCTAATCACAACATCTGCCCTATAAGCTTCTTACCCAAGTTTCATGTGCTGCCCTTGTCTGCCAACCTGCTCCTCTCCCAACAAGCCTACTCTCTCTTCAGACAAGCTAGGATCATGTGAGGCCTGTGCATGAAGTTGAGCCTAGACAAGAACAACAACACTCGGTCATCATGGGATATGTCATCAATTAATTATCTTATTCTTTCAATCAACTGTCTGAATGTGACCAAAATATGACAACAGGTATCAACTGTCTGAATGTGACCAAAATATGACATCAGGTCAGAAGTTTTAAAGAACTTGATAAATTAACTATCTTACTCTTTCAATCAACTGTATGAAGGTGACTAAAATACGACAACAGGTCAGAAGTTTAAAAAAAACAACTGGTAATAAACTTTACTCCTCTGTAGTTATCTTCTGCATAAAATCTCAGAAATCTATTGTCTTTCCCAAGGTGGTCTGTTGCTGTTAAGCGTAGGGAGTGATTGGAACTCTAGCTTGTGCTCCAAGGCCAGATGTGTCACCTCGGCTGTGCTATGACTGCGTTTGTTAAGAATGTTCCTGATGCTTTCTATCTTTCTTTTCCGCAGTCTTCCTCTGGCATTGTATCCTAATCTCATTTGGTTATATGCCTTCATGGGTAACTTGTCATGATGCATTCTCATAATGTGACCAAACCACTTGATCTGCTGCCTTCCTATATATTAATTTTTTCATGCCAACATCCGCTAGTGATAGTGTGTTAATCGTCATTCAGTAGGACAATTTTTTGGGGTAAATTATTGATTCTGAAACTTCTGCTGGATTTTTTTTGTAGCAGAGTAATTGTCCCACTAGATCTATAGCAGGATGTAGAACAATTTTCCCCTTAGATCTCTAGTAAGTCTTCCCCGTTATATTAATTGTGCTCAATAATAATTAGAATTTACTTTAGAATAATTAGAATAATAAAGGTACTTATACTCAATCCTCCCACAAAAGACAACCTTAACCGTTAACCAAACACTCGTCTAACCGTAACTCTAACTGTCATAGTGGTTAAGTTGTTCGCATTGTGCTCAAGAGGTTGCGGGTTCAAATCCCTCTCATTATCTATTAACTTGTTGTAGTACATTATCTATTAACTTGTTGTTGTAATACATTATCTATTAACTTGTTGTTGTAGTACATTATATATTAACTTGTTGTTGGAAAAGAGGGAAGCGTAATGAATATTTTTATACACAAATCGATGATCAAAAGCAAACTTTATGGAAACAATAAATAATGTATCTATCTTGAAATATACAATTTCGCTAAACACAAATTATAATACAAATAGATAGAAAACAAATGCAGAAGATGCACATACTATTTTATATTTAACAAAAATAACAATAGAGGACAACAGTTATTTCAGAGATAATAAAATATAAGCAACATCCAAAGACTAAAATATGCAGTTTCCATCTAAAAATAAGATCTTTAGATTACTTCAACATTTTACAATATTTATTTGTAAGATTCTGAAAGATAAACAAATATACAGTGTACATTTATTGGTGATATGTTGATATATACAAGTGTTGAAAATAAGCATACAGGAATAGTCTCATATCAAGTTATTAATAAAAAAAACCATTAAACAAAATCACATCAAGAAATAACATATTTCTGACATATTTATATTTCTACGACACTGACATATTCAGTGTGGCACCTCTATGATACTGACACATTCAGTGTGGCACCTCTATGATACTGACACATTCAGTGTGGCACCTCTATGATACTGACACATTCAGTGTGGCACCTCTATGATACTGACATATTCAGTGTGGCACCTCTATGATACTGACACATTCAGTGTGGCACCTCTATGATACTGACACATTCAGTGTGGCACCTCTATGATACTGACACATTCAGTGTGGCACCTCTATGATACTGACACATTCAGTGTGGCACCTCTATGATACTGACACATTCAGTGTGGCACCTCTATGATACTGACATATTCAGTGTGGCACCTCTATGATACTGACACATTCAGTGTGGCACCTCTATGATACTGACACATTCAGTGTGGCACCTCTATGATACTGACATATTCAGTGTGGCACCTCTATGATACTGACACATTCAGTGTGGCACCTCTATGATACTGACATTCAGTGTTTTGCGCCCCTACAAACCTGACAGCTTATGGGTTGTATTATTATTATAATATAATAACTACATATGAATAATAAAATAATGAATAATATAGATGATGTATATATATATCTATACATGTATATCTGTTTCAAAATTGTGAAAATAATATCCTGTAATATGGTAGACAGCTGATACCTGGCAACAGAACACATTATCTATAGAATGTTTGCACAGTTAAGATGCCATCACAATGAAATCAACATTTATTGAATGCATGTTATAAATAAATATTCATATACATTTGATATATGTATAAGTAATTAAAACACCAACACAACATGATAGTGCCAGAGATACAACTCTAATGGAGGGGGGTGGGGGTTAGATATTAAAATAGATACACCTTTGCTATAATGGGGGGGGGGGAGGGGTATTCATCAAGAAAAAGGGGGTATGTGTGAGCTGGCTTTACCAACATTTTTGTTTCATGAAGCAGCACCTCGCCTTGGAAGGTGTATCAACCCTGAGACTGATTTGAATATCGCCGTTGCCCAACATGACTCATCATCATCATCATCAGGTAGTATATCCTGAACACGATAGCAGTCATCACAGCCTTTTGAATTTCTATCTTCCGCCGAAGACGGATGTGTCGGGCCATTGGCGCAAATAAAACGGCAACACAACGCATTTCCATTTTCTGGACTACATCCTGCTGGAAATCTAGCAGGACCATGGTCCTGCTAGATTCAGTAGGAGTTTGAGAATGAACGCAGAAGAAGAAGAAGAATTTCTATCTTGAGCTAGTCTTCCTGCTTCTGTTACTCATGTTCAGGTGATATCTTGCATCCATCTTCTTCTTGGTTTGCCCATTGTTCATCTCCCTGGCATCATCCCCTCCATTATGGTCTTCTCATAATGGCTATCATGGCATTTGATATGGTCACATTATTATAGTTTTCTGGAAATAACCATGTTTAGCCAGTTTTCTTTTACATTTATTTCTCTCAGGATGGCCACATTGGTGATCTTTTTTGATCCATGGTGTTCTGTGGATTTTTCTGTAACATTTTTTTTCACAAACTGCTATTTTATTTTTCCCGTAGTTGGTGATTGTCCATGATTCACATCTATATATTGCCTCTGGGAATATGCAAGCTCTTAGGAATGTTAGTTTTGTTGTTTTGCAGCAGCTCAGCCATATGTTATTCCTTTGTATCAGCTTCTTTGATGCGATAGCCAACCTCCTTCTGACTTCATAGCAATCCCAATTACTGTTGATAAGAGAATCAAGTTATTCAAAACTGGTGACTAATTCACTGTTGTTGATACTGATTGAGAACTTGCTAGTGGTTTTGTCGCTTGTCAAAATCTTGGTCTTGTTTCTATTCAGAAATAGGTTTTGTTTTTCACTATGTTCTTTAATGGAGTTTATGAGGTGTTGGAGACCTACTTGACTGTTGGCCAATAATGCTGTATCGCTAGCTATCTTATTTCTGGTATTCCGTGACCTCCAATGTTGAGTGGGTCAAAGTTATTTTTCTGTTGGTCGTTTCTTACATTCCTCATTTTTTTTTCTGCATAAATGTTGAGGAGATATGGTGATAGGAAACATCCTTGACTCCTTTTTCCACGTTGAACCAATCAGATGTTTCACTATTTACTCTCAAAGCTGCTTGCTGGTCTTGATATGGTGTTTTTATGAGGCAGAGTAGGTGTAGCGGGAAACCCATATCCTTTATGATATTCCAAAGTTTTTGATGTAATCAAATGCTTTGGTGTAGTCAATAAAGCATGTGTAGATGTCAACATTGAACTCTCTGCATTTCTCTATGAAGTTCTGCATATTAAAAATATGGTCTCATATAGATGAATTAGGTCAAGGACATAGGGACATGAAGGGTGGTAATGGAATAGTCTTCCAACATGAGAAACAGTTCGCTGGCCTCATAGTGCCTCGTCGGAAGAAAGGTGCATCACCCAGGCAAAATACCAGCTCGTCTCATAACATAAAAAAGGCTTCTTCAATAAGCATTCATGAAGTCGAAAGCTGAAGTTTCCTGAGTATGAAAGAAAGCTCTGATAAACCACCTCCACTGCACATAGGAAGTAAGAGCAATTTGCTTGCAACTCCTGGGGTTAATGACAAACAAACCAATATTTTTACTTGTTTTCTTGTACTAAATGTACTAGGACCTTCCTCCTTCATTGTCCATATTTAAGTACTTGTAACATGGTTGTGCATGTAAGAGGGAACAAAACAAATGTTCTTGATGAAGACTAACAAAGAAAAGCAACAATTCAAATGTGCACACAGAGTACTTTTACTACAGAAAAGCAAAACAATTCAGAAGACTAATGTAACAATCAATATGTTTCCATAGGGGTCAGGAGACATACATTTATTAGTGATAAAACAAAAATTAAGAGAAAAATGTAATTCATGTGATCAGGTGCTGACAGATTAAGGTAAAGGTAGGTCACATACAAGCAACCTGCCATCAGGGATAACTCTTCATGTACTTAAGCAGTAGCAACTATTAGGTGTGTGTGGCCAGTTCCCTTCCTTGCTGTCATTATTTCCCTTAACTCATGCACCGGGTACCCATTTACAGCTGGATGAGTGTGGGATGGGTCGACTGGATGAGTGGTCATGTCAGGCGAGAAATCTCGACCCAAATTTGTTTTGGACAGATTAGCATATGTATAATATTGAGACCACGGAAGCAACATGGCAGATGGTTTAGTTGGAATCTCAGACTTGCACTCATGCACAATTTCTCAGTGACTTAATGAGCATGCTGAGAAAACTAAGAATGGCTGGGTACTCAAGCAGTGGTTGGTATTTGATGAAGAGGTCTAGACTGACAAGAATCAGTTTTGATATTTGTATCAGAACATGCTGGTGTCTGAGGAAATAAACATGCAGATAGTAAAGCTGTACTGCGACTATGGACACTGGACAAGCAATGGACAGAGTTATATTGTGATTATGGGGACTGGACAAGGACAGAGCTATATTTTGATTATAAGGTCTGGACAAGGACAGAGCTATATTTTGATTATAAGGACTGGACAAGGACAGAGCTATATTTTGATTATGGGGACTGGACAAGGACAGAGCTATATTTTGATTATAAGGTCTGGACAAGGACAGAGCTATATTTTGATTATAAGGACTGGACAAGGACAGAGCTATATTTTGATTATGGGGACTGGACAAGGACAGAGCTATATTTTGATTATAAGGACTGGACAAGGACAGAGCTATATTTTGATTATGGGGACTGGACAAGGACAGAGCTATATTTTGATTATAAGGACTGGACAAGGACAGAGCTATATTTTGATTATGGGGACTGGACAAGGACAGAGCTATATTTTGATTATAAGGACTGGACAAGGACAGAGCTATATTGTGATTATGGGGACTGGACAAGGACAGAGCTATATTTTGATTATGGGGACTGGACAAAAAATGGACACAGCTCTATTGCGATTATAGGGACTGAACAGTCAATGGATAGAGCTGATATTATGTGTTCCCTCAGACCGATGTAGGACAAGTGACAGATGTAACTATGCTGGTGAGTCTGCAACCATGAACAGACTGCATGAACATCATGTCACGAGGGGTGTTGTTGTTAGACATGAATGTCATGCAGGTAACCAAAGGAGACTGAGAAACCAACACACAGTGTGTGTGGTCAGTTGCTACACTTTGAGTAATATCTCGAAGAGAATTATGAATCCAACTGATCATGAATGACATTTCATTCACGATGGAGATGAATAACACTTTGAGTAGTTTGATTCTGTGTAACATAAGGCATATCCTCTTCTTTCCTTCCTCTTTTACCCTTTACGGGTGTCGAGGGAGATAGAATGTTCTTGTTCTCGCTTTTCTGGCAGCTTCAGATAATGTTATTTGGTGTTCGTATAATGTCTCTTTGATGTTGTCAATCCAGCTTACTCTAGGTCAACCCTTGGCTCTTCTTTCTGCTTCTCCTTTCTTCATATATGCTTTATAAACTAATGAATCACATGGTATTCTTTCCAGATGACCAAACCATTGTATCTGTTAGTTCTGTATGTATTGTAGAATTTATATGACACCCACTCTTTCTCTTATGACATTGTTTCTAATTCTGTGTCTTCTGGTCACTCCTGTGGCTTTTCTCAGACATCTCATCTCTGTTGTAACCAGTTGTTTCTTATGTTTTGTTGTTAAGGACCATGTTTGACATTGGTAGTATAGGGTTGGAATGAAGATACCGGTACTTTGGATAAGATGTTTATATAGCAACTTCAAAGTGAGACAAAACTACTGTTTGAGATATTCCAGCTTGAACTTGCATAAATCATTTGCTACAGATGATCATTCCGTGGTATTTGAATATATACATTGGTTTTTACTTTTATATATGCCACACATATGTTTACATAATTAAGAACTGACATTTGGAATTGCCATTACATGAGTCCTGTCACAATGATATTCACTCTTTTTTTCCTCTGTGTATATTAATAAATTCCAGCTAACGAACAATGTTAAGTCCATAAAATCAAATGTGTTGCATCATCATGCACAAATGAACTGTTTTTGGGGGGTGGAGTTGACTGCCACATCCCATAGAGGGTGAAAATGATCCTGAAGTCATGCTGAATCTAGACGCCAGGACAAAAAAAACCACAGATATCGCAGCCAAGCTGTAAACTATGACACAATGTATTCTGTTCTCAGACTACATCCTGCTAATCTGCAGCAGCTTGAGAACAAACAGAAGAATAAATCATATAGAACTTACATCAGAATTTGTTTCAACCTTTCCATGAAAAACAGATTGCTAGGAGAAGAAAGAACGCTAGCAGAAGACAGAATGCTAGGAGAAGACAGAATGTCAGGAGAATCATGAATGCTAGGTGAAGCACAAATTTAGAGTCAAAAGTAAGATACCACCACCTGGCATAGGAAACAAGAGTGACAAGCAGATACTTCCTTGATGGCCTCAATTATGTATTGGTTAAACCATTGGTGAACAAATCTATAGAAACTACCTTCAGAATACAAAAAACATCCAATTATTTATATAAACTTCTCATGCTGAATAAGTCGTCTACAGTGCTAGAAATTTGGACATGCTACAGCTACTGCAGATGAGAAGTCTTGCTATCAAATGCTCAAACAAAAATTTAAGAAATCATATTTTTCCTGGTATATACTGAATTAAAACTCTGCGTTACTAAATTTTTGTTTTCTTCATTTGTCTCAACAAACTGTATCATACTGTCCATCTCATGCAAGAGCTACTGGGTTCTTGTTTGCAATTACTGCCTACCTATGAATTTTATGGTTAATTAATCTAAATATTATATTAATAATTAATTTAAATATTCATTTTTTAGGGTTAGTTATGTTTTAAATAACTAATCCTAATCCTAACTATATTTATATTAATAAATGATAAATATAAACTGATAAACATTGACAAGAAAATAATTACACAGGTAGGAACTAATTCCAAACCAGTTCCTGCTACTGAATTGATTTAAAATAAAATGGCCCAAGACCTCCTACGACCTCCCCCCCCCCCCCCAATTTCTCTTGAATCTGTGACCTTAAATTTCTGACATTGTGACCATCTACATTTTTGTTTTTTGAAAACTAAGGCTATCCACCCTAGTTCTATATCAAACAAGAAACATGAATGCTCAAGGAACAACAGCAAATAAATGGTAAGGCAACAAGCCAAAGTAATATATTAATGCAGCATAACATACAAGATTACACACAACCAACCAAAAAACCCACAAGAATTAAACTCCAACCCACCAATAACAGGACGTCACACATCACCAGGTGGGATACAGATGGTGCCATGATATCGACAAATGAAAAAAAAATATAAAAAATTGGACAAATGTAAACACAATCAAAGATGTATCATTCCAGTTAATCTAAATTGAAAAGATGGCAGTTTGTCTACAGAATGAACTGTCATAAACTTAAATCAGAACTTCTCAAACGTTTTGCTGCAGAAGACCAGCAATTTGTTTCCCATCTGCTATGGATCGGTTATGATGTCAAGGGTCATATATCATGGGATTATAGAAAACAGTAATTTTTACTAATAATTTTTTCATTGAAAAATGAATGTATCATTAATGTCAAATACAATCTTACTGGGCACAGTTGAAGGTAAAAGAAGGAATTAATGTCAAATACAATCTTACTGGGCACAGTTGAAGGTGAAAGAAGGAATTAATGTCAAAAACAATCTTACTGGGTACAGTTGAAGGTAAAAGAAGGAATTAATGTCAAATACAATCTTACTGGGCACAGTTGAAGGTGAAAGAAGGAATTAATGTCAAAAACAATCTTACTGGGCACAGTTGAAGGTGAAAGAAGGAATTAATGTCAAAAACAATCTTACTGGGCACAGTTGAAGGTAAAAGAAGGAATTAATGTCAAAAACAATCTTACTGGGTACAGTTGAAGGTGAAAGAAGGAATTAATGTCAAAAACAATCTTACTGGGTACAGTTGAAGGTGAAAGAAGGAATTAATGTCAAAAACAATCTTACTGGGCACAGTTGAAGGTGAAAGAAGGAATTAATGTCAAAAACAATCTTACTGGGTACAGTTGAAGGTGAAAGAAGGAATTAATGTCAAAAACAATCTTACTGGGTACAGTTGAAGGTGAAAGGAGATGAGGGGGTAGAAAATTATGGGCAGAAAATATCAAAGACTGGCCAGGTCAAGATTTGTCCACACTCATCCTCACTGATGAGGATAGAAATAGTTAGAGGCCTCTGTGTATTGATACATGCAATGTAGTAACCGTATGACACCGACAGGTTATGAATTTATCTTCTAACATGACATTAAATTCAGTTAACTTCTAATGTGACATTAAATTCAATGAATGTGTAATGTGACATTAAATTCAGTGAACTTCTAATGTGACATTAAATTCAGTGAACTTCTAATGTGACATTAAATTCAGTGAACTTCTAATGTGACATTAAATTCAGTGAATTTCTAACATGTCATTAAATTCAATGAACTTATAATGTGACATATGAGCCTGTTTTTACAAGATTTTCAATCCGTGGATCAATTGAAGGCAATACCAAGCACAATGGAACATGAATACCTATTTAATTTCTAACTTAATATTAATGACATGCATAATGACGTTATGTGAACTTGCTGACCGGTCAATGATGGCTTGCGCACCGGCCTACCACTTTGAGAAGGACTGATTTAAGTAAAGGATGTAGCTTTGTATATGGCATGATGTCAAGTACTGAATGTTACAACAAGTCAATGGTGATGTAAAGTATGGGGTGTCAAGTACTGTATGTTACATCAAGTCAATGATGAGGTAAAGTACTGTATGTTACATCAAGTCAATGATAAGGTAAGTACTGTATATTACATCAAGTCAATGGTGAAGTAAAGTACTGTATGTTACATCAAGTCAATGATAAGGTAAGTACTGTATGTTACATCAAGTCAATGGTGAAGTAAAGTACTGTATGTTACATCAAGTCAATGGTGAAGTAAAGTACTGTATGTTACATCAAGTCAATGATGATGTAAAGTATGTGGTGTCAAGTACTGTATGTTACATCAAGTCAATGATGACAAGTATGCACGTCAAGATTAAAATAAAGTTACATAATCAGCATCATAAATGATCAACTGCCTAGCAAATGTACCAACTAGCAAATGCACTACCTAGCAAACGTTTGATCAGAAGCCAAACTAGAATTGTCTTCAGCATGTACTCTGCAATAATGGTGTTATTCCACTTAATAATTAGCACTATCTTCAGTATGTACTCTGCAATAATGGTGTTATTCCACTTAATAACTAGCACTATCTTCAGTATGTACTCTGCAATAATGGTGTTATTCCACTTATTAACTAGCACTATCTTCAGTATGTACACTGCAATAATGGTGTTATTCCACTTAATAACTAGCACTATCTTCAGTATGTACTCTGCAATAATAGTGTTATTCCACTTAATAACTAGCACTATCTTCAGTATGTACTCTGCAATAATGGTGTTATTCCACTTAATAACTAGCACTATCTTCAGTATGTACTCTGCAATAATGATGTTATTCCACTTAATAACTAGAATTGTTTTCAGCTTGTACTCTGTGATAATGGTGTCATTCCTCAATTTGTTCGGAGTGTAAACCTTGAACCCAATTTCCTCATGGTTAGATCCTTTTATAAACGAGGAGTGAACACAACAGTTGATGACTGAAATTGAGTCCCAATGATATGGTTAACATGTGACATGGTCACTACACTATTACAGGTGCACCTCTCTAATAGAAACATTCAGAGTTGTTTGGTCTTCACTTGTGACATTAACATCATATTTTTTATCCTCAAATGCTGAACTTTGTATATTTTTCAGGTGTATAATTTACTAACCATTGGCAACACACAAAAATTGCCATTTCGCATAAAAAAGCAATTATTAAGAGCACAAATAAACTTAAAAGTCAGATGTGTCTGGTCATTGATGCAAATAGAACAGCTACACGATGTGTGTCCAATCTCTGGAATATACCCTGCTGGAAATCTAGTAGGAACAGTCCTATGAGACTATGAGAGAGATATGGTTTGAGTTTGAGAATGGAAAAAATAAAATTGCGCAACATAATGCATGATGAGTAAGAAAAGGTACTGCCCACATTCACATCATCCATGGATATATGGGATATTATCCCACTTTTCCAAGTATCATCCATGGATAAATATGGGATATTATCCCACTTTTCCAAGTTTTTGCCTTTCAATTATTCAGAGAACCTCTGTATCACTATGGCTAGTGATTGGCTTCGTATTTTTGAGGTTAACAGTTCAACTCCCAGTAAAAGTGATTTCTTTCAACCACAAACATCTCTATAGAAGATCCAACTTCAGGTACATATATGAGAAAGTAGTGGCAACCATCATAGTGCTAACCATATCATTCTATGTATACTTATGATAAGAGTGTCTTGCTGTAACCTTACAGTCTAAGTGCAACCAACAGTAACTATAAGAGTACTCACTGCAACCCTACAGTCTAAGTGCAACCAAGTAACTATAAGAGTACTCACTGCAACCCTACAGTCTAAGTGCAACCAACATTAACTATAAGAGTACTCACTGCAACCCTACAGTCTAAGTGCAACCAACAGTAACTATAAGAGTACTCGCTGCAACCCTACAGTCTAAGTGCAACCAACAGTAACTATAAGAGTACTCACTGCAACCCTACAGTCTAAGTGCAACCAACATTAACTATAAGAGTACTCACTGCAACCCTACAGTCTAAGTGCAACCAACAGTAACTATAAGAGTACTCACTGCAACCCTACAGTCTAAGTGCAACCAACAGTAACTATAAGAGTACACACTGCAACCCTACAGTCTAAGTGCAACCAACAGTAACTATAAGAGTACTCACTGCAACCCTACAGTCTAAGTGTAACCAACTGTAACTATAAGAGTACTCACTGCAACTCTACAGTCTAAGTGCAACCAACAGTAACTATAAGAGTACTCACTGCAAGCTTACAGTCTAAGTGCAACCAACAGTAACTATAAGAGTACTCACTGCAAGCTTACAGTCTAAGTGCAACCAACAGTAACTATAAGAGTACTCACTGCAACTCTACAGTCTAAGTGCAACCAACAGTAACTATAAGAGTACTCACTGCAACCCTACAGTCTAAGTGCAACCAACAGTAACTATAAGAGTACACACTGCAACCCTACAGTCTAAGTGCAACCAACAGTAACTATAAGAGTACTCACTGCAACCCTACAGTCTAAGTGCAACCAACAGTAACTATAAGAGTACTCACTGCAAGCTTACAGTCTAAGTGCAACCAACAGTAACTATAAGAGTACACACTGCAACCCTACAGTCTAAGTGCAACCAAGTAACTATAAGAGTACTCACTGCAACTCTACAGTCTAAGTGCAACCAACAGTAACTATAAGAGTACTCACTGCAAGCTTATAGTCTAAGTGCAACCAACAGTAAATATAAGAAGGAATAATCAGGAGTAACATGAAGTAATGAGCAATTAATAAAAATTACTCTACAGAATTTAAAAAATGGAACAGCATAAATACGCAGCCTGTGAGTCAGAGAAACCATCAGCCTGCATGCACTCTCAACTTCTACTGTTCAAATCAGAGGAATCTATGAATCTTCCAAAGTGCTACAAATTTTATTCAATATACAATAATAAGTATGTTTATTCAGCGTCAAAGAGGATGTAGTTGATTTAACCCCTTAGCTGCTATGTGCAAATTTACCTGCCTCTGTCATGCTGCTAACGAGTGAATCGTTTTGTGTGTGTTTTCTATCCACTCAGTACTAAAAACAATTTAATTCTGAAATCATCAAGTGTCAGTACACATCAAACACTATATCTATATGGTATATATGTTCAAGTATTCATTCAAAGCTAGTACTGAATAAGAGTTCTTATTTTTGTTAGAGAATAAAATGATTCAATACAGGGGAAAAGTTATTGAAGATATTTTTCGAACTTTGTTCTTCTCTCACCTAATTAAAACACTTTTCAATACAGGGGGAAAGTTATTGGGGATAGAATTGAAGACAACTGAGATCACTTACTGAGAATAATGTTAGCAGCTAAAAGATTAAGAACTTTGTTCTTCTCTCACCTAATTAAAACACTCTAAAAACACTCATACATCTTCTTATGCATCGTTCATTCTCAAACTCCTGATGGTTCTCTCTTGTAGCAGGAAAATGGTTTTACTAGATTTCCAGCAAGACGTAGTCCAGAGAATGGAAATATATTGTATCATTATTTTAATTGTGTCAATGGCTTGACACATCCATCTTCTGCGGAAAACACTCAATTACAAATGTTTAATTTCTTTACCTCGTCAAAAAAAGTCTGTGTCTTCCTAAGAATGTGTTTTAATTCTGTCAATTCGAGAAAGTTTCGCTTCAGGGCTTCTGAATTTGAGTTCACTTCCTTCATCTCATTCTCCAGTTTCTCATAAGTTGCCTGTTTATAGATTAGAGATTTGTGAAAATATTATTTCATCTATATGGTAATGTCAAGTTAGAAAAGTGTGCCAAAAAGGAAGTAAAACTCAGCCTGAAGAACACATTCACGTAAAAGAATAATTTATGGTTCTTTCACAGTTAGAAAGATTCAACATTTTAGAACTCTTGACACTGAATCTTCTTCTTCTTCTTCTGCGTTCATTCTCAAACTCCAACTGGATCTAGCTGGATCATGGTCCTGCTAGATTTCCAGCAGGATGTAGTCCAGAAAATGGAAATGCGTTGTGTCGCCGTTTTATTTGCGCCAATGGCCAGACACATCCATCTTTGGCGGGTTGACACTAAATTATTTTTTAACAATTTGTGTTATTTTTGTTGGCTGTTTAGAAAATGTAAGAACTTTTTATATTCTCACCTCCAAGTCTATCATCTCTCTAGGAGCAGGTGCATCTGGATTGTCTCCAGTGTTGAGCATAGGAATTCCATCTTTGTTGATTTCTTTCTCCAAGAATCCTGGGGAAAAAAACAACATACTTCATCATCATAGATGAGATTCCTGCTAAATTAGGTCCTCATCACAGATGACATTCCTGCTAAATATCTGTAATATGACATTAAGTCATCACCACAGATGACATTCCTGCAAAAAGTCTTCAATAAAGTATCTGTTCTTGCAGTAAGATCTATTGAATGTTTTTACCAATGTCATTTTGTTTGTTCTTGCATTAAGACCATCTTTTGAATGTCTGTACAAATGTATTTCATCTGCTCTTGTAGTGAGACGTAACAGAATGTTACAGAAGAAATCTTTATATGACAACCAAAAGGGGCATTCTGAGAGAAATGAAAGTAAGAAAACTGGCTAAACAACAAAGTTCTCTTTTGAAAATTACAATATGCTGACCATATCAAATGACATGACAGCCCAGAAAAGATAATAATGAGGGGATGATTCTAGAAACTGTACGTTAGAATCCCATCATAATGGAAGTGATGATTCTAGTCACTGTATATTAGAATCCCATCATAATGGAAGTGATGATTCTAGTCACTGTACGTTAGAATCCCATCATAATGGAAGTGATGATTCTAGTTACTGTACGTTAGAATCCCATCATAATGGAAGTGATGATTCTAGTTACTGTATATTAGAATCCCATCATAATGGAAGTGATGATTCTAGTTACTGTATGTTAGAATCCCATCATAATGGAAGTGATGATTCTAGTCAGTGTACACAAGAATCTAATTAAGGTAGCAACATGGAATATGAGAACCTGACATAAAATTAATATGCTATACACTAAAGGCAATCCTCAGCTCAGAATACTATGGACCACCTCAGCTCAGAATACCATGAATCAAAATGTTACTGAGGAATCCTCAGCTCAGAATACCATGGACCACCTCAGCTCAGAATACCATTGATAACCTCAGCTCAGAGTACCATGGACCACCTCAGCTCAGAATACTATGGACCACCTCAGCTCAGGATACAATGGATCAAAATGCTACAGAGGAATCCTAAGGGATTCGCCAGGGACGATGTCAAGGCAACAAAAGAAAAAGAGGGGTGAACCATGAAAAGATGAATGCAAGATATCAAAGTCCACTTGAACATGGCACTCAAAGAAGTGGGAAGATTGGCTCAAAATCGGAAGGAGTTAAAAAAATTATGTGATGATTGCTACATCATATCTTGAATATTCTACCAGTACATGGCTACAAGTAACATTGAGAAAATCTGGCAAAAAGTTCAAACAAAAAACCTGAATAAATACAATAACTTACTTAATTTTCTTTCCATCTCTTCACAGCGTCGAATCTCATTAACAAACTTGCGTTGAAAGGCATTGACATCTGGATTAAGCTGTAAAAGAGACAATGTCATAAAAATGTCAGTTAATTTACAGAGCTACACAGAGAAAACACACAAATTCTGAGACGATAATGGGAAACAAGATAAAACAAGTAGCACATACTCTGATCATAGACAGAGATTGAATAACAAAAAATCCCACATACTATGACAACATCATAGACAGGGAAAGAAGTTCAAGAATGTACACATACCATGAAACCATCACAGACAGGAGAACAGACAAGAATGTACACGTACCATGACCGCATTGTACACAGAAGAATGGACAAGAAAGTACACATATCATGACACATCGCAGACAGAAGAACAGACAAGAATGTACACACCCTGACTAGATCACAGACAGAAAAACAGACAAGAATGTACACATGTTATGAACATCGTAGACAGGAGAACAGACAAGAATGTACACATATCATGACAGCATCATAGACAGAACAAGAATGTACACATACCATGATAGTATCATGGACAGAAGAACAAACAAGAATGTACACACCCTGACTAGATCGTAGACAGAAGAACAGACAAGAATGTCCACACCCTGAAAGCATCACAGACAGAAGAACATACAAGAATGTACACACCCTGACAGCATCACAGACAAGATTGTGAGTGAAGACAACACAATAAGAAACTATTGCACTGGGAAATATGAATAATGAAAATCTTCTGCATTTGTCCTCAAACTCCTGCAGTCAAGCAGCATGCAGTCTGGATAATGCAATTATTTATATCATGGTTTACAGCTTAGCTGTGATATTTGCATCTTTTGGTCTTATCCTATATTAGACAGGATAGCCAACTCCACCCCAAAACCTCCTTAATTGTCTCTGATGACATGCTTGGCAGGTAACAGTGTCGCTATATTGTACTCACCTTTCAAAATCAAAACAAATGAATAACCAAACAAAAACTTGGTTTTTATGAAACTTGGTCATATGAAAATACTGGATTAATAACTCTTCGCCTTCTGTTCTCAAACTCCTGCAGATAAGCAGGATGTAGTCCAGATAACAGGATGTGATGTGTCATGGTTTATATCTTTGCTGTACTAGCCCACAGAGATGAATATCCACAGAAGGCTGTGTGGGACTCTTATGACTCCCAAATACAACAATGACTATCAAATACATCAGCATTTGTTAAGAATACCGGACGTGCTGTGTATACATGCTAAACATTTGCTGCAATATCATCATGAAGAATCAGGCCTTTTGATCTGACACATCTGACTTTGGCATGGCTTTGGGTCATTTTGACTAGCTATAGGATCCAGCAGCCAACTCCACTACAACAGCCACGTAGTCGATTCTTAAGACATACATGGCAAGTCAGTATTCATATTCTTTGCTCCATTTTAGGTACCACACACAGGGTTGATTAATACCATATTTCTCTGGGTCAAAGGACATGAGCCCATGGACCGCTGGATCAGCAACCAACCAACCATATTTCTCAATGTCATGTACAGGTACTAAACAACAAATAATAAGATAAAAAAGGAACAACCAAATAATAAATAACTAAAACTCTATGTGCAACAAATGGGACAATCAAACAATAAAAAGAAATTTAAACTGTGAACAGCAAGAGGGACAAGCATACAACTACAAACACTATGAACAACATAAGGGACAACCATACAACTATAAAACACTGTCAAGAACAAAGGAGGTAACTAAAAAACACTGTGAACAACAAGGGGGATAACTATAAAACACTGAACAACAAGGGGGATAACAATAAAGCACTGTGAACAACAAGGGGGATAACTATAAAGCACTGTGAACAACAAGGGGGATAACTATAAAGCACTGTGAAAAACAAGGGGGATAACTATAAAACACTGAACAACAAGGGGGATAACTATAAAGCACTGTGAACAACAAGAAGGATAAATGCAGACAGGGAGACAACAAATGCCGTACACTCACATCTCTGAACTGTACCAGACCCAATTCTCCTAGTTCTGAAACACAAGCATAGGAAGCCTCAGACTGTAGGAACATCTGACAGAGGGTCATCTCTTCACTGCGCAGCAATGAATCCATGGCTAACTTTCTACAGCTCTCTTTTACTTACACAAAATATGTTCATTTACATTCATAAACACTTGATATTAAAGTTCATATGCAGACTAGAATATTTTAAAGTTGTTCATTCCCTTTTTTCTCTTATAAGTAACTGTCAGATAACATACATTAAACTTTGGCCAGGTTTATGTAACACAACTTGAGCAGATCACACAGAGAAAGTGTTGGAATCCTCCTTTCTTTATGGAAGGTCTGTGATGAGTTTGTAGAAATGCCTAAATAACTACACACTGGACAATCTCCAAGTGGAGATGTTGAAACTCTCTTCAGTGATGGTCAATGATGAGTATCTTTCTACAATGACTTATCAAATCCAATATTGAGGACAATGGAAAGTGCTTGATTTCTCTTCATTTTGAGATGCTAGTGGTCAGTGAATCTGTAGAAACAATAAACAAAATTACTTTATCTGTTATATGATTTATCTGGCCAGACTTAATTCATAAACACATTCTTTAATTTAGACCTCTGCATTTGGAGAGATGGCACATTTCATTTTCATATCCGTTGTGTTGCAGACTCTTGATGACAGCAAATCAAACCTAATCAGTGTTTTAATTTTTATTATTTATATTTCACACAATTTGTATGTATTTATTACACTTTGATCAACAGTATTACCTATCACAGTATTACCTATCACAGTATTACCTATCACAGTATTACCTATCACAGTATTACCTATCTTTGTTAGTGTATCACTTTCTGTTTTATGTGTTTGATTTTTATTTATTTGAATGTTTTGTTTTTTTCAACACAAAGTGTTGCCAGAACCTTAATGTTTATTTTCTTTCCCTTTCCACAAGGATCACCTTATTCTTCTACATATCAACATTTTTAAGACATCAATTTGAGCTTCTAGTTGTTCATTATCCATGTTTCTGAGCCATACATTAATGTAGAATAGATGTACATTATATAATCATTATTTTTAGCATGTGATTTGTTTCGATGTTTATAGTTTACTTATGTTATTGAAAGTACTTCTGCCCATTCATATTAACCTTTTAACTTCTGTTTGACACCTACCATCATTTGCAATTATATGTCCAAGATACAGGTACAGGTCTACTTGCTGCAGTATAGCCCCATGTATTTGTATGTTTAGTGTTTGTTTCTCTTTGATCTTGCTTTAATTATCATAGTTTAAAAAAAATTTCTGAATATTAATATCTAGTCCATAATCTCTAGTTTTGATTTGTCTGCTTGATCTATTAATCTTTGTGTGATAGAAGTTTCTATAAGTTCTAGATATATTTATTTATTGTAACTGCTAGGAATTATGAGCAATGAATTCAATGAATATCTAGTTCAATATTGGTCATGTATAGAGCAGTTTGTTAAATATTCAGTTCAATATTGATCATGTATAGAGCAGTTTGTTAAATATTCAGTTCAATATTGATCATGTATAGAGCAGTTTGTTAAATATTCAGTTCAATATTGATCATCTATAGAGCAGTTTGTGAAATATTCAGTTCAATATTGATCATGTATAGAGCAGTTTGTTAAATGTTCGGTTCAATATTGGTCATGTATAGAGCAGTTTGTTAAATATTCGGTTCAATATTGATCATGTATAGAGCAGTTTGTTAAATGTTCAGTTCAATATTGGTCATGTATAGAGCAGTTTGTTAAATATTCGGTCCAATATTGATCATGTATAGAGCAGTTTGTTAAATATTCGGTTCAATATTGGTCATGTATAGAGCAGTTTGTTAAATATTCGGTTCAATATTGATCATGTATAGAGCAGTTTGTTAAATGTTCGGTTCAATATTGGTCATGTATAGAGCAGTAGGTTAAATGTTCGGTCAATATTGGTCATGTATAGAGCAGTTTGTTAAATGTTCAGTTCAATATTGATCATGTATAGAGCAGTTTGTTAAATGTTCGGTTCAATATTGGTCATGTATAGAGCAGTTTGTTAAATATTCGGTTCAATATTGGTCATGTATAGAGCAGTTTGTTAAATATTCAGTTCAATATTGGTCATGTATAGAGCAGTTTGTTAAATGTTCGGTTCAATATTGGTCATGTATAGAGCAGTTTGTTAAATGTTCGGTTCAATATTGGTTATGTATAGAGCAGTTTGTTAAATGTTCGGTTCAATATTGGTCATGTATAGAGCAGTTTGTTAAATGTTCGGTTCAATATTGGTCATGTATAGAGCAGTTCAAACTGGAATAAGATGGCTAAAAAGAATATTTAATATAGCATTGGAAGAAAAACAAGTACCTGAAGACTGGCAGAAAGAAATTATTATTCCAATATGGAAAAATATAGACAACAAAGAGAGAGTGTGAAACATACAGAGGAATATCTTTACTTAGCCACACAGAAAGATAGATGCAAAAATCATAGAACAGAATTAGATCAATAATAGAGCCACAGCTAAGCAAGACCCAGTTTGGATTCAGGAACGAGATAAAGTGCACAGACGCCATCTTTGTACAGAAATAATTAAGCAAAAAGGCAATTTAATATGATCAACAGCTAAACACCACCTTTGCTGATCAAGAGAAGGCCTTTGACAGAGTTGACAGGGACAAACTGTAGCAGATACTAGAAGATTACAGAATACATGGACAACTACTAGACGAAGTAAGAAAACTATATAATAACTCACAAAGTATAATAAGAACAAATGAAGGACTCACAAAACCATTCAAAACAAAAACGGCAGTAAGACAGGGATGTTTACTATCACCACTGCTGATTGTTACATACATGGACAGGGTTGTAAAAGAGGCAGAAGCAAAAAGTGAACACATCTCAGAAACATCAAGAGAGCTATGTAACTCTCTGCACGATCTACTCTTCACAGATGATCAAGGATTAATACATCAAACTGAAGATGAATTGACAGCTAGATGTGTATGTTAACAGCACAAAACTATAACAGACATCAGAATTTGAATATCTAGGAAGCATTTTTACCGAAGATGGCAAAACTGATAGAGAAATTGAGAAGAGGTGCCCAAAAGCAAACACTGTCACCACTGCTTAAAAACCCAGTGATCAACATGGCGAACAAATGCCAGATAATAAACACCACCTTTGTTCCAGCGTTATATTACCAGTTTCAGACATGGTCCTTGACAGAAACATCCTTCATAAAAAATTTCAACATGTGAGATGAAATGCCTGAGAAATGCTATAAATGTCACCAGAAGAGACCAAATGAGAAATGAAGACATCAGAAAGATAGTAAAGATCATATCATGTACACAATATATAGAAAAACAGCAATTCAACTGGTTCAGACACTTTATCGAATGGAACCATCACAACCAGCCATTTAAGTGATGATGACTCTTGCTCCATGACTAGAATAAGGGAGCTTGGTTTGAAATGTGGTGCCGCTAGAAAGGGGCGAGAAAGAATGATGGTCAATCAACGGCGCACTGGGACCGTCAGTCAACGTGTAATGGTGGTTACACTCAAGAAGAGATCTGAGCACCTATGGACTTGTCTGGAGTGCTGTGACGATGATCCAACAACTAACTTAGATAACATTAGGAGGCATTATTATTTGACAATCCCTCATTTCTATTTGTCTATCTATCTATGTATCTAATATAATCAAATATTCTTATCTAAATATCTATCTATCAATCATCTTTTCTTTGCCTTTGTTGTAAGGCATCATAGGATTGAATCCCTATAGACATATCAAGGCCTAAAAATACAACAGGTAACTACTAGCAATGTGCTACACAGGACAGGCTGATATATATATATATATATTCATTTTTATTTAGCGCTGAATTAGCGCACAGGGCAGAGGTCAGATCTCTCCAATTCTGTCTGTTCAAAGCTATTCTGTGCAGTTCTTGAATAATATGAATAAAAATTGGAGTGATCTAACTTCTGTTACACAAATCGGTAATGTTAGTTGATTAATCCAACGATTGACGAAATGACCCAGAACTGAATAGAGAAACATCATCCATTGACGGAAGTCCAAAGATATATATATATATACATATATATAGATACATACATACATATATATATATATACATACATACATACATATATATATATATATCAAAGATTATCTGAACTCAATGTCATGAGTTAAATGTCTTGAGATGAGTTAGAACAATTGGTTATACATTGAATTACTTGACAAAAATGACTTGTTTATATTTTGTGTATTGAGAATGTATACCACATTAGCAAATATGACGAGAGAGATTTCCTGTGTGATTAAACAACTGGATGATACTTCGATACTCAGAGCAACGCGTTTGCTAGCTCACTGGTTACACAAAGGCTAATGTTTCCTGCCATATTTGTCTCAATAGATATTTATCATAGTAACAATAAATGAGCAGAACATCTGCTCAAATTACTACTCACACAGATAGTTGCTAACAGAGGTAACAGATGTTTCTTAATTTCAATGTAACTCTGGTCTCTGTAGCATAAATGAAAAATGATAAGGATTGGTAAGAGATAGAGGCACATTGAAAAAAAATGTATTTATATTACATTATGAACACAGCACTCTGCCGAAGACGGATGTGTCGGGCCATAGGCGCAAATAAACGGCGACACAACGCATTTCCATTCTCTGGACTACATCCTGCTGGAAATCTAGAATGGATCATGGTCCTGCTACAAAGGAGATCCAGCGGGAGTTTGAGAATGAACGCTGAAGAAGAACACAGCACTACTCATGTCTTGCTATGTCTTTCTCAACAGCAGAGACACAGAAAATCAGACTAATATTGTGGTGAATGGATATATACTTGAGGTGGTGAATGTACATATACGTGAGGTGGTGAATGGACATATACTTGAGGTGGTGAATGGACATATACTTGAGGTGGTGAATGGACATATACTTGAGGTGGTGAATGGACATATACTTGAGGCGGTGAATGGACATATACTTGAGGTGGTGAATGGACATATACTTGAATAAACTTGAGGTGGTGAATGGACATATACTTGTATAAACTTGAGGTGGTGAATGGACATATACTTGTATAAACTTGAGGTGGTGAATGGACATATACTTGTATAAACTTGAGGTGGTGAATGGACATATACTTGTATAAACTTGAGGTGGTGAATGGACATATACTTGAGGTGGTGAATGGACATATACTTGAGGTGGTGAATGGACATATACTTGAGGTGGTGAATGGACATATACTTGAGGTGGTGAATGGACATATACTTGTATAAACTTGAGGTGGTGAATGGACATATACTTGTATAAACTTGAGGTGGTGAATGGACATATACTTGTATAAACTTGAGGTGGTGAATGGACATATACTTGTATAAACTTGAGGTGGTGAATGGACATATACTTGAGGTGGTGAATGGACATATACTTGAGGTGGTGAATGGACATATACTTGAGGTGGTGAATGGACATATACTTGAGGTGGTGAATGGACATATACTTGTATAAACTTGAGGTGGTGAATGGACATATACTTGTATAAACTTGAGGTGGTGAATGGACATATACTTGTATAAACTTGAGGTGGTGAATGGACATATACTTGTATAAACTTGAGGTGGTGAATGGACATATACTTGAACACCAATATAAATATAATTTAAATATCTCTAACAATAAAAAAGTTATTGTGTTTTCAAAACAGCAACCCACTATTACACAACATTTTCAAAAAATGAATCAAAAGAATCTGGCTGCAGAAGAAAGAAATTACTTAATTGTTAACTAGCGTGCTTAAGGTTAATGGCCAATGGCTAGGTCACTGGATGCTTATTGCAAAAATTTCTTCAGGCGTATGGGTATACTAGTATCATGTTAATCAAATAAAATGTCAAACAAAATTTGCTAGTGTAGACCTGTAAGACCTATACTTGTATGGTAAAATTTCATTCATTTTCCTTTTGCGCTGAAGTTAGCACATAGGGCAGAGGTCAGATCTCTCCAATTCTGTCTGTACAAAGCTATTCTGTGCAGTTCTTGAATAGTATGAATATTAGTTGTTTTACTTTCTCTAAGTATTGTTCTTCTGGGTGTTTCTTTTGGTCTGTACAAAGCTATTCTGTGCAGTTCTTGAATAGTATGAATATTAGTTGTTTTACTTTCTCTAAGTATTGTTCTTCTGGTCTGTACAAAGCTATTCTGTGCAGTTCTTGAATAGTATGAATATTAGTTGTTTTACTTTCTCTAAGTATTGTTCTTCTGAGTGTTTCTTTTGGTCTGTACAAAGCTATTCTGTGCAGTTCTTGAATAGTATGAATATTAGTTGTGTTACTTTCTCTAAGTATTGTTCTTCTAAGTGTTTCTTTTGGTCTACCCCTTGCTCTTTTGCCTGTAGGTACCCATTCATGAGATTGGTGGGCGCATCTGCCATTTTGTCCACCGTTGTGACTTTTGGGTTAAAAGGATTAGAATTAGTTTATACATTTTTTTGGGAGGAGGAGAAGGGTTAGAATCAGTGTTTAGAATTATTAATTAAATCTCTAATAATTCTTGTCTAATAAAGTTTTCAAGGGAAACCTGTGACGTTATATAGCACAAAGGTGGACGAAACAGCATTTTTACCAATTGGTGGTGTATTCTGTTGGTAAAATTTGGGTATCAATAATTTTTTGAATAATTAAATGGATAAAAAACTTGTATGGCTGTGGTGAGAAAATATAGAAACATTCAATGATACATTATTTCATTACAAAAAAAATTAAATTAATGATTCCTTTTTCATCATCATTAAGTGCCGTCTCCGCAACGAAGGTTGGCTGCAACATATCTCCAACATCTCCAGTCTTGGTGGTGCACTATGCTAGACTGTAACCTGTCCATCGTGTGATGTTACTCTCCCACTTGTATCTCTGCCTACCTCTTGCTCGCTTCCCTTTGACTTTACCCTCAAGTAAGGTCTTCAATAAGGTGTCATTCCTATTTTACCCCAAGTATAATTCTAAGAAGTCAAGTCACATATAGTGCCAAGTATACTATACTTAGTATAGTGGTATCTAGTATAGACTAGTTGGGCTACTACACTTATAATTAAATTAAAATACTAGTCATTGGGCCCTATTGGGGAGTATTGGTAGGGTAGGCCTAGGGTCAATGGAATTATTAAAATTAATTAAATGTTGAATTACATTCTTGCACACTACTAAGTCACACGGTGTAGAATTCGTAACCTTTATTATACTTTATAATAAATTTTTAATATGAAAATTATATTATTTTATTATATTAGATAGAAAAATTAGAATTACAAATTTAACAAATGATGTGATTGTGATTACTGATTACACATTACAATTTACAGTGATTGTGATGATCAGGATTCAGGTCTATAATAATAATTAATAAATATAATTAAATTTTTACTTATTCGTTTTGATTAATATATATTTATATATTATTATTTTATTTATTAATATTTTGTTGATCTGACTCACTACTCATATTAAAACGTGCATATTTGCTATTACCTAGAATTACGAGCAATTGTGTAGGTCTATTTGACGTTCGTTGTATTATCTAGACGACAAAAACAATACCTACCAAACAATCCGGCAGTTTTTCTGTTGTCGTCACAAATGTGAATGTGCATAATTTATTACACGAAGAACTAAATTTTGGACTTGTGATTTAACCAATCCATGGGCCACATCTCAGCAGTACAAAAACTCATTGTTTGTTAATTTCGTAAGTAGGAGAGCAGCACAAAACATCACACAAGAATGTGTCATGTTGCTTACGTCGCGAAATGTAAACAGTTATACGCACAGAATTAGAATAATGAAACACAGTGACAGACGACGTTTCGAATAGAATGATTTCATCAGGGCGAAAAACAGCAAAGCTACATAGAAACAGACATATGGTATGGCGAGAATAGGAGGAAAAAAGGAAAATAGCGAGGAAGAGAGTGGTAGTTATTAAAAATGGGATTTAAAAATTGAAATTTAAAATAAGTTGCCAAAAAGGACAGTATATGTGTTAGGAAAAAAACCATTGAGGATGTCACAGCAGATAAAGCATTACACACGTTCTGGAAGCTACATAGTTCAATGAAGCGCAGAACAGAAACAAAACACGGTAGAAGAATGACACAAAGCAGAGACTGACATCGGATGAGATGAAAGGTAAAGCCCTTTTTTATATATATCTTTATCAAATTAATCAGGTAGACTTGGATGAACGCAAAGCAGTGCTACTGGGCCTAGCATTCGCTACGCTATAAGAGGTAATGAAAACCAGCTAACAGATGGCAAAGAAGTGCAACTATGTCACTATAAAAATACATCCGATAACGCCCCAGGCACCGACGGAATAAGGTAAACCTACAGCGTACTTAAGAACATCGAAAATAAGGTGCTAGTTAAGATGGCAGAAGATTATAATTGAAGTTTTAAAACAGAAACGGTACCAGAAGACTGGCTACATAGTTAACTCATATCTGTGATAAAAGATAGAGGTCTCTCATTCAACAAGCATATCACGAATGTGACGAAGAAGGCAAAGATAGGCATTAATGTCATCAAGGTTATGGCGACCTATGGTCGCACCCCGGTAATGGCTTTGACAGGCCATCCAAATCAGGTGAAGGTAATCCGATGGGATCTAGTCCGGAGGTAAACACAGGGCATGTCTGTCCAAGCATGCGAAGCCTGAATATGGCGAAAAGCGCGGATGAAAGGTCTCATGTTCAACTGGTTGGCAGGCACTTGCCAGCAGAGCGTTGTAGAGCGCAAAGGGCTTTGTGAGACACATAAACACTCTGATCACCCATTGAATCCTGGTACATTTCCAGTTGTCTTGATTTATCTTGCCATTGGAACACTGTTGGCTCAGGAAGGGAATGTGGTCGACGAATGGCGCAACTCCTTCACATTCTAAACAAAATTCAGCGCTAGACATTACTCAGCTATCATCATCCATCATCATTCATCATCATAAACTCACACAACAAGTCATGCGGTGATGAGGTGGTGGCGAACCAGAACGTGTGGAATACTCAAGCTGCAGTCAGAACCCTGCACACATGCGAATCAGGGCAAATCGTCACTTCATGTTTAAACTCAAGGCATACATGGGATTCGGCAACCTTCTAATTGACTGAGCCTCCCTATTCAGGACAGCTCTGCTCACCACATATCATAGGAAAGGGGCTATAAAAGGTGCCGAAAATAGCCTGCCTAACTTAACCTGGCCAGCATACCGCAGCTGGCGGGTACATAACCATTGCGGTTGAAACACAAATTAGATTACGAAATATGTTAGTGGGAACGTGGAATGTTCGCATACACACATGTATAACATCTACATACTAGAAAGAAGAACAACACAGGTTTTATAAAATAATTTGCCAGATACAAGCTCGACATTGTAGCATTGAGCGAAACGAGATTACCAGATGAAGGCCACCTTACAGAAAGACGAGGATGGTACCCCTTTTTGAGAAGTCGCAAAAGCGCAGAGCGACTGAAATCAGGAGTTTGATTTGTAGTTAGAGTCGATCTTGCACAAAGGCTCCCAAGTCTTCCTCGGGTCTAAGCGACTATGTCATGACACTATGCATACAAGTTGGAAAAGGAAATTTACAACTCTAATTAGGGTATATCCTCCGACAATGACAAACCAAGATGAAGAAAAAGACACATTATATTAGGAACTTGATGCAGTGATATCATCTACGCCAAAATCAGACAAACTTAAAGTTCTGGGTGATTCAACGCAAGAGTTGAAAATGATCATCAGTCCTGGAATGGAGTCCGAGAAAAACACGGAATCGGTAAATGCAACAGCAATGAGTTACGTCTCTTGAGATTGTGTTCCACTCATGATCTTACTATCACCAACTCCGTCTACCGTATTCCTACACGCAAGAAGACATCATGGATGCATCCACGCTCTAAACAGTTGCACCTGATATATTATTTCCTCAGCAAGACGAGGGACACGAGAGACCTACGTATAACTAAAGCCATGTGTGGTGCAGAATGTTGGACTGACCACATACTGATCGTGTCCAAATTCAAATCCCACATCATGCGACAGAAGCGTCCACAAGGATATACAGTAATGAAGAGCTTGGATACTGTACTTTAAAAAAAAAAACAACCCAGCACAGCAACGAGTCTCTCCCAAGAGGACATGTATACAAAACTAAAAGACTTGAACTTGGAAGATGTTAATGTTGAGGATGGATGGGCATCCTTCTCAAACATCCTTTGTGCTACAGCTAAGGAACATTTAGGTTTAAAGATGCGCAAAAACCAATATTGGTTCGATTACAATGACATACACATTACCACTCTACTATAGGAAAAGAACAGTGCCTTCAGAAATCTTCAAGGTGATCCCTCTTTCCCTTAAAAAAAGCAATATGCCTCAAAACGCGCAGCATTTGCCAGCGGAAACTAAGAGAGATGCATCATGATAGGTGGTTGCAACAAAAAGCTAGGAGATCCAGAATTTCGCAGACAGGAGAGACTACAAGCAATTCTACGAGACATTGAGAATAATAGGTCCCATATACGGCCCAAGTTCTGTAGGATGACCACCCTTGCTTAACACTGCTGAGCTTACTTACAGAAAAAACCCAGATCCTAGACGATGGACACAACATTTCGAAGCAGGTTTAAATAAACCACCAGTCTACAGCGAAGAATCAATATATCGCATGCCACAATTCAACATAAGGGAAGAGCTTGACACGCTACTAACAAATCAAGAAGTACAGACTGCCATTGGGCGAACGTTGCATGGAAAAGCTCCTAGTATGGATGTCACACAGAAGTCACAAAAAATGTTCCAGTTTTACATTTGTATGTTTATTGTAATAGTTCTACATTTGTATGTTTATTGTAGTAGTTCTACATTTGTATGTTTATTGTAGTAGTTCTAAATTTGTATGGTTATTGTAGTAGTTCTACATTTTTATGGTTATTGTAGTAGTTCTACATTTTTATGGTTATTGTAATAGTTCTACATTTTTATGGTTATTGTAGTAGTTCTACATTTTTATGGTTATTGTAATAGTTCTACATTTTTTTGGTTATTGTAATAGTTCAACATTTGTATGTTTATTGTAGTAGTTCTACATTTGTATGTTTATTGTAGTAGTTCTAAATTTGTATGGTTATTGTAGTAGTTCTACATTTTTATGGTTATTGTAGTAGTTCTACATTTTTATGGTTATTGTAATAGTTCTACATTTTTATGGTTATTGTAGTAGTTCTACATTTTTATGGTTATTGTAATAGTTCTACATTTTTTTGGTTATTGTAATAGTTCAACATTTGTATGTTTATTGTAGTAGTTCTACATTTGTATGTTTATTGTAATAGTTCTACATTTGTATGTTTATTGTAGTAGTTCTACATTTGTATGTTTATTGTAATAGTTCTACATTTGTATGGTTATTGTAGTAGTTCTACATTTTTATGTTTATTGTAATAGTTCTACATTTGTATGTTTATTGTAGTAGTTCTACACCATTTGTATGGTTATTGTAGTAGTTCTACACCATTTGTATGGTTATTGTAGTAGTTCTACACCATTTGTATGGTTATTGTAGTAGTTCTTAATTTTTATGGTTATTGTAGTAGTTCTACACCATTTGTATGTTTATTGTAGTATTTCTACATTTGTATGTTTATTGTAGTAGTTCTACATTTTTATGTTTATTGTAGTAGTTCTACATTTGTATGTTTATTGTAGTATTTCTACGTCATTTGTATGGAGCTGGAACATTTTGAAAAGAGATCCATATTATTCTTCTCTCACCCGTCGGAATCATACGCTGATATGGATTTTTGCAATGAACCGAACTAGTTAAATGCGCCGAGACAGGGTCGAAGATCTTGTCAATAAGAGTTTTCTTCAGGTAGCCAAATGTGGTACAGTGGACAGTTCTGTAAGATACGTTCTGAGTTTTCTGCAGATTGTCCACAAAGGTACACATAGGTGTAATCGCCAATTCTAAATCCAACCATTTTATTTAAATTTGTGTTATGTGTTAACCTTTCTCCAAAAATGCCAATTGGGCACAACGTAGAAAATGTAATTGCCGTTTTTGCATTTACATTTAATATATCTCATCTTTTATTTGTATTATTTCTCATAATTTACATTTAATATCCTCATCATTTACATTTCTTCTTCTTCTTCAGCGTTCATTTTCAAACTCCCGCTGGATCTCTCTTGTAGCAGAACTATAGCCCTACTAGATTTCTAGCAGGATGTAGTCCAGAGAATGGAAATGTGTTATATCGTCGTTTTATTTGCGCCAATGGCCCGACACATCCGTCTTAGGCGGAATTTACATTTAATATATCTCATTATTTACTTGTATTATTTGTCATAATTTACATTTTGTATCACTTATCATTTGCATTTATTATCCTCATCGTTTACATTTAATATCAATCATCATCGTGTGACATTATTTTCAGATCCTGATCTACCTTATGAATTCTAAATAATGCTCACTAGGATGACAGGTAATGGAGTTCTACTGGATGACGACTGACACACTATCACTGACGGATGTCTACACGAATTAATATAGTATACACAACAAAACACAAATATAATCATACAAATGACAATACACAGGACATAATCGACGTTTCGGTCCAAAGGCCTTTTTCAAGATACGCACATAACATACAAACATTAAAATACCACAAATAGAAATGAATACATCACAACAAGCGTGTCCGAGTGAAATATGGTAGTGAAAGTTGGCATAAGAATCGTTGTGATAGTGTTATTTTGGTGTTTAAATCTACATTTTTGTTTTTGAAAATTGGTGTGATTTGCCCTAGGGCTTGATATACCTATTGTATATTTCTTTACTCCTCTTGCTGCCTGTTGTTATATTGCTTCCTAGGTATGTGAATTCTGTCAGTTGTTGAAGTTTGTGGTTTTAAATATATATTTTTGTTCGTCATACCTTCATTGCTTCGTTGTTTTATATATTTATCTTCACGTTAAAGGTTTGGCATGTTAGACGTAATCTGTCTATGTGTCATTGTAGTTGTTCTTCTGATGATGCTACAAATGCCTGTTCGTCTGCATATATAGTATTTTGTTTAAGTTATCCTTCATGTTGTTTTCTTCCATTCTCTTTGCCACTATGCAGATGTGATCTATGTATGTTATAAACAATGGGGCGGGGGAGGGGGTAGAACACATCCCTTGCGTCACTGGAATTTGGAAATTATCTGATGTGCCTGTGTTTGTTCTTACCACACAATGACTATCGGCGTATATGATCTGACAAAGGTTTATCGGATGCTGAGGAATTCTATATTTATGTAGTGTTATCTATAGATGTGCGTTATATGGCCAAAACAGTCGGTCTCGTGATGGATAATTGTAGTTTCGTTGCTGCCACAATATCGATTCACATAAACAACGCTACCCTCTAGCGCGTGTTGCATTTTCCATATTGAATGTGCACTTATAGGACCTAAACCAGCGGCAAAGAAGATCAACGCCCTCGAGCTGAAATGTTACAGAAATATACTTAGAATATCATGGAAGGAAAAAATCAGAAACTCAGACATTATAAACACATTGAAGATTTCAGATTATTGGTTACTAAACACAATAACAAAAAGAAAACTACCCCTGTTTAGTCATATAAAGAGGCACAGCTGTTTAGAAAGTCAAATAATGGAGGGAAGAGTACCTGGGACGAGGAGAAGGGGCAGACCAAGAAGACGATGGACTGACGACATTAAAGATAACATGAATACATCGCTAGAAAATGCAAGCCGCATCGCCCAAGACAGAGACGGGTTCAGAGAGTTCATTGGGAAGACAACGTTCTGGAAGGAATACAGCACATGACACTTATAGGATCACCATATCTTAGAGGGATCTACGCATATCGGGACATCGATATTGACCATCCCTCCAATGTTCTGCATTCTTGGCTGGCCGAGACGGAATGCTTACGTTAGTGTATGCCGACAGTATTTCTGTGTGTGTTGCTTAGAGGTTTCGAAGCTATTGCTTGTCTAATTACAAGCAATTCTCATTCCATCATCTACAGTCTCCACTATCACGGAGACAAACCTAAAAGTGTTGGACAGAAAGACAGTAAGAGCAGCTGTCTTTCTTTTTCCAGGGTGCACCACGGGAAGGTATGTTTTTGATCTTGGTTAACTGCTAACAATGGGTCCACCGAAAGCAATGTGGAAACCTTTGCGTCTCAAAATGAAGGGCTTGCAATTTCGATTGATGCATACTTTGAGCAGTGACTTCAAGTCATGCTATAAAAATAACTTATCGACTTTTTGGATTAATTATGGATTGAACTTTATCAGATTAATTGCGGATTAAACTTCATCAGACGCATTCATCATCATCATCAGGTGCCATGCCGGGTGGCGTAGGCGGTCATGGCTCTACACAGCTCTCTGTCCACAGTATTATGTATCAAAGTCGTTGTTGTTTCTTTGCCGTGCCAAGTTGTCAAACTGTCTAATATTTTCTCACGTTGTCGCCCTCTGTCTCTGGTGCCTTCAATCTTGCCTGTTGTGATTATGTTCTCTAAACCTGCCTGTCTCATGAAGTGGCCAAAAAAAGAAGATTGCCGTTTTCTTATATTGTTGATTAAGGTCAGACGCATTAGCAATTTGATTCTCTAGAATGCGCTGAAAATGATGTCACGAGTAGCTATAGTATGCCTAAATATATTCCAATTAGTAAATGAGGAACACATTTGTGTCTGTGAACATGTTCTCCGCGTACTGGGGCTGTAGATATGATTTCAGTAAAAAAGGGCACCAAATAAAAATACTAATTGCCTCGATTTTGTTCAACATTTTTTGATTCTATTTTGCGAAATCCTTTATGTCTAGGGGTATCATCCGTTTACTAGGCTCATAGTACAACATTTCCAGTTATATTTTCCTAGCCGGAAGGGGTGGGGCAGGGTGGAGACCACAACCAGCCTTTAGTCTACGGGCTTACTACACGCATACCGTACACGTGAACACCATGCACGTCATTAGTTACAAAAACATACGCTACACTTGTACACTACTGCTTAAGATCAACCCTGGGCAGAATCAAATGTGAATGTCATGGGTGTTGGAAGTCTAAAAAGAGCAACATTCAAAGTGACAACATTCGTTTCATATCAAAAAGTTACACAAAAAATATTTTTTTAAATCCACAAAAAATGTATTACCTCGAGTGTAGATTTAGCAAGTAAACACAATTTAAAATCGGATACATCTTAAAATAAAAGAATACTTTTGATGTGTAAATAAATCTATTTAGTGAGGAAAGATACACTTCAATATTAATATATAGGCTATATATATGTCTATTCCTTCACTTTTCACTTTCAAAATGCCTCATCCAACTATGGTGGTCTCCGTTTTGACATCTGTCAGGCTCCTGACTCTTAACTGAGAGGTCAAGAGATCGACACTGACGCTCTGACGTGAGTGAAACTGAATTTGTTTACTTGGAGTCAGTAACAGGAAGCCATTGTCTGAAAACCGACCCTTGACGTTGTCAACAGATAACCAAACAAACAGAGCAATGGCGTCAGTTGTGACTTGAATGTTGAACGTGTGCTGATCGATGCTGGTTACCGATGTAATCTGTGGGAAGAAACATGTGCACACGTTGGTTATTACATTTAGAAAATATGCAATAGTCAGGTCATTATAGCGTAAGTCTTAATTAATGTGCAGTTACATCATTTTCATGATAAAAATATGTTTACTGGATATTTTAAGTGTATTAGGCTCAGTTATACACAATATCGGAATTTTCTTTTCTTAAAAAAAGACAAGTTGTATATTAATATTTCTACGGGTGTGTCACCAATTTCATTAAAATGTGTTTTTTTAAAATTTGTTTGTGAAATGGGGAATTAACGTCTCTTGCAGAGACACACCCCTTTCAACTCAAAACTTCACCGAAGACGGATGTGTCAGGCCATTGGCGCAAATAAAATGGCGACACAACGTACTTTCATTCTCTGGAATACGTCCTGTTGGACATCTAGTAAGACCATTGTCCTGCTGCAAGAGAGATCCAGTGGGAGCTTGAGAATGAACGTAGAAGAAGAAGACGACCCAAAACAGCAGTCCTTATTGGTTATATTGTTGGACGGAGAGGTGTTATTTTTTATTTTTTTTACAGAAACAGACATAAATAAACTAAAGTGATATTAATACACAATATTTCATTTTAGAAAAGTAACTAAATTTATTTCGGACATTTCTAACGATAGATACAATAGTTTAGGAATATTAATCATGGAGGGAAAAGTTCCAGGAAAGAGAACCTGAGGCAGAACAAGACTAGGATGAACACATGACATCAAAGACTTTCTGAACATGACGCTAGAAAAAGCTGGGCAGAACCGAAAGGTTTACAGAATGACAGTAGGGACAACGTTCTGTAAAAACACGTCACATAGATAAGATATATAAAGTGAAATTTAATAAGAAACACGTGCTGTGTAAAAATGCATAAACATATTTTATTTACACAATTATTAGTGGGCATAAATTGTTTTTGCAAATGTAAACATATACAGAATATCATACAAATCAGGCATCGTTTTTTGAAAGTTTAAGATATCCATCGAAAAACATCTGGATTTAAAGGGAAGCAAATGTGAACATTGTTATGTTATGTTCCTCCAGGGCCATAGGCGACGCATAGGGCAGAAACCATAGCTTTCCATTTCTGTCTTTGCGTTGCCAGATCTTGCGTGTTGTTTAGGTCCATTGACATGCATTCTCTATTAATGGTTCTTCGTAGAGTTTCTCTAGGTCTCCCTCTTCTTCTTACTCCAGGTGGCACCCAATATAGTGACTGCTGGGGAATTCTTAAGCTGTTCATTCTGAGAACATGGCCGATGTAAGTCCAACGCCTTTGTCTAATGAAGGAAGATTGTTTGCTTTCCTCTCTTATAGTAGTGTTAGATTTAAAGTCACTCCACTTAACATTCAGAATGGTACGTAGGCATTTGTTTACAAAGGCGTCGAGTCTCTTATCTGTGGCTTTTGTGGCTTTCAAACTTTCGCATCCATATTATAGAATAGGGATGATGTTGGAGTTAAACAACCTGAGTTTTGTGGTGTTTCTTAGTGTGTTTGACGTCCAGATGTTATGTAATACCCTCTGCAAGGGCAATACGGTGTGAACATCGTGAACACAAAAATGACCAAGATATATTATCTTGAATTGGTGTATTGTAAACAAACAACTGAACTGTGTAATATCTAGTTTGAAAGTAAGAACGGAAATACCCGCTTATAATTATGTTCTGAATGTACAGATATTGCATGTCCGTCTAACATTATAGAAGACACGTGCACATAATCAATTAGGACTTCATTCTTTACGTCTTTCATTATTGTCGTGTTTTTCGTTGGTTCTTATATACTTAAAGCCACATGCCAAAAATAGCTAAGGCGACCTCAATTATATAAATAGTGAGAAACGAATATTACGACAATAATAACAAACGCAACGAATGACGCCCTAACTAATTATGTGCATAGGTTCTCTATAACCACAGACGGTCATGGATATTGTAAATTACGTCAATATACACTGACAATATTCAATAAATTATATATCACTTGCTAAAATCAATAAATTCCCCTCCCCCCCCCCCATAAAATATGGCAGAACAGATGAGCATTTGTGGGGTTTCTAGCTACATTGCAAAGTAACCAGAAACACTATAGCTAGGAATAACGGAAATGATCTTAATAACATTTACGCTGTCACACAAAAAACATCATAATTAATTCGCTGAGAGCACCTTCGTCTTCTTAGGTACATACATAGAACAGAGTACATCCCTAAAGATAAATATAAAATGTCAATATGACGAAAGTCAATAAAACTTTAATATTTTCTATACAATATATATATATATATAATGCAGGAAATATATTAGTTAAACGGTATGAATGAACTATAAAGTGATTTCTATCAAAGGACAAAATACGGTAAGCTGTATTCACATAAAAGATGCGCATGACAGAGGGATTTTACAATAATGCTGTACTATTTGTTCGACATTGATCTCACGATTAGTCCGCTGAACTGGATAAATATGCCATGATGCAGGCTGCTTAAGATTTTCATTATCAGAAGCACAACCATATGTTCAATACTGAAACTAAGTTTGCAGCTTTCATCGGCACTTTTCAACATTTTTATTCCTTTTGCAACTGATAAGATATATCACAGAGCATTGGCGAACGTTAACATTTTCAGTTGATATGACAAGTGTAACGGTACTGGTAGAAAACCAGTGTAAAAGAATAAAGTACGGTGGAGACTTCAAGGTACGACGCAGGATAGAAGAAAACGAGGAGTGAAGAAGAATACATGGCTGGATAATATTAAGGACTGGACAGTATCTGAGCAAGGCCGTGGGGTAGATTTTCTCAGCATGATGCATCTTCAAAATGTCTGATTTGTTTCTCTGAATCGTAGCACGGCACAGCCCTGAGTGTGAGTTTTGGTGAGAACGGACACATAACAAGGCGATTACCCCTCGAGACTACTAGAAACCATCTTCTTGTAGTCCGTGAAAGTGGTCGACCGTATTGGGGTAAATATTTTTCTAGATCGCCATTAAGCGCGGAGCGACTTGACCTGTTGACATTACCATATTGATCCACACGTACTTAAGGATTGTAACACCGAGGTGTTTATCCATTGAGGTACATTAGAAATTACCAATGACATTTATTATTATTTACTAATTTACTCTTATGTTGGCAATACAAATGCAAATGTTATTTTATTGCATGTCCTTTATTTTGACTACTTCGAAGTCAATATCATATTGTAGTTATTATTCAGAGTTGGAGAAAGTTGAATGTCAGACTCGTGAAAGTGACGAAATGAAAATATTGTAAATGAAATTGTATAAAGTATGAGGTCTGGAATTTAATGTGATCACGTGCATTATATTAGGAACTAGTATAAATGAGGTAAAAATATTCAGTTCAGGTGATTTTTTTTTACTTAGTCGGACAGTCGGGATTTAGTTGGCAGCTGTGGAGATCGACAGTCAGGCAGTGTGTAGGACAAATGCCGAATTACCAAAGAAATATATATATTTGAAAGATCGAGAAGACGTCTCGAATTCTAAGTGTTAGTATTAGTTTAGAAACGTCGAAAATACGTCTCGGATTCCATGTGTGAGGATTAGTTAAGAATATTGTTTTCCGATAGTAATCCCAGTGTAAGGGATACGACTAAACGAAAGTCGAAAAGCATACATGTGAAGTGAGAAGGAAACTCAGTATCTTCTTAGAGCGAAACCTGTGGGATGCGAGCGTGGCGATTGCCAACATCCATCATAAGCAGCGAAGGTAGAGATTGGACGATTCTCTAGAATACCCATACGATCGACCAACAGTTCGCAGTAGCGAAACAACTAAGAATAGTTGTAAAAAGGACGACCAGAGCAAGTAGATTAGTTCGCGATAGCAATCGTTGAATGCACACGTTAACTCTTATCAGTAGACCTATTGATGTAACTATTTGATTTCTTGTTGATGTACATAATTGATACGATTGATGTTGTGAACCAGTTGTTGTACCACAAAATAAACAGAAGTCTTCGAGATGAGGACGTTGGATGAGATACGTCGCTTGTATCGTCGCTTGTAAAAGTACATCAGCTGTCAGTGATTACCTCAGTGTCAGTGATTACCTCAGTGTCAGTGATTACCTCAGTGTCAGTGATTACCTCAGTGTCAGTGATTATCTCAGTGTCAGTGATTACCTCAGTGTCAGTGATTACCTCAGTGTCAGTGATTGCCTCAGTGTCAGTGATTACCTCAGTGTCAGTGATTACCTCAGTGTCAGTGATTACCTCAGTGTCAGTGATTACCTCAGTGTCAGTGATTACATCAGCTGTCAGTGATTACTTCAGCTGGCAGTGATTACTTCAGCTGGCAGTGATTACCTCAGATGTCAGTGATTACCTCAGTGTCAGTGATTACCTCAGATGCCAGTGATTACCTCAGCTGTCAGTGATTACCTCAGTGTCAGTGATTACCTCAGTGTCAGTGATTGCCTCAGTGTCAGTGATTACCTCAGTGTCAGTGATTACATCAGTGTCAGTGATTACCTCAGTGTCAGTGATTGCCTCAGTGTCAGTGATTTCAGTTATCACTATAATTACCTCTAAATACCCCCCTGTCACTCTTTGAAGAAAAAAGATACATCTCTTATTGTGAGGTACGCCTTTTTTAACTACGGAAGTTTATACAATTTGGTTATATCAGACATTTTTACCTTAAATAAATAATGTAGGCTGTAGTTCAGCGAACAACACATTCTGGGGTACATATAGTAGGATATGAAAGATTAGGAGAAATTGGTACCAAACTGGTATCTTATATTCTAACTGTTGTGTGTATGCGTCTGTGGCCATGTCAATAGCGATATACGTAGCAGGAAAAAAAATGCCCGGCATGCTTGGCTGTTGTTAGCTTAGATCATGTTGATCAGCGTTAAGTATAAGAACCAGTTCTCTCGTACGGTTCAACTACTTCAAGCTACTTACAGACTTCCACCGTACAGTAGAAGTGGTTAAAACACTGACCGTTTTAGTTACGAACACCGGCCCACTGTGTCTGGCCATTGACGCAAATAAAACGACAATGCAACGCATTCTCCGGACTACGCCCTGCTGGAAATCTAGTAGGAACATTTTGCTACAAAAGAGGCCCGATGAGAATTTTCAGAACGATCGCAGACAAAAAAAAAAATCATCAATCATTTCACCAGTCTATCTGAAGTATTGCATACAATCAGTTAATTAACATAAACAAATTTACCTTAACGTGAGCTTGTTGCAGTTTAGAGGATTTTGGATAAGCTAAAGGGTACCACGTGTTGGACACAACAGATCCACTGCTGTCGGTAGCTGTGAAGTACAGTAGACAGTTTTCTACCGATGTACAGCCAGAATCGTTAAGTATGTCGCTGATTTTCTTAGTAAACACTAACTCTGCTGCAGTTGTTACCTGTTAACAAAAATATTCATCAAATTAAACTTTAATGAAACTGAAATTACAGCTAGGAAGTTGGAGCGTGTTTGGGAAGCTAAAGCTTCTTTTGGGAGACGTGTCACTTTCAAGAGATAAGACTCAGTTTCGGGAAAAAATCCAATGCTGAAAATTCGATGGTTGGGGTAATACAAGGCAAATGTGAAAATTAGTGGAAATAGGTGGAAGTGTTACCAATATTTGCAAATAAAACATACGAACAACAAGGCACAGTGACCGGCGACATGTCGACTACAATCCTTCATCATGACGAAAGACAAAAACAAAACCAAATTACGTTTATCTCGCTCGTCTTTCGTCCTTATGAAGACTTTTAGTCAAAACGCCGTCCTTCACTTTGCTTCACTCTTAGTATGTTTTATTAACAAATAGTATTAACATATTTATCTGTTTGTTTTTTCTCACGGCTCTTTCAACAACGGACACGAGACTAATTGACTATAAGTCATACGAGTAGTACCATACACGTTCTTATTATGGTCAGCCACGACTATAATATTGATTTTTAATAAAGTTAGTTTTATGCCGTAGTATCGTTCATTAGTGTGAGAAACGGGACCTGAACGTCTAGTACACGATGAACAGAATAAGGCAGATATCTTTTTTTCCAGACATGTCGTAGGAGGAGACTAAGATGTGTTTGGGGATAGGATGACAATCTGTCACCTGTAAAAACAATCATTGTCACATTTTGTTCCAACTTCTTACTTTTGTCGTCTGTGAAATCATCCCCATGGATGACGAAGATATGCAGGCAAGCAGACATTGCATCTTTGTCCTTTTGTGGTAGACTGACTAGCGAATACTAGCGCATTAGAATACCTCACTTCAAAGACTAAAAATGCATCCAAAACTGCACCCACAACTGCATCAACACTGCACCAACAACTGCACACACATCTGCATCCAAAGCTGCACCCACAACTGTAACCAAAACTGCATCCGCAATTGCATCAGATTTATCTGCAATGCCAAAGCTAAAAGTATTTAGAAAAAGCAACATCAGCGTTAAAGTGCAAAAACAAATTTTACAACTCATTCTATTGTGTTGTGTGGTTGTGCAAGTGGGGCACTCACTGCAGACATGGAGACAGATATACAGATCTTCGAATACAAATGTTACAGATGAATTCTGGGTATCTCCTATAGAGAACATAAGATCAAAGTGTACGCAAGAGATGCAGATACACTGCCATCACGACGTTAATGTCAATAATAATAATAATAATATTAAGATAATAATAATAATAATAATAATAATAATAATAAAATAATAATAATAATTTTAACGACTATCATCAGTTTTAGTGGCGCCACCGCTGTCGTTATAATATCTACATCAGCATCATCACCTTCCTCATCAAGTTTCAAAGCATTGAGCCATCTATTCTACGTTCTCATATTGTTGACATAACACAGTTACTTACATTGTATGCACTGGTCACGGAATGTAAAGCCTGGAATCTGCTATAATCATACGTCTCAACTCTCAAATTGCCACTTCTGGCTCTACTGACAGCCTGAAGCTTCTCTGAAGCTTCTCTGACTGACAGTCCACCCTTGACCAAGTCATTACTGTTGTCGGATAACTTGAAGGAAAGTGTTCCTAGGATAAATGAAACATACGTTGGATACAGGTTGATAGAAAGAACGTTGGGTATGCCGAACGTTGTATACATATATTTATATGAACATTCAGTGAAGGAACGTTGTATACAGATGGTTATAATGATGCTTTAGCAAAGGGACGTTATTGGCGGATAGTACTTATCAGTGCTTTTTTTCTGGGTATACGGTGTAAATCCACCTTTTTCTTTGTTTATTATTTTGGTTGTGATGTGGCTCAACATAAAGAAACTTCCATGTATGGCAACATCAAAAATTCAACTGTGATGTGGGCCTACTCAAATTGTCATTTGATGTATTTTTCTTCAGATTGGTAAACGGCCAAGGACACTGACGCACAGTATCCCGGTGATAGATTGATAGATAAAGCTACAGTGTCCGAAAACGATCTGAAACCGAAGATGGATTATCTTGATCTTGATTTTATAGCTGATCCGCCCATTTTCCAAGGTACTGAAAATGATATTAAAGGATGTCTTCGGTTTATAAATATCCGATTTAACCTTTGACAGACACTGGACAATTTCACATTGCCTTTCGTCATCTTTTACACAGGCTTGCTGGTTAATTGGGATTCATCTTTCAAGTGACTGACGTTTCCCGTTTTATTTTCATTGGTCACTTTGTGTCGTCAGCCAAAGAAATTCGCCATAAAAGTCAAATGCATCACGGCAGAAGGATCAATCCCAATTTTGCCCATAGGACTTGTTTTGTCCATTGTGACGAACCGCATCCACGAGAGAAACCAAGTGTGACGATCTCAGGTACAGCTTAGCAAGAAAAGTGATTTTCACATATTTTCAAACAAAACTAGCACATTATCTAGTTTCGGCGTAGCCATTTGAATCTCAATTTAAAGAATAATTTTTCTCGCAGAGTTCAATCCTTATTCATCTCTTCTGAGCCAACCGTTCCCGTATTTTTCATTGACTGACGAATCAAAGTATATGTAAAATGGCCATTGATTAGAAGCATCAGCCAAGGTAACTGACGCAGTATGGATCAGCGCAATGATTAGGAGAATGTCTTGCTTCTCGTAGAGCGTTTGGTGAAGTAGAGTTATGGTTACTTGTAGTATCGCCGAATTAGCTGTCAGAGACTTGCATTCAAGAATGTAGAATTCCGATTCTAGAGAATACAATTCAGAAACACTCAGATGAGTTAGGGGAAGAAAGAATGCTTGCTAGGCAAAAATCAAACTTTTTAAAGGTACTTTTCATGTACCAACATTTTAATAAATATTTTGATGACATGAATTGTGCTTGTGTGTTATATCGGGGGAGGGAGGGGTGGCGGAGAGGGTGGTAACTGTTGGGGGAGGGGGGGGTGTGTTGCCACTAGTAAATAGGTACTTTTACCCGCAACCTAAGCGTATACCCACATTGTTTTCCTAAACAAAAAGCACTTTTTATAATGACGATTTAGCAAAGGAATGATGTAGCCAGATGGTTATAATGAATGATGATCTTGTGATGTTGGTAATTAATTAGTGTAGACATGTGCTCGAGTATTGCTGGGCAACAGTGGCGCAATGGGCAGAACTAGCTCGTTAATTTCCATAACTTGATTTTCGATCCACTTTGATCGATGGCATCCGTCTTAAGTTTAACATCCGAGAACTCCTTTATTGTTCATTGAGATTTATGGAAAACTATTTAAAGTTAGAAAGTTTTAGATTCCAACTTTGAAAATATTAATATTTCAGTAATATGAAGATTTAACACACATTATACTAGTTTTTTTGTGCTTCCGCTATCTTGAACTTGACATTAAACTGATCTCAAACAACGAACCAAATTATTAGTATAATTGTGATGTTCACCCTGGTAATCAGAATCTACGAGTTATAAGTTTGGATTAGTTTATTGTGTGGTCACCTTGGTAAGCAGGCTCGAAGAGTACTAAGTTTGGATTAGTTTATTGTGTGGTCACCATGGTAAGCAGGCTCGAAGAGTACTAAGTTTGGATTAGTTTATTGTGTGGTCACCTTGGTAAGCAGGCTCGAAGAGTACTAAGTTTGGATTAGTTTATTGTGTGGTCACCTTGGTAAGCAGGCTCGAAGAGTACTAAGTTTGGATTAGTTTATTGTGTGGTCACCTTGGTAAGCAGGCTCGAAGAGTACTAAGTTTGGATTAGTTTATTGTGTGGTCACCATGGTAAGCAGGCTCGAAGAGTACTAAGTTTGGATTAGTTTATTGTGTGGTCACCTTGGTAAGCAGGCTCGAAGAGTACTAAGTTTGGATTAGTCTTTTCCGTGATCATGATAATTGTTTACAGTCTAATTAATATGGTTTGCCAAATGTACATCCTACTTTTGAAACGAGTTATCAGGTTTTAAAAGGATTATTATGAAGGCAAGAAGAAGCTGTTGAGCAATAACTGTACATAGAAATGAGTTTATACAGAATATGAAAGACAATCAGAAATCATGAAATAAGTTAATGAGAAGGAATAATAGACGAGTATATGGAACACCAGTTCCTATAGTCAATATTTTTACTGTTAGCTGTAACAGAAATAGGAATTTACATGATTCAGGACAACGATCTTAGTTCTGTGACCATTAGGCCAATAATATTTTTGGGGAATATTTTATACACGTTTTTTGTCCATAAATTAAGTTCATTTTAGGATAAAGGAAATAATAGAGTTTTTCTTTCTTTCTATGTGTTTGATAAGTTTATATTTTTGAAGTTGTTCATGTGAAAGGCTTACAGTAATTAAACAATTAACCTACATCGTTCAGCTATAATACTCACATAGACATGGAATAAAAGTCCGATATCTGCAATATTATATCGGGCAGATATATTATATTATTATATTATATATAACATGCATTCGTGATCGTGCATATTCAGATGTCAACTGTCAAATACTGCATGTTTCCCGTTAAGGAGTTGCAGGGAGGGGTTTTGAGGCTGTGTGATAAAGGCCGAATGCACTTGATGTCGCCACGTTATGTACAGGGTGAGTGTTTTAATTTACCCTCCGACAGAAAAAAAAACCAGTCCTTACCGGGATCGAACTCTAGACTACACTAGTGTAAGACTATTGCTCTAACCTCTCAGTCATGCCCCACACATATTCAGATGTGAACAGTGTCAATGTGTTGATTATGTTTCTAGTCTTAAGTAAACTGCCCAGTGTCTTGTAACTGTTAAGAGTTAAGCAATCTTGACTGACCATGAGACAATTAAAAAAAAATATTATGCACTCTTGACTTTTGAGGATACAAACATACGCACGCATGTATATATGCGTATATATATGTATATGTGTGTGGAAACTGAAAAAGAAACTCTAAAGTTTAAAAAAAAAAAAAAACAACATAAAATTATAATGTTATATTAAACTCTGCATACGAAAGGAATGTTTTCTCAAAGTATTTGATCTGGCAAGTTAAGTATGCAGTTTTAAACAATTTATCACAAGGGAGAGGATGTATGTAGGCGATTTTAATGTGAATATGTGATGACACCAAGTTTGGAGATTTGGAGATAAGAATGACATAGAACTAACTCAAACTCTTGAGAACAGCTTGTGAGTGCAAATTATGTAATTTATGTGTTTTTTTCCAGTTGGTGAGAATATACAGCCGTCAGAATTTTAATTCTGGTGATTGCTTATAGTACAAGAAAAGTCACAAACTACTGTAGATAATTTTCTGATTTAGAACAATACAAGTAGACACCACCATATGTTTCATTATTTCCCTTGTCTATGTTCGTAAATTTCATGTTCATCCTGTAATATCTG